>CM033649.1:66326198-66545566 GCA_019512145.1 Engystomops pustulosus
GCACTTCACATAGAGTAGTGCAGTTGCGGGAACGGAGGAATGTAGGAGGAGTAGAGATTTGTGCATCTGCGTGGACATGCGAGTTTATAGATAGAGCGATTGAAAATGAATCACATACATGTTAACGAAAGAGGAAAGAATGTGGCTGCAGCACGATGCATTTCATTAGGGAGGGGGCTGCAGCACAAGGCATTTTTATTAGGGAGGAGGCTGCAGCACGGGGCATTCATTAGGGAGGAGGCTGCAGCACGGGGCATTTCATTAGGGAGGAGGCTGCTAGCAGAGGATTTCATTAGAAAGGAGGGGAGCTGAAGCAACAGGAATTTCATTAGGGAGGGGGCTGCAGAATGGGGCATTTCATTAAGGAGATATCTGCAGCACATTTGCCCCCCAATTTTTTTCATTAGGGATGGGCTGCTCAGGGCATTTCATTAGGGAGGAAGGCTGCAGCATGGGTCATTTCATTAGTAGTTAGGCTGCAGCACGGGGCTTTCATTAGGGAGGAGCGCAGCACTGGGCATTATCATTAGGGAGTAGGCTGCAGCAAGGGGATTTCATAGGGAGAGGCTGCAGCACAAGCGTTTCATTAGAGAAGAGGAGGCTTCAGCACGGGGCATTTCATTAGGAGGAGGCTGCGACACGGGCATTTCATTCGGGAGGAGGCTGCCGACTGGGCATTTCATTAGGAGGAGGCTGCCGCACGGGGCATTTCATTAGGGAGGAGGCTGCAGCATGGGGCATTTCATTAGAGAGGAGGCTGCAGCACGGGGCATTTCATTAGGGAGGAGGCTGCAGCACGGGGCATTTCATTAGGGAGGAGGCTGAAGCACGAGGCATTTCATTAGGGAGGAGGCTGCAGCACTGGGCATTTCATTAGGGAGGATGCTGCAGCACGAGGCATTTCATTAGGGAGGAGGCTGCAGCATGGGGCATTTCATTAGGGAGGAGGCTGCTGCACGAGGCATTTCATTAGGGAGGAGGCTGCAGCAAGAGGAATTTCATTAAAGAGATATCTGCAGCACAAGGCATTTCATTAGAGAGGAGACTGCAGCACGATGCATTTCATTAGGGAGGAGGCTGCAGCACGGGGCATTTCATTAGGGAGGAGGCTGCAGCATGGGGCATTTCATTAGGGAGGAGGCTGCAGCACGGGGCATTTCATTAGAGAGGAGGCCTGCAGCACGAGGAATTTCATTAGGGAGGAGTCTGCAGCACAGGACATTAGAGAGGAGGCTGCAGCACAGGACATTTCATTAGGGAGGCAGGCTGCAGCACTGGCATTTCATTAGGGAGGACGGCGCAGCACGAGGCATTTTAGGGAGGGGGCTGCAGCAAGTGGAATTTCATTAAGGAGATGGCTGCAGCACGATGCATTTCATTAGGGAGGGGGCTGCAAGAAGTGAATTTCAGTAAGGTAAGGAATGCTGCATCCAGATGCATTTCATTGGGAGGGGGCTGCAGTCACATAGGCATTTCATTGGGAGGGGCTGCAGCCCGGGGCATTCTTAGGGAGGAGGCTGGCAAGCACGGCATTTCATTAGGGAGGAGCTGCAGCACACGGAATATTCCCAAAACATTAGAAAGGAGGCTGCAGCACAGGACATTTCATAGGGAGGGGGCTGCAGAATGGGGCATTTCATTAAGGAGATATCTGCAGCACAATGCATTTCATTAGGGAGGAGGCTGCAGCACGGGGCATTTCATTAGGGAGGAGGCTGCAGCAGCGTGGCATTTCATTAGGGAGGAGGCTGCAGCAAGGGAAGTTTCATTAAGGAGATATATGCAGCACAGACGCATTTCATTAGAGACGGAGGCTGCAGCACGGGGCATATTCATCATATAGAGGAGGCTGCAGCACAAGGCTTTCATAGGGGGAGGCTGCAGCACGGGGCATTTCAATTAGGGAGGTGAAGGCTCATCACGGGGCATTTCTTAGGGAGGAGCCGCGCCGCACCGGTTGCATTTTCATTAGAAGGAGCTGCAGCACGGGCATTCAATTGAAGGGAGGCTGCACAACGTGGAATTTCATTAGGTGGGAGGCTGCAGCACAGTGACAGTAGGAGGGAGGCTGCAGCACAGGACATTTCATTAGGGAGGAGGCTGCAGCACGGGGCATTTCATTAGGGAGGAGGCTGCAGCACAAGGCAATTTTATTAGGGAGGGGGCTGCAGCCAAGTGGAATTTCATTAAGGAGATGGCTGCAGCACGATGCATTTCATTAGGGAGGGGAGGAGGGCTGCAGCAAGTGGAATTTCATTAAGGCTGGCTGCATCACATGCATTTCATTAGGGAGGGGCTGCAGCACAAGGCATGTTTCCCCCAATTATGGGAGGGCTGCAGCCAACGGGGCATTTTCGAGTGGGGAGGGTTTGCAGCACGGGGCATTTCATTAGGGAGGAGGCTGCAGCACGAGGAATTCATTAGAAAGGAGGCTGCAGCACAGACATTTTCATTAGGAGGGGGCTGCAGAATGGGGCATTTCATTAAGGAGATATCTGCAGCACAATGCATTTCATTAGGGAGGAGGCTGCAGCACGGGGCATTTCATTAGTCGAGGAGGCTGCAGCAAGGGGAATTTCATTAAGGAGATATCTGCAGCACAAGGCATTTCATTAGAGAGGAGGCTGCAGCATGGGGCATTTCATTAGAGAGGAGGCTGCAGCACAAGGCATTTCATTAGGATGAGGCTGCAGCACGGGGCATTTCCATGGGAGGAGGCTGCAGGGCACGGGGCATTTCTTAGGGAGGATGCTGTCAGCACAGGGCATTCTTCATTAAAAGAGGGGAGGCTGCCGCACGAGGCTTTCATTAGGTAGGGGAGCTGCAGCACGGGGCATTTTCATTAGGTAGGAGGCCTGCACACGGGGAATTTCAATTAGGGAGGAGGCTGCAGCCAAACGGGGCCATTTCATTAGGGAGGAGGCTGCAGCCAAGGGGATTTCATTAAGGATATCTCCAACGGCACACAGCAGGACATTTCATTAGAGAGGAGCTGCAGCATGGGTGCATTTCATTAGAGAGAGGCTGCAGCAGCAGTGCATTTTCAATTAGGGAGGAGCTGCAGCACGGGCATTTCATTAAGGAGAAGGCCTGCACACGGGCATTTCTTAGGAGGAGGCTGCCGCACGGCATTTCATTAAAGAGGAGGCTGCAAGCATGAGGCAATTTCAGTAGGGAGGATGGCTGCAGCACTGGGAATTTCCTTAGCGGAGGAGGCTGCAGCACGGGGCATTTCATTAGGGAGGAGGCTGCATGCACGGTGGCATTTCATTAAAGATGGAGGCTGCAGCGGCGGGGGCATTTCATTAGGGGAGAGCTGCAGCACGGGGAATTTTCATTAGGGATGAGAGGCTGCACACGGGCATTTCATTAGGAGAAGGCTGCAGCATGGGCATTTCATTCGAGGAGGCTGCTGCAGCACGGGCCATTTCATAAGGGATGAGGCTGCAGCACGGGGGATTTCATTAGGGAGGAGGCTGCGTCAAGGGGAATTCGATTAGGGGAGGAGGCTGCAGCACAAGGCATTTATAGTAGCGAGAGCTTCATAGTGAGGAGGCTGAGCACTATCATTAGGGGGTCGCAGATCGGCAGTTTCATTTATGGAGAGCTAGCGGGATTCATTTGGAGGCTGCCAGCACGGGGCATTTCATTAGGGAGGAGGCTGCAGCACGGGGCATTTCATTAGGAGGAGGCTGCAGCACGTGGCATTTCATTAGTGGAGGAGGCTGCAGCACGGGGGAATTTCGATTAGGGAGGAGGCTTGCCGCATGGGGCATTTCTTAGGGCGGAGCTGCGCACGGGGCAGATTCATTAGGGAGGAAGGCTGGCAGCAAGTGGAATTTCATTATGAGATAGCTGCAGCAAAGGGGGCAATTTCATTAGGAGGACGGCTGGCACACGGGGCTTTTCATTCGGAGAGGCGATTGGTCATGGAGATATCCGCCGAGGCATCATTAGGAGTGCAGCACGGCTTTCATTAGGGAGGAGGCTGCAGCCGAGGGCATTCATTAGGGGGAGGCGGCAGTCAGCATTTAGAGAGGTACAGCCGCAGGGATTTCACTTAAGGAGATATCTGCAGCACAAGGCCATTTCATTTAGAGGAGTGAGCTGCAGCACACACGGGCCATTTCATTAGGGAGGGAGGCTGCCAGCCACGGGCATTTCAGTATGGAGGAGGCTGCGCACACGGGGCATTTCTTAGGGAGAGAGGCTGCAGCCCGGGGCATTTCATATGGAGGAGGCTGCAGCACGGTGATTTCATTAGGGGAGTGATGCGCAGCACTGGGGCATTTCCATTAGGAGGAGGCTGCAAGCACGAGGCATTTTATAGGGAGGGGGGCGCAGCCAGTGGAATTTCTCATAAGGAGATGGCTGCAGCACGGAGCTTTCATTAGGAGGGGGCTGCAGCAAGGAATTTCTTAAGGAGATGGCTTCAGCACGATAGCATTTCATTGGGAGGGGGCTGGCAGCACAAGGCATTTCATGGGAGGAGTGCTGCATGCACGGGGCATTTCATTAGGGAGGAGGCTGCAGCACGGGGCATTTCTTAGGGAGGAGGCTGCATGCACGAGGAATTTTCATTAGAATAGATGAGCTGCGCACACGGACATTTCATAGTGGAGGGGGCTGCAGAATGGGCATTTCATTAAGGAAATATCTCAGCACAATGCATTTTCATTAGGGAGGAGTGCGCAGCACGGGTGCATTTCATATAGGAGAGGCTGCAGCATGGGGCATTTCATTAGGAGGGAGGCTGCAGCACGGGGCATTTCTTAGGATGGAGGCTGCAGCAACGGGCGGCATTTCACTTAGTGGAGGATGCTGCAGCAAGGGGATTTGCATTGGAGGAGCTGCATCACAAGGCATTTCATTAGAGGGAGGCTCAGCATCGGGGCAATTCATTAGGGGAGGCCTGCAGCACGGGCTATTTCATTAGGGAGAGGCTGCAGCAGGTGGCATTTCATTATGGAGGAGGCTGGCCAGCACGGGGCATTTTCATTAGGGGGTAGGCTGCCAGCACGGGGCATTTCATTAGGGAGAGGCTGCAGCACTGGGCATTTCATTAGGGAGGAGGCTGCAGCACGGGGAATTTCATTAGGGAGGCTCAGCACTGGGGGCAATTTCATTAAGGAGGAGGGCTGGCAGCACGGGGCCATTGTCATTATGGAGGAGGCTGCGCAGCCAGGGGAATTTCATTAAGGAGTATCGCAGCAAGGCATTTCATTAGAGAGGAGGCTGCAGCACGGGCAATTTCATTAGGGAGGAGGCTGCAGTCACAGGCATTTCATTAGGGAGGGGCGCAGCACGGGGCATTTCATTAGGGAGGAGGCTGCAGCAAGGGAATTTAATAAGGAGTATCTGCAGCACAAGTGCATATCATTAGAGAGGAGGCTGCAGCACCGGGGTCATTTCATTAGGGAGGAGGTGCTGCAGCACAGGGGCATTCTCATTAGGGAGAGGCTGCGCACGGTCATTTCATTAGGGGAGGAGGCTGTGCGCCACGGGGCATTTCTTATGGAGGCTGCAGCACGGGGAATTTCATTAGGGAGGAGGCTGCAGCACGGGGCATTTCATTAGGGAGGAGGCTGCAGCACGAGGCATTTTATTAGGGAGGGGGCTGCAGCAAGTGGATTTCATTAAGGAGATGGCTGCAGCACAATGCATTTCATTAGGGAGGGGGCTGCAGCAAGTGGAATTTCATTAAGGAGATGGCTGCAGCACGATGCATTTCATTAGGGAGGGCTGCAGCACAAGGCATTTCATTAGGGAGAGTGAGCGGGCTTGGTGAGCTGCAGCACTGTGGCAATTTCATTGGGAGGAGGCGCTCAACGGGATTTCATTAGAGAGTGAGCAAGAGTACTTAGAGACTGCAGCACAGGACAATTTCCATTAGGGAGGGGTCGCAGAATGGGGCATTTCATTAAGAGATATCTGCAGCACAATGCATTTCATTAGGGAGAGGCTGCAGCAACGGGCAATTTCATTAGGGAGGATGGCAGCAGCACGGGCATTTCTTAGGGAGGAGGCTTCAGCAAGGGGAATTTTCATTAAGGAGATATCTGCAGCACCATTCATTTCATTAGAGAGGATGCCGCAGCACGGGCTTTCATTAGAGAGGAGGCTGCAGCATCAAGGCATTTCATTAGGAGGATGCGCGCGCACGGGGCATTTCAATTAGGAGAGGAGGCTGCAGCATCAGGCTATTCATGAGAAGGGAGGCTGCAGCACGGGCATTTCATTAGAGAGGAGGCTGCAGCACGGGGATTTCATTAGGGAGAGGCTGCACACGGACATTAGAAGGATGCTGCCAGCACAACATTTCATTAGGAAGGAGGGTGCAGCACGGGGCATTTCATTAGGGAGGTAGGCTGCACACGTAGGCATTTTATTAGGTGCAGGGGGCTGCAGGCAAGTGAATTTCATTAAGGAGATGGCCTGCAGCCGGCTGCATTTCATTAGGGAGGGGGGGGCTCACACAAGGCAGTTCATTAGTGGAGGAGGCTGCAGCAGCAGGGGCATTTCATTAGGAGGAGGCTGCAGCACGGGGCATTATCATTAGGGAGGAAAGAGGCGCAGGCACGAGGAACTTTCACTTAAAAGGAGGCTGGCAGCACAGGACATTTCATTAGGAGGGGCTGCAGCATGGGGCATTTCATTAAGGAGATATCTTGCAAGCACAATGCATTTCATTGGAGGAGGCTGCAGCACGGGCATTTCATTAGGAGGAGGCTGGCAGCAAGGGAATTTCATTAAGGAGATATCTGCGCACACAGGCATTTCATTAGAGAGGAGGCTGGCAGTCACGGGGCATTCATTAGAGAGGAGGCTGCAGCACAAGCAAGCATTTTCATTAGGGAGGAGGCTGCAGCCGGGGGCATTGCATCATTGGGGAGGCTGCAGCACGGGGCATTTCATTAGGGGGAGGCTGCGCGACTGGGCATTTTCAATTAAAGAGGAGCTGCAGCACGAAGGCATTTCATTAGGGAGAGTGCGTCAGCACGGGGCATTTCATTGGGAGGGAGGCTGCAGCCAAGGAATTTCATTAGGGAGAGGGCTGCAGCAGGGGCATTTCATTAGTGAGGGGCTGCAGCAAGGGATTTCTTAAGGAAATACTCTGCAGCACAGCCTTTCTTAGAGAGGAGGCTGCAGCATGGGGCTTCAATTAGAGCGGAGGCTGCAGCACAGGTGCATATTCATTAGTGGAGGAGGCTGCAAGCACGGGGCAATTTCATTAAGGAGGAGGCTGCAGCACGGGCATTTCTATAGGGAGGAGCTGCCACGTGGCACTTTCATTAAGTAGGAGAGCTTCAGCACGAGGCATTTCTTAGGGAGGACGGCTGACGCGCGGGCATTCTGACTGCACGGATTTCATTAGGGAGGAGCTTGCAGCACGGGTAATTCATTGGGAGGGGCTGCACACAGGGGATTTCATTAGGGAGGAGGTGCAGCACAAGGTGAATTCATTAGGGATGAGGCTGCAGCAGCAAGGCATTTCATTAGGGAGGAGGCGCAGCAGGGGCATTTTCATTGGGAGGAGGCTGCCAGCCCGGGGCTTTCATTAGGAGGGAGGCCTGCAGTCCCGGGGTGCATTTCATTATGGAGAGTGCGCAGCACGGGGCATTTCTTATAGGGAGGATGCTGCACACGGCGGCATTTCATTAGGGAGGAGGCTGCAGCAGGGCATTTCATTAGGAGGACGGAGGCTGCAGCATCGGTGCATTTCATTAGGCGAGGAGGCTGCAGCACGTGGCATCTGGGAGAGCTGCACGGGAATTTCATTTAAGGAGATATCCTGCCACAAGGCATTTTCATTAGAGAGGAGGCGGCGCACGGGCAGTTCATTACGGAGGATGCGCAGCACAGGGCTTTTCATTAGGGAGGAGGCTGCAGCACGGGGCCTTTTCATTAGGAGGGAGCTGCAGCAAGGGTAATTTCATTAAGGAGATATCTGCGCCAGGCATTTCATTAGAGAGGAGGCTGCAAGCACGGGGCTTATCAGTAGGGAGGAGGCTGCAGCCGGGCATTTCCTTATGGGCGAGGGCTGCAGCAACGGGGCTTTCATTAGGGAGTAGGTTGCAGCAGCGGGGCATTTCCTTATGGAGGAGGCTGCGCACGGGGAATTTCCTTAGGAAGCGAGCGCTGCAGCACGGGGCAATTTTCATTAGAGAGGGAGGCGGGCAGCAACGAGGCATTTTATTAGGAGGGGGCTGCAGCACGTGGGAATTTCATTAAAGGGATGGCTGCAGCACACGATGCATTTCATAGGGAGTGCTAGCAGCAAGTGGAATTCCATAAGGAGATTGGCTGCAGCACGATGCATTTCATTAGGAGGGGCTGGCAGCCAAGGGCATTTTTATTGGAGGAGGCTGCAGCACGGGGCATTTCATAGGGAGGAGGCTGCAGCACGGTGGCAATTTCAATTAGGGAGGAGCTGCAGCACTAGAGGATTTCATTAGAAAGGAGGCATGCGCACAGGACACTTTCATTAGGGAGGGGGCTGCAGAATGGGCATTCATTAAGGAGATATCCGCAGCAAATGCAGTTCGTGAGGGAGGGTAGGCTGCAAGCAACGGGCATTCATTAGGGAGGAGGCTGGCAGCACGGTGCATTTCATTGGGAGGAGGCTGCAGCAGAGGGGAATTTCGATTAATGAGATATCTGCAGCACAAGGCAGTTCATTAGAGAGGAGGGCTGCAGCACGGGGCACATTTCATATGAGAGGAGGCTGCAGCACAAGAGGCATTGCATTAGGGAGGTAGGCTGTCAGCACGGGGGCATTTCATTAGGGAGGAGGCTGCAGCACGGGGCATTTCATTAGAGAGGAGGCTGCAGCACAGGGGCATTTCATTTAGGGAGGAGGCTGCAGCACTAGGAGAATTCATTAGGGAGGAGGCTGGCAGCACAGACTTAGAGAGGAGGCGGCAGCACAGGACATTTCATTAAGGGAGGCAGGCTGCAGCACACGGGTGCATTTATAGGAGAGGCTGCAGCCACGAGGCATTTTATATGAGGGGGCTGCAGCAAGTGGAATTTCATTAAGGAGATGGCTGCAGCACGATGCATTTCATTAGGGAGGGGGCTGCAGCAAGTGGGAATTTCATTAAGGAGATGGCTGCAGCACGATGCATTTCATTAGGGAGGGGGCTGCAGCACAAGGCATTTCATTAGGGAGGACGGGGCTGGCGAGCCACACGGGGCATTTCTAGGAGGAGGCTGCAGCACGGGGCATTTCATTAGGGAGGAGGCTGCAGCACGAGGAATTTCATTAGAAAGGAGGCTGCAGCACAGGACATTTCATTAGGGAGGGGGCTGCAGAATGGGGCATTTCATTAAGGAGATATCTGCAGCACAACTTTCTTAGGAGGAGGCTGCAGCACGGGGCATTTCATTAGGGAGGAGGCTGCAGCAAGGGGAATTTCATTAAGGAGATATCTGCAGCACTAGGCATTTCATTAGAGAGGAGGCTGCAGCACGGGGCATTTCATTAGAGAGGAGGCTGCAGCACAAGGCATTTCATTAGGGAGGAGGCTGCAGCACGGGGACTTTCATTATGGGAGGCACAGGTCATTATGGATACATCACGGGGCTTTCATAAGAGGAGGGCGAGCCAGTTCATGGACGGATTATAGAGCATGCCGCAACGAGGCATTTCATTAGGGGAGGCTGCAGCACAGGATTTCATTAGGGGGAGGCTGCAGACAGACCTGTGAGGTGCGCACGGGGTTTTTCATTAGGGAGGAGGCTGCAGCAAGGGGAATTTCATTAAGGAGATATCTGCAGCACAAGGCATTTCATTAGAGAGGAGGCTGGCAGCATGGGCTTTCCAACATTAAAGAGAATTCTGCGCACGGGGCCATTTCATTGGGAGGAGGCTGCAGCACGGGGCCATTCATTATCGAGGAGGCTGCAGCACGGGCCAGTTTCTTAGGAGGGAGGCTGCAGCACGGTGGCATTTTCATTAAATAGGAGGCTGCAGCACGAGCATTTCATTAGGGAGGAGCTGCAGCGCGGGCATTTCATTAGGGGAGGAAGCTGCGATCACGGGGAATTTCTATTAGGGAGGAGGCTGCACGACGGGGCAGTTTCATTAGGAGGAGGCTGCCGCAAGGGGCTTTCATTAGGGAGAGGCCTGCAGCACAGGAGCTTTCATTAGAGAGGAGCTGCAGCACGGGGCATTTCATTAGGGAGGGAGGCGCAGCACGGGGCATTTCATTCGGGAGAGGAGGAGGAAAGTGCCTGTCGATAGAGGAGGGAGATCGGAGGGAGGTTTGAATGTATAGTGGTAGGGGCGATGGCTGAGCACGGGCATTCATTAATGAGGAGGCTGCAACACGGGCATTTCATTTGAGGAGCTGCAGCACGGGGCATTTCAAATTAGGGAGGAGTGCTGCAGCAACTGGCACATTTCATAGGGAGGAGGCTGCAGCATGGGGCTTTCATTAGGAGAGGCTGAGCACGGTCATTTCATTAGGGAGGAGGCTCAGCGGGGGAATTTTCATTAAGGAGATACTCTGCAACACAAGGCATTTCATTAAGAGAGGAGCTGCAGCACGGGGCATTATAAGAGCGAGCATATATAGGGGAGGAGGCCTGCAGCACAGGCATTTCAATTAGGGAGGAGGCTCACTGGCTTCTTAGGAGCCAGGGGAATTTCATTAAGGAGAATATCCTGGCAGCACAGGCATCATTAGAGAGGAGGCTGGCAGCAGCACGGGCGCATTTCATTAGGGAGGGGCTGCAGTCACGGGCATTTCATTAGGGAGGAGGCTGCAGCACAGGCATTTCATTAAGGGAGGAGCTGCACACTGGGGCTTTCCATTAGGGAGGGAGATGTTTGCAGCACGGGGCAATTTCATTATGGGAGGCTGCAAGCAACGGGGAATTTCATTAGGAGGAGTGCTGCGCACAGGGGCATTTAATTGGGAGAGGCTGCAGCACGAGGCATTTTTATAGGCGGGGGCTGCAGCAAGTGGATTTCATTAAGGCAGATTGGCTGCATGCGCTACGTCAGTTTTCCTTAGGGAGGGGGCTGCAGCAAGTAATTTATTAAGGGATAGGCTGCTCAGCATGCATTTCATTATGGGAGGGGGCTTGCAGCACAAGGCATTTTTATTAGGGAGGAGGCTGGCAGCACGTGGCATTTCATTAGGGAGGGCGCAGCACGGGGCATTCATTAGGGAGGAGGCTGCAGCACGAGGAATTTCATTAGAAAGGGCTGCAGCACAGGACATTTCATTAGGAGGGGCTGCAGATGGGGCTTTCATTAAGTGAGATATCCGGCAGCACAATGCATCTAGGGTTCAGCCGGGCATTCATGGAGGAGGCTGCAGCACGGGCTTTCATTAGGAGGAGGCTGCAGCACGGGGGAATTTTCATTAGGAGGATGATATCTGCGCAAGGGAATTTTCAAATGAGATGATCTGCAGCACGGGCATTTCTTAGAGAGGGAGGGCAGCAGGGCATTCAAGGGCACACAAGGCTTTCATTAGGGAGTGAGGCGCAGCACGGGGCATTTCATTAGGGAGGAGGCTTGCAGCACGGGGCATTTCATTAGAGAGGAGGCTGCAGCACGGGGCATTTCATTAGAGGGAGCTCAGCAGCACGGGAATTTCATAGGAGAGGTGTGCACACAGGACATTAGAAGGAGGCTGCAGCACAGGACATTTCATTAGGAGGTAGGCTTGCAGCACGGTGGCAGTTTCATTGGAGAGGCTGCAGCCCGAGGCATTTATTAGGGAGGGGGCGGGCAGCAAGTGGAATTTCATTAAGGATGATGGCTGCACACGAGCATTTCATTAGGGGAGGGGGCTCAGCAAGTGGAATTCATTAAGGGATGGCTTCGCACAGATGCAATTCATTAGGAGGGGGCATGCAGCACAAGGCATTCATTAGGGAGGAGCTGCAGCACGGGCATTTCATAGGAGAGGGCCTGCAGCACGGGGCATTTCATTAGGCGTAGGCCTGGCAGCACAAGGAATTTCATTAGAAAAGGAGCTGCAGCACAGGACCTTTCATTAGGGAGGGGGCTGGCAGAATGGGTGCATTTCATTAAGGAGGATATATGCGCAAGACAATGCATTCATTAGGGAGGAGCTGCAGCACGGGCATTTCATTAGGGAGGAGGCCTGCAGCAAGGGGAATTTCATTAAGAAGATCTGCAGAACAGGCATTCATTAGAGAGGAGGCGCACACGGGCATTTCCATTAGAGAGGATGCTGCAGCACAAGGCCTTTCTTAGGAGGAGGCTGCAGCCCGGGGCTTTCATTAGGGAGGAGGGCCTGCACACACTGGGGCATTTCATTCATTAGGGAGAGTGCCGCACCGGGGCCATTTCATTAAAAGGAGCTTGCAGGCACGAGGCATTTCATTAG
Source organism: Engystomops pustulosus (assembly GCA_019512145.1). Taxonomy (NCBI): domain Eukaryota; kingdom Metazoa; phylum Chordata; class Amphibia; order Anura; family Leptodactylidae; genus Engystomops; species Engystomops pustulosus. Next base: position 66,338,570 of record CM033649.1, read on the forward strand.
TAGGAGGTCTTCAGCCGGGGGCATTTCATAGGAGGGATGAGGCTGCAGCACCGGGGATTTCATAGGGAGGAGGCTGCGCACGGGGCAATTTCAGGGGATGGGAGGCCATGCAGCAGGAATTTCATTAAGGAGATATGCAGCACAAGGCAATGTTCATTAGAGAGGAGCTGCAGCTGGGCGCATTTTCATTATAGAGGAGGCCTGCAGCATCGGGCATTTCATTAGGGAGGAGGCTTGCAGCACGGGCCTTCATTAAGGAGAGGACTGCAGCACGCGGGCATTCCATTAGTGAGGAGGCTGGCAGCACGGGGCAGTTCATTAAAGAGGAGCTGCAGCACGAGGCATTTCATTCTTAGGGAGGAAGCTGCCGCGCGGGGCATTTTCATTAGGGAGGAGGCTGAGGCAGGACGCACGGGGAGGCCAGCACTGGGGGAGGCGACACGGCTTTCATAGGGGAGGCGGCTGCAGCAAGGGATTTCATTAGGGAGGAGGCCTGAGCAAAGCATTTCATAGAAGGCTGCAGCAGGGATTTAGGGGGGCTGCAGCACTGGGCATTTCATTTAGGGAGGAGGCTGCAGCCGGGCATTTCATTAGGGAGGGGCTGCAGCACGGGCATTTCATTATGGAGGAGCTGCAAGCACGGGGCCATTTCAATATAGGGAGGAGCCTGCAGCACTGGGCATTTCATTAGGAGGAGGCTGCAGCACGGGGCATTTCATTAGGGGAGGAGGCTGCAGCACGGGAATTTTCATTCGGGAGGAGGCTGCAGCACTGGAGGATTTCTTAGGGAAGAGACAAAAAAAGGGGCATATGAGTAAAGGCTGCAGCACGGGGGGCATTTCATAGGGAGGAGGCTGCAGCAAAGGGAATTCATTAAGGAGATATCTTGCAGCACAAGCATTTCATTAGAGAGGAGGCGCAGCAGGGGTCCATTCATTAGGGAGGAGGCTGCAGCACGGGGCATTTCACTGGGGAGGAGCGCATGCCACTGGGGGCCTTTCATTAGGGAGGAGGCTGCAGCACGGGCAATTTCATTAGGGAGGGAGGCTGCCAACGGGGCATTTCATTAGGTGAGGATGCTCAGCACGGGGCAATTTCATAGGGAGGAGCTGCAGCACGGGGCTTTCATTAGGGGAGGAGGCTGCAGCCACGGGGCATTTCATTAGGCGGAGGCTGCAGAACGGGTCATTTTTCATTAGGAGGGAGGCTGCAGCCGGGGCATTTCATTAGGGAGGAGGCTGCGGCACAGGGCAGGTCTACAGAGAGCATCTTACTGACTTGTTTATTTTGTAGCCCCACTTAGTTAAAAAACCAAGCCCCATGCCCTATTGAAATGCTGGTAATATTTAATGTAAACTACCATTTGTTTTTATGCATTATAAACAAACATACCTTGAGATGCTGTAGCTACACTGATACAGAAACTATCTTTGCGTAATCACTGAACCAAGTGGTTTTGCTCAAAACATTTCTATTCAGGAGCTTGAAAGCTGGGTGCAACTGTTTCCCGTGCATAAAGAGCTGCCAGAACTGGATGACTCACAGCATCTTGGGGGGGGGGGGGTTGTGCAGCAATTGATTGTCAAGGACTAAACACAGTGATGAGCTTATTGCTAGGCAGGACAAGGCTGGAGCAGTACATAATTAGGGCAAGGAGAAAGCGGCCTGGCAGTCACTGTGTATAACCTGAACAGTGTGGTTAGCTCGCCTCCCTATTTTCTATTTTTGAAAATGGCACCCTATGAACCTAGTTTAAACAGGTGTGGGTACATTGTATGCAGCTTGCCACTCCCAATTGCAAATAATATCCTGGGTTTCTGTAGCACCTAGATCAGTGATTTTCACTTGAAAATGGAACGTTTTACATGCCCACTAGATTCAAAGGTAGCTGCTGGTAGCCACCTATGCCCCAACACTGTCTGTGTGGAAAGGGTGAAAAAAAAAATAAAAAATGTTAAAACCAACAAACTTGTACATTGTAACTACAAAATAATTTTTATTATAGTATACATTCGTACACACGCTAACAACCACATAACATATGTACAACATACACAACGCTCCCAACTTAGTATATGGTGCTCGTTTACTTTTGGCTTGCGGACTTCTTCTATTATGGTCTGTTCATATACTGGATCTCCTTGTTGCTAAAGAATCTGGCCTCCTCTCAGAAAAGGGCGTCGTTCTTTGGATTCCAGTTGTCCTACATTCTCATTCTGCAATATCGCATCTGTTCTCGGGCCGCTCTTCTTCTGCCGTTAGCAGGGGCTGCTTTTTGTTCTGCTCCTTTTTTCTTTTTTCTTGTCCTACTTTTGGTTGGCCCTACCTCTTTTATTACCTTTGCTGACGACTTGACTCATCCTTTTGGGAAATCTAGGTTTGGGTCTCATCTAACAAATAGGGATGCGGGAGGACTGGACACTACTATGATATTCACTACTAGAATGAGGGCTATGCTGGAGGAGACCCCAGATAGGATGGGCTCAATATACAACCACTATCATTATCAGAGGAGTCTTCCTTCTCACACTTAACAGATTTAAGGTATATGTAAGCTGTGATCTGTTATCCTCCCGCAAAATCCACCTCACGGCCGTACATCTAAGATAAAGAATGATCTGGGCTGGACGACTGGATTGTAAGATTTTGGGCTCGTGTGGCCACCTGATCTGGCCTCCAGTGAAGTTCTGCACGAGAGATTATTCTCTTGGTGAGGGCACAAATGACCAACCCCATGTGAGAGGTGGGCCTCTAGGAGATCACACCGAGGCAGTCTCCAACGTGGCCATGACTCATCTTGGTGAGACAGTGGATTTGGATCTTCCACCCACAGGGAATCAGTCAAAATATCCTTCAGGTCCTTTTTTTTTCCACCATCCAACCTGCCGGAGAAGGCATCCCCTAAAGACCAAAGAATTCTTAGTGGCATCGATGTATTGTGCTAACATTCATTATTTTGAACGTGGAAATTTTCTCACTATTTCTCAATTATGTTCAACATGGGAATTCCTATTTGTTAAGATCACAGGAAACCTCACATAAATTATATTAAATTGTGGAGCACTCTTCCATTCCAGAACAAAATCTTTTTTCCTTAAACTACTGGGATGATTATTAGCAGGTCCAAAAAAAAAAAAAAAAAAAAAAAAAAAAAGACTACGCACAACCGACTTGCATTCTGAAATTCGGCAGTGATCAGAGGATGACCTCCTATTATCCACTCCCCCCCACCCCACACTAATCATCGTAACTTATTTCTCACATTTCATACACGCTTTATCTAATCAACTTTATTGCAGTGTATAACCATCCTTACCATGGTAGCTGCCGATAGATTCCTCCATAGGCAGCAGAATCGGAGACGCCATTCTTACGCCTTATCGCTGGACAACCCATGCAATGGGAGTTACCCTGGGCACCTCGATGCGTCATCCAATAGAACCGCAAATTTCTTCACCGCCAAACGACTGTTTGAGGGGCAGAAAGTCCCCCAACACATCTCTTCTCTTGCTCACAACTCATCTTTTTCAGTAGCAAACTTTTAGGTAGAAAGTTGGATTTTGAGCTTTCTTTCTCGTCTACATCAGTGGGTGGCGGGGTGCTCTGTGGATACGGTAAGGATTCCTGTAAAATGGAGAGAAAAAGGGAGAATGTAGATGAATAAGACCATGTTAGAAGCGGACGCTGTGTTCTCTCCTCTCGTTGGGCTAGCCTATCCTGACGGCTGGGCTTCCTGATGACCGTAATAGGTAACTTCCCGTCCTGACACTCCCCCCCTATCACAGGACAGACTGCTAGAGCCCATCCTCCCATCCTCACTGCTACAGCCACTCTGCTCCCTCCCTCCCTCCAACCCTCGGTGCTCTGCCGCCATCTTACAAGTCTCATCACATTCACACACGAAGACGCGGCCACTCCATCCCTATCATCACAAAGCAATCTTATACTAAATTACATACAACCCCCTGACCCAGACAAACACCCAGAGGCAGAGCATAACCTCACCCCAGGTAACACCCCATCCCTCTCTCTGCTGTTGTCAGACCTCCCAGGGCCCATAGCCTAAGGGGCACAGGGAAAAGTCACCACGCTGTCTCCACAGTGCTCTGGAGACAATGTGACTTATCTCACACTGACACAGAGGAAACTGTGCCACAAACTTCACACGGTCCACAGCCCTATCTCTAACACTTCGGGGCCTTCCCCACTTACGTTACGCCATGTTTCTGCCGTTGCCGGGTGCTGCCCAGCTCCGCTGGGTGCTGCTGCCTCGCACTTTCCTGGTGATGGGGGTTAGCCGGTGCCGCTGCTGCCGCTATACAGGCCATGGCTTGCTGGCGTTGTCTTGTCTCCTGGAGTGGCTACACAACCCTGGCTCTTCTCCACTACACCGAAGAGATAAACCAAGGTTGGTGATGAGGAGTGTGCAAGCGCGCGTTACGGGCTCTTACGTCTTCTCTCTCGAATTACTACTTCTGCAACTGACGTGGCGGGAGCGGCAATCTTTGCCTAATAAGCGAATCACTAAAAGTTCATATCCTTCCCGCGTAGCTCTTGTCAGTTGTCCCTCCGCACTACATTCCTGAGTTAGTGGGGCGTGCTCATCCCGTAATTGATGTCAGAAAGCCCGGAAGTCCTGTGTATTAGTGTGTGTACAGGCAGCGCTCTTATATCATTATGATCCGTATACTGTTAGGGGTCCTAGCCTATATAGGAAATATGAAGGATAAAGAATAATTTCATGTAAAATACTTTTGCATAAATCCATCATTTCATCTGATATCTATATTTTTTGCAGAAAGTTTGGAGTTACTCAACCCCACAGGGCCCATTATAATCCACGGCCTCAGATGGTACCTTGACACAAAAACGGTTACATATTCTCATTTTTTGATGGATCAAGATGTCCCATCCTAGATACTGTGATATCTTTTCGAAAACAATGACACTGCCATGGTCTGTGACTGATTATGGTAATCGTAGGAGCCCAAATAGAGACTCTTTCAGTCCGAAGAGTGCTGCGAGTGACCCACAATAATACGTTTTATTCCCATCAATTATCCACTTTGTTTATCACTACTGTGTGGGTGAAAATCATCTCGTCTCTTTTCCAAAAGTTGTATCTTCATTTAACAGATGACCTGTTGAAATAGGATATATGGGGCTGGCCTGATCATAATTGATGCAACAAATATGAAGGACCACCACTGTTTTCTAGTAATAGTTATCCTCCAATAAGTCGAAAGTCCCAAATTCTTTATTTTAATCCAGGCATCAATATACATAGTTTCGATTCATCACAAATACGGAACATCATATATTGTAGTCTTGATTAAAATAAAATACTTTTGGACTTTCACTATGGGATAACTATTACTAGAAACATGGTGTCCTCATAGTTAGTGAATATCAGCTCATGTAGGCTTAATTACATTACCAACCAGATCGCCTGGCAATTAGTACTATGAATTAGGGTTACCTGGAAAACATGGGCAGCTGGAAGGTGTGACACATTTGGCTTGTTAAATATATTTTATCTCTTTGAATGAAGCATCCAGTCCTAATTCTATACTTTCCTGACCAAATACTTGATGCTTATTCTATATCACCAAGTGCGACGTAGGAATCAATATTTTGATCTTACTGGTGTCTACATGACCAGCTTCACATAAAGAACAGGGAAGACCTTGGATCAACCCAGACCGCTGCTCATTTTCACTTTTCGCACTACAGCACACTCACTTTACGACCTCTCTCTGATTACATGTACAACTTTGTCTTCTTGACCGAATAGACCAAGCCGTGTACCAAATGTCGGAATGTCACTCACTGCCACTTTTCTAAAGTGTCAAAAAAATAGATCTGTTTCTATCAGCACTCCATTACTTGTATAGGGCCCCATTTCAACGAACATCTTGATTTCTGCAGTCCGGTTTTCTGATTTCTGTGCTGTGTGAATCCATATACCGTATATACTTGAGTATTAAGCCGAACTTTCCTGTTTGTAACAACACAAGAAACTGGGAAACCAATTGGACTTGAGTATAAGCCTAGGGTGGGAATGATTGGTCACAGCCTCCCCCATTAGATAAGCTACGCAAGCCCCTTACCCCAACTATGTTAGGACTTAGGCAACGTTCACACCATGCACTTGAATAGCGTAGGAAATTTACCAACTGCCTTGAATCAAAATAAACTACACATACTCTACCACTGTCCTCTTCTCATCTTGATCCTGGTTGATGGCTTACTTTTAATCTACACCACCGGACGTTCGACCTGAAAAAGCACTTATAAAAAGCGTCCTGAGCTCCTTTGAGTGCCTAGAGGTTGAGTACTTAGCATCCTGCTGCACCTGCACATCGCGTCCCCATGCACCCAGTGATTCCCAAGGTGTCCAAGATTAAAGAAGACCATTGCAGGACTGAGATCTAAAAGAGGACGAGGTGACGTATCTGTTAGTTTAATTGTGATTTAATGTAATGGCAGATTCTTTAAAATGTAATTCAATGCATCTGTACTACTCCTTCCTTGAATGCACACATATGATGAGTTTAGCCGAAAACACCTTTTACCTTTTTCCTACTAATTATGTGTTTTCTACTCGTCTAAATACATGTGCTTCATTGACATAACTCCCAATTCAAAACGCAGTTTTCGTGCATTGAACAAGGATTGCTCAATTTCTGCTTGTGGTAATCCCAATGTGCACTTTATTACCCCGTGGAGAGTCAATGGCTGTAGTCTCCCACCCACCTGCAAGGCATCCTTGATTAGCAAGTCGCATAACAAAAGCTTTTATCTTTCAATCCAGCAAAACACACTCACTCAGCAATACCATGTTTCCTACACTGTACTTAAGAGATATTAACACCTCAATCACAGCGTTGTCTACAGCTGGTAATGCTGTTCTTCTGGACGAGATCTACTGGGTTTGGATATATACTCGCATTATTTTGTTAGCCTTCCTGAATGTCTGCTTGATGCTAAGGGGAGCCGCTTACGAGTTAGTACAAGGGATATAGTTTTCCTTTTCCCATCCTGGAAATAGTATTTTTTATATTTCCCTTTGCTACTATTACAAGTGTATAAAAGGGGACTCAGGCAATGCTTTAGAAATTTCACCGTCTCATTATTCCATAAAGATGCATTTTTAGTACAAATGGGTTCAAAATATTTTTCCACAAACTTGATTCAAATGATGTTCAATAATTGTGTCATCACTTATTTTCTTGTAATGTTCCGGTTTATATTCAGAAAAGACTTTTTATTCTTACGCCGCATTCCTTCCTCATGCGGCTCTTCTTTATATCTATGAGGAACTATCAGAAAGAGGAGATCCCTGTCACAACACTAGACAGGGCAGCGTCTGTGCTCTCTAGCAAGGGCTTTTATTATTACATTCTGGCGGCAGTATATCGCGCCTTGGCCGCCGGCTTTATTATGACAACACCAGGGCCCGTACGTCAGGCGGGAGAAGCGCTTTACCACAACACGGGGCGGAGAGGCCACCAGCGTCAGGCGGCCCGCGCGTGGACAGTTTGCTGTGATTGGTTAGCAAGACGGCGCCTTTGGGTCCTGGCTCGTGATTGGCTAATGCCGGTGAGCCTCCATATCACCGCGAGGCACGCAGCAGCCCTGCCCTTGTTCTAACAGCAGGTGGAGAGGCTGAGGCTTTTCTGTGGGGTAAATTCCAGTAGGGAAAGAGAGAGGTCAGAGGAGTCCCGTGTGTACTCACAATTCTGAATCATCTGCTGCTTCCCTCCCAACAGCATGTGTATAATTCTTTCATTGGGTGTGTGAACGTATTGCCAGCCCAGCCTCATACTCATCAGTGATTACAATATTGTCCTATACACGGGGCTGACTGCAATACCATTGACAGCCCAAGGACAAGAGTGGTCTGTTTCCTAAGAGGGAAAATTATATCTCAGAATTGTCTGGGCACTTAGGTCTTATTGTCCAAGTGAGTTAAAGTGATTGTAGCATTGTGTTGCCTGCCTGAATGTCTGTCCCTAACACTTAGAGACCATTACTGTACCTCAGCAATGTCAGCTCAGGTCCGGTGTTCTGACCATTTTTGGCCGACATGCGTGTAAGCACGCATGCAGTAAAACTCGCTCTGTGGCAATAGTCCTCATGCCCTGTTCACACGTTTTTTTGGTTGCATTTACATTGCGGTTTGAAATGCATTAACAACACTGAGGGAGGATGATTGCCAATTGCGTTCACAAAATGCAACAGCTAACTGCATGTGTTAACACCTTGTTAATACATGCATTAACTTTACATTTACATTTTGGCATCAAACCTCTCCTCAGCTGTTTTAATTAGTTCAAAAACACAACGTGTGAATGCGGCCTTAGACCGGCGGCACATGTGGCTTTTGAACCCGTTTTTGGGCCGTTTTTTTAAGCAGTCTGTTAAAAACACATGTGGTTTTTGAAAACGCATCAGTTTTTGACCGGTTTTGCCAATTATCTTAATTAAAACGGGTCAAAAACTGAATTTTTAACGGACTGCTTAAAAATGGGTTCAAAACGCCACATGTGCTGTCGGCGTTAGGCTTGCAAACTCAAGACAAGTACGACCCACCGGGGGTGGGCCCTTGGCCCCGATCGCATTCGTGTTTCTATGGAAATGACTCCGATTGGGAACGAGCTGCTGGTGTTTTCGTATTTTAACGCAAAACACGGCGGCTCGTTCCCGATCACAGGCGTTTCCATAGAACAGCCGAGCGATCGGGCCAGCCCCCCCCGGTGGGCGCTACTTTGTCTGCGTTTGCAAGCTGCAAGACAAAAGCGTTACGTGTCTAAGGCTCTCCTGGACCTTATGGCATCAAAAATGGCTCTGTATTTGTTGTTCACAGGACTGTGGAAACCAAGTCTTGTGCCTAAGCCCGGAATACTTTGGGGGAGATTTTCAAATTCTGGCGTACAGAGCGCGAATAATCGCAAAATCTGTTACACTGCAAGAATTTACGATTATTTGGACTACACCACCTGGGAGTCCAATAGATGTGGGTGCAGTAGTTTGGGCAACAGCGCCGTCTCATACACTGCAACAGACCACCGTCCTGCTCCAGCAGGATAGTACAAGCTGGGCCGGGATGCTGGGCTATGAAGAAGATACAGACCAACTACAATCCGAGGACACCGTCCACCTGCCCTCACTGGATAGAACATTAGGGATTTCCCTGTGTTTCTTTTTTCTGATTTCTGCTACAATAGGTAGAAGCCATGGTGAGAAGTTGTTATGTATAGGGGTAACACATAAAAATTTGGACATGCATTGGGGACCCTTGGCCTGGATATTTATAACGACCTTAGGAACGCCCCTGCTCAGCTCTACTGTGAAAGCTGCAAGATCCTGAACAGTGGGACATGTGTTCTGCTAACCCAGGGCTGGGACCATCCCGGCTAGGGCCTCTAAAGATCTTTTGATCTAGTGACGCTCTAGTCAGAACACTGACATTGGTCGAAAAAAGAAAGACACTATCTCTGTGAATTCATCAATTTTATCCATATTGGCTTCAACTCACGGTAAGGTCCTCACCAATTCTAAATCTAATGTCACTGGGCTTTTCCGGTACTGGACATTGCTTCCACGGGACAATGTATAGCACTTGATCTATTATTTTTTTGACATTTTCAGACCAGATATGTTTTTTGATTTACTCCTTATAGGAATTGCACCATTGAACAAACGTCATATAACCTTGTAATCAGCTAATTCTGGAATCACATGACCGGCGGCAATGGGTTGGCTTGAAAACGATTGGAAATAACATGCCAAGTCCAATAGATTTGTACCTGTGATCGCCCTCACTACTATTGTTTTGTAGCAGAAATAGGAAAATTGTTTCCAGTATAGTAAAAGCTACTAAAGTAGTACTAAAATGGTACACACTGAGTATCAGGTGTCTCAGAACTGGATATAAACCCTCCTCTTCTAATTTCTCTCTAGTTCTTTTTAGCAAAGCAAGCTGTGACCTCAGCATAAGTAGATCAAACAACTGTCTATATACTTATGTAAATAATAGCACTGAGCCTGTGCGTAAATTACTTTATTACAGTGCATAACAACATAAACCATACTCAGGGAATGACAAGGTAGTAGCAGCTCATAAACAATAATTTTTCTTTTTGCAAATTCTTGATTTTTTTTTATGAGCTACTTACCGTGTCCTTGCTGAGTTTTCTTCTATGAAACTGTGATTGCGCACTGCCATGTGCAGATAAGAAGCACCAGTATTTGCCAGCGCCTGCCCTCCTAGTATATAGCCAGTAGTCACCTGCCCCAGTATATAGGCAGCAACGCCTCTTCCCTCAGTATATAGCCAGTAGTCCCCTGCCCCCAAGTATAAATAGTCAGCAGCTATGCCCCCCAGTACATAGCCAGTAGTCCCCTGCCCCCTAGTATGTAGCCAGTAGTCCCCTGCCCCCTAGTATGTAGCCAGTAGTCCCCTGCCCCCTAGTATGTAGCCAGTAGTCCCAAGCCCCCTAGTATGTAGCCAGTAGTCCCAAGCCCCCTAGTATGTAGCCATATTCCAAGCCCCCTATATGTAGCAAATAGTCCCCAAGCCCCCTAGTAGTGGTAGCCAGTATCCCCTGCCCCTAGTATGTAGCCAGTATGCCCCTGCCCCCAGTATTAGCCAGTAATTCCCCTGCCCCCTAGTAATTTAGCCATTAGTCCCCAAGCCCCTAGTATTGCCAGTAAAGTCCCGCCCCCTAGTATGTAGCCATTAGTCCAAGCCCCCTAGTATGTAGCAAATATTCCCAAGCCCTCCTAGTAGTAGCCAGGATCCCCTGCCCCCTAGTAAATGTAGCCAGTAGTCCCCCGGCCCCCTAGATGGGCCAGTAGGCCCCGGCCCTCCGAGTATGTAGCCAGTAGTTCCCTGCCCCCCAGTAGGTATCCAGTTCCCCTGCCCCCTAGTATGTAGCCAGTAGTCCCCTGCCCCCTAGTAGGTGCCAGTAGTCCCCTGCCCCCCTATAGGTTAGCCAGTAAGTCCCCTGCCCCCGATATGGTAGCCATAGTTCCCCGGCCCCACTAGTATAGCCAGTAGTCCCCCCTGCCCCCATAGTATGTTGTCAGCCATTGTCTCCCCGGCCCCTAGTATGTGCCGTAGTCCCCCCTGCCCCCTAGTTGTACCAGTAGTCCCCTGCCCCCTAGTATGTAGCCAGTAGTCCCCTGCCCCCTAGTATGTAGCCAGTAGTCGCCCTGCCCCCCATATGTTCCAGTAGTCCCCTGCCCCCTTAAATGTATGCCAGTAGTTCCCCCCCTGCCCCCTGTAGGTAGCCGTAGTCCCCTGCCCCCTAGTATGTAGCCGCAGTCCCTTGCCCCCTAGTATGTAGCCACATCCCTCCCCGCCCCCTATTGTGAGCCAGCAGTCCCCTTCTCCCTATATTAGCCAGCAGTCCCTGCCACCTAGTATGATAGCCCAGCATTCCCCTCCTGCCCCTAGTATGTAGCAGCATTCCCCTTCCCCCTAGTATGTAGCCAGCATCGTCCCCTGCCCCCTTATGTAGCCAGCATCCCCTGCCCCCTAGTAAATGTGTTCAAGCAGCACTTATGTCCCCCAGTATATGCCAGTAGTCCCCTGCCGCCTCCATATATATGCCAGGAGTCCCCTCCTCCAGGTATATAGCCAGTAGTCCCCTCCCCCTAGTATATAGTGGCATATTTGTGTGAATAGTCAAATATTTTATATTTTTTATGGGGAAGTATAGCTGATTCCAGTAACAGGTCAGGAGTCTCATTCTTCTGCTAACTGCTAGGATACTGTTTTTTGTCGTCCACACGATAACATGTTGGGTTAGTAGTAATGGTCCCTGGGACAAATGGAGACCGGTGAGAGGTTGATAATCCGGTGGACTGGGAGCATATTTGGGCCGACAAACGTTGTGGCTTTGGAGATTAACAAAACCGGACTCATTCCAGAATAATACACAGAACACCCAACCGACATTAATGTTTAAAATATAAATACCGGGCTACTCAAGGCATGTATACAAAGGCCCCCTTATGAAGGATTGTAAATACTGTACCCAAATATTTAACTTTACCTTACCGGATATGCATTCGCCCCCCACCCCCAAAAAAAAACAATGTAAGAAATTGCCTAAATCTCCCAGAAATTAATTGGTTTATATAACAATGCACTCATGCCAACCCCAGAATATGTTAACATTTGCAACTATATTATAAGTGAATGCATATATGTATCAGCTGGCACCCACCAGTACCCTAGCAGGGAATGAGCGCAGTGGCCTTTGTTATTCTCCTTTATATGTAACTTTGATTCGGTAGAAATGTTTCAAACTTTTCAGTGAATGGATTTAGTTCCTATATTTTATAGCTTTTAGCCTGCATCAAAGTTAGTGGATTTCCTCATAGAACATCTTTCTCCAATAAATCTGCAATATACATAACATTAACAAATCAAAAGGTTACCAAAGGAACTACAACTGTTCCATTATTAATTCCTTCTCCATAATTATAGTGTCTCTACATAAGCCCAATCCAGAATTATAGCTCGGCAAAATTACCGCTGCCAAGTTACTGTCACTGTGCCCACAGCAGGTGCCTATGTTCGTGTAGTTTTTGGATGCTGCCACCTTCCTTCGTTGCTACATTTATTTGAATCTCACCACACTCAGCTAAGCCCGCCTGCATAACTTTGCCAGATTAAATATAACTTTGGCAATGGAATAACAGCCACTGCCCAGGGACGTGCCCCCATTATAGTCCATTCTCTACCATAATCTGCTATACCTAAGGAATTCAATTAGTATTTGGTCACTAATTACCAAATAAGATCGTTATTTATTCCATGGTTTCCCACGAATCAAGTAGAGCCCTATCGCAGATAGGGCCCAACTTCCTTATCATGGGGGCTGAGTGTAAAGCTGACGGAATGCCTGACTCTTCGCCAGTAATCTTCCTTTGTCAGCTCATCAGATTCATGGAGCAAACGGCCATCTGCCATTAATCCTACGGAGCAAACGAGGGTCCGACTCAGGTATGTGGGACCCATCCGACCTCCCGCCTCATTTTCGTGATCTGTGGGGGTCTATCACTGAATCCCCACTGATCAGAAATTAGGCCCCTAGAAAAGACAACCCTGAAAACCAGGAAAACCCCTTTAAGTGTTTTCTGTGGATGACTGTCCCCCTCCACAAACTATAAGTGGCTATTGTATGACAATCCCATTCCAGTCCCTATGACCTTTCCGTATTTATGTAATATACCTACATTTCTCCATGTGCATACCGATGATAGACCTCCTTGGGGTGTGCCCCCTATAGTTTATGAACCTATCAATCATGCAGTTCCAGGTGAAACGCATGAAAGGGAAAAAACATCAAATATCCTTCCCCTTAAGATTCCCCTAGAAACTAGGAGGCCTAAAGTACCTCCTGGAACCTACCGCCCAGCCCAAGACATCCCATTTTACCATCCGAATACACAAAATGCAACTGGAGCCAAATATATGACTTCTTTATCATGGGCCATTATCATAAATGAGTGAAGAGAGAAATATCTCTACACCCACAAAATGTTGATTTCATGTCAACTACAGGAGACTAGCAAGCTATTTGACAGGTGGTATAATTTTTCCCCTCGTTGTTGGAAGTGTCGTCCATTAACGGCTGTATCTACATAAGGTGGGGGTGTCCCAGCAGTTTACCTTTTTATAGGAGGAGGTTTTCCTGTAGTGGCCTTATTTCACCTTCCAGGGGTCATTTAATTCTGTCAGAGAGGTCATAGGCAAGCCATATTGGATAGCTATGCATTGGTTTTTAATCCCCGACTCTGAAATTCTCCGGATCCTGGGCAGAAGAACTCGGGACATAATGAGAATGGAGAATACACACTCCTGATGCGGTCTCTCCGTCCAACCAAGTGGCATTCCTGGTTGTTCTTTAGAGACTCACCAATTCTGCTCTTAGTATCGTGTCACGTATGTGGACTCATATTCTCTTAGAATGTGGTTGTAATTGTGCTACCCATTCACTACTTATTGAGGCAATTGGGCGTTGCCCAGTGTTTGCTTTTTTTGTTGCTGGGAAAATTTGTTTTTCCCAAAACCGGGTTACTTCTAATATTACATATTGTTCATAAAATATAGGACTCCTATGGGGGCCTTCGTGCTCGCCGAGGACCCAGTCTGGGTGAGCCACAACCTCTGAATGATACCTAAGTATTGGAGCCGTTTTTAAAAGGGGTTGTCCGGAGGATGGAAAACTGGTTGGTTTCTTTTTCTTCTTTCCAAAAATAGTTGGCCATAAATCACCACTGTTTGTGCTGACATTGCAACTCATGCAAGCCGGATGAATGGTCCCGGCGTGACGCGTTTTTGGAAGAAAGCACCATGTTTTTCAACCTCTTGGACGACCCCTTAATATATCTGGGACTAGTTTTCATTAATATGTGATGACTATTAATTTTGATGATTTAGGAGTGAGGAGGTGGGCTGCAACGACCAATGGGATGCCACATGCACATGTAACCATCTAATAAGACGAACATGATTCACATACTACCAGTACTGGATTCACAATATGGGCGTTTTGGGGTCCAAATCAACCACCAAGATTGATACTCGTCCTCTATAGATGATAAAGAATAATTGTACTTGTGTACTGACTCTCGTCACACGTGATACTAGAACCCTTCCAATAACTAAACTACAGGGACCCTCTCTCCGTTACCAAGCAAATGGTTTGGGTACCATATGTAGTTAGTTATGTTTCAACCATAAAAAACAATAGAGTTCTCGGGACCCCCCATTTTTTTAAAACCCCCCGTCCCTTATTTCAGAGCCCCTGCACACCTCCATATTTTTTTTCCGCATGTGTTGGCATGAAATCTACACAAAATTTTTTTACACTATTTTTTCATGTATAGGACACTCCGGCTGGATTTTCACAAACCTGACCTTACTCATTGACAATGAAGGGGTTTCTGTGAAAAGAGAAAGCATCACACAGTATGCTCTGCTATTCAATACATAGCCGTGAATCGCCACAGTCCATTGCATGTACCGTAGATACTGCTACATACCATAAAGGTTGCAGAGTAAGTCTCTGAACACTAATACATGTTCAAACACAGCATTTCACATAAAACAAGCAGCCTCTATATTTCACTGAATGTCAGGAGAGCTGTGGAACAGGTCCCCAGATGCTATAATATACATTCTTCTTATACAAAGCCTTGAGCGCTGACCTGCAATAGTTTAATTTTGGGACAGAGACAGAGCTAAACCATTTTTGTTTGGTGTGGGATTTCTACCAGTGTGAGCAATTTTTTGCCTTGGCATGGTGTGAACAGCTTTTTCAGTCACCAGTGACATTTCTCGTACAAACGAATAGGATCAGACAAATTTCATTATTTATTGATATATAAAGTGTCTTTTTCTCATCAGCCTACAGGCCCTACCATAAAATGGCGCGAGGGGTGGGTCTGTGATCTGCAATGAACAATTACCTACCCTGCAGGGACCTTGATCTTATATTCATGAATACTATCATAAATCCTGGCAGGGTGATTGTCTCATGGACCTATAGAGATCACATGGACCCTCCATCTGCAGCCATTCTATGTCATAAAAAAGATGTCTGACTGATGAGGTAAAGACAGTAGGCCTTCACTTATATATCTAAAGTTGTGCAGAAGATTTATAGGTGTAATTGGTAGGTTACCTATTATCCTGTCCCCCATCCTTTCACACATTCAAAAACTGAGGTAAGGGGTCCCAGGATATTTATCTTTTTCTTTTTTGTCACATGCCGACGATAAAAATTTTTTTTTCTCCTCAATAAAGGTGAAACATAATTTTTTTAATAGTCACATTTTGGGTTTCAAGGTACCATACTGATTGGTAACTTTTAAAAAACAAGCCTAATTTTTCTTCTGGTCAGTTATGGGCATTTCATTAGGGAGGAGGCTGCAGCACAGGGCATTTCATTAGGGAGGAGGCTGCAGCACAGGGCATTTCATTAGGGAGGAGGCTGCAGCACAGGGCATTTCATTAGGGAGGAGGCTGCAGCACGAGGAATTTCATTAGGGAGGAGGCTGCAGCATGGGGCAGGTCTACAGAGAGCATCTTACTGACTTTTATTTTGTAGCCCCACTTAGTTTATAACAAGCCCTCATGCCACTATTGAAATGCTGGTAAATATTAAATGTAAACTACCATTTGTTTTTATGCATTATATAGCAAACATACCTTGAGAATGCTGTAGCTACACTGATGCAGAAACATATCTTGCTTAATCACTGAACCAAGTGGTTTTGCTCAAAAAACATTTCTATTCAGGAGCTTGGGAAAGCTGGGTGCAGACTGTTTTCCGTGCATAAAAGAGCTGCCAGAACTGGATGACTCACAGCAGCTGGGGGGGATGTTGTGCAGCAATTGATTGTCAAGGACAGGGACTAAACAGTGATGAGCTTATGCTAGGCAGGACAAGGCTGGAGCAGTACATAATTAGGGCAAAGAGAAGCGCCTGGCAGTCACTGTGTATAACCTGAACAGTGTGTTAGCTCGCTCCCCTCCCTATATTTCTATTTTGAAATATGGCACCTATGAACCGTAGTTTAAACAGGTGTGGGTACATTGTATGCAGCTGCCACTCCCAATTGCAATTAATATCCTGGGTTCTATAGCACCTAGATCAGTGATTTTCAGCTTTAAAATGGAACGTTTTTAAATGCCTCTAGATTCAAAGGTATAGCTGCTGGTAGCCACATATGCCCCAACACATGTCTGTGTGGAAGGGTGAAAAAAAATAAAAAAATGTTAAACCAACAAACTTGTACATTTAACTACAAAATAATTTATTAAGTAGACATTCGTGCACAACGCTAACACCACATAACATATGTACAACATACACAACGCTCCCAACTTAGGAACTATTTGCTCGTTTACTTTTGGCCTTGCGGACTTCTTCTATTAGGTCTTTCAGATACTGGATCTCTTTTGCTAAAGAATCTGCCTTCTCAGAAAGGGCGTCGTTCTTGGATTCCAGTTCTCTACATTCTGCAGATATCGCATCTTGTTCTGCCCTCTTCTTCTGCCGGTAGCGAGTGGCTGCTGTTTTGTTCTGCTCCATTTTTTTCTTTTTCTTGTCTACTTTTGGTTGCCCTACCTCTTTTACCTTTGCTGACACTTCTCTATCCTTTGAGGGAAGATCATAGGGTTTGGGTCTCTCAGAAATAGGGGATGCGGGAGAGGACTGGACACTACTAGGATATTCACTACTAGATGAGGGGCTATGCTGAGGAGACCCCAGATAGGATGGGCTCATATATACACCACTATCATTATCAGAGGAGTCTTCCTTCTCACACTTAACAGATTTAAAGGTATATGTAGCTGTAGATCTTTTATCCTCCTCAGCAACATCCACCTCACTGCCTACATCTAAGATAAAGGAATGATCTGGGCTGGAGACTTGGGATTGTACAGATTTTGGGCTCGTAGGGGCCACCTGATCTGCCTCCAGTGAAGGTTCTGCAAGAGAGATATTCTCTGGTGATGGCACAAATTGACCAAACACCACTGGGAGAGGTGGGTCCTCTAGGAGATCACACGAGTCATCCAACGTGGCCATGAGCTCATCTGGTGAGACAGTGGATTCTGGATCTTCCATCCCAAGCAGGGAATCAAAGTCAAACTCCTTCAGGTCCATTTTTTCCACCATCCAATCCATGCCGGAGAAGGCATCCCCTAAAGACAAAAGAAATTCTTAGTGGACATCATTGTATTGTGCTAACATTCATTTATTTTGAACGTGGAAATTTCCACTATTTCTCAAATTATGTCAACATGGGAATTCCTATTTGTTAAGATCACGAGGAAACATCACATAAATTATATTAAATTGTGGAGCACTTTCCATTTCCAGAACAAAATCTCTAGAACTACTGGGATTATTATTAGCAAGTCTAAACAGCTACCAAACAGACTTGCATTCTGAAATTCGGCAGTGATCAGAGGGTGACCTTCCTATATCCACTCCCCCCCCCCCCACACTAAATCATCGTAACTGTATTTCTCAATTTACATATCCGCTTTAGTCTAATCAACTTTATTGCAGTGTATAACCATCCTTACCATGGTAGCTGCCGAGAGATTCCTCCAGAGGCAGCAGATCGGAGACGCCATTCTTAGCCTTATCGCTGGACAACCCATGCAATGGGAGGTACCCGGGCACCTCGATGCAGTCATCCAAGAGACCCAAACTTTCTTCAGCCGCCAAAAACGACTGGTTGAAGGGGGACAGAAAGTCCCCCAACAACATCTCTTCGCTCAACAAGCTCATCTTTTTCAGGTAGCAGAACTTTTAGGTAGAAAGTGGATTTTGAGCTTTCTTTCTCGTATACAGCAGTGCTGCTGTGGGATACGGTAAGGAGCCTGTAAAGGAGAGAAAAAGGGATAAATGTAGATGAATAGAGCCATGTTAGAAAGCGGACGCTGTGTTCTCCTCTCGTGCTGCACTAGTCTGACAGGCTGCGGCTTCCTGATGACCGTATATGGTAACTTCCCGTCCTGACACTCCCCCCCTGCACAGGACAGAGCTGATCAGCCGCCATCTCACTGCTCAGCCATCTGCTCCCTCCCTCCCCCACCCTCAGGGCGCTGCCGCCATCTTACAATTCATCACATTCAGCACACAAGATGCCGGCCAGCTCCCAGCCCCATCATTCACACATCTTATACGTAAAATTACACCCCCTGACCCAGAACAAAGCCCAGAGGCCGAGCATAACCTACACCCAGGTAACACACCATCTGCTCTGCTGTAATGTCAGACTCCCAGGGGCCCAGAGCCTAAGGGGCCACAGGGAAAAGCCACCAGCTGTCTCCACAGGGCTCTGGGGACAATGGGCTATTCTCAGCACTGACTAGAGGAAGCTGTGCCACATTCACACGTCCACAGCCCTATCTATAACACGCAGGGGCCTTCCCCGATTACTTACGCCATGTTTCTGCCGTTGCCGGGTGCTGCCAGCTCCGCTGGGTGCTGCTGCCTCGCACTGGCCTGGGGAGGTGGGTGCCGGGGCCGCTGCTGCCGCTATACAGCCATGGCTGCTGGCGTTGTCTTGTGCTCCTGGAGTGTAACAGACCCTGGCTCTTCTCACACGACACCGAAGAGATTAAACCAAGTTGGGGATGACGGAGTGTAGCGCGCGTTACGGACTACGTCTTCTCTCTCATTACTTCTGCCAACTGACGTGGCGGGAGCGGCGATCTTTGCCTAAATACAGGCGAATCACTAAAAGTCATATCCTTCCGCGCGTAGCTCTTGTCAGTGTCCCTCCGCACTACATTCCTGGAATTAGTGGGCGTGCTCTCCCGTAATTGATGTCAGAAGCCGGAAGTCCTGTGTAATTAGTGTGTGTACAGGGCAGCGCTCTTATATCATTATGATCCGTATACTGTTAGGGTCCATAGCCTATATAGGAAATAGAAGATAAAAATAATTTCATGTATTAATACTTTTGCATAAATCCATCAGTTCATCTGCTATCTATATTATTTTGCAGAAAGTTTGGAGTTACTCAACCCCACAGGGCCCATTATAATCACAGGCCTCAGAGGTGACCTTGACACAAACGGTACATCATTTTTTTTGATGGATCAAGATGGATCCCATCCTGAATACTGTGATACTGTTCGAATAACATGACACTGCATGGTCTGTGACTGATTATGGTAATCGATAGGAGCCCAAATAGAGACTTCAGGCCGAAGAGTGCTGCAGTGACCCACAATAAAGACGTTTATTCCCATCAATTATCCATTTGTTTATCACTACTGTAGGGGTGAAAAGATCTCTCTTCCCAAAATAGTTGTATCTTCATTTAACAGATGACCTGTTGAATATAGGATATGGTGCTGCTGATCATAATTGATGAAACCAAATATGAGGACCCACTGTTTCTAGTAATAGTTATTCCCAATAGTGAAAGTCCCAAATTCTTTATTTTAATCCAGGCATCAATATACAAAGTTTCGATTCATCACAAATACGGAACATCATATATTGATGTCTGGATTAAAATAAATACTTTTGGACTTTCACTATTGGGAATAACTATTACTAGAAACAGTGTGTCCTCATATTTAGTGAATAATCAGCTCATGTAGCATTAATTACATTACCAAGATCAGCCTGGCAATTAGTACTATGAAATTAGGGTTACCTGGGAAACAGGGGCACATGAAGGTGTGAACAAATTTGGCTTGTTAAATATATTTATACTCTTTGAACTGAGAGATCCAAGTTCCTAATTCTATACTTTCCCTGACAATACATTGATGCTTATTTATTAATCACCAAGGCGACATGTAGGAAACAATTGTGATCTTACTGGTGTCTAATGACAAGCTTACACATAAAGAACAGGGAAGACCTTGGATCAGACCCAGACGCTGCTGCATTTTCACTTTTCAGCACTAGCAACACTCACTTTAACAACGCTCTGATTACAAAGTACAACTTTGTCTTTTGACCCGAATAACCAAGCCAAGTGTACCAAATGTCAGGAATGTCACTCACTGGGCCACTTTTATATAAAAGTGTAAAAAAATGATCTGTTATCCTATCAGCACATGAACTTTGTATTAGGCCCCATTTCACACGAACATCTGATTTCTGCAGTCCGGTTTCTGATTTCTGTGCTGTGTGAATCCATATACCGTATATACTTGAGTATAAGCCGAGACTCCTGTTTGTACAACAAAAGAACTGGGAAAACCAATTGACTTGAGTATAAGCCTAGGGTGGGAAATGGATTGGTCACAGCCTCCCCCAGTAGATAGCTAGCAAGCCCCTTACCCCAACTAGTATAGACTTAGGCAACGTTCACACAATGCACTTGAATAGCGGTAGGAAATTTACCACTGCCTTGAATCAAAATTAAACTACACATACTCACCTGTCCTCTTCTTCATCTTGATCCTGGTGATGGCTTTCTTTAATCTTGACACCCCGGGATCGCCTGAAAAAAAGACTTATAAAAAGCAGTCCTGAGCTCCTTTGAGTGCCTAGAGGTGTGAGTAATTAGCAGCCTGCTGCACCGCACATCGCGTCCCCATGCACCCAGGTGATCCCAAGGTGTCAAGATTAAAGAAGACCATTGCAGGGATCGAGATGAAGAAGAGGACAGGTGAGTATCTGTAGTTTAATTGTGATTTAATGTAATGGCAGATTTCCTTTAAAATGTAATTCAAATGCATCTGGTACTACTCCTTCCTTGAATGCAAACGAGATGAGGTTTAGACCGAAAAACACCTTTTTCTACTAATTATGTGTTGCTACTAGGTCTAAATACATGTGCTTCTATTGACTAACTCCGGATTGCGTTTCAAAACGCATTTCAAGTGCATTGAACAAGGACTTGCTCAATTCTGCTTGTGGGTAAATCCACATTGTAGGCACTTTATTACCCCAGTGGAGAGTCAATGGCTGTAAGTCTCCACCCACCTGCAAGGCAGCCTTAATTAGCAAAGTCTCCATAACAAAAGCTTTTACTTTCAGATCCTAGTCAAAAACCACTCACTCAGCAATACCAGTTTCCTACACTGTACTGAAGAGATATAACCACATCAAAACAGTGTTGTCTACAGCTGGTAATCTGTTCCTTCTGGAATAGATATACTAGTTTGGATACACTGCATTATTTTGTTAGGCTTCCTGAAGGTCATGCTTGATGCTAAGGGGAGCCGCCTTACGAGGTAAGTAAAAGGGATATAGTTTTCCTTTTCCCATCCTGGAAATAGTATTTTTTATATTTCCCTTAGCTACTATTACAGTGTATAAAAAGGGGACTCAGGCAATGGCTTTAGAAATTTCACCTGTCTCATTATTTCCATAAAGATGCAGTTTTTAGTACAAATGGTTTCAAAATATTTTTCCACCAAACTCTGATACAAATGATGTTCAATAAATTGTGTCATCACTTATTTTCTTGTAATGTTCCGGTTTTATATTCAGAAAAGAACTTTTTATTCTACGCCCATTCACTTCCTCATGCGGCTCTTCTTTATAATCTATGAGGAACTATCAGAAAGAGGAAGCCCTGTCACATACACAGAACAGGGCAGCGTCTGTGCTCTCTACAATGGCTTTTTATTATTACATTCTGGCGGGCAGATATCGCGCCTTGGCCGCCGGCTTTATTATGACAACACACGAGGGCCCGTGACGTCAGGCGGGACAAGCGCTTCACACATAACACGGGGCGGAGAGGCTTCACCAAGCTGTCAGGCGGCCCGCGCGTGGACAGTTGCTGGTGATTGGTGGGCAAGGACGGCGCCCTTTGCGTCCCTGCTCGTTGATTGGCTAGATGCCGGTGAGCCTCCAGTATCACGCAGAGAGCACGCAGCAGCCCGCCTTGTTCTAACAGCAGTGGAGGGAGGCTGAGGCTTTCTGTGGGGAAATTCCAGTAGGGAAGGAGAAAGGGTCAGAGGAGTCGTGTGTACTCACATCTCATGAATCATCTGCTGCTTCCCTCCACAGCATGTGTATAATTCTTCATGGAGTGTGTGGAAACGTATTGCCAGCCCCAGCCTCATACTCATCAGTGATTACATATTGTCCATATACAAGGGGCTGAACTGCAATACCAGTGACAGCCCAAGGACAAGAGTGGCGCTGTTCCTGAAGAGGGAACATTATATCTCAGAATTGTCTGGGCACTTAGGTCTATTGTACACAAGTGAGTAAAGTGATTTGCTAGCATTGTGTGCTCGCCTGCATGTCTGGCCCGAACACTTACAGACCAGTACTTACCTCAGCATGTCAGCTCAGGTCCGGTGTTTGAGCATTTGGGCCAGACATGCAGGTAAGCACGCGATGCTAGTAAACACTCGCTCGTGGGCAATAGGCCTCAGGCCACGTTCACACGTGTTTTGGTTGCATTTACATTGCGTTTTGAAATGCATTACAACAGCTGAGGAGAGGTGATCTGCCGAATTACATTATCATTAACATTTGCGTTCACAAAATGCAACAGTTAATGCATGTGTTAACAGCTTGTTAATACATGCGTTAACTTCACATTTACATTGTGGCAAATCACCTCTCCTCAGCTGTTGTAATTAGTTTAAAAACACAACGTGTGAATGCGGCCTTAGGCCGGCGGCACATGTGGCGTTTTGAACCCATTTTTGGGGCGATTTTTAAGCAATCTGTTAAAAATGCATGTTTTATAAAGGACAGCTTAAAAATGGGTTCAAAATGCCACGGGTGCTGCCAGCCTTAGGGTGAAGACATACATGGTGTTTTTGGGCCGTTTTTAGTTAGTGGGTTTTCAGATGTTAAAAACGCATGCGTTTTTTTTTTTAAAACGCATGCGTTTTTGACAGGTTTGAGCAACTCTCTTAATTCAAACTGGTAAAAAACGCATGCGTTTTTTAACTATCTGAAAACGCACTAACTAAAAACGGCCTAAAAACGCCATGTGTGTCTTCACCCTGAGGGCGCGTTCACACGTTGCGTTTTGGTCGCGTTTTCATTGCGTTTGGAACGCATATACAACAGCTGATGTGAGGTAATTTGCCTAATTACATTACCGTTTACGTTTGTAAATGCAATGTTAACGCATGCGTTAACAAAACGCATGCGTTAACGCTTTGTTAACGCACGTGTTAACATCGCGTTTACGATGCGTTTTGTTAACGCATGCGTTAACAGTGATGAAATTAGGCAAATCACCTCTCCTCAGCTGTTGTATATGCGTTTCAAACGCAATGAAAACGCAGGTCAAAACGCAACGTGTGAACGCGCCCTCAGACTCCCTGAACATTAACAGAACAAACAATGGATCTGTAATTTGTTGGTTCACAGGACTGTGGAAACCAAAGTCTTGTGCCTAAGCCCAGGAAATACTTTGGGGGAGATTTATCAAATTCTGGCGTACAGGCGCTGAAATAATCGCAAAATCTTTTACACTGCAAGAATTTACGATTATTATTGAGACTACACCACCTGGGACGCCAATAGATGTGGGTGCAGTAGTGGTGCACAGCGCCGCTAATCATACACTGAAACAGACCACGCGTCCTGCTCCAAGCAGGATAGTACAGCTGCCGGGATGCTGGGCCTAATGAAGAAGATACAGAACAACTACAATCCGGGGACACGTCACCTGCCGTCACTGGATAGAACATGTAGGGATTTCCCTGTGTTTCTTTTCATTTCTGCTACAATAGGTAGAAGCACATGTGAGAAGTGTTATGTATAGGGGTAGACACTACTAAAAATTTGGTACATGCATTGGGGACCGGATATTTTACGACCCTAGGAACGCCCCTGCTCAGCTCTATGTGAAAGACTGCAAAGATGCCTGAACAGTGGGACACGTGTTCTGCTAACCCAGGGCTGGGGACATCCCGGGCTTAGGCCTAAAGATCTTTTGACCTCTAGTGACGCTCTAGTCAGACACTGACATTGGTCGAAAAAAAGAAGACACATATCTCTGTGAGATTTATCAGATTTTATACCATATTGGGCTTCACTCACTGTAAGGTCCACACCAATATCTAAGATCTAATGTCACATGGGCTTCACCAGTACTGGACATTGGTTCCACTGGGCAAATGTAAATTAGCACTTGATCTATGATTTGACACTTTCAGACATTTATATGTATTTTGATTTACTCCAAATAGGAATTGGCACCATTGAACAAATGTCATATAACCTTGTAATAAGCTAAATTCTGGAAGTCATATGTCACCGGCGGCAATGGTTGGCTTGAACGATTGAAAACAACATCCCAATCTGAATAGAATTTGTACCATGTGATCGCCCTCACTATTATTGTTTGTAGCAGAAATAGGAAGAATTGTTTCCAGGTATAGTAAAAGCTACTACAGTAGTAGCTAAAATGGTACACTGAGTATCAGGTGTCTCAGAACTGGATATAACCCTCCTCTTCAATTTCTCTAGTTCTTTTTAGAGACAAGCAAGCTTGTGACCTCCGCTTATGTAAGATCACAACTGTACTATATACTACTGTAATATAATAGCACTGGAGCCTGGCGCGGAAATTACTTTTATTACAGTGCATACAACATAAAACGAAACTCAGGGACTGGACAAGGTTAGTAGCTCATAAAAAATAATTTTTCTTTATTGCAAATTCTTGGATTTTTTTTATGAGCTACTTACCTTGTCCATTGCTGGAGTTTCTTCTATGAACTGTGATTGCGCCACTGCCATGTGCAGATAAGAAGCCACAAGTATATTGCCAGCGCCTGCCCTCTAGTATATAGCCAGTAGTCCCCTGCCCCCAGTATATAGTCAGCAGCCTATGTCCCTCAGTATATAGCCAGTAGTCCCCTGCCCCCAGTATATAATCAGCAGCCTATGTCCCTCAGTATATAGCCAGTAGTCCCCTGCCCCCTAGTATGTAGCCAGTAGTCCCCTGCCCCCTAGTATGTAGCCAGTAGTCCCAAGCCCCCTAGTATGTAGCCATATATCCAAGCCCCCTATATGTAGCAAGTAGTCCCCAAGCCCCCTAGTATGTGCGTAGCCAGTATCCCCCTGCCCCCTAGTATGTAGCCAGTATGTCCCCTGCCCCCAGTATGTAGCCAGTAATTCCCCTGCCCCCTAGTATTTAGCCATGTAGTCCCCAAGCCCCCTAGTATTTGCCAGTAAAGTCCCAAGCCCCCTAGTATGTAGCCAGTAGTCCAAGCCCCCTAGTATGTAGCATCCCAAGCCCTCTAGTAGTAGCCAGATCCCCTGCCCCCTAGTATGTAGCCAGTAGTCCCCCGGCCCCCTAGATGGCCAGTAGGCCCCGGCCCTCCCAGTTATGTAGCCAGTAGTCCCCTGCCCCCCAGTATGTATCCAGTAGTCCCCTGCCCCCTAGTATGTAGCCAGTAGTCCCCTGCCCCCTAGTATGTAGCCAGTAGTCCCCTGCCCCCCTATAGGTTAGCCATAAGTCCCGCCCCCGATATGGTAGCCAGTAGTTCCCCGTCCCCCTAGTATGTGCCAGTAGTCCCCTCCTGCTAGCCGAGTCCACTCAGTATGTCCGTGTCCTGCCCCTGTTGTCTCCCCGTGCCCCCAGTATGTGATCCGTATCCCCCTTCCCCCTAGTTGGTACCAGTAGTCCCCTGCCCCCTAGTATGTAGCCAGTATCCCCGCCCCCCTAGTATGTATCCAGAGTCAGCCCTGCCCCCATATGTATGGCCAGTCAGTCCCCTGCCCCCTTAAATGTATGCCAGTAGTTCCCCCCCTGCCCCCTAGTATGTAGCCAGTAGTCCCCTGCCCCCTAGTATGTAGCCAGCAGTCCCCTGCCCCCTAGTATGTAGCCAGCAGTCCCCTGCCCCCTAGTATGTAGCCAGCAGTCCCCTGCCCCCTAGTATGTAGTCAGCAGCCTATGTCCCCCAGTATATAGCCAGTAGTCCCCTGCCTCCAGTATATAGCCAGTAGTCCCCTGCCTCCAGTATATAGCCAGTAGTCCCCTGCCCCCTAGTATATAGGCAGTATTTGTGTGAATATTCAAATATTTATATTTTTTATGGGGGAAGTATAGACTGATTCTCAGTAACAGGTCAGGAGCTCATTCTTACTGCTAACTGCTAGGATACTGTTTTTTGTCCACACTGATAACATGTATTGGTTATTAGTAATTTTCCTGTGACAAATGGAGACCCGGTGAGATTTGATAAATCCTGTTGACTGGGAGCATATTTGGTCCGACAAACTTGTGTGCTTGTGAGATTAACCGGACTCATTCCATAATATACAGAACACCCAACCTAAATTAATGAATTTAAATATACCGTTCTACTCAAGTAATTTATACAAAGTGCCCCCTTATTAATGGATTTAAATACTGTACCCAAATATTTAACTTACCGGATATGCAAAAAAAAATTAAGAAATTGCATAAATCTCCCAGAAATTAATTAATTTATATACAATGCACCTCCATTCCCAACCCCAGAATAATGTTACATGCAACTATATTATAAGGAATACATAGTATGTACAGCTGTCACCCACCAGTACCATAGACAGGGAATGGAGCGGCAGGGCCTTTGTTATTCTCTTTAGATGTAGACTTTGATTCGGTAGAAAGTGTATTTCAAACTTTTCAGTGAATGGATTTAGTTCCTATATTTTATAGCTTTGTAGCCTGCATCAAAGTTAGTGGGATTTCCTCATAGAACATCTTTCTCCAATAAATCTGCAATATACATAACATTAACAAATCAGAAAGGTACCAAAGAGAACTACAACTGTTCCATTATTAAATTCTTCTTCCATAATTATATGTCTCTAAATAAGCCCAATCCAGAATTATAGCTCGGCAAAATTACCCTGCAAGTTACTGTCACTGTGCCCACAGCAGGTGCCTATGTTCTTGTAGCTTTTGGATTGCTGCCACCTTCTTCGTGTGCTACATTTATTTTGGAATCTCACCACAGCTCAGCTAAGCCCGCTGCATAACTTTTGCCAGATTAAATATAGACTTGGCATTGGAATAACAGCCACTCCCAGGGACGTGCCCCCATTATAGGCCCATTCATATGATCATAATCTGCTAGTTTCTAAGGAATTCAATTAGTATTTGGTCACTATTACCAAATAAGATGCTTTATTTATTAAAGTGGTTTTCCCACGAACGCAAGTTAGGCCCTATCGCAGGGATAGGGCCCAACTTCCTGATCAGTGGGGGTCTGAGTGATAGAGCTGACGGAAATTGCTGAGCTCTGCGCTCAGTAATCTTTGTCAGCTCCATAGAGATTAATGGAGCAGAACGGCCATCTGCCATTAATCCGACGGAGCAACGAGGGGTCCGACACAGGTATGTGGGACCCCATCCGACCCCTCGTTTTCGTGATCTGTGGGGGTCTCATCACTGAGATCCCCACTGATCAGAAAGTTAGGCCCTATCCCCTGGAAAACCAGGAAAACCCCTTTAATTGTGATTCTGTGGATGACTGTCCCCCTTCCACAAACTATAAGTGGCTATATGTATGACATCCCATTCCTAGTAGCCTATGACCTCCGTATTTATGTAATATAAGCTACATTTCTCCATGTGCATACACTATGACCTCCTGGGATGTCCCCCCTATAGTTTATGAAACACTATCAATCCTGCAGCTAAGGTGGAAACTGCATGAAAGGGAAAAAAACATCAAATATCCTTCCCCTTAAGATTCCCTAGAAACAGGCCCTAAAGTACCTAATGGAAAATACAGCCCAGCCCAAGACATCCCATTTTACACACCGAATACACAAAATGCAACTGGAGCAAAATATAGGACTTTTATCATGGGGCCATTATCAGAAATGGAGTGAGAGAGAGCAAATATCTACACCCACAAAATGTTGATTTCATGTCAACTACAGGAGACTAGCAAGATATTGACAAGGTGGTATAAATGTTCCCCTCGGTGTTGGAAGTATACGTCCATTAACGGCTGTATGCTACATATACGGTGGGGGTGTCCCACAGTTAAGCTTTTATAGGAGGAGGTTTTCCTGTAGTGGCCTTATTATCCACCTTCCAGGGGTCATTTAATTCTGTCAAGAGAGGTCTAGCAAGCCATATTGTGATAGCTATGCATTGGTTTATCCCCCGACTCTGAAAATCTCAGGATCCTGGGCAGAAGAACTCGGGACATAATGAGAATGGAGAATACACCTGATGCGGTCTACTCCTTCCACACCAAGTGGCATTCCTGGTTGTTCTTTAGAGACTCAACAGAGTTCTGCTCTTAGGTATCGTGGTCACTTCTGTGGACTCATATTCTCTTAGAATGGGTTGTAATTGTGCTACCATTCACTACTTAGGCCACTTGGCGTTTCCCAGGGTTTGCTTTTTTGTTGTTGTTGGAATCAACGTTACTTCTATATTACATATTGTTCAGTAAAATCTAGGACTTCCTATGGGGGCCTCGTGCTCGCCGAGGACCCAGTCTGGGTGAGCACACAACCTTCTGAATGAGACCTAAGTATTGGAGCAGTTTTTAAAAGGGGTTGTCCGGAGGATGGAAAACATGGTTGGTTTCTTCCAAAAATAGTGCCATAAATCACCATGGTTTGTGCTGACATTGCAACTCATTGCAACCGGATGAATGGTCCGGCGTGACGCTGTTTTTGGAAGAAAGCAGCCATGATTTTCAACCTCTGCACAACCCCCTTAATAATATCTGGGGACTAAGTGCCATTATAATGTGATGACTATTAATTTGATGATTTAGGAGTGAGGAGTGGGCTGCAAAGACAAGGTGGATTCCACAGTGCACATGTACCAGTACTAAATAAGAAGAACATGATTCACATACTACCAGTACTGGATTACAATATGGGCAGTTTGGGGTCCAAATCAACCACCAAGATTGATACCGTCCTCTATAGATGATAAAGAATAATTGTACTTGTGTACTGACTCTCGTCACACGTGTATACTAGAACCCTTCCAAGAACTAAACTACAGGGACCCTCTCTCCGTTACCAAGCAAATTGGTTCTGGTACCATATGTAGTTAGTTAATGTTAAACCATAAAAAACAATAGAGTTCTAGGGAGCCCACAATTTTTTTTAGACCCAAGGTCCCTTATTCAGCCCCTGCACACCTCCATATTTTTTTCCGCCATGTGTTGGCATGAATCTATCAAAAAATATTTTGTACACTATTTTTTCATGGATAGGACACTCCGGCTGATTTTCACAGAACTGACTTACTCATTGACAATGAAGGGTTCTGTGAAAAGAGAAAGCATCACACAGTAATTCTCTGCTATTCAATACATAGCCGTGAATCGGCCACAGTCATGAGCATGTAACCGTATACACTGCTACATACCATAAAGGTTGCAGAGTAAGTCTCTGAACACTAAATACATGTTCAAACAGCATTTCACATAAAACAAGCAGCCTCTATATTTCACTGATGTCAGGAGAAGCTGTGAACAGCCCCAGATGCTAATAATATACATTCTTCAGATTACAGCCTTGAGCGCTGACCTGCATAGTATAATTTTGGGACAGAGACAGAGCTAACCATTTTTGTTTGGTGTGGGATTCTACCAGTGTGAGCAATTTTTTGCCTTAGGCAGTGGTGTGAACAGCTTTTTCAGTCACCAGGGACATTTCTCGTACAAGACGTAATAGGATCAGACAAAATTTCATTGATTTATTGATATATAAAGTGTCTTTTTTTCTCATCAGCCAGACATTCCCGACCATAAAATGGCCGTAGGTGGTGGGTCATGTGATCTGTCAATGAACAATTACCCTGCCAGGACCTTGATCTTATATTCATGAATACTATCATAAGATCCTGGCAGGGTGATTGCTCATGGACAGATAGAGATCACATGACCCTCCATCTGCAGCCATTCTATGGTCAGGAATGTCTGACTGATGAGGTAATAGACAGGAGGCTTCACTTTATATATCATGAAAGTGGTGCAGAAGATTTAATAGGTGTATATTGGTAGGTTACCTATTATCCTGTCCCCCACACTTACACACATTACAAAAACATGAGGTTAAGGCCCAGGATATTTATCTTTTTCTTTTTTGTCAATGCCGACGATAAAAATTTTTTTTTCTCTCAATAAGGTTGAAACATAATTTTTAATAGCACAATTTTGGGTTTCATGTACCTTACTGATGAACTTTTAAAAAACAAGGCAATTTTTCTGCAGTTATTGTGGAACCTCAATATTTTCTCTGGGTCAGTATGCATTCAGCAATGCTAAATTTATTGGGATTTATTTTTAAATGATCCTCATTTGCATATGGAAATCCTTTTGGAAAAAAATAACCTTTTGCATTATCCCCTTCCAAACTCCATCACTTTTCAATTTTTTTGTTTGTTATAGTTTTCTAGACTCAGTTAGTATGGATGTGGAGGTAGAAAATGTGAGTGTGTTTTAAAGGGGTGGGTGATTATTGTGTGTGTTTTTTTTACAGTTTTTT
Source organism: Engystomops pustulosus (assembly GCA_019512145.1). Classification (NCBI taxonomy): domain Eukaryota; kingdom Metazoa; phylum Chordata; class Amphibia; order Anura; family Leptodactylidae; genus Engystomops; species Engystomops pustulosus. Next base: position 66,369,535 of record CM033649.1, read on the forward strand.
TTAATAAAGGAGTTTCTCAAATCGCCCCCCCCCCCCCCATCTGTAAGGGTGCTGATGGGTAGCAAAGGAAAGTCACTTCCTCTGCACCTGCTTAGCCAGAGCGATCCATGATAAGGTGTTAAGGACCCACAATCACAGCTTTTCAGAGGTGTTAGGGCAATGCTGTAGAAAAGCATTGAATCTGAAGAACTGCCCTTAAAGGTAATCTACCACCAGGATCACTGATTGTAAATCAAGTACATATAGATGCTGCTGTGTGTCCCCTCGGGCAGGATCCGCTCTTCTTTTAGCTTCTTATGTCCTTGTTTTTACAATGCAAATGTGCCTGAGGGGCTCCAGTTTCCATAGCTGTTAATTGAGCCCAGAGCTCCTCCTACTCAGGTGCATAATCTTTAAATCCTTTTTTTCATAGAAACAAGGACATAAGAAGCTAAAAGACAAGCGGACCCTGCCAGAGGGGGCACACACCTGTATGTCAGTGTGCTTGATTTACAATCCTTCATCCTGGTGGTAGATGTCCTTTAATGTCCACAGTAAAAAGTCGATTAAGGGGTTAAAGAACTTCACCAAAGTAGCTCAAAACAATACGTAACATACCAGGAAATATAATATGATAATATGGTGACCTGAAATACTTCATTTGACCTATTGTGGTGCAGCCAGGAAATCAAACTTTTCCCCCCAGGTTAAAACTCACATTGCACTGTGAGGTCATTACGACCTTTAGGTTTTGATAAGAAAACCATTTTAGTAAGTGTAACCAAATCAAAGTAAGACTGCACCTCCAAACAAAGTGAAATAAATGTGCAATGACTGTAATGCAGGGCCAGGCCACACAAAGATGATTTAGTATGAACACAATAGAATTATCATTTGCAGTCATGTTGACATAGATTTGCAAAACATACATTTAAGTGTGAACAAAATGTAACCTTACACGCATACATACAGTGCATATACTGTATATGTATAGTAGTGGTAATATATATGTAGATATGTATAGTAGTGGTAATGCCATAGTATCCATAGTGTGGAATGGACCTGCCGCTACATTCAATGAGCAACAATTATTGTAGGGACAACAATGAATTTTGGTACAACCCTGTTAAGGTGCAGACATGTACAATATAGATACTATGCAGTACCTATACGCTATAACTGTACAAACTGAAATGCCTGATGTCAGGGCAAATTCTAGTTGTGAACAACGCCCTAAATATCAGCGCAGGAGCTTGTCTGTGGGTTTGGTGAAGAGTTGGGCGAGGCATTAGTCATCGTATCTATACTTTTCCGGTTCTTTGGAATCATTGCTCTGCGTGTAGGAGAAGATAGCTATAAAATGCATGAGTCATGTCTTACTCATAAACCTACAAGCTTAATGCTGAAGCCAAGCCAAGTAGAGCAGCAATATTTTTGTCTGTAGAAAGCTTTCTAACAGATATATAATCCCATGACACAAGGAAGGAGAGGCGTGGAGGAATCAGTGGGCAGATCACCGATAGCATAACCCTTACTTTTCAGGATAAGATCATTGTATCAATGCAGTCTCTTTACAATATATGAGCTTCTATTGTATTTTAGTAGTTGAATGCACTAGGAACACACGCTGGCGGTGGTACGCTTCTCTATAAACAATGGTTGTTGGACTCCCTGACATAAACATTCATGTACTGTTCACCAACAACTCACTAGTTTCCTAGCTGCGCCCCAAACAACGCTAGACAGATGGAACTACTACAAAGGTGAATTACTAATGTTACAGTTTCTCATAGAAACAAATATCACAAAGAAAACCTTTGCCCTGACTCATGTAGCAGCGCAGGGATTAACAATATATACATTTTCTTATAGCGGTTGAAGTGGTATACAGTCCAAAAAAATTCGATGTGAACAGAAACACATTACAAACTGTATTGAGCAAATTTGCTGACCCCTAGGCCACTTGAACAGAGCCGTTTTGGGGGTGTAAATCCGGCCACAAACTATATACGTCACCATAGACGGCTATAGCGCCCAGCTCTAACTTTGGCCTCATTCACCATTGCCGTCTGGGGGATGTATATGCGGCTGCATATACGTCCCCATAGACGACCGATCCGCGCCGTACATGGGGGAATAGATCGAGCATGCTCTATCTTTGGCTACATTCAGTAGTACGTAGTAGTACGGCGGGCATACATCGGCGCTGCGGAGAGGAGCAGGGGATGAGCGCAGCTCACCCCCACCCCTCTCCATAGGAGTATACAGCGCACGGCACCGTACCACGTAGAAAGATAAGCCATGTCCTATCTTTCTACGGAGTGGTACAGTGCCGCACGTGTGCTGCACCGTACCGTTCCCCTACAGGGTTATGAGCCCATAGAAGTGTATGGGGGACGTATATCGGCCGTATATATGTGTCTCATACATGTGTGTGAATGCAGCCTTTCCCAGTGTCTGCGACCGTGCGGCGCTTTTTTCTATGGAGGGTGGAGGGGTCACCTCCTCCTCCTATCCAGCGCATACGGCTGTATAGATGTACCCTTTTCCTGTGTGCGGTCAGACCACCTCCTCCTCTCCAGGACGCGGCTGTAGAAAAGCCAAAGTAGTTGGATGGGAGCGACTTACGGGCAGCAGCACGGGGCAAGTGGGCAATGGTGAAGCTTAGCATACGTTTTTGTTTTTATTTTTACAGTTTTTAAAGACTTGAAAACCCCTGCAACGCAGCCTATTGCCATATGCAAACAGAGACAAGCAATGTCGTAAGCTGTCTTGGTGTATTTTAGGGGAATATAATGGTGAGTATGGGCTCTTTTGATGTTTTATATCAATTCTAGACAACCCCTGTAAGTGGTTTTTCCTATTACAGTTTCTAAAGTGACATTGATGCTAGAGATGTAGGTAACCTGGGTGGCATAATCAATATGGTAGAGGCCTGAGGAGGGTCTGAACAATGTGAGACACGTCAGGCGAGCAGGATACAACTTGTTATGAGTAAGACTGGGGAATTATGATTAGTCTTCTAGAAAGGGCACGATAATTTCCTCTAATCTCCTCTGTAGATTTAAGCAGTTAATGGATAAGGATGTAGCAAAGACATTTCTACAAAAAAAGAAAGAAGATATCAAGATAAGTGCAAAAAACATACAAATGGGGGTTGGTCAGGTCTAATAACAAGCCCTTTACTCTCCCCCCAGCCATATATGCACATGTATAGAACAAGCAACAAAAAAAAAATAGGTTGCACAAAAAAACAGAAGGGCTTAGCAAAAAACCATAAATGATCAGTTAGGGATGCGACGTAGCTGACGCAGGCATTTCCTAGCTGAAGGCAGTGTCCTCAGCAGCTCTGTGACCCGCCAGTTAAATGCCTCATTGTATGTGCTCGGCCTCAGGGGCAACTAACTGGAATATTTTACCTGCTAATCAGATGTCACAGAACATGGATTCGTTCTGGAAAATTATGTAAATGAAACAATTCAGCCAGAGTTACATTTTCTTATTTTATTAATTATACAAAGTATTACATTGTTGTTCAGGTACCCGCTACTGTATAAAGCTAGAATATTTACCACTAGTCTTGGTAAACCTCTTTCTGCAAGACAAGCCTCATCACATTGATGGCCAGTAAGCGGTGGTCATGTGTATAATCATTGACTGTAATGTCATGTTCTCTGGTGCTTTTTACAAGGAGATACCAATAAGCCACTTTCCTGGGAATGTCTGTATCTTTATACATAGCAAAGGCAGATCATTTTATCTTTACTGCATGTAACGAAAATACTTACAATTCTTTCATGTGCACAGTATACACCAGGAAAGCTATCAGTGTACACCCTGTGCAAGTACATGGACATATACTGGCAGGATAAAGGCATCCTTTTTGCCAGGGGCGTAACTACAGCGGTAGCAGCGATGGGGCCCGCAGTGTCAGGGGGGCCTTCATCTGACCTGACACAACATAGAATGGAGGATGTGCACCATTATATCTAAATTGTACTGCACATGTCCAGCATAATATGTATATAACATATACTGTGATGTATATGTGCAGTATCTGTGATGTGTATATGGTGTCTGTATACACTGTATGTGAGTATGTTGCATATGGCACTGTATGTGTGTGTATATGCTGTGTGTGCACATGAGTGTATTTATATATATATAAGTGGGAAGGGGGGCCCCATGCAGTAGCCTGCTAGGGGGCCCTGTCTCTCCTAGTTACGCCTCTGTTTTCCTAGTTTATATCAGGAGAGATGTATTAACGTGTCGGTCTTTAGACCAGTGCAGAGTAGAACTAGACAATTCTGCTCCAGATTAATCCCCGTGTCTGATACTGGATGATTAATCTGGTGTAGGAAAAAACTGGGGAGTTGTACTCTGCACCTCCTATTGGTCTAGTTTCCTGCACCACAATAATGAATTTTCTGCTGCACTGGTTATTTTCTTGGCACAGGGGCTATTTTCTATCTAGTCACGCCCCCTGGCTACTGTGGACACACCCCTTTTTTTTTTTTAGACGTTGGAAAACTGCAAAGAAATGGTCTAGTAAATGTGGAGCGGGGCATTTCAGGTGCAAATTGTCTCGAGTTCCCTGCTGTAGACAGATTGATACATCTCCCCTATTATTTACTGGAGAAACACAGGATGGAAACATGCAGCAAGCTACATTTATCCATCTGGCTCCCTCCTGCAGAGTCGCATCACATTGTAGCCTACAGCGGAGGGCTACAATCCGATGTGAACCTAGGCTAACAGCCATCCTAGAGACTTAACGGGCATCTACCACCAGGATGAAGGACTGTATGCAAATGAGCCCGAGGGGCTCCATGCTCCATATGACTTAATGGAGCCTGGAGCCCCTCAGGCTTATATGCATACAGTCTTTCATCCTGGTGGTAGATGTCCTTCAAGATCTTGTTCTTGAAAATATTTTGATATTTTAGATAAACATATACATTTATCATAGAAACTAACGGTAAGATGTTTTTGGTTTAAAACAAAAGCATTTATGCCTTTTATCATAAATGAGGGACCTAAATTTGACCTTTTGCAATTGTAAAATCAAAGGAGGAAAACAAGCAAACGTACTCGGAAAGATAAATATGAATCCTGGATGTAAGCGTCATCTATTTACTTACCCCACTGATATGTAAATATTTCCATCCTACATTGCCTACTGATATACAGGTAAGTGACGCATGGACAAAGGTTATACCAGTTTTTCATTATATTTCTGCAGACACTGGTCTATTCATATAGACATGGTCCAGTTTCCTGGATGGAGATGCTGAAGATGTCTGTGTAAAGCACTTTGCCAGCATAGTGGATGGCATTTTGGGTCACTGCACCAACTGACCCAGAATTATTAAAGCCTTTTCATCAGTTTTGTCAGACTTTGCACGTTCTTTTTAGTGCAAACTGCTTGTACATGTATTTGTAAAGTGTCTGAGACACATTTGTTGCAGCTGCGCTATACCCGACATGACACAAAATTCTGCACATAAATGGGCGTTCAGGGGCTCAGTCGGACCATGCGACACATTTATCATGCAGAGTCCAACAGAATTGGGTTGCACGCCCTATTTTAGGTGCATTAAAATAAAGTGGGTGCACTCTGTCGGAGAAGTGCAGGGAGCACCAGAAATCCTGAATCTGCCGCACACAGTGCAGTTTGCACACCCTGCTGAGTAGCCACAGAAATTGCCTTCTGAAGTTTTTGCAACATTGGAATTCAGCCAAACCGAGCGGCAATTTCCGATAATGGAGAATCAGCAAACCACATGGTTGCCCCCTCTTTTAGCCTGATGTCACAAATAAGAAGAGAACTAGGCAGGGTTGGCTCAAGGTGTCAGAAGGCCCCTTTGCAGTGAACTCTTGTGATGGCATTAAAAATTCAGTAACTAAAAGTCTCATGTTCCCCGAGGGTGATGCCACACGTCACACCTTTGGTCCGTTTTAAAGCATACGTTTTTGAATGTTTACCATGCGTTTGGCTGCTTTGAACTTACTTGTTTATCTTCATTTCTAGAAGTGTAGGCATCTGTAAAACAGATTAAAAGCAGTCAAACACATGGTAAATATTCCAAAAGGCACACGTTTTTAAACGGACCGAAAATTTATGCTTAAAAACAGACCAAAAATGCCACATGTGGCATCACCCTAAAATATTCCCAAGTTTATCATCATAAACAGCGTCCTCATGGTTATTTTATATACAGCTCCTAGCGCTACCCCACTGTAAGCAGTGATAAACTGCTAGCTTTATCAGAACCCACCAATGAAGCCTGCAGACACTGCCACGTAGTACACTAGGAACGCCAGGCCAAGCTCACAGAGGTCCGGCGTATTCATGAGGGGGCGGTCTGAGGCGCTGCTTCTCCCCCGCACCGGCCCTCAAACACCATAGGCCAGCAGTGACTGCCCGTCTACATGCAGCAGTCACCGCCTCTTAGTCCCGCCCCCTCATGAATACGCCGGACCCTATTCTACCTTGTGGCAGTGTCTGCTAGCGTTATTGGAGGGTTCAGATAAAGCTAGCAGCTTATCACTGCTAAAAATGGGGTAGCGCTAGGAGCCGCTTACTAAAGTGCCTTTTTTTGTGGGTGACAAGTCCTCTTTAAATAAGTGAAAGTGCCATTTTGTAATAATGGAATTGCACTCCTGACATTGGACCCACAAGTCATCAGGATCCAGACTGTTTGCTTTTTGCAATAGCAACTAAAAAAAAAAAAAAAAAGAACATAGTCAATGTTCTGAGTAAATATTTGTGGCTAATCATAGTAATCAGTCTGACTTTTATCTTTGGGGATATTTATCAAATTGATGAAAGATTTTTTTTTAATGTAAATTAAAGGAGCAAAATTTGACAAAAGCCACATTTGCTGAATTTTCAACTTTGTCTGCTTTCCTTGTTCACTCTTCCAAAATGACATGAGAAGTTGGCAGGGTCTAAGCAAGAAAAACAGGGCTTCCCATGGGCCAGTACATTTACTACTGACATTACAGCCGAAATCCACCTTGACACCGTAGATTTGATTTTCTGGTTCCTGTTCAGTTAAAGGGTTTCTCCCATTTCAGCAAATAAATGTTATGGTTTAAATAATGAAAAATGATACAATTTCCCAGCTTCTGTATCAATTTCTCACGGTTTTCTAGATCTCTGCTTGCTGTTCTTCTATAAGAAGCTTCTCTGTTTATTTTCTGGGGGACAGAAATCTGCCCATGGTCACACAGATGCACAGCTCGTTATATCACACAGCTCTGATTACTCTGTGATACTAACGAGTCTTGCACCTGTGTGACCATGGTCAGATCTGTCCCCTGGAAGTGTACAATGACGGCAAGCAGAGTTCTAAAAAACTGTGGGGAATTGATACAGAAAGTATGTAGGAACATTGTACAATTTTTCATCATACAAACAATAACATTAATTTGCCAAAATGGGAATAACCCTTTAAAAGACTTGGCAAGATTTCAGAAAGTTCTGTGCAGCGCTGTATAATCTTAATAATAAATAACGGAATTATTATTATTAAAGGAAATTTACCATCAAAATTCTGCATAATAAACCAGGGACACTTACTCATAGATTCAGGCACTATGACTTCTTATAATATTTTTATATGTTTTATCTATACCCCCTTCCTTCTAAAATCAACTTTTAAAATCATGCTAATAAACCTGAGGGGCTACAGTCTGTAATCTGGTTTAACAGGATGTTATATGGTCTTGCCCTCCCCCCCTGACTTCCACAAAAGTGCACAAGTGCTGGGGGGGAAGGCGAGAGTGTAACATCCTGTAAAGCCAGATCACAGAGGGTAGCCCCTCAGAGATATTAGTATGATTTTAAAGTAAATATCAGTGAAAAATGCATTGCACTTGCATGTGTCTCAAAGTGCAATTTTTTTCATGCATCTCCATAGCTTTCTATGATGCTTTCCTCACGAGTGACTTGTAGAGCTTGTGGCGTTTGAAGTGTAAAAAAAACAAACAAACAAAAAAAATAGTGTGTGTGTGTGTGTTAAAAAAGTGCAATATGTCAAAACCCATTGAATACTTTGGGGCAGATTTACTTACCCGGTCCATTCGCGATCCAGCGGCACGTTCTCTGCGGTGGATTCGGGTCCGGCCGGGATTCACTAAGGTAGTTCCTCCGATGTCCACCAGGTGTCACTGCTGTGCCGAAGTTCCCCGAGGCCCGCCGGAATGCACTGAAGTACACCGGCCTATACCTGGTGAAGGTAAGCACGAGTCCCGCGACACTTTTTTCCATTTAAATGCGGTGTTTTTTCCGAATTCGTCGGGTTTTCATTTGGCCACGCCCCCCGATTTCCATCGCGTGCATGCCACCGCCGATGCCCCACAATCCGATCGCGTGCGCCAAAATTCCGGGGCAATGCAGAGAAAATCGTCGCAAATGGGAAATATTCGGGTAACACGTTGGGAAAACGCGAATCGGGCCCTTAGTAAATGACCCCCACTGGGTCTAAATGCAATGTTAGTTCTGCACCTTAAAAGTGCACGCAGAGCACACTAGTGTGAAAGGGTCCTAAATGTCCCTGGTTTATTATGCTTGACCTTTGACGGCAGATTTCCTTTACATCGAATAGGTCACCACCTTTTGTCTGTTTTAACTAAATACAGGCTCCCATAACACTTTAATAATCCATAAAACCATTTTTAAAACGTACCTGGCAGCTTGCCAGAAAGAAGGGGGAAAAAAAAAAGAAAAAGGGGGAGGTTCTTTTTCCTCTCATCCTTAGGGTGAGGTCACACATGGCGTTTTTGGGCCATAAGCATGAGAATTGAGACAGTGTTCAGGATGATGTTGGCACAGAACAGGGGGGTGGTTAGAAAGGAGCAAGTATGGGAGGTGCAATTTGCCCCTCTAACTCTCCTCTTTCCGGCAAACTACCAGATACGTTTAAAAATAGTTTTATAGATTAAAGAACTCCTATTCAAACACAGGAAAAAGGCTTGGCTTTAGTTGTTAAAGGTCTTTAGCTGAAACAGCCAAAGAGGTGGCAACAGGTTCTCTTTATCTTCTAGTTTATTTATTAACCGCGTCTGTGCACCTCTCACACATTCACATTTTACTCCAGCACACAAGCTCAGTGCTAGGGGAAGAAACTTCCCCACTGTGATCGGCTTTTCCCATCACACAGGGCTTTACAATTTTATCTGATGTTATTGTGCCATCTAGTGTTTTCCAGGTAACTAACATGTTACATTTCCAAAGTATTTTCTAAACTCCTTATCACATAAAGAAATGTGTCAAACCAAATGAGAAAATAGTCCAGAGTCTCCGCCTCACTCCGAATCCCTATGAAATTACTTCATATAGGGTTTAGAATACATACCTGTATACCTCCGAAAAGAAATAAACAACGGGGGAGTGGGTAAAATTACATTTGGGCACATATATAAAAGAAATAGCCAAGACGTAGGTATCAGGTTTTACCGCACTAGGCTACTAGTATAGAAATGACCTTCCTAGAATTCTCACCCATTTACCAATTTAAAAAAAAAATTAAAATCTGCTCCAAAGCCACGTGAAAATGATGAGAATGTGAAAATGAGCAGAGTCATATTTGTCGGAGGTGAGTCAAGTTTAGAGGCAGGAGTCCCCTGTACCTTTGGTTCTATTAACCCTCCTTCCACAAGCCGTATCTTTGTAAATATAAATGTTATCTGCGATATATATTGTACATTCAAGTGGCACCATTTATTATTCTGTGCCAGGTGCAGTGTGTCAGCTGTATAATACATCCAGCGTACAGAGAAGGCTCAGTCCATGAGTGAAAGGGTTAAAGAAATGAACCATCTTTCAGATCGCATCAGGAGCTACAGAATCAGAGATCGGGGCAGTTAAAGGGGTTGTCTGACTCTTGAAAATCCTGCAAGCGGCTGGGGAGGCATTTTAGAAAAAACCCAGCTGTACTCCCCTCCTCCTGGTGTCCCGCGCTGCCATCTGGCCGGTCCATGCCTGTTTGGAGGTGGCGTAGTAAGCATGGAAAGAACTTGCGATTCTTTTACTGCTTCTACACCAGAGGCCATGATAAATCTCCCCCTGTGTGTTCTCTCAATGATTGGCGGTATACATACAGGGCTTTATTTCATTTTAACGTACCGTATTTTTCGGACTATAAGGCGCACCTTCAATAAATGCCTGTTAAAACGTCTAGGTTCATATATAAGGCACACCAGATTATAAGGCGCACCGGATTATAAGGATGAATGACCAGCAGGTGGCAGACCTGTGCACAGTTCAAGGCAGCTGTTGTCTGTAAGTATGGATCATATATAGGGCGCATTGGACTATAAGGCGCACCTTTGATTTCCGAGAAAATCGAAGGATTTTTTTGTGCGCCTTATAGTCCGAAAAATATGGTATCTTTTTTTTTTTTTTTAACTTAATTTTTCCTGTCCAATACCTCAACCTTTTTCTCATTAGGGGTATGAGGGATAAAAGCTGCGGTCAGCATTATAGACCATATTTCTGACAAAAAACCTATTTGGGGTCTTTGATGAAAGTTCGGTACATGGCTCTGATAACTGTACTATAACACCATTGTGCCGTACAGACTGTACACAAGTCATTGTTGTAGTCATCACCATTTATTGTATATATCACTTTTTCTCCATTCTCTCCAAATAAAATAATAAAACATGCACATTGAGCCTTTCAAACCATTTCATTGATAAATACTTCAGGATAACAGGTAAAACGCAAAGGGGAAACAATGACCTGCAACACAACATGGTTTATCACACACATTTCCATCACTAGGAGCTGCATAATCATAGATACACATAGTAAAACCTTCAGATGTGTTACACAAGTGGACAGAGGTTTTTTTCTTTTAGTGAAGATTAAACCCTTTTTGGGTCACATCTGTGTTACAGCAAGGAGTGCACAAAAAGAGATGTTTGCATAAGTTGTGGTAATGCCAGAGATGTTCAGCAGCAAAAAGGTGTGCAACTACTACTCTCACCGGATAAAGCCAAAGTGGAAAAAGGAGGCCTAAAAACATTACATAAAAATGATGCAGTATTTTTTACCGTCTTTCATTCCGGTCCTGAGAAAAGTATATGTTGTCATATAGGCAGCAGAAGAATAAAGCGAAGATTTCTTGTAGAGCTTCTAGATTAATTTTGACTATTTAGTGACTGCAGCCGTCCATAACTTGGCCTATATAGAAATGCACTCATCTGGACTAAAGCTGGGGGCTTAATAGTTAAAAAATCAATTAGAAGCACTAAAAAATAATGTGCAGTGTAGTCATGTTCTCACTTCAGTTGTGACCAATAACAGTTATAAGTTATAATGCATCTTAAGGGTATATAGTGGGTTATTGCTTCTTTTAAGCTTCATCCTCTTCATATAGGTCAACTTTTCCAAATATAACGGCAAGTTCACATAACAGATTTCCTTCCATTTTCCATCAGTGTTTGATCCATGTTGATCCAAAAGAAAGGCAGGTATAACAGGAAAAAGTGCTTCAATAAAACTTGAATTTGATCCATCTAATTCTCCTTAACATTCATCTCCATCTCTGATGTGAACGTTAAGCACATCTACCACCAGGATGAAGGATTGTAAACCAAGTACACTGACATACTGGCACGTTTCCCCTTTGGCAGGACTCGCTCTTTTAGTTTTTTATGCCCTTGTTTTTACAATTTATGCCAATGAGCCAGAGGGCTCCATAGCCGTCAACTGAGCCTGGAGCTCATTGGGCTTATTTGCATAATCTTTAAAGCTTTTCTTTTGGTAAAAACAGGGGCATAACACTCTAAAACCCTGCCAGAGGTACACACCAGCATGTGCTTGGTTTATAATCCTTCATCCTGGTGATACATTTCCTTTAACCTCAATACTGAAGGCAATAATGAAGAGTAGATTCTTATGCAGGCCATTTTAGCTCAATTTAAATCCCTTTAGTCACTTCTTAGCAAACCTTTTGTTGACATTTTAGTCTCAAAATGTTGAAAACCAAAAAGTTTTTTTGCAAAGAAGGTACCAAAAAGTTTTTAATGCATTAATTTCTTTAATGGTCGGTGACAGATAAGAAAAGGATTTACCCACTGTCATAGTTTTAAATCGGAGATATATCCTTAGACTGCACATATTTTAAAAGCTAATTCCTGGTACTATAATGGAGTTATACTGCATGGATTAGGTTGTTCTCCAAGACGTGAACAATAGGCCCAGAACACTAATTGGGGTCACACTGTGAATATAAGCATATTAGTGTCTCTTGAAACCAGACGTTTAATACACAGTGTAAAGTCGTGACCATCCAGCACCATACAATTAGAATTGAGCAGCAATCTAATATCACATGGAACATGCGGGGTCCATACATGTACCTGGAAATACATGAGAACATGATCTACACCACATATAACGTCTCAAGTCATAATTCACTGAAAGTAATATCCAGAACTTTGGACCAATTGGCTCTAGAATCTGCACAGAACAGTTTTGTGAACGCATGTCATGGCTGTGACACGCACAGGAGTGGGAGCGGGTGAATCACACTGAACAGCTGCTGAGAGCACAAGTATTACATTACAACGGAGAAGTACAATTCAACGCCTCTGCACAGGGATTCAGCAGCACATTACATTACAGTTTACAAGCCTACGTCCTTTTCTGGCCAAGACACCCAAAATCTTTGTACAATGCAATGTGATCTGGTACAAGATAACACAGCAGAGACGTGTGAGAACAAGAGAGGAGATGTCTCCACGTCTGAGAAGTTGGAGACAATTTACAGACGCCGCTTTATCCGTTTAATTGAGTTCTGTGTACTCTGGCACCAGCTTATCAAGGTTTCCCGATAAGACACTTCATGTTACGTACAAACACAAGAGAACTGAGCACAAACAAATTATAACAAAACTCAATAGGTGGTAAACTCAGCAAACCTATGATTAGCGTGGAACATAAAAAGTGACTGGATCCTAGACAGACCTATATATTGTATATACTGATCACTATGCTAGAATGTGACAACTTTTACCAGGTGAATAAGGTGCTGCCAACTAAAAAAAAAAACAGCTCAGTGACTTCAGAAGTTCTGCCAATTTTATAAGAAACTGAAATCTAATGGATATCATAATTCTTGGAGCGGTGAAAACCCAGTGTACTAAACACAGAGGAGGTAGCGTAAAACAAATTTCATTTTCGTTTGTCATGGCAGATGCTTAATAATAACATCAATATATTACAGTAATAAAAAAAAGAAACAAGTGTTGAGTATAATTATTGGAGGTCTCTACATCACCATGGTACCAGACCTCAGGGAGTCCTTGTATCATATTTCTGTATAATGCAATGACTCCTGTCCCATGTCTGCGGCGCGTGGGATCGGAACTACATGAGGCCTTGTGGTATGGTACCCGAGACACACAAATCTACAATAGAACTAAAGCCACTTATGATATGGATTACAGGGACTTTTTTATTATGACATTTGCAGCGATGTAGGACTTGCAGTGAAGCAACAGAAATAGGTGAGTAAAAGGAAGACACAAGATGAATGGAGAAAACCATTCTTCTTATCAGCTATAACCAGTTATGTTGGTTTAGGCCCATTTTCACAAAATGATCTTTGCTGGCAGGTATAAGAGTTCATTAATATAGCTGCTCAATGTAAATCATCAAATCTATATTCATATATAGTTTATAGCCAATAATCTTTGTCAAAGTGGTCTTTTATATATTAAAAAAAAAGAATAATCTGCAGCATATATGCCTAAAAGAAAAAAAAAAAGGATGCTTGCATACTTACCCTGATCTTGAGCAAAAGGGAGCTATAGCTAGGCAAGTATGCTTTCTTTTTTCAAATACATGAAAAAACCCTTAAGTCATGCTCATGTATGTGGAGGGGGACAGGAAAGCAGAGAGCAGCAGGAGCCTGGGGACCATCGGCATGGAACTGGGAGGAGGGAGGGGGAAGATATTGGAAAGTTATGACTAAAGCCTCTTTCCCATGAGCGAGTTTGCTTCGAGGGGCTTGAGGGGTTACTGTACAAACCCTAGAATCACTAAACTGAACAGATATTCTAAGTTCAATTCAGGGAGTCTAGATTTGGAAAGAGTGTCAGACCAACTTTGCTCATGGGCTTTAAAATAGGTTATTCGTTTCTAAAAAATAAAACATATGAATAGTCAGAAATGCCACATTTAATGTTCCCCCTTGCATAAAAAGTGCGTCATTCTGCTTGTTAGGCATGTTTGCAAATAAGTCACTTTCTGGCGATCACTTTTTGTAAATGGGCCTTTATATGAAATACTGGCACTAGTATGACTGCATGTCTGCATCTGACAATGGCGATTTTAAAGTCACATGAAACATTGCTGAAAGTGAATGAACATAGCGACACGAATGACATAGCTGCAGTGATAAATCATGGATGACTGCATTTTTATTGTGTCACTCATCAATGTTCCATGTAACAGGAATTTTTATGGGAAATGTTCAGAGAGACTTTACCTAAATCTAGACTTTTGGCAAAAGAAAGAATGTCTTTCCTGAGAAGTGAAGATATGGAAAAAATATATATATAAAAGATAAACGTCAAACCAAAAATTAAAAGAAAAAAAAAAAAGATAGAAAACCATGCAGGCCCCTTAATAGTTAATGTTATTAAAACCAGGTCAAGTTTCCCTATCGTAATGAATTTGTTGTTTCCTCAATCTCCTGTCCTAAGGAGCACCTCAGGCTCTGATAGGGAGCAGTACAGAAAATATCCCATCTCATCCACTTCATCTGGGGAGAGTTCAGAAAACAAGTTCACCTTGGGGTCCAAAGCAGAAGGTAAATTTCCAGTCTCTAAGTAACCAACAGTTTCTCGAAGTGCTTGAAGGAAGCGATCTGCTAATGCACCTTGTGACCAGTCCTCCTCTTTCCCACAAACATGAAGAAGTATGTTAGTGAGGTGAGAGGCTGAGAGATGGGAGAGAGGTAAATTGTAGCGACATATAGCCTTTAGAATTTTTAAGCAGAGACATCGGCAACCTGAATCTTGTTGATCCCTTCCGATCAAAGCAGCGGTTTCAGCTCCACGCTGGCTTAGCCGCCACATGTTCCCGTAGCGTGGGAGTCTGTGAGCTTTGGCAACGGCTGCACGGTCCCCAAGGGCAACCAATGGCAGGAAATCTATGAAGAGCTTTCGATCCTCGTCATATTGAACCTCCAAGATTAAGCTTTCTGAGGGCACTACTGGTCGAATTACATAACCCAACATGCTGCCAATAGCTGGCCAGTTAATAGAGCCAGCTACTACCTTCTCAAAGGTGGCTACCACAGCCTTGGGACAAAGGTAACCTCCCACCACACAGCGGTCCCAGTAACTCGTCCCACGAGGGAAGTACTCGACATTCTCTCTACGCAGCAGGCAGAATCCAGGCAGATTTAGAATAGTTTCTTCTCCAGGAACACAGGACCACAAGTTATTTTCCACAGAGAGAGGTACCATGAGCTGAATGTGATCTGCTCTAACAACCTAAAAATAAGTGACAGAAAGCAGCTTTAGGGGTCTATTGCATGAGCATTACAAGCCACAATGACACCTACAATTTACTCCAAATCACCTCCCTGCACCCGGAAATACTACAAGCAAACATCCTGCACTGCAATGTGGCTTCTGTATCCATAAGGGCTCTTCTACACCAACGTATGTTGGCACGATCCCACAGGCAGCACACACAGCAGTGGATGGGAATATTTAGAAATAGGACGCAGGACGTTCCCTCTGCCGGTTGAGGAGACGTGGCGGAAGTGTGTTAACCATTACAGTTCTGGGTGGCATAGGAAATGTACTTGCCATATATGTCCTCATAATGCAGGGATTCCCATCCACTGCACTGTGTGCAGCCTGTGGGATCGGGCTATGATATGGCACGTATACAAGGGCCACAAGCGTTCGTTTGAAAGAGCCCCAATTCTCAAGCCATCTTAAAGTGAAACACCAGGGTAAAGCTGATAAAAATCTACCCTTTAGGTTTCTGTGCTGATCTTTCACATATATAGAGAAGAATCCTTCATTGGGAGATCTTCCACAGTTGTAGATTTAAGGCCTAACATTGTGGCTTCCTGAAGACCTCGGAAGTCAATTAAGCTGAATGGATAAAGGCTTCCTCTAGTGCAGGGGTGCACAACCTGCAGCCCAAGGGCCACATGCCGCCCATCTACCCTAAGGTTGCAGCCCCTGCTCTGCTGCCTTCAGCTTTCAGTGCAGCAGCAGGGCTGCGGATTTTACTCCGTTTCTGGGAGGCAGGAGGGGAGTCTGTGTTACTATAAAAATGCAGTATTATGCAGTAGTGGTTTCTGGGGGGTATTTACTCTGTACTTTGGTTTTTGGAGCATCTGTTTAATAGTGCGGCCCCCTGAAGGGTAGCGGTATGACAAAGCGGCCCTTGGGTAGATAAAGGTTGTGCACCCCTGGTCTAGTGGAAAGAGCATATAAAGTTATCTCTCAATAAATTTCAGTGAAACAGCTGCTGATGAATGTGCACTGCTGCTCCATTCATCTCTAGGTGGCTGCCAAATACAGTGCTACACCAGTCCCTAACAGGGACTTTTTGAAATGTTAGTTATCTTTCAGCTCTGCTAGGAAGTACCGTATACACTCGAGCATAAGCCGACCAGAGTATAATAGACCCCCAATTTTACCACCAAAAAATGGGAAAACCTTTTGACTCGAGTATAAGCCAAGGGTGGGAAATGCATTGGTCACAGCCCCCCCCCCCCACCCCCCGTAGTATACAGCCAGCCCAGCCTGCCCCCCGTAGTATACAGCCAGCCCAGCCTTTAAAAAACAAAAACAAGCTTACATGCTCCGATGCCCGCGCTGCTCCCCTTCTGGCTCCTGTAACAGGCGGCAGGACGTGGCCATGTTATCTGCCGGCAGGCGCATGGTATGACGCGGCCGCTGCCGACGTCATACTATGCGCCTGCCGGCTGTGAGATAACATGGCCACGGGGGCGCAGCATCGGGGGAGCAGCGCTGCGCATCGGGGCCGTCAGAGGGCGAGTATGTAAGCTTGACTTGTGCTGAAAAACTCAGCTTATACACGTGTATATACGGTACTCGCCTATAAATCTGAAATGTAGTGTTATTTTCATAACATAATTGGCAGAACAATAAGAAACTGCATGCATTATCAAATGTATGCTGTCTACCTAATGATGTCATATCGAATTTGGCAAATAAACTGAAGTAAGGAGATCTTTATGCTTCCTGAAAAAGATTACAACATTGATCTTTTCTTATAACCCATTTGCGTCAGTCTGGTATCAGTATTTTACAGATCCACACGAGCTACAGTCTATGAGTGATCTCTAAAAAACATATCTGCCGTGGATTTATTTATTTTAATGTTCACTTTACAAACGTGGAGAAACACCATAATAAATGTTACCTGCAAGTCATCATACAAGCTTCCGCTCAGGTGCATGTGTCTGAGGGGCATGTCCGGAAACTTGTTGTGTATAAAGTTGCGCAGTTCAGCACAGATGTCTATAGCAGCCTGCTTGGCATGGCTCTGCTCTGCAGGTGGAATGGCGACAGACTTCTTGTAATAAGAAAAGAGCTTCTCCTGAAGTGATAGCTTCAAGCGCGTCTTCTTCAAATCAGACTGGGATTTGCGACTTGGTGGTTTGGGTCTAATTGAATCTGCAGACAAAGGATTTTACTGTTATTTGCTTGCATGTGAGAACAATAAGGAAATCCAGTCAGGGCAGGTTCACATCAGTTTTTGCTCCATATTTTGACATGGTCAAACACACAAGGGATTTATCCTCCAACGAAGTGCACCAGAGCTTGATGATAACGGCACCGGATAAGTTGCGTCGGTTATACTAAGAGACTCCGGCCCTGTAGCATAAAATTCAGCTACAACCTGCTCCAAAAACTAGACATAGCTAATGCAGTGCACACTGGTCCACTCCAAGCCCACTTGGCATGGAAGTGGCATAAGGGAGGGAAAACTAGCAATGCTTGGACATGTGCCAGGAATTGCAACTTTATCTAGAATTGTAGATCAGTACAATCCTTGTTAAATCCCCACCAACAGAAAAAAGGTGCAAATCGCAAATCTGTGCATTATACCTTATCCACCAGAAGTTTCCACTCCTGGTCTTGGCTTTCAATAACTTGCAAAAATCTGGCATAGTACCCAAAATGTGAACTGGCCCTAATTGTGGCCACAGTAATAGTTAGGATTTGGGGACCCCTATTGTGAGCACAGGTGCAAAAGATCAGTCCACATTACATATGTAAAATTAAAACACATTAAGGAATAAGCTCACACACATGTGCTGTACAGATTACAGTGTTACCAGTGTAACTTCGTAATATATCAGTAGCAGACAAACAAGATTTGTAAATTGATCAGTGTGCAGAAAAATTTTCATGTAAATTCATGGGGAGTGGGTTGAAGGTGCCATTGTCCAAGTCTGTGATGAAAATGTCACAATTCCTTACCTTCAAATGCTGAAGCATCAGTAGGAAGTGTCTGCAGGCTGCGACTCACAGATGTCTTCATATCTTGGTTCAACAATCGAGAGGATGACCCCAGCCAGCTAGGTTCCTCCCAACTCCGCTTTCCAGACTGACTAGATCGAGACGGACTAGCAGGAGCACTGATAGCCCGATCATACATCTAAACAAACATGAGACAATTCACATTTGTACCACAAATAATGCATGAGAACTACTCATCCCCATTTAAGTGAATTAATATTCCCTGCAATACCAAATACAGCCAACATACTATTTATAGCAGTGTGCTTAAAATTTGTGATAACAAGGGAGTGCCAAAAAAATTCTTCTTTCCAACAGTTAACACTGGTATGAAGTTACTAAAGCAGTAACACTTGGGTTTCTTTGTTATACCAGAGTTCAGCAATAAACTGGTATATTACAGTAAACCTACCATCACGGATCTATCGAGGTACATCCGGAGGCAGGTTCATCTAATGTATAGTAGGATAGCCCTTTTTATGACTAATGCATTAGACTCCCTGTAACTTTTCCAATCTTTTGTTACCCTAATATGCATATTTGTAAAAGAAGATACTGTAGTGTGGAGTAGCTGGAGCTGAAGCTGAAGCTACATGGCACTTCTACTCCACACCTCAGTAGCCTCTTGCAATCTTCCTACCAAGATATCTTCAGCGCGCAATCGTCCGAACTCTGCATAGGCTATCTATGCAGAGCTGGAGGCTGCGCAGTCTCGGCCTCGAAACTGGAGCTACTGTGAGCCGCTACGAGGAGCTGTACGCTGAAGATGTTTTGATAGGAGGATCGAAAGAAGCTACTGGGGCGTGGAGTAGCCGTTCTGTGTAGCTTCAGCTCTGGCTACTCCACGCCCTAGAAGCCTCTTTCAGAAATTTTCTTATTAGGATAATAAAAGATTATAAAAGTTACGGAGGTATAAAGGATTAGTCATAAAAAGGGCTACCTTACTATACATTAGATGAACCTGCCACCGGATGTACCTTAATAGGTAGATTCGTGATGGAAGGTTTCCGTTAACAGGTTCTCAGTGAAGACACTTACTAAATGCAATGGTCAAGTCTCAACCAATGACTGGCTACAGTGGTAATGAGGCTTATGAGGGCGACCAATTTCAGCGTGGTAAAGACATATAGCATATTGGAGGGAGGGCCACAAGAAGCAGATATGGCACCCAAGGTGAGCACTGCTTCTTCTACACAGGCCTACATGTATAGCACTGGGCTTGGACTAATAAGCAGATGCTGCAGTAATCAACTAATATTCAACATCCCTCAGGCAAACAGAGGTTATAGATCAAATAAAAACAAAACAAAGAATACCCCTTTAAATGTTTATTTCGGCTCACTGAATACAGATCACTGCACAATAATCCTCAAAATGTTAGACTTTTATCCTTCTTATACACACCCGCTTCACTGCTAGAGTAGCTATTCCCAGCATTGCAGCTCCACCAACTCCAAGCACCAGGCGGGCATTAGACAGCACAAAATCTATAGCAGTGCCGATGCCATTGTCGTCTTTCTTCCCTTTCTTCTCTCCAGCTCCTGCCATGTTTTCTGTAAAAAAAAAAAAAATTAAATTAAAAAAATAGATTGTGAGGATCTATATTGCACTGTTCAGTCAGTAACCAAATCCTCTAATCCCCTGTACACCAACAGATCAAACATTTTGAGCTACCCAAGGCTGTAAGTGCCACACTATATAGCAGGTCATCTGAGCTTCCTTGAAACAAAGGTCACATAATTATGAAGCTGCACTAGGTCCTAGAAGTGAGTTTCTATTAACCTGTTATAAGTTTACCAATGTAAATGTTTGAACCTGAACAGTTTCCTGCAGAAATAACAAAACAGCTAAGTAAACGCCACTAGCCGGAAAATATACGGATAGTTTACCTGTTTATGCAAGTGGGGAATCTCACGTCTTACACCAACCCACCCAGATTGGTCCGCAGGAAAAACTGTCCTTTCTCTAGCTGTCTCTCTCGGTCTTCCAGCTTTTTAAGGTTTTGATTTTTCCTAAATTCTCTGCGCACGTGTGAAGCGTAGTAGTCACGGTCAGTAAACTCTAGTTTGCGCCCTTGACGCAGGAGGGCACGGTACAGAGTCAAAACTGCCTCACGGGACCAGCCTGCCATGGCAGGGATATACAGGGAAGAGATGGTCCAGCCAGTCTATGAACAAGAAAACAAATACATAAATGTACAGCAAATTATGCAGCTACACATCACACAAGCATCTAAACTTTATTACCACTAGTAACAGGATTCCATATATTTCAATATTCATATCTTAAAGGGCATCTACAACCAGGATGAAGAACTGTATGGAAATGATCCTGAGGGGCTCCAAGCTCTATAGGTTCTAATGGAGCCTGGAGCCCCTCAGGCTCATTTTCATATAGTCTTTCATCCTGGTCCTTTAAGGATAAATCCAGTTACAGTCTGGTCCGTTTACAGGCAAAATTACCCAAGGTATCGGTCACGCAAGACCCAAATGACAACGTCAGACTGCACATAACATTGTGTGCCTGGTGGGACAAGAAAAAAAGAGCGCCGAGATGCACATGCAAGATCTATAGATCAACATTGGCAAAAAAAGCACAGTGAAAGGCTCCCAAGAATGAATATTTAGTGATCTACTTAAAGGACACCTGTCATCAGGTCTCTGTCACTATTTCTGTCACCTCTACCTGTTGGAGCAGCTCACAAGGATCCCATCCCAGCCTTTATCTAGTTATTTCATACATTAATCATTATAAAATCATCTTTTCTGTATTATGTAAATGAGGCTGGTCACATGGTCAGAGGCAGTGATGTCACCCCTGTTACCCCTCCCCTCTCCTCCCCCTGCTCAGGTCTGTGTGTAATGTATAGTAAAGCGTTGCTAGTGTGTGTGCTGCATCCGCTGACATGCTGCATCCTCCTAATATACAGGTGAGAGACACAGACATCAGCTACACATGAATCTGACATGTTCTGCTGTAACATGGCTGCCTGGAGATGTATCACACACACACACACACACACACACACACACACACACACACTTTGCAGGAGGTGTGGCCACCAGCAAGCACATGGAGCAGCCATTACCCCATTATACAGGCTGTCAGTCAAGCACGGGGGGTGTGGCTGTGCCGCCCACTCATGAATAAGCTGGACATCTTGAATTTGCTAATGACTCATTGGACATCTCACAGGTCATTTGCATACAGCTTTAGGACCTCATTGCTTAGGTTTACAGGCATGTAAAGGGACAATGAAGGGATAGAGGCAATGCTCTCTAATGGCAGTTTATGAAAATATATTTAGATTAGGGGGGTTATTTTGCATGACGGGTTCTCTTTAAACATCATAACCATAAACAGAAGAAAGAGGGGGAGATTAGGGCAAACGGGAGTTAGGAAAGTGTGGAGTAAGGGGAATCCCATGCCACAGTCTAGCAACATTACATACAACTATGGGTTATATACAGTATATGTATTAGCCCCCCCCCCCCCCCAGGGCTAAAATGCTTCTCAAAAATAGCAAAAGGAATATTACCCTTCTGGGAAAAAAAGGGCAACCTCTGACCACAGTCACAGTGCCTGATTGTGAGATTAATGGCGTTTTGAACGCGTTTTTTGGGCCATTTTTAAGCGGTCCGTTAAACACATGCGTTTTTTGAAAACGCATCTGTTTTTGACAGGTTTTACCAATTATCTTAATTAAAATGGGTCAAAAACAGATGTGCTATGTTGAAAAGCGCATGCATTTAACGGACTGCTTAAAAACGGCCCAAAAACGGGTTAAAATGCCACGTGTGACGCCGACCTAAGGGTGGTGGCAAACGTGGTGTTTTGAACCCGTTTTTAGTCATGCGTTTTCAGTTTGTTAAAAAACGTGTGCATTTTTTAAATCGCATGCAGTTTTTGAAAACGCATCCACCGAGTGCGGGTCACACGTCGCGTTTAAAAACGCATTGCAACAGCTGAAGAGAGATTTGCCTAGTTAAACAGCTGTTAACACGTGTGTTTACAAAACACAAATGTTAACATGTGTTAACATTTCATTAACAAGCGCATGTGTTAACAAGGCATTAAAGGCTGTGTTTTGTAAACGCAAGTGTTAACAGCTGTTTAATTAGGCAAATCTCTCTTCAGCTGTTACAATGTGACCGCACCCTAAGTCTTTAACTACCTGCCTCTCCGGTTCTGTCGATTGTGTAATAATCTGGGTCACCTAAAGGGATGTTATATTGAGTAGTATATTATCTAACAGCTTACACTATAAAAACTATAAGATACCTGCTATCCTTTTTTTTATTGTATAATAAAGGACACATTAGTCATCATAACATCATTCCCACAACTCTTACAACCCCCGCCCGCCCAATGTTGTTGTCCACTTCAACCAAACACTCATGAATGAGAAATTGGTGCTCAATCATGAAGAGTGTATTATTTTAAACGGTGAAATCAATAAAGAAATATTCTTGTCACATTATTGAAACAAACTTCAATGGATATATGTACTAGAGTCACAATTGCCATATAAACTCGAGCATAAGCCTAGTTTTTCAGCACAAAAAAAATGTGCTGAAAACCCAAACTCTGCTTATACTTGAGTAAAAAAAAATATGTGTTTTACCAGATTTTTGTGGTAAAATTAGGGGCCTCAGCTTATACTTGGGTCGGCTTATACTCGAGTATATACTTTTTAATGTCTTTCTTTTAGCATTTTTTGTATGCAGCAATATTTGGTTTCTGGCAAATAAATAGGTGTAAATTTGTGAAAACGTTTATCATATGTATAAAAAAAAGTTGTGGCAACGTTGCAAGAAAAACCTGAAATATCGCACAGTCAACATTTTACTGGGTAGCTCAGCAAATGACATCAGACCACACCTTCCAAAGAAAAATTTTTGAATATGTGGCAGCCAGATGCTGAATAGAGATACAACACATTCTGTTGTCACTCGCAGCTCCATATCAGTACAGCAATACTTCCTAGCAGTGGTAGAAATGTGTCCCCCAAACTTTACACTCCCAGGACTTTTATTTCCCACAACAATCCTAAATTTATATTTCACACTATATAAACATAACTAAACTGCTGTGAAGAAAACATATTCCCTCCACATAAGCAATGGGGAACATACATATTCAGTAAAATGCCTGAATACAGAGGGGCAACTACCTGATTGGCAGAACATTTGTGCTACATTCAATTCTATGGAAATTCCAGGACTGCTTATATGCAGAACTGAACCCAGAAGTCGTGGTCTGTATAGGAAAGATGAGGGAGACTTTATATCCCTTTTTATGGCATTCAGACATTTATTTGCCTTTACCCTTCAGATACAAGATACATGTGTGTACAGATAAAACTATAACTCTACTTATATGGGGCTAAAGGATACAGCTGCCACAAGTCCAAGAAAAGTGAATAGAGCAAAGATTTGGCACCTCAGGGGACTTGTACTTGGAATAATTGGGGGGGGGGGGGGGGGGGTTTGAAAGATTAGATAGTTATTCCTTACCCATAGGAAAGCAACTCATTTTTTATACAACTTAATATTGAATAGTGTTCCTGTGAGTCATAAATTAAGGACAAGTGAGGATCTGGTTTTAACTTTTAACAAACTTTTCTAATAAACAACAAAACAGGGGAATGTGAGAAAGTCCAATAGCCGTGACATCTTATCCAGAAAGTTCATCTAGGTGTTAGGTACTATAGTACACCTGCTTGTCCTGAAAAGGTAGCAAACAAATGATCGTAACTTCATAGAAAACCAGGGAACTTGATTAAAAAAAGCAAACCCCTATTATAATGTAATGGGGACTGTCTGTATTAGTTAAATTCGTTACATCAGAGACAGAGCACTGGTAGTGTGAACAGATCCTAACAAGGAGAGGAAATCCTATCACACAGGTATATAAATATACAAGATGATAACATTGGGGTGCCCTATAACACCACAGTCCTCCTCTCCCCAGCCCAGGGGGGCTGATAGCTATAGAATAGTCTGTATAAGAGATAAGGAAGCTGCCATGTTTATTCTACACCTGATCCCTAGTCAGTACAACACGTCCACATCACCAGGGATGTCTAGGTGACACCTACAGACTTGTGCCCCCTACAGACATGTGACACCACGACCCGGAAAACTAGCTGCCCGCACCTCCATGTCATCACCCAGACACCTCAGAGGGACGTATAACCACTGTACCCTGTGACAGCTCACGCCCGAGCGCACCCTCCACTGACCCAGCTGTCTCCGGGCTCAGCCCTTTTGCTGTTCAGTGCTCATTACCTCTCAGGGTCGCCGGTAATATGTCGGAACTTCCGCTCTCAGGGGGGCGGTTATACACTTCCGGTTAGTAAAACCATAGAGCAAAGCAGGGAGTAGTGAGCGTCACTAGCCCAGTGCATGACGGGATACAGCCCGGGGGCTGCTGAAGAGTCTCGACCGCACGAGGGCGCTATAGCAGACGCTTATATATAATTATATACGACTATCCTCAGCAACCAATCAGAAATCAGTTCATTTTTCTAGAACATTTTGAGGGATGAAAGGTATTCTAGGATAGGTTGCTAGGGGCAACATTTATACTTTTCAGAGCTTGTTCACACAGTTCGCAATTACAGGCAGAAAAATGAGATGTTATGTAGTCAGTGATATGAGGGTCATCTATTAAATGTTATGTTTGGAGTGAAGAAAAGGGAGAATAGAACGTGTAACTGGCGTCCCATGTTGGAGATTTATTTATTTTTACATTTTTATTGCTCTCTTGTGAGTATGTTTTTAATCTAAATAAATCCTGAGTGTAAACTGTACTGCGCTATCTGAGGGTGAATTTCTTCCAGCGATCCACCGCAATATGTGCATACGGAGAAGGTCACAGGAGAAACACAGGAGTGTTGGTCTGAATAGCGGTATATTCTTATCGGAGGATTCAGGTATGTGCTGGAGGAGTGTGAACTGCTCTATTTTGTGAGTGACATATTGGAAGAAGAAGGACACACGGAAGTAAGAGAATCGGGAGCTCCAGTCAGAACTTATTTTCTAATATGTAATTAGTTGTTATTTAAGATTTTGCTCCCCTTAGCAGAAAATGCTGTGGACATGCACTATAAAGAAGAATTAACTTACCTACCGGCCCTTTAATCAGTCCGTTGATTTCCTCCGTGCGGAGAAGACACAGGACATAAGATGACCACTGGTCACATGTCCACATCACATGTCCTGCATCTGCCTGGGCAGGTCATGTGATCATCACTACGTTTGTCTGTAGTCGGATGGTTGTAGTGCTTCCAGTATGGCTGGTGTTGTGGTGAGACGTCATCTCAGTGATGCAATGTGCAGTGATGGTGGCTACACCTCATTACTATGGTAACAGAGCAGGACAGTCTGTTACATCATCACTGGGAGCCAAGCATAAGAGGGAGGAGGGTTTACTGAAAACTATAGGATCATGGGATTTGTAGTTTCCAGTGCCGGCCATCTTGGTGATAACTCCGCCAACTTTATAAAGCCCATAATATTTTGTGAATCATAAAATCTTACTACTTAAGCTCCATTTTGTGACTTAAGTTATTGGGGCTTATTTACTAAGGACGCGGACGCATTTTCGTCTAGTTTCCCGACTTTTCAGGGATCGTGCCGCACGATTGTGTCGCACGCGATCATATTGTTTCGCAATCACGCCGTGTTTCACTTGACACAAATCGTGGTTGGACGATCCGATGGATTCGAACTACGCGCAAGATTTAACAATTCAATTTGCGTAGCGAGCCATGCACTTCCATACACTGTGAGGAAGATGGTGAACTCCGGCGGACCTGATCAGGGAAATGACATATGCAGGATATAGAGCGCACAATCTTCATGAATTGTGGCAGATGGGCATTCCGGAGGACATTCTGGATTGGGGATTGCGCAGGGACCGGGTAAGTAAATGTGCCCCATTGAGTTTTGTTACATTAATTTATTTATGGCATTATGTATGGTTTTTGTATAAGACATTCATATTTCCAGAACACCCCTTTAAAGGTTACCAGATACATGCATTTTACGGGTTACACAAAAGGAAGAACATGCAAACACACCACATCTTTTATCCCCCATGGGTGCTACTCCTCATCCAGGGCCTGATAGGGAGCATCCATGATATGGATGGACTGGGAATGAATATAGCTCTAGCACAATAATTTCACCATCAGACATATAGGGGCACAGTTAAGGACCGTGCGCCAGTTTTCTGTCGGACTTTGCGCATTCTTTTATGTGACCTGCTCAAGGGTCATATGTGTTGTACTGGACCATTTTCTGGCGCGGCAGCACTAGTCTTCAGACGACACAAATTTCTGCACTGAAATGGTCGTTCCAGTGCTCAGTAGGACTGTGTGTCACATTTATTGTGCGATAGTGTGGCACACACCCCATGTTAAAGGTGCACCAAAAAAAGTCATGCTGTACTGGGAGCACCAGATTCATGAAGGACAGCCGCCGCCAATCATGAATGTGGCGCACCCTACACACTACACAGGCAAACACTGCACATAGTACAGACTGCACTGTTCTAGGTAAATGTGGGCCATAATGTTGTGGACCTCTGATAACTCACTCCTTAATGTTTGCTGCAGTGAATTTACCTTCAACTAAACTAAAAGGTACAAATACATGCTCTGCAGGGCATTATTACACTGCAGGCTACACAAAATATTGCTTTAACCCATCAAGCCACCGTGACGTTGGAGAACATCATGTTGAGCTTCTGTATGCGCCCCCATGACATTCCCCGACATCATGTGGACTACACAGGCTCAGCACCAGACCCTATGCGATCCATGTAGGAGGCCGGCTGTATGTGAGAGCCGAGCCTCTGCACAAGCAGCCGGGATCGCGAAAGTCGCAATCCTGGCTGTTTAACCCTGGCCGTGGTCAAACATGACTGCAGCACCTAAAGCACCCACCCACCTCTTTAGCTGGCGATTGGCCACCCCCAAACCTAGTTTGGGGGTGCTGATTGTCTCCACGGCAGCACCAGAGACCAATGAAGGACTCCAGGGCTGCCTTACATAACTGCCTGATGGGTCGGACCAAGCAGTGCAGTTGTCAACCTATACATTTGCATAGGCTGATTGTTCTAATACACTGCCATACATCAGGTTAAAAAAAGGTTAATAAAAAAAATATGTCATTCCAAATAAAAGTTCCAAATAGCGTAAAACTCCCAAACACAATAAAACATGAAATTCAGCACATATTGAGCATCACCGTGTCCGTAACAACCCGTGCAATAAAACAAAATCATTACTGAACCTGTATGGTAGACGCCTTAAAAAACACAGCAAAAATTATGATTTTTATGCATCTGACCAAACGAAAAAACACTATGAAAAGTGATCAAAAAGTCACATTTACGTTTGCATAATACCAATAAAAACTACAACTTGTCCTGCAAAAAATAAGCCCTAAAACAGCTCAATCTACAAAATAATAAAAATATTACGATGCTTAGTAAACGTCAATGCAATATCAATAAGGACTGCAGATTCCCTACATTGGGGCTCATCTACTAAGGGCCCCGCAGACCACACTTTTGTCGGACATCCCGAATATTTCTTTTTTTCGACGCTGGTACAGGGATTTAAAAGGGGTTTTTGACGCACGTGATCGGATTTTGGAGCAATTGCACCGGCTTTCATACAACACAAATCGTGGAGCGGGCTGTCGGATGATCTGACGGATTCGGACTAACCGCGTGATTTAACTTTGCCGGCTCCGTTTCTTAACTGTCACCACTGGCAAGACAGATTTGACCAACCTTTGGTATTGACCAACCAAAATATTGTCCGCACTGCCATGCTTCTGTGAAACTGCTAATCCGTTATTTCTTTGTCACAATGAAAGTCATAAAACCAGCATAAGTCAGGAGCAATTCACAAACATCTGACGTGTCATAGATTATTAATTACTGTATTTAGTAAGTGGTTGATGAACTGCCATGCATGGGGTTTGGAAGTTATTTTTCCTTATGTGAAGCTATATTAGTACCATGATATCAGTTCTCCAGGGATCTAGTCTGACTGCCCTTAGATGAGTTGGGAAGGAATTTTTACCTCTTATTTAAAAAGGAAGTTGCCTTCCCCTGTATCAGTGAAAGTCAATGGATCTAGAATATTCTTGACTTTTATCTAAATTATATCATGTGAATTGTCCCATCATCAATACAATTATATATTAATTAATATTAATTATATATTAAATACAATTTTTTATTTTGACCCCTATGTCTTGTGTGGAGGGTTTTATTTGTACTTTGCTGTCTACATTTTGCTCAGGATTACATTTATTGGGGGTCATTTACTAAGGGCCCGATTCGCGTTTTCCAGACGTGTTACCCGAATATTTCCGGTTTGTGCCGATTTCCCCTGAATTGCCCTGGGATTTTGGCGCACGCGATCGGATTGTGGCGCATCGGCGCTGGCATGCATGCGACGGAAATCGGGGGGCGTGGCCGAACGAAAACCCAACGGATTTGGAAAAACCGCAGCATTTAAAAAAAAAAATCTGTCGCGGAGCTTGCACTTACCTTCACTCAGCCCGGCTCGGTGAACTCCAGTGCGTTACGATGTTTTTCAGCGCAGCAGCGACACCTGGTGGACGTCGGAGGAACTACCTTAATGAATCCCGGCCGGACCCGAATCCACCGCAGAGAACGCGCCGCTGGATCGCGAATGGGCCGGGTAAGTAAATCTGCCCCAGTGTGTCCTTTGATGTGGTAAAGAAGAAGAATATCCAATAATCATCTGTATTGAGTCTTTTTTGTTTGAAAAATCATTAAAAAAAATATTTATCCATATTTTCCCTTCTCCAGCCAGATACAATCAGCAGCAGCAGCCTAGCAGTACCAGGGCAGGATGAGCCCTTCCTGGCCCAGCAAAACCAGCCAGCAGCTGCCTCAGGGCCAGACCATCAGAGTAGATGGTCTATTCTTGCAGGTACCTGGCTCTTCCCTGACACCCCTGGTTGGCAGTGGGTGCAGGGATAATTATTTGGGGGTAGGTGCTAGCAATAAGCCCCAGCCTTAGTAATGGTTGCCGTCTATAATATAGCAAATGTATATCAATGTTGTAAATGAATAAATAAATAAAACTCAAACACAAATTTAAAAAATTAAATTAAAATAATAACTCCCCCAGGCCCCTGATTGACCATTTTATTAGATGTTATAAAATCCTTTTCTTGAAAAATAATCCAAAGGGTCCTGAAACCTGTGAAAAAAATAGAAAACATTAATTAATGTGTAAAATAAAAAATGAGAGTTACAATGCTACTTAGTTGTCCTCCAATGCTTACCCTGCTGCCTTCCTGCATGGAAACTTATAATGGTGTCTCTTCTCTCTTGGCTGATTTTCTATTTACATGCGCCACCTAGTGGCCAAATTGTGTAAATGCATCCTTTTTTTTTTACTATAAGGGACAGCTAAAAGATTTACTGATGGTAGACTGTCCAAACTTACATGTTGATTGTTTAGCAAAGTCACTGTTTAATTTAATTGTGGATGACAAATGAGGGATTTTTTTTTTTTATACCTATTATGCGTGGGGGGTGGGGGGAGGATTTCAGTTTTTGCCTCAGGCGGCAAAATGGCTAGAATTGGCTCTGCATGCTCCTGGGTGCTAGGAATGATCCTTTGGGGGGTAAGCAGGTCGGTGGTAAGAGAAAGACTCATGGGATGATCCTCTGAGAAAAACTTGTTAGAAAGACATCAAACCCGTCTCCTGACAGGTGGTGAGAAGAAAACTGAGACACTACCCAGAATTATAGACGACTTGGTTTATATACCCTTGCTCCGTGAGTAGAACCAGCCAATGACAACTGTGCTTTTTGCAAATATAACATGTTTATGCAGATATTTTTTCAATAGAAAATAATTTAACCATTGTAGAGTATAAGATAGTAAATATATCTATAAGAAACAGTACTAACCTCCACCAATTCATGGTAGTGTTGTATCACAAACGGGGTACAGCAAAGGCAATGCATTCTTAGTAAATGTGCCCCAATAGGTCAGTCGGACGGATTTTCGTCGCATTTTTTACTGTTTTGCCCTAAATTGCCCTGGTTTATTTGCCCCGGGTTTTGGCTAACGCACAGCGGGGATCGGGACGGGTAAGTAAATGTGCCCCAATGTGTTTTGCATGTAAACTAATACATAATATAACATTATAATGACAATGGTGTTTTAAACCTTTAAGGCACCCTCAAACCAGACATAAATGCTTGGGGCCCTAGAAATGCAGAAGTCCTGATCACAGATCTACCACCTCTTTTCCTTACTGGGATTTAGCTTTTCTTTGTAGTACAGAACTATGTCGCCCTCTTATGGCAGAAACCTGTAAAACTAGAACTATTTGCATAATGTTGCTACCAACTGTGGGAAATCCACATATGATCACAAATATCAACTAGATGGAATCAATCCTATTGCATTGTTCCGAAGTGAATCCCTGAGTGTAGGGCCAGTAGGACCACAAGTACATATTGGACATTTCTTAGTAAACATACCTCTCAACCGTCCCAGATTCGGCGGGACAGGAGGAGGAGGCTGGAGGACAGGAGCAGGCTGGAGGACAGGCCGAGGACAGGTGGAGCCTGGGGTACAAGAGGAGGAGTCTGGAGGATTCTGGAGGAGGCTGGGGGACAGAAGGAGGAGGCTGAGGGACAGGAGGATGCTGGAGCAGGCTGGGGGACAGGAGGTGGATAGTGGACAGGGGTGGCTGGAGAACAATAAGCTTGACAGCTTGAATATGCTAATGACTCATTGGACATCTCACTGGTCATTTGCATACAGCTTTAGGACCTCATTGCTTAAGTTTACAGCAATGTAGAGGGACAATGAAGGGATAGGGGCAATGATTTCTAATGGCAGTTTATGAAAATATATTTAGTTTTGGGGGTTAATTTGCCTGACGGGTTCTCTTTAAAGAGTTGATTTTAGAATGAAGGAGGTCGTGGATAACAAATATTAGAATACCAAACTCGGGGTGCCTGGATCTATGAGTAAGTGTCCCTGGTTTATCATGATTAATTTTGAAGGTCGTTTTCCTTTAACCCCTTCCCGGCGCGCCATACTAGTACGGTGCGCGCCGGGTCCCGGTGCATGGAGAGGGCTCGCGGGCCGAGCCCTCTCCATAGCCGGTAAGTCTTTGCTGCATATTGCAGCAAAGGCTTACCGGTAACACCCGCGATCGGTGCTAGCACCGATCGCACTGTGTATATAAAAAGAGGGGGACTGTGTATATAATAAGAGGGGGACTGTGTATATAAGAAGAGGGGGATTGTGTATATAATGTTGGTGCATGCTGGGAGTTATAGTTCTTTACATGTTGGTGCATGCTGAGAGTTATAGTTTTTTGTGTCTGTGCATGCTGAGAATTATTTAGTTTTTTCTGACGTTGGTTCATATTGTCAATTTTAGTTTTTTCTGTTGTTGGTGCATGTTGGAAGTTAGTTTTTTTTGTTGTCGGTGCATTCTGGGAGTTATAATTTTTTCAGTAGGTGCATGCTGGGAATTGTAGTTTAGTTATGGGTCTATGCTGGGAGTTATAGTTTTTTTCTGTCAGTACAAGCTGGGGGTTGTTGTAGTTTAGCATCTGGCGATTCCCAGGTTGGAGACTTCTGTATTATAATTCCATATATCATTCTTCATCTTGTCTGTGTGGAATCTAGTCTCGTCCATGCAGCAATCACATGACTCACCACATTAACATTGGTTGCCGGTGCATGATTAATGTCTCTCCACTTCTCAAAGGTTAATGTTGTTTTTGATTTTGGTCATAGTGTCCCAGGGCCACCCTCCCTAAGCAAGCAATGGGGCAGCAGATTTCTTTAATTCAGCAAATCTGTTTCCTGCATAGTTGAGTAGATTTTTCATATTAACAGGGCTTCCATTGTCATTCTTCTTGTCTGTTATCCAAAGAGGAAAAGAGTGACTAGGAATGTTTCTCTTAAGAACATTTACAACTGACTGTGAATGGTTCCCGGGGGCATTGCTTCCATTAAGTTCTTTACAAAGAAATGTGATTTCCAAGAAAGCTCAGGTTTTGCAATATGAGCTGCTGGGGATGTATGTGACAGAATGTACCACCCATTGCCCTGGCACTGGACAGGTTAATGTCTGCAGTGCTGTGAACTTGCTGGGATCTAAGTAATTCTTTTAGAATGAAGCGATCACTTTGTTTTCCCATACAGCCATTACACAGAGAGACTACGGGCCACATTTATTAAAAACAGTGCAGGGTGCACCAGATTCAGGAATTTGGTCAGGGTCGGCTTCAGGTTTCAGTAGGCCCCTGGGCGACAGAGCCTCTGTGGGCCCCTTTTCAGAAAACTCAGATGTCGGCATTAAAAATTCAGAAACTAAAACAGTTCCCTGTTCCCTTAAAATACCAAACAGCCCCCTCATGGTTATTTTATATAAAACCCCCTCATAACTTATGGATTCTTTAGCTACAGCCCCACTTACCACCTAGGATTCCTTATGTAGAGCTTTATGTGGGCACCCCCAGCATCTCTGGGCCCCGACACTTGCCCAGGTGTTCCTTGTCTGGCGCCGGCCCAGATTGTGGTGCCCGTTCTTCATGAATCTGGCAGAAGAAATATAAACCATAAAGCATATGAATTACGAAGAAACAATAGCATTTCACTCTTGGTAACTGCGTGGCTCCAACATGTCTCCTGTTTTGTTTCACCTAGATCCGCCAATCCTGACTGCATAGTCTGCTATGGGAGGGCCAAAATGCAAACACGGCCAAGAATAATAGGACCTGCTCTGAAGAATCCTCAGCTGTGCGCATGAGCCCATAGCAATACATGGAACTGTGAAAAAATCATTGTGTGCACGAGGGCTTAGAGAAGGATTCCCACCTGGTCAGGGCTTCTCAGGGTAGCGCAGTGGTTAGTACTGTCGTCTACAGGATTTACCTTCAAATCCGACCATGGGTAACAACTTCTTAGGGATTGTATGTTCCCCTCACATTTTTGTTAGTTTCCTCCCAGAAGGAGTAAAGTTAGGTCTCTAGAAACATTTAGTGATCAAAATATGTGTTGGACCTCCTCCTAACTTCTCCAGGACTCTCTTATGACAACTGCTGCACTTGTGCATGTCCTACAGGATTAGATGTTCATGTCTACTATTTGAAGATTGTAACTATTTCTTTAATGGGGTTGCTGAAGGTTTCATTGTTATCCCATATCCACAGAATAGTGGATAACCATCTGATTGGTGGATGTGTGACTGCTGGGACCCCAACAAATCAAATCCCTAAATGAATGCAGCCATAGGTCAAGCATGTGTCCTGCAGCTCCATTCAATGCTATGGGATAGGTGGAAGTTGCCAAGGACAGCACTAAACAACTTCCAGCACTCAGTGAGTGGATAGGGAATAAACCTGGGACCTTCAAACACAGCCCATCAACAAAGTTAACATGATCAGGATAGTCTCTTGTGGGTTTATTACAAACAGTGTTTCCTTATAGTACTTAAGGAAAGTCCAAACAGCACACTAATAAAGTAACAGCGGGTGCACACTCTCCAGAACCAGGCCTCAGGTCCCCTAGATACATAAAGTCAAAAGTAAGCAGCACTCCCAGGAATCCAAACATAAATGAATAAGTGGTCCTCTTTATTCCATATTGCCAAAATACAGCAACGTTTTGGCTCAATCTTGAAAAAGGCTCACGTTTAGCCGAAACGTTCCTGTATTGTGACAATATGGAATAAAGAGGATCACCTATTCATTTATGTCTGGATTCCTGGGAGTGCTGCTTACCATCTAGCATCTATATGATTTATACAATTATTGAATTTTGTGTTAAATATAACATTGGAAATCTGATTGTGTGATTTATCCTTCTTTTGTCACAAGTTGCAGCAGGAATTACTTGCAATGAAGCAACAACAGGAGCTCTTAGAGAGAGAGAAGGAACATAAACTGGAGCAACAGAGACAGGAGCAAGAAGCCGAGAGGCACCGGCGGGAGCAGCAGCTAATGCACCCACGCAACAAGGAGAGAGGCAAAGAAAGTAAGACGGGTAACGACCACATAATCACCTTCATAATAAAAAATAATAACCTTCACCTTCAGGTTTTGATACTTATATTCTTTAAAAACACTTCCACTTCTTTCCGTCAAAGCCGACAAAAAGTGGATGATATGGGAGAGAAAGTCAAGAATGGCTATACATAGGGTTGGGACAGACGTGCCATTGTGAGGTATGGATCTGGCAGATTATGCTGTCCATCTTACATTTAGGCCAGCAGCAAATGACTGTGGTTGGTGCATGAATCACATACCGCACACTGGGCGGAATTCACGCACCAATCACAGCTCAGAGGATGGGACAATTACCATAGTGATATATGAGGCCCTGTAATCAACCAGCTGTAATCAACCAACCACCATGTATATTTTACCCTGGAAGACCAGCCACAGATTGGTTTCTATTTAGCATGGTGGACAATTGTTTTTGTGGGATACTTACAAAAAAGTTAGCTAAAAAAATATTTTTTTGTAAAAGTTCTCATTTTGTATTATTGTGAGGATGATTGACTTGGAGGCCAGCAATTTCCTTAAAGGGATAACTTTTGACCTATGAGGTCACTGAACTCACATACCTGTCGTCATATAATTTGTAGTACATGTACATGTCCTGTAGATGTCACTTTTGCCATACTGTTGGCTACAGGAGAAAAAGGGGTCAGTACAGAGGGTCACAATGACTCTCATGGACATCCGGAGAATGCTCATCCTTCAAATCTCCATTAACGGTAATAGTATTAGATGGAACTAAGAGTTCTAAGTAGAAACTTAAAGTATTAGGTTGCCTGGGGGATTTTTACTGTTGTAATAATGTAGCTTATTTCTATTACCAAAGCAAAAAAAAACAAAAAAAATATTTTTAACCTTTAATTTTATAATTTTTTTTTTCATCTGATTTTTTGCCTACCTTCCCCTGTTTCACTTTAAATATCCAGTCTGGCGGAACTCTCTAAAATACTAGAGGGGTAACCCTCCAGTTTTAGGGAGAGAAAAAAAAAAACAGAAGAGCACAAAGTGCTAGTGTAGTAGGTAGGTTAGTGCATGGTATGAATTGAATAAGATGGCTTCTCACCTTATTACATGAGGAATATGCATATATAACAACAGTAGTTAGCTGGCGTCCTCCAAGGTAGCAAAGAGTTCTCATTCCTGTAGCACGGGATCACAGTGAAAAGTGAGGTGCAAGACCCAAGGGTAGTCAGGAGGTAAATCCCAGCTCACAAAACATCTTAGATGCTTGGGTATATTGTTCAAATAGATAAAAAAAATGTTTATTAAAACAAGATAGCACAGCAACGCGTTTCGGCACAATACTTGAGCCTGGGATTTACCACCTGACTACCCTTGGGTTTTGCACCCCTGTTTCACTTTGCATCTTTAATCAGTGTTTATCAGTGTCATAAAACAGCGCTCGGGCGCTTAAACGTCTTAAAAATGGTCCCATCATCATCAACCGAACAAACAGTGTAATTATTACAGTAATCTGGTGATATATGTCCTGTAAAAGGGTTTTATAACACCATGCTTTAAAAAACAGCATACAATGGTATAAAATAAAAGGTAAATGTTCACCTCATCACTTCCCTGATGTTCCAGTCATGACATGTGACCACAGCCACCTATCACCAGCTGTAGTGATGTTCTGACACCAATGAGGTCATCACTGTGGCCAGTAGTCACAAATCATGATGTAGACAAGTCATTGCTATAGCAAAAACATAGACTAGAAGGCAACAGCATTTAATGTGTAGGCATAGAACACATACATCTTTACCTTAGACCATGTTAAGGTGCAGTATTCAAGACCAGGAGGCCTAGAATGCACAATATGGGGGAAGGCGGTAGGTTTATGCCATGTATCTAAAGAACCAGAGCTAAAACTTCCTTCCAATAACAACCCAATTTCTGCCACTCATCATCATTTGCATTAAATGCGCCCCTAAATCCCTTTGTGTAGCCAGCTACACAAAATAAAAAAAATAAAACCTTTTATAAAACACAAAAGAGTTGGACTTGTCTATAGAAGTGGGTGCTTAGAAAAAAATACACAGGACCACAAATTCAGAGCCTGAATCCTCAGAAGAGCACTTAGCAGGTTATGGGCTCCAAACCGAGGCATGATGGGTATTTCTAAGAAACTTTATAGACACAACGGGGCAGATTTACTTACCCGGTCCTGTCGCGATCCAGTGGCGCGTCGAGGATTCGGGTCTTCCGGCGATTCACTAAGGTAGTACGCCTGATGTCCACTAGGTGTTGCTGTTGCGCTGAAGTCCACCGGAGTTCGCCGGAGTTCACCTTCGTGGGTGCAGATAAGCGCAACGCCCCCCCCCCACGATTTCCGGCGCATGCATGTCGGCGCCGATGCGCCACAATCCGATCATGTGCGCCAAAACCCCGGGGTAATTCGGGAAACCTGGCAAAAAATAGCGATTCGTGCCCTTAGTAAATGACCCCCAACATGATAGAAGGAGAAGGTTTTTTCCATTCGTTATCTTTTCAATATATGCACTTGTTGTTTAGATCTATTACTTGTTATTATTGGCTCAAATAAGA
This sequence comes from Engystomops pustulosus, assembly GCA_019512145.1. Taxonomy (NCBI): domain Eukaryota; kingdom Metazoa; phylum Chordata; class Amphibia; order Anura; family Leptodactylidae; genus Engystomops; species Engystomops pustulosus. Next base: position 66,406,701 of record CM033649.1, read on the forward strand.
AAATGTAGACAATTTTAGCTCCATTGGACACTTCCTTAGGCTCCTGTCCTACTGTTTCCTCACATCTCTTGTATTTTTAGATGTTCTTGAGTAGGATGTACTGGTTTCGTTAGACACAACAAACATGTCTATCCTTTTTTTTTCTGCAACCTTGAACATTTTTAGAGGTGAACAAATATCTGCCGGATGTTTCAATGAAGAACCAAAAAGATGTGAGACTATTTTTGAGCAGCCGGTGTTGTGTGCGCCTGCTCACTAGAGGGAGACAAATACATGCAGTTTTCCTTGAAGATGAACCATTCTTATCTTGTTTCTTAAGAACATCATTCATGCTGTTATATACTAAACAAAAGAGTTAAAATAGCTAAAAATTCTGTATTATGTGTTTTGTTCTGTTATATGATCAATACTATAAGTCAAATACTGTCTGATATTCTGCCTCATCTCATCTAATGCTGTAAATCACTAAATTATTCACTGTAAATACTGAATATTCTCAGACTCCACCAGTGCAGTATTGCTCCGGCTCCAAGCACAAGCAGATGTCATTAAATGTCAGAGACTTTGCTATGTATGGATAGTTTAGTCTTTCAGGAGATGGTATATTGTGTTCCTAGATTAGGGGCATAACTACAGGGGGAGCAGCCATAGCAGCCGCAATGGGGTCTGCAGTGTGAGGGGGCCTCAGCATCTGGGGTATTGGTTGTGTATACGTGATATGTATATGCAGCATTGGTGTATATGCTACTTTATGTATTTATGTTTATTCTGGATGTATTTATATGGTGTGTATATGCTGCATATCTATATATTAATGTGTGTATATATGAGTGTATAAATGTTTGTGATTGCCACTCATATGTGTGTGTATACAAATATGTATATTTTTTAAAGGGGAAGGGGGGCCCCATTCAGAAATCTGCTGTGGGGCCCAGCATCTCCTAGTTACGCCCCTGTCCAAGCTTCCTTTTCAGTCAAAAAAATGTAAATTCAATCAGCTGATCCCTCTCCATACATGATGTTTCATGCATCCTGCAGCAAACACCCATCTATAACAACCGAGACCAGTGTTGCCTCTGTGGTTGTTTACAGTTTAAGTGCCAAAGTCAAATACGATTACGGCACTTAAATGTGAATTTGTTGGCGGCAATATGATGGCAGAAGTTGCTATGAGAGCCAGGACCTTTACTGAGGATCCCATGCAGGTCAGCAGGTTTTAATATCAGATCCAGAAGAAAGTGCCAACATAATGCAGTGCAGTAGTATTGCAGTACATTGTATGAGCAATCAGACCGCCAGGATTGCAGTACTCTAAAAAGCCTGAAAAAAAAGATAAAAAAGAAGCAAATTTAAGGAAACTAAAATTCCAAATCAACCCCCTTTATGTAGAACGAAAATAAAAATAAATAACGTAAATATAAACATGTTAGGTATCGCCATGTCCCAAAATGCTGAATTGATCGAAATATAAGATTGATTAACCCTGCATTGACGTGTTAGTAAATTGCATGAGGCAGATGAGAGCAGCATGTGATACATCGCAATGTACGTGATGTTATCTGACGGCTGGAGGCAATTGCTACATACATGAGGACCCAGCGAGATCTGTATTATTATTTTAAGGTTTTCTAAACCTGTAGCCTTGTTATAACTGTAAAAATGGGGAAAAGCCATTTAAAAAATTGTCTGTGAATTTTGTTCCACAAGTTTCTTCTCCCTGCCAAAGAGGATGAGACACATTTTTAAGTAAACTACTTATTATAAGTACTACTGTTTGTTTCCATGTAGTGTGTGCATTACAGGCACATTGGGATGGGGAATCTTTCTTTAACCCCTTAACAACAGGCCCTTTTTTGTTTTTGTGTGTCCGTTTTTTTTTCTCCCCGCCTTCAAAAATCCATAACTTTTTTATTTTTCCATTTACATAGCAGTATAAGGGCTTGTTTTTTTTTGCTTAGATTCATTATTTAATATTGCATTACATTGTATGAGCAATCAGACCCCCAGGATTTGCAGTACCCTAAGAAGCCTGAAAAAAAAGATTAAAAAGTAGCAAATTTAAGGAAACTAAAATTCTAAATCAGCCCCCTTTAGGTAGAACGAAAATAAAAATAAATAACTTAAATGTGAACATTTATCCCCATGTCCCAAAATGCTGAATCGATCGAAATATAAAATTGGGAAGTGAGGAAAAAATTCCAAATGCTCTGAAATTGACATAAACATTTGCACCATTTTCTTGTGGGCTCTGTTTTTGTAGGACATCTACCACCAGGATGAAGGATTGTACACCAAGGTGGGAGATGTGTGCACCCCCTGGCAGGATATGCTCTTCTTTTAGCTTCTTATGACCTTGTTTTTCTACAAAAAAGCTTTTTAAAATTATGTAAATGATCCTAAGGGACTCCAAGCTCCATAGGTGTTAATGAAGCCCTCAGGCTCATTTGCATAATCTTTAATGCATTTTTATATATGTTCTTTGGAAATGGGGGAATTTTCACTCAAAGAGAACCTGTCACCAGTTTAAACCCACTAAACTACCAGCACCCTCATGTAGGGAATGAAATGTCCTTTCTAGAATTCACTCTTTTATTTCCCCCAAAGTCATCTCATTTTTACATGAGATGAGTTTAGCAGTTGGAGGGGTACTTTCAATTAGGTTCCTTTTGGTTCCTATCTTCTGTTTTATAACACCTGGAAAAATGCTACTGGTTTCATATTAAAGATAAGAATCTAAAATTTTAGACTTATGGCTTTGTGCTCCACGGAACCAGAGAAACAGGCAGTTAACCACATAGGTGGAAATATAAGCTGCAGATAAATATATAAGATGCAGATTCAGTTCCCACCAATTTTTTAACTGCCTGTATGTCCAGTACTGTAGCTCAAAGAACCTGCCTGATGGAATTTGAAAGATGACATTCGTATCTTTAATATGACCCCGTTGCATGTTTCTAGGTGCCATAGAACCAAAGATAGAAGTGACACTACCCCAGCCAACACTAAATATAACTCATGTCATGTAAAAATGAGGAGAGAAAGGTCATATTTGACTGACATTAAAGGAATTTTTTTATAGATAAATGGGTGAAATTTCACATCAATGAGGAGATTCTAGAAAGATCATTTCATACTCTACCTGAGGGGCGAGTAGTTTAGTGGGGTAAAACCTTGTGACAGGACCCCTTTAAGGTTTTTATTACTTTTTGAAACTTTTTTTACATTTATTTTACACTTTTTCAGCCCCACTATGGTACTTGTACCCTAAGAGGTCTGATTGCTTCTACCATATGCTGCAATACTATTGTATTGCCTTGGGCAGCTTTGCCCGAGGCATTTAAATACTTCACAGCCATGATTGGTGCCAGGAAAAACAGCATATTACAGTAAAAACTCAGCTTTTCCTCTGAACCCACCCTATACACCCATTCACGATGTGCGCTGTAATTGTACGCCACATATAGGGAAGGGTTTAAAGTGGTTGTTCAGTCACATCAAGTATTCCCCTATATATATATATATATAGGGTGGTACCAGTGGTAGAACCTAGAAGAACCCCCACTGATCGCAAGAATGGGGGTCTGTTGTACTGCAGATAAATGGAGCGGAAGGTTGGCTATGCACCCTTCTGCTCCTTTTACTGTCTATGGCACTGATATGAGTAGCCTAGTACTGCTCCTCAGAGTTGAATAGGGCATCATTCACATCAACCAATGGACTGGCAGCAACCATTTTTGTGATCCGTTGGGATTCCACCACTTGTACCCCCACCAATCAGCAAGTTTTCCCCTTTCCTGTGGATAGGGGAAAACCTGATGGAAGATTTGTTATGGCAGGACAACCCCTTTAATGGCAGTATAGGCAACATACACCATAATGTAAAGGAGCTGGTCCCGGCACCATTTTCCTGACACTGACCATCACTTAGTTAGAATGTTTGCTTGATTTTCAGAGTTTTGTGCTCTCCTTCCACCATGTAGGTGCAGCAGGTTTTTCATTTAGCACTCAATAAGTACAAACTGAGCTTTAATTGACCTTAGGGGAGAGCATTTAATCCATTTTCCAACAGCATACTCAGTGTATTTTATGTCTTCAGAGCCACAATATTAATTTGAAATGCTGGCAGTAAGTCATTTCACAACTACCCTATGGGTAAACAAATAGTGTGGGAAGCTAAATTAAATTGTCACTTTTATAGGAGTTTCCTCCTCACGGAGAGTATACTGCGTGAAGCTGTTACCTAGAAACAAGCAAAATGAAGTCACACTTCCTAAATCACATTTAACCCCTTCTCCACCCTGGGGATATGCAGTACCATTAATATGTATTTATAGTTTTCGATTTCTGGCTCAAGTTATGACTAGAGAGGTCTCTTGCTCCTATCAGTTTAACATTGGCGATTAGTTTTTTTCTTTTTTTGTTTTGCGGTTTGTAGGAGCTGTGGCCAGCACCGAGGTAAAGCTGAAACTTCAGGAATTCCTCCTGAGCAAATCTGCAACAAAAGATACTTTTACAAACGGAACCAATCATTCCATGGGCCGCCACCCCAAGCTTTGGTACACGTATGTCATCCTATTTCAATGTCTTATTTTTGCAAAGAACTTGAGATTTATTTACAGGTATTGTTGAGGTTCTGTTAATGTTTTAGTTGAAAAATGTAGGATATTAACATTTCATGTAAAAAATACAAGGTTTCTGTAGGATCATGATGTATTGAATGTAACACTACACCATCCACTAACCTTTTCTTACATAGAGGTAATTTTTCGGTACCCCACACTGCGATAACACTGCCTTTTCGGTTAACCATTTACCCACAATATTTTACTATACAGACTTTAAGTCCTGGTCTTTGTAGTCCACATTTAACTATTCTGCTCTTGGGCCAAATATTCAACCATAGTCTTCTACAGTGACTTGCTAGAATCCATCTTGTAACAGTTCTAGCTATACCTCTTGATTTGTGCGTGTTCCATAAAACTAAACAATGTAGAGCGTTGGTTTGTATCAAACATTACTTGTTTCTGAAATAAACATATAGTCCATTATTAGTGCTGTTTCTCCTTAAGAAATCAGGCAATGCTCCCAGGTAAAATAAATGTAAATTCGTTATCCTCCGCTGCCCACAATCTTATTAAAAATCTCTTCAGACTTTCCTCCTCTGCTGTCCTAAGCTATGGGGTCAGGACATGAGAGTTATCCTCATGGGGAGTTTGCCATTTAAGGCCGCCATGCAGTCGTGTGGAGACTTATAGCTTAATGCTCCACCAGGGGATACTGGGAAATATGTAAATATGTTTTCCTAGATGGGACAAGGAAAACCGTGCCTCTTTTGTTACCTTGTAAGGCAGTCCCCTTAACATCAAGCATGACTTTCAGAAAGGGCTCATTTACGCGGCCATTCATGGGGACGTACATGGGGACGCATATACGTCCCCATAGACGGAATTGGCTGCCCGGTGCCATACATGTGTGGAATTGATCTGCACCGTACACCACAAAAAGCTAGAGCATGCTCTAGCTTTTTGCGAGTGTGAGGCCATGCGCCCCTGTTTCCTATGGAGGGAGGAGGGGTCACCTCCTCCTCACCTTGAGCACGGCGGGTATACTGCGTGCGAATGTACCCTAAGCCTAATGAAATGATGTGGAATTAAAGCCAAACCAGTATATCTATTCCTGAAGGAACTGATTCCCAACTGTATAGCACTGTTTCAATTTGAGGTGTGGTTTTCCTTGTCCCAAGTAGGAAAACTTACATATTTCCCAGAATCCTATAGTGGAGCATCAATGGCTATAAGTCTCAGCAGGACTGCAAGGCAGCCTTGACTGTCAAAGTCTGTCAAAGGAAAACTCTTACTCTCTGACCTTAGTCAAAAGCCTCTAACTTAGATAAACCAGTTTCATAAACTGTACTGAAAAGATGCAACCATTTTGAAACAGTGCTGTCTACAGATGGGAATGTGGAATGGAAATACTGTGGTTAGAAAAATAGAGTATACTCCTTGTATTCTATGGTCTCCTTAGAAGGATTAGCGATAAGCCAATATATTCAATGGCTTGTAGATATGGTAAACAAATTTTAAAGCACAGAGTTGAATCTTTTCTTTTCAGATGCTTTTGAGCACTCATAACAAAAAAATTAGGAGCTTTCTATGAAAAATCTGTGTTTTATAGGACTAGAGGGTGTTATATACTAATGCCCGTACTGAATTTTTTGAACGAATCTGGAAAGAGTCTACAAATCGAATCTTGGATGATTCACTCATCTTTAATAAAGACATCATAAAAAAATAAACATCTGGTCTTAAAATTAGGAAAATACAAGCCTTGACAGATTCCACTCAATATTGTCAATATTTATTTTTGAGAATACACAATTTAACTGCAAAACGGCTAAACCTGCTTTATGAGAATATGTTAAAAAGTAGTAGAGTTCTAGGTGGTAGATGGCTAAACACCACTTGATACATTTTGTTCTCTGTGTTTCAGGGCAGCACATCACACGTCACTGGATCAAAGCTCTCCACCACTAAGTGGGACCTCACCATCTTACAAATATCCTTTACCAGGGGCTCAAGATAGCAAGGACGATTTTCCTTTAAGAAAAACTGGTAGGTTTTCTTTCTTAGAATTTTGTTTTTTTGTTTTTGAAAATACTATTCTATATATTGATTTCTTAAATAATAAATAGACTTTAAACGTGTTGTAGACTGAAGAGATGGGAATATTTTACAAGTCTTATGCAAAGGATCATACACTGATCATATACTGCTCAAAGGATCATACACTGCACAGAATAGCCATGTTCACTCTTGTATGAGTCATTGCAGGATTCCCTCTAATGTTTTGAATACTGATTACTGAAATCCAATGCAACTGAGACGAATTATAACTGTAGTACAACTGACAATGTCATCACATATTGTATCACATATTATATATTGTATCTGGGGCCTGTACTAAATCTGCTGGTCTGAGTGTATTATGATTACTTGGTGAGTAGGGTTGAGCGATACGGAACCGCAATTTATGGTCTATGCCGAAATGAAGCTAGAAGTTTGCCATTAAATGTCAACTTGGCTGAGCCCCCATCAATCAGCTTTTTATGATGCTTAAGGAGTAGAGATAAGTGGACCCCTCGTTTGTTTTTGAGTTTGGCCACCCGACCAACCGATTGGCAGCTGCCAATTAGGCAAATTGACACCCCTAGCAACTAAGTTAGTGGTTAGTTCAGGTTTGGTTACCCAAACAGAATTTTTTTCAAGATGTGGCTGCCCTTGTCAAAGTTCCATTGGTGAGTTGTCATAATGTACAAAACGCATACAATATCAGAATGGTACCACCCCCACTGATCATCAGTTTGGAGTAGTCACAACACATCAAGTGTGGACGCATCCATCAGTCCCATGACTCATTTGTTTGCTACCATTCAAGTTAAAGTTTGATCTGCAATACCAAGCACAACCAGTATGGCAATGAACAGCGCTGTTCTTGATAGACCTCAAAGAAGCCACAACATTGGTTCCCAAGTGTTTCTTGAAACACTGCTCCTATTAGATGTTAATTACCTACATGGTTAATAAATTTAAAAAATCCTAGAATACCTGTATTTTCTGCACAGCTCAATTTGTAAAATGTATGGAAATATATTTGTCCCTAGATATAAATTCATAAAACTTTGCTTGAGCTTTAAACTGACCACACCTACATAAAAGGTTACATAACGGAGAAAAATTCTTGTTTTCTGACCATCCCATAGTAAACACATTATATCACGGCCCTTTGATGTCTGATCCAGGAGAAATCCTGGCTGTTTTCTTTTGGTTCCAAAGGGAATCAGTTTCTGTCCCACTCTATACTTTCTGATGGACATCGTGTTTGCATCAAGTGAAACTTACTGAACCCCTGCTGAGAACATGAATAGGTGTAGAAATGTCTGAACCCTGAAAAAAACCTACACAGCTGCGATTGAAGTTGAATGGAAGTGGCATTTAAAAGGAATTTATATCCCATGTACGGCCCTTATCAGAATCTCCGAGTGGGGAATTTGCCCTATAGGTTTACCCTGTGTCCATCTCTATTATATATAAATGGGCTGATATCTTAAACAGATGAAAAGATGTAGACATTGCAAATGAATTCTGAAGGGTGATTACATGTATGGTTGGGTAAACATGTGGGCAGGGAAAAGCCTTAAACTCCTGCTGTGAGTCTGAATACCTATCAAATACTCCCACTATTTACTAGTGTTCCCCTTAAAGGACTCCTGTAGAGTGTGGTTTGTTATCATTGGCCACCAATTACACGTACATGCTTGCAAAGTGGAAACACACTGCAGTAGGCTTTGGCTCTTTTACTAGATGGAATAGCATGTGTACTGTACAGTATTTGGGGAAAATTTTAACATATGGGGAATTAAGAGTGTGCCCACTATTGGTTGAGAGTTTGCATCCACTTAGATGCTCCATTAGTGATCTGTCAACAAAGATTTGTATGATCATGTTTTTTGCTAAAATGGTAGTAGCAACTTATGGCAGGTCCATTTTAACCTATGCATATTGGATACAGGAATGTGCACACATTTGATTGGATTTTTAGTAAAGCTACAGCACACATCACTTTTTGAGATGTTAGAATATCCTTGCATTATAATGTAATAGCAACTTATGCAGTGTACACAAAAATTCTATCTTTTCAAATTTGTCAAGATGAAATTAATTATTGCTACAAGACACATATAAATAAAGCAATTTTGCCAACAATTTTATTAAAAATAGCATGTATACCATTCTATGTATACAGCTGCTATACAGGACTATGTGTCAACTACATACATATAGGCTACAGACAAACTCTAGTACAGGGAGTTCCTGGGTTATGTACAGGATAGGTTCCATAGGTTGGTTCTTAAGTTGAATTTGTATATTAGTCGGAACTGTATATTTTATAATTGTAGCTACAGGCAATTTTTTTGTTTTTTTTATCCCAGTGACAGTAAAAATTTGGTTGCTGTAATGGGACTAAATATTATCAATAAAGCTTCATTACAGACACCTTACAGTTGATCGTTGCAGCCTGAGACTAAAGTAAGGCATCCAGAGAGCTTCACCAGATGTTACTAGGGGATGTCTGTAAGTCAGGTGTCCTTAAAATACCGCCTTCAGTCTGATTATGCAGTCATATTTTTGGTAATGCATATTATATTAAAATCATCTATTATCAGGACCAGTTGAGCATCCCCTCTATATGGTACAGCCTTGGTGAATATTAGGCTGCTGGACTTGTAAAGTGCTGTGCTCTGGGTGGGGACCCTAGCGGAATGGAAAGGACGAGAAGCCGTGCTCATCTTGCTGAATAAAGAAGGCAACAGCAGGGGACTAGGTAAATTGCAGGGAGACGGGTAGAGGTCTTCAACGGGTGCATCGAATGCACTGGTGTGCCTGAGGAAGGCTGCCACACCTTCCCAAAACTTTGTGTATGCAACTGGCAACTCCTTCACACGCATGATTAGCTTGCCAAAAGTAAATGTATAGTAGATAGAAAAATTCCCTGCCCAAGCAGTGGTCTATTCCCAAGAGAAAAAGGATCGGATGGCTGAAATCCAACTTGTCCCTTTCTTTTCCAAAATCAGCAAATCCAGCTGATCTAATGGGGCTCATTTACTAAGGGTCCCACTGCTCTTTTTTTTTTTTGCACCTTTTTCTGGGAATACATGGCTTGCACAGGTCTGCACTGGGATTTTGGTGCACACTATCCGTTTTTGGCACAGCTGTGCTGCTTCCATGCGACAAAAAGTGGAGGCAGACAATCCCACTGATTTGGACTGAGCGCGGGACTTAACATTCAAATTGTGACGCTGGCCCAAGCACTTACATGCACCACTAAAAAGATGGTGAACTCTGTCCGACCTGAGTGGGGAAGTGACACATGCATGACATCGGGCGCATGGTCTTAGTGAATTGCGGCACAGTGCATTATAGCCAGGCAATGCACTTCCTGTGAACTCCAGCGGCCGGGTAAGTAAATGTGCCCCAATGTGTATGGAGTTGAAAATTTGTGAGAAATATATTACAAATTACAGTGACTTACAGACCACATTTTTTTATATTCCTTTTTCTGTTGACTGTAAGTTCAGATGAGCCATGAAGCACGGGCCATGCAGTCCCAGGATCTTTGCTGCAGTTACTTGTGCAGTAGCATTTATTGCAGCTCTTTCATTCAACCATATACACTTTGCATTTGTCGGCAGATCATTTCCCCCTTTACATGGAGTAATGTGCTGCTGGTAAACAATTCTAGTCAAAGCATCAACCAACAAAGGAACGTCAGCTAATTTGCCGAATGTGTAATACCCAACGATCGGTCAATGAGTGGCTTTTATAGAGCACTGAGTACATCTTCCTATAGGAATGAATAGGAATATAACGCATTGTACTTGTCTGAGAGATCAGAATGAGGGATTACCCCCTGAAATCTTCAGAAAGCCTCCTTCCTGCGTAGGTTGTAGGCACCGACCATTATGCTTATAGTGTATATTTTCCGTAAGGTTAATGATTTACCGGCTCCACCACATTTCATTAATTAACATGACATTTTAACAACATCCAGAAATACCCTGTTTACCTATTAAATCACAGTAAGTACAATAGAGTTAATTCTAGCCCTCAGCTACATAACCCCTATGTTTTTATGCTGGTTTTATCAGGAAAAGAAACAGGAACCCCGACACGAGTCAAATGACCCTTGCCTCATTTAAGTAGCCACAAGGCTATGCTGTAAGCCTTGGGGACAATGAGGGGCTGTTGTATTACTTTGTCCATAGGACGCACAATGACGTCCTGTATATGCCTACAGTGATGGACAGGCAGATATCTGTCACCTTTGCCCTAAAGGTTAAGCCTTCTTTTCCTTTGCTATGGGCGACAAAGATTTTGGTTTTAACTCATTTTAAGAAAATGTAGGAAATATTTGTAAAAAGCAAAGTTCTATAATATATTTTAGATTTGGTTTACATTTCTTATTTATTGTTATCGCATTAGTGGAGTATGACTGTGGTGAGAAGTGTAACCAGAAGCTTCTAGTCTCCAATACAAAATATTTAACAAGAACACAAACTATCGTCCATCATTTAGAGTAGTAGTCCTTATGGAATAGATGGACACCATACCTGTACTTACTATTGTTACTCTACTGGTTTCTTGTACATGACTAATACACTTTATACTTCTAACTGGCTTTTGCACAAGTAAGTTCTGTCATACTGCTAGTACTGGTTTTAAAGGAGTAGATTAAACTGTTTTGATGGGACATCTTTCCGTTTCTCCTTTTATGGGGCACCTTTCCATCTTTTTGATCATAAAGAGGATCTTAACCATTCCGTAATCCAAGGTATGTTCACATAAATAGTTGTAAAAGTGGGAAAATCCACATAAGAATTTCCTAAATCAAACCTGCACATAGAAAAAAATATGGATCTGTAAGGGAAATCAGACATACCGTATATACTCGAGTATAAGCCGACCCGAGTATAAGCCGAAACCCATAATTTCAACACAAAAAACTGGGAAAACCTATTGACTCGAGTATAAGCCGAGGGTGGGAAATGCATTGGTTACGGCTTCCCAGTATATAGTCTGTCAGCCCCTGTAGCATACAGCCTGACCAACCCCTGTAGCATACAGCCTGCCCAGACCCCGTAGCATACAGCCTGCCCAGCACCTGTAGCATACAGCCTGCCCAGCCCCTGTAGTAGGAAAAAAAATAACACTGTACTCATCTTTCCGACGTCTCCCATAGGTCCTCTTCTGTCTCAGACTGTCTCAGACAGAAGAGGACCTAGAGTTGATGTCAGAAAGGTGAGTTTTGACTTTATTTTTAAGTTGACTCGAGTATAAGCCGAGTTAGGGTTTTTGAGCACAAATTTTGTGTTGAAAAACTAGGCTTATACTCGAGTATATAAGGTAATTGAAATCCATTGTATTTAGTGTTGATGTTCTTCTTGGAACCTTCTCCACGAAGTCAGGAGGTGCAGAGAGAATTTGTTGCACATGGACCCAGGGACTGGTGTCTTCCCCATTTGAAGAAATAAATCTCATGATGAGTATATTATAGCTCTGTAGGGAGAGGTGCAGCCAAAGCCACCAACATCTACAGTCTGGCCCTCACTTAGCAGGTTGAAGACCAGTTGAACAGGACATAATATTGTTGGGATTGATTAATATTTTGCTTAACAATTCCCTAATATATTAATTCATCTTCATAACAGTTGAGCCTAGATGTAAGCCACCAAATAAAATAACCCAAAGCTTATAACACTTGGGGGACATCAGATGTTCACACAAGCTCTCTAATGGTTTATCTATAGCAGCATCACTTTGATCCCTGTCTCCTACTGACATGCTAATTTACACTTAATGGCCTCTTCTCACTTTTGCATTTAGAATAGTAATGTCTTTATAGACGTAAAATGTGTTTTTTACGAGTTTGCAGCCCTTTGTCTGATGTGTCTCTGTCGGGACAGACGTGCCCTGGCAGGCTATTGCTAGGGATTGTTAAGTACCAATGATAGGATACAGGTTAGAGGACAGTTGTGAACAGTTTAGCCCATCAAGCTACAATGTAGTGTCTGCACATAAAGTGACAAGTTTATTGCCCATTCTGGTAGACATTAGATGTGACAATGATTTGATTGTCGCTCTGCTCTTGTGTGGCTTCATTTAGATGTAGCGTTTCACGTGCGTTTTCAACAGGCAACATGGAGGGGCTTGTCACGATCATGGCTTACTATCACGAACAATCACCCCAAATTTTGCATATAAACAATGTTGAATGGCACATAAATCTGACCTGTGATCTAGAAAATCTTCTCCTATTCTGTGTCCCTTTTAACCAGAGTTGTAGATAGGTCATTATAGACTATGAGCTATTCTCTATCCACTAGATCACAATAAGGGGGGAGATACATCTCCATTTAATATATAGCAGGTTGAGTGTGGGATCTGCTGCTCCATTCATTCTCTGTAAGACACCTGGAGACAGCTAAGCACTGCATTGGACTATATCTGGGAGTAATGTGCAAAAGAAAGAAAGCCCAACCTGTTGCCCCATTTGTCAAAGGAAACAGGCCCATTAATTGAGAGAAATGGGGCCAAAGTCCTCATGATCTCTTTAATGTTGCCTGAATCATATCCAACAATTTTGATAGGGCACATCAACCATGTAAAAATTCTTGAGTGTCTTCACTTTTCCTCATAGGCAGATGAAATAAGGTTCAGACAATTGGATCTCAACATAATATATAATTTTATTTTCAGGAAAGAACTGTCAGAGACATAGGTGTTCACTCTTAACCAATCCAAGGGTGCATGTGTATGGGACAGTTGGAAACAATGGGGAGGTATCCATCAGGGCTTCTGCACTAGGACACTGGTGCTTATTCCTAGCACTTGCGATTATTTTCTCCTTTCCGCCATATCCACGCATGAAGGGGGCCAACCTGGGAGTTGCCAGTTTTGCTTATTTCGCTTAACCTTTGTTTTATCTTTGTTTTGATAAAAGTCTCTAAATACTCTACCAAAGGAACACACCAACCTGGAAACATGTCCTACATGGCCCCATAGTTATGCTCCTGCTCCTTAATAAAATCAAGGACTACAGAAGTTGAAGGTGATGATTGTTGTAGACTTCTTGCATCCATGACCACAATTCATTACAGACTTCTTCTATATAGTCAATTTATCATATTGTATAATGAAAGCCTGGTCCCTTCGCCCTTGGTGGATACATCAGAAGGCTTGCACATTGGCAGGTGATAATGAGTACACTGGCGCAAGTTAGGCACGCCTCATGCTGGCATACTCTGTTGCTCTGTAGACGGCAGGAAGTAGAGATCCCTAGTAGAGCCGATTTGTTGTCCCCAGCCCTGACATTTCCTTTCTGTGCTCCCAGCTCAGCTTTGTGGTGTTGATGATGTGTACTGTTATATACATATTATGCTGTACAATGTGCAGCGTAATATGTTTATAATGGTGCACATCCTCCATTCTTTAGTGTGGCAGGTCCAGTGGCCCGACCCCCTGACACTACGGGCCCGATATCAGCTGTTATGTTTGCAACCCCTGTAGTTACGCACATGGCTTTCACCTTGTTGTTTAATGATGAAATAGATCAACTTCTTAGTTGGAACATGTGTTCCAAGATTGAATACAGGCATTATTCCATTCTCCTTCAATATTTTTAAACTCACATTAAATTAATAAAATTACTATTTACACATGAAGGAAAACATAGTCCTACATGTTGCACAAAATTTTTCTGAAACATATTCTTTATTTAAGCCAAATGGACCATATGAAAAGTAAAAGAGCGTTAGCATTGCTATCTGTCATATGTTAGATTCTTCATAGACTTGTGGTTGCACATGAAAACCTCAGAGCAGATGTGAACAGTGTTTTTCTAAACGTCTGTTGGCTGAAACATCTTATCACCTTGACTTGGTCCATAGTTGAACACTCGATCTTGTTGGCTTAATGAAGGTTTGTCAATGTTATTATACAATGATATAAATTATGTTAATTTTTACATGCCCTTTTTAGCCTAGAAAATATGTATAGATCTCCTTTTATAACTATTAGCGCTTGTTGTCTTATTACTCAGTGGTAATTTATTGTACCATCATGCGGTAAGATCACACTTCATTGTTAATGCATGTGGGGAAACTTAGCATAGGAAATAGGGTTAATGGGTTGTAATCAACTTCTCTAGCTAAAATGTTGACTACATAAAACTCACCGTACCTACATGCTTTAATGATCTATAATGGAAGTTCACACTATGGAGAAAGCTTTAATCTTTAATCTTGAAGATTGACCTGCTGTAAGGAAATGCTTTCCATGGTATATGCTATTCCAAATAGCTGCCCAACAATGATAAATCCCCTTGAGTGCTATGTTTTACAGCAGTGTCATGATTGAGCACCATGGACATGTGAAGACCCACTGTTCCTCACATCACTTACAAGTGTTTCAGAAGCCTATTGTGAGTAACGGCGGAATCAGTATTGGTAAGGGAGTAAGTAAAGTACAATGAAAAGATTTTATATGCGTATAGGGTTGTTCCAACATTCACAAAAAAACTGGAAAACATCTTATACAAAAAGTAGAATGTCTATGGAAAGGTATGTGTAAAAAATAGTCAGAAATAGTCATTGGTTATATTCAAATAAGGAGTATTATATCTATTATAGAAAATTATTTATGCTAACTTTTATATTAGCTTCAAGCTAAAGGACATCTACCAGCAGATTTAGCGTGGTAGATTATCCCCACTCACATGCTCGTTACCTTAGGGCAGTGGTGGCGAACCTATGGCACGGGTGCCAGAGGTGGCACTCCAAGCTCTTTCTGTGGGCACCAGGGCCATCGCCCCTGCACACCAGACAGGACTCAAAGAATTTTCCTGCAGTTCCAAGCAACTTAAAAGATGCTTCTTACAGAGATATTTTAAAGTGATACTTACTTGGCTACTTGGGACTGTAGGAAGAGAGAGAATGTGTAGACAGGGCCAAATTATCTTTGGAGGACCTCCTGCTGGCCCCATGATTCCCTGTGTACGGAGGGACACTGGAAAGAAGCTACAATGATGCAAATTTTCCCTCCTTCTTTCTACTGTGTTGGTGTCCTCAGGAGGCTAGTATGATTGAACATTGTTGAAGAACATGGAGCCATAAGTTAATGCTCTAATTTTTGGTTGGCACCTCGCGATAAATGAGAGGGGTTTGGGGTAGCAGTTTGGGCACTCCGTGGCTAAAAGGTTCGCCATCACTGCCTTAGGGTGTACTGGGCACCGGTTTTCTTATTAATTTCAAGCTTCTTTGAAATGAGAAAATAACTTTACAAGAATATGTAAATAAGGCAGAGGCGCTCCGGCTTACATCACTGGGGTGCCCTCTGGCTTTGGCCACTCATCAATTATTCACTCCCACATATTTAGTGTTCACTGCTCTTCCCTCCCGCAAGTGCTGCAGACAGCGATGACAGTGATGTCACCCTTGTGCAGCCGGCTGGAGACCAGACTGGTTTCTTTGCGCAGCCACACTGGCCTCCAGGCAATGGAGAAAGGAAAGTGTTACTGTGCATGCGCGAGACTTGAAAACAGCTGGCAGACATCACTGGCAATCTAAAATATGTAGAGAAAGAGGAGGCAGCACTCACCCAATGTGATACTTTATTCCTTTATTGTGGACTGATGATGGTGCAGGAGGACACCCACGCTACGGGCCGTTTCATGCTATGCAAGCGCTTTCTTATGGCTTGAGAAACCACTTGCTGGCCTGTGCCTGGCAGCACCATCACCGGTCCACAATATAGGATCACATTGGGTGAGAGCTGCCTTCTCTTTCTCTACATCTTTTGTATGAACTTCACTGTATTTTGGCTTTAGCACCCCCAGAATACCTTGACTCATATTGCCACCGTTAGCAGCTTGGTTTTTGTGAGTGGCTAATGTGTCTGCATCTCTAGTGGTGCCCGCACCTTTCAACCTACTAAGCCATACACTGACTGCCTTTGGCTAGAATTTTAACCATACCAAACTAACTAAAGGTTTTATCTATAGTTTACAATATTAACTTCAGAAGCTACTGGGACATGGAGTAGCCTGGCGGAGGTGGATAGTGGACAGGGGTGGCTGGAGAACAGGAGGAGGCTGGAGCAGGCTGGGGGACAGGAGGCGGAGGCTGGAGGACAGGTGGAGGCTGGAGACAGGAGGAAGAGGCTGGGGGACACGAGGTGGCTGGATGAGGCTGGGGGACAGGAAGAGGATAGAGTACCTCTTCCTCTACAGTTCCCCTTCCTGCAGTTCCTCTTCCTCTACAGAAGGAGGCTGTAGGACAGGATGATACTGGAGGGGGCTGGGGGACAGGAGGTGGATAGTGGACAGGGGTGGCTGGAGAACAGGAGGAGGCTGGGGGACAGGAGGCGGAGGCTGGAGACAGAAGGAGGAGGCTGGGGGACACGAGGTGGCTGGATGAGGCTGGGGGACACCAAGAAAAAATTTTTGAATGTGGCAGCCACGATGCTGAATAAGATACAACACATTCTGTTGTCACTCGCAGCTCCCATATCCGTACAGCAAAGGGGGGACTTCTAGCAGTGGTAGAAATGGTGTCCCCCAAACTTTACACTCCCATGACTTTTGATTTTCCACAAACACATCCTAAATTTAGATTTCACAACAATATAAACATAACTAACTACTGAGAAGAAAACATTCCCTCCACATGAGCAATGGGGAACATACATATCAGTAAAAATGCCTGATACAGGGTGCAACTACCTGATTGGCAGAACATTTGTTGCTACTTCAATCTATGGAAATTCCGGACTGCTTATATGCACGAACTGAAAACCCAGAAGTCTGGTTGTAGTGGTCAGATGCAGGGAGACTTTATATCCCTTTTTATGGCATTCAGACATTATTTGCCTTTCCCTTCGATACTGTTGAGATACTGTTGTGTGACAAGATAAAACTAAACTCTACTTATATGGGGCTAAAGGATACAGCTGCCACAAGTCCAAGAAAAGTGAATAGGAGCAAAGATTTGGCACTCAGGGGACCTTGTACTTGGCAATAATTGGGGGGGGGTGGGGGGGGGGAGGTTTGTAAAGATTAAATAGTTGTATTCTACCATAGGGAAGCACACTCCATTTTTTACACTTTATATTGTAAGTGTTCCTGGTAGTCATCAAATTAAGGACACAGTGAGGATCTGGTTTTAACTTTTAAACAAACTTTTCTAATAACACACAAACAAAAAAACAGGGGAATGTGAGAAAGTCCAATCGCGTGACATCATCCAGAAATTCATCTAGGTGTTAGGACCTATAGTAACCTGCTTGTCCTGAAAGGTAGCAAACAATGATGAACTTTCATAGAAATCAGGGAACTTGACTTAAAAAAAGCAAACCCCTATTATAATTTATGGGGACTGTCTGTATTAGTTAATTCGTTACATCAAGACAGAGCTGGTAGTGTGAACAGATCCTAACAAGGAGAGGAATCCTACACACAGGTAATATAAAATTACAGAAGATAAGATGGGGTGCCTATAACACCACGTTCCTCCTCTCCCCAGCCCAGGGGGCTGATAGCTATAGAAATAGGTCTGTATGAGACTACGAAGCTTCCATGTTTATTCTACACCTGATCCTAGTAAGTACACACTCCACTCCACCAGGGATGTTAGGTGACACCTACGAGACATGTGGCCCCCTAATGCCAGGCAACAGCCATGACACCACACCCGGAAAATAGCTGCCCGCACTCCATGTCATCACACAGAACCACCTCAGAGGAACGTATAACCACGTACCCTGTGTACAGCTACGCCGAGCGCACCCCCACGTGACCCAGACTGTCTCCCGGCTCAGCCCGTTGCTGGTCAGGCTCATTACACCTCTCAGGGTCGCGGTAAATAGGTAGGAACTTCCGCTCTCAGGGGGGCGTTATTACACTTCCGCGTTGTAAAACCATAGAGCAAGCAGGGAGTAGTGAGCGTCAACAGCCCAGTGCATACGGGAACAGCCCTGGGGCGGGAAGAAGTCTCGACCCGAACGAGGGCCGCTTAGCAACGTCATATAAATTATATAACGACTATCCTCAGCAACCAAATCAGAATCAGTGCATTTTTCTCTGAACTTTGAGGATGAAAGGTATTCTAGATGTTGCTAGGGGTAGATGTAATACTTTTAGAGCTTTTTCACAACAGTTTCGCATTACAGGCCGAAAATGCAGAAAAATGTTATGTTAGTACAGTGAATGAGGGTCTATCATACATGTTATTTTGTGTGAAGAAAAGGGAGAAGAGAACGGTTAACTGGCGTCCCAGTTTGGAGATTTATTTTATTGTTAATTTTTTTGCTCTCATTGTGAGTATGTTTTATAATCTAATAAATCCTGAGTGTAAAAGCTACTGCGGCTATCTGAGGGAATATCTTCAGCGTCACACGCATAGGTGCATACGGAGAAGGTCACAAGGAGAAACCAGGAGTGTTTGGTCTGAATAGCGTATATTCTTATCGGAGGATTCAGGTATGGGCTGGAGGAGTGTGAACTGCTCATTTTGTGAGTGACAATGGGAAGAAGAGGGACCACGGAAGTAAGAGAATCGGAGAGCTCCAGTCAGAACTTCTTTTCTAATATGGAATTAGTTGTTTATTAATTTTGCTCCCTTAGCAGAAAATGCTTGTGGACATGCCACTATAAGAAGAATTAAACTGACCTACCGGCCTTTAATCGTCCGTTGATTTCCCTCCGTCGGAGCAGACACAGGAACATATGATGACCACTGGTCACATGCCACATCACATGTCCTGCATTCTTGCTGGGCAGGTTAATGTCGAATCATCACACTTGGTGCCTGTAGTCGGATGGTTGTAGTGCTTCCAGTATGGCCATTGTTGTGGTGAGACGTCATCTCAGTGATGCAATGTGCAGGAGGGCGGCTACACCTCATTACTATGGTAACCCCCCCAAGTTGAGCATGACAATCTGTTACAATATCATTGGGATCCAAGCATAGAGGGAGGAGGGTTATGAAAACTATCAGGATCATGGGATTTTAGTTCCATGGGCCGTGCCATCCTTGTGTAACTCGCCAACTATTATAAAGCCCATAATATGTTGTTAATCAAAATCTTATACTTAAGCTCCATTTTGTGACTTAAGTTATTGGGCCTATTTACTAAGGACGCGGACGCTTTTTGTCTAGTTTCTTCGACTTTTCAGGGATCGTGCCCACACGATTGTGTAGACTCGATCGTATTGTTTCGCAATCTGCGCCGTGTTTCACTTGACACAAAGGGGGTGGACGATCCGATGGTTCACGAACTTACGCGCAAGTTTAACAATTCAATTTGCGTCGTGGCCATGCACTTCCAACCTGTGAGGAAGATGGGAACTCCGGCGGACTGTCAGGGAAATGTACTATGCAGGATATAGAGCGCACAATCTTTCATGATTGGGCAGATGGCATTGCCGAGGACATGCTGGATTGGGGATTGCGCAGCGACCGCAGGGTAAGTAAATGTTTGCCCATTGAGTTTTTGGTACCTTATTTATGTATGGGCATTATGTATGGTTTTTGTGATAAGACCTTCATATTTCCACGAAACCCCTTTAAAGGTTTACCAGATACATGCATTTTACGGTACACAAAAGGAAGAACATGCAAACACACCACAATCTTTATCCCCCAGGGTGCTACTCCTCAATCCAGGCATCGAATAGGGAGCATCCCATGATAGGATGGACTGGGAATGAATATACGCTCTAGCACAATAATTTCACCAAGGGTCATATGTGTTGCACAGACTCATTTTGTGGCGCTGGCAGCCACTAGTCTTCAACGACACAAATTTTGCTGCACTGAAATGGTCGTTCCATTGCTCAGTAGGAACTGGGTGTCACATTTATTGTTGGCGATAGTGTGGGCACACACCCCAATGTAAAGTGCCACCAAAAAAGTCTGCTGTACTGGGAGCACGATATCATGAAGAAAGGCGCGGCCAATCTGGATAGTGGCCAGGGCCGGCTCCAGGTTTCAGTGGGGCCCTGGCGAAAAGGCCTTTGTGGGCCACCTAAGCAGTGAAATGTGGTGGCATTAAAAACCGGAATTATATATTTCCAATATTGAATATCAAACACCCCTACATCCCCCACGGCTCCATTAATATATACAGCAACCAGTGCTCCATTAATTAAGTATATACACCCCTGGTCCATTAATTACGTATATACAGCCCCTGGTCCATATATACGTATATACAGCCCCTGGTCCATTAATTACGTATACAGATGCCCCCAGGGTCCATTAGTATACAGCAACCCAGGCTTCATTAATTAGGTAATAAAGCCTCCAGGCCCCATTAATTAATATACACCCCCCAACTCCATTAATTAATATATCACCCACTCAGGACTTCCATTAATGATTAATTATAACCCGCCGGGATCCTTAATTACATACCCATACCCCCCCCCCCCAGCTCCATTAATTAAGATACACCCCCCAAGCTCCATTCACAATTAATATCACCCCCCCAGGCTCCATTAATTGATTAATATATAACCCCCGGGATCCATTAATTAATTACACCCCGGGCTCCATTAATCAATGAGTAATATACCCCCCAGGCCTCCATTAATCAATGAGGATAATACCCCCCAGGGTTCCATTCATAATATTAGACCCCCCCCCGCGGCTCCATTAAATTTTTAATATATAACCCCCCACGGGTCCCTAAGTTGACCCCCGGTATTATCCCGGGTCATTAATTAATATATACCCCCCCCCAGGGTCCATTGATTAAATATAACCCCTTGGAGGCTTCATTATTAATATATATACCCTCCCCCCCCCCAGGGTCATTAATAATATAACCTCCTTGAGGTTCATTAATTAATATATTACCCCCAGGGTCCATTCATTAATATACTACCCCACCCCCCCCCCCCCGGGGGTCCATTTATTAATATATACCCCCTTGAGGCTTCATTAATTAATGTATACCTCCAGGGTCCATTAATTAATATACAACCCCCCTTCCCCAGCTCCATTAATTAATTAAATAACATATTAGTGGCCAGAAAAAAGAATAAACTCTAAACTTCCGCAAAGGGCGCATGCGTATTTCTTCTGTCACTTCTTACGGGATCTTCTGCTACATCTCAGCAGCAGCGCTACTGTGCAGTACAGGGACGCTGGCGAGTGAAAGTATCACGGTCCAGCATCACTGCACTCAATAGCGCTGTGCAGCAGGAAATACATCGCGCGCCGATGCACCTATGTTCTGTGACTAGCCCGCATTGCGGTGCCCGCCACCTGTCAGCCGCGCCGGCAGTGTGAATGAAGCGCTTCTCTCAATTACATTCGGCAACAAGCATGCCGATGTAATTGAGTAGCTGGAATTTGGCAGTGTGTGGCTTGGGCTCCCTCTGAGACCTCTGGGCCCCGGCACGTTGCCCGGGTAAGCCGGGTGCTGGCGCCGGCCTGAATGTGGCGTAGGCCTCTGCACAAGCAGCCGGATCGACGAAAGCCGCAATCCGGCATTGTTTAACCCTGGCCGTGGTCAAAACAGGACTGCAGCAACCTAAAGCACCCACCCACCTCTTAGCTGGCGATTGGGCCACCCCACACCCTAGTTTGGGGTGCTGATTGTCTCCACGGCAGAAGCCAGGACCAATGAAGGACTCCAGGGCTGCTTACATAACTGCCTGATGGGTCGGACCAATCAGTGCAGTTGTCAACCAGGGCCGCATATAAAAGGGGGCGCGTATAATAAAAGGATGTGTAACTAGAACCGACCTGGTAGGTAGATACAGCCCCTTGTATATAATGAGATGGCTAACGCAGGTAAGATGAAGGTGCGGCTCACTTTAATATATAACCTCTAATATAGAAGGCGCCTAGCTGTGTATATAATACCTCTCTTGAAGGTGTTTGGAACTCATTCCGTACGCTCGTTTTATATCTTTCTTATATATATTCATTAACCCGAGCGGGCCCCTCCGACGCTGTTGTATTATGAATTGCGTGGCCTGTTCACCTTATACAAGCGGATTTATATATAAGAATGAGCCGGGTGCTATATATAGAAGCGGGGGTGTATATATAGAGGGGGCAGATATAGAGGGGGGCTGATAGATATAAGAAGAGGGGGGCTTTGTATATATAAGAAGGGGGGGTCTGTATATATAAGAAGAGGGGAGCTGTTATATAAGAAGAGGGGGGCGTTGTATATATAAGAAGAGGGGGGATTTGTATATATAAGAAGATGGGGTGGTATATATAAGAAGAGGGGGGCATTGTATATATAAGAAGAGGGGGGCTGATATATAAGAAAGAGGGGGTGTATATATAAGAAGAGGGGCGCTGTATATATAAGAAGAGGGGGTTGTAGATATATAAGAAGAGGGGGCTGTATAGATAAGAAGAGGGGTGCTGTATTAGTAAGAAGAGGGGGACTGTGTATGTAGGTATGTAAGAAGAGGGGGAATGTGTATATAGAAGAGGGGGACTGTGTATATAAGAAGAGGGGCGAAGTGCGTATATAAGAAGAGGGGGACTGGTATATAAGAAGAGGGGACGTGTATATATAAGAAGAGGGGGAATGATGTATATAATAAGAGGGGGATGTGTATTAAGAGGGGGACTGTTATATATAAGAAGAGGGGACTGTGTAGTAAGAAGAGGGGGACTGTGTATATAATAAGGGGGACTGTGTTATAAGAGAGGGGGAGGTGGAATAATAGAGGGGGATTGTGTATATAAGAAGAGGGGGACTGTGTATATAAGAAGAGGGGACTGTGTATATAATAAGAGGGGGACTGTGTATATAAGAAGAGGGGGACTGTGTATATAATAAGAGGGGGACTGTGTATATATAAGGGAGAATGTGTATATAAGAGAGGGGGGACTGTGTATATATAGAGGGGGACTGTGTATATAAGAAGAGGGGGAATGTGTATATAATAAGAGGGGGACGTGTATATAAGAAGAGGGGAGGGTGTGTATATAATAAGAGGGGGACTGTGTATATAATAAGAGGGGGACTGTGTATATAAGAAGAGGGGGATTGTGTATATTTTAATTTTCGCCTCAGGCAGCAAAAACCCTAGAATCGGCCCTGTGTCAACCTATACATTTGCATAGGCTGATTGTTCTAATACACTGCCATACATCAGTTAAAAAAGGTTTAATAAAAAAAATATGTCATTCCAAATAAAAGTCCATAAATGCTCCAAATAGCGTAAAACTCCACAAACACAATAAAAATGAAATCGAACATATGAGCATTACGTGTCCGTAACAAACCCGTGCAATAAAAAAAATCATTACTGAACTGTATGGTGGACGCCTTAAAAAACACAGCAAAAATTATGATTTTATGCATCTGACCAAACGAAAAAACACTATAAAAAGTGATCAAAAGTCACATTGACATTTGCATGATACCAATTAAAAAGTATAACTTGTCTGCAAAAAATAACCCTAAAACAGCTCGATTACAAAATAATAAAAAATATAAGATGCTTAGTAAAGTCAATGCAATATCAATAATGACTGCAGGTTCCCTACATTGGGGCTCATCTATAAGGGCCCCGCGACCACACTTTTGGCGGGACAGTCCCAACTATTTCTTTTTTTCGCGCGCTTGGTACAAGGATTTAAAAGGGGTTTTTGACGCACGTGATCGGATTTTGAGAGCAAATTGCGCCGGCTCTTCATGCAACACAAATCGTGGAGCGGGCTGTCGGATGATCTGACGGATTCGGACTAACCGGTGATTTAACTTTGCCGGCTCCGTTTCTTAACTGTCACCACTGGCAAGAAAGATTGGACCAACCTTTGGTATTGACAAGCAAAATATTGTCGCACTGCCATGCTTCTGTGAAACTGTAATCCGTTATTTCTTTGTCACAATGAAAGTCTAAAAACCAGCATAAGTCAGGAGCAATTCACAAACATCTGACGTGTCATAGATTATTAATTACTGTATTTAGTAAGTGGTTGAACAACTGCCATGCATGGGTTGGAAGTTATTTTCCTATGTGAAGCTATATTAGTACATGATATGTCTCCAGGGATCTGTCGACTGCCCTTAGATGAGTTGGGAAGGAATTTTTACCTCTTATTTAAAGGAAGTTGGCCTTCCCCTTATCAGTGAAAGTCAATGGATCTAGAATATTCTTGACTTTTAATCATAAATTATATCATGTGAATTGTCCATCATACAATATATATTAATTAATATTACTTACCGTATATACTCGAGTATAAGCCGACCCGAGTATAAGCCGCAACCCCTAATTTCAACACAAAAAACTGGGGAAAACCTATTGACTCGAGTATAAGCCGAGGGGGGAAATGCATTGGGTTACTGCCTCCAGTATATAGTCTGTAGCCCCTGTGAATACGCTGCCAACACCCCTGTAGCATAACAGCCTGCCAGCACCCGTAGCATACAGCCTGCCCAGCACTGTAGCATACAGCCTGCCCAGCCCCTGTGTAGGAAAAAAAAAACACTGTACTCATCTTTCCGACTCCCCCTAGGTCTCTTCTGTCTCAGACCGTCTCAGACAGAAGAGACCATACAGGTGATGTCAGAAAGGTGAGTTTTGACTTTATTTTTAAGTTGACTCGAGTATAAGCCGAGTTAGGGTTTTGAGCACAAATTTTGTGTGTTAAAAACTAGGCTTATACTCGAATATATTAAGGTCTATAATTAAATATAAATATTAAATATTTTGACCCCTATGTCTTGTGTGGCGGGTTTATTTGTACTTTGCTGTCTAATTTTGCTCAGGATTACATTTATTGGGGGTCATTTACTAAGGGCCCGATTCGCGTTTTCCTACGTGTAACCGAATATTTCCGGTTTGCGCCGATTTCCCTGAATTGCCCTGGGATTTTGGCGCACGCGATCGGATTGGGCGCATCGGCGCTGGCATGCACGCGACGAAATCGGGGGGGTGGCCGAACGGAAAACCAACGGATTCGGAAAAAAAACCGCAGCATTTAAAAAAAAAATCTGTCGCGGAGCGCACTTACTTCACTCAGCCCGGCTCGGTGAACTCACGCGTTACGATGTTTTTAGCGCAGCAGCGGACACCTGGTGGACGTCGGAGGAACACCTAATGATCCCGGCCGGACCCGAATCCACCGCAGAGAACGCGCCGCTGGATCGCGAATGGGCCGGGTAAGTAAATCTGCCCCAGTGTGTCCGTTGATGTGGTAAAGAAGAAGAATATCAATAATCATCTGTATTGAGTCTTTTTGTTTGAAAATCATAAAAAAAATATTATTCCATATTTTCCCTCTCCAGCCAGATACACATCAGCAGCCGCAGCTAGCGTACCACGGCAGGATGAGCCTTCCTGGCCCAGCAAAACCAGCCAGCAGCTGCCTAGGGCCAGACCACAGGGGTAGATGGTCTTGTTCTTGCGGGTACCCGGCTCTTCCCTGACACCCTGGTTGCAGTGGTGCTGGATAATTATTTGGGGGTAGGTGCTAGCAATAAGCCCCAGCCTAGTAATGGGTGCCGTCTATAATATAGCAAATGTATATCAATGTTGTAAATGAATAAATAAATAAAACTCAAACACAAATTTAAAAAATTAAATTAAATAATAACTCCCAGGCCCTGATTGACCATTTTATTAGATGTTATAAAATCCTTTTCTTGAAAAATAATCCAAAGGGTCCTGAAACCTGTGAAAATAGAAAACATTAATTAATGTGTAAAATAAAAAATGAGAGTTACAATGCTACTTAGTTGTCTCCAATGCTTACCCTGCTGCCTTCCTGCATGGAAACTTATAATGGTGTCTCTTCTCTTGGCTGATTTTCTATTACTGCGCCACCTAGTGGCCAAATTGTGTAAATGCATCCTTTTTTTTTACTATAAGGGACAGCTAAAAGATACTGATGGTAGGACTGTCCAAACGTACATGTTGATTGTTTAGCAAAGTCACGTTTAATTTAATTGTGGATGACAAATGAGGGATTTTTTTTTTTTATTACCTATTAGCGTGGGGGGTGGGGGGAGGATTTCAGTTTTTGCCTCAGGCGCAAAATGGCTAGAATTGGCTCTGCATGCTCCTGGGTGCTGGAAGATCCTTGGGGGGTAAGGCAGGGCGGTGGTAAGAGAAAGACTCATGGGATGATCCTCTGAGAAAAACTTGTTAGAAAGACATCAAACCCGTCTCCTGACCGGTGGTGAGAAATAACAATGAGACACTACCCAGAATATAGACGACTTGGTTTATATACCCTGCTCCGTGAGTAGAACAGCCAATGAACAATGTGCTTTTTGCAAATATAACAGTTTATGCAGATATTTTTTCAATGAAAAATATTTAACAATTGCAGAGTATAAGATAGTAAATGAATCTATAAGAAACAGTACTAACCTCCACCAATTCATGGTAGTGTGGATCACAAACGGGGTAAAGCAAAGGCAAGCATTCTTAGTAAATGTGCCCCAATAGGTCAGTCGGACGGATTTTCGTCGAATTTTTACGTTTTGCCCTAAATTGCCTGGTTTATTTTGCCCCGGTTTTGGCTAACGCCCAGCGGGGATCGGGACGGGTAAGTAAAGTGCCCAATGTGTTTGCATGTAAATAATACAGTAATATAACATATAATGACACTGGTGTTTTAAACCTTTAGGCACCTAAACCAGACATAAATGCTTGGGGCCCCAGAAATGCAGAAGTCCTGATCACAAGATCTACCACCTCTTTTCCTTACGGGATTTAGCTTTTCTTTATAGTACAGAACTATTTCGCCCTTTATGGCAGAACCTGTGAAAAACTAGAACTATTGCATAATGTTGCTACCAACTGTGGGAAAACCACATAGATCACAAATATCAACTAGATGAATCAATCCTATTGCATTTTCCGAAGTGAATCCCTGAGTGTAGGCCAGTAGGACCACAAAGTACAATTGGACATTCTTAGTAACATACCTCTCAACGTCCCAGATCGGCGGACAGGAGGAGGAGGCTGAGGACAGGAGCAGGCGGAGGACAGGCGGAGGACAAGGTGGAGCCGGGGGTACAAGAGGAGGAGTCTGGAGGATTCTGCAGGAGGGGCTGGGAGGGACGAAGGAGGAGGCTGAGGGACAGGGGATGCTGGGCCGGCTGGGGGACCGGAGGTGGATAGTGGACGGGGTGGCGGAGAACAGGAGGAGGCTGGAGCAGGGCTGGGGGACAGGAGGGCGGAGGCTGGAGGACAGGTGAGGGCTGGAGACAGGAGGAAGAGGCTGGGGGACACGAGGTGGTGGATGAGGCTGGGGACAGAAGAGGATAGAGTAGTACCTTCCTCTACAGTTCCCTTCCTGCGTTCCTCTCCTCACCAGAAGGAGGCTGTAGGACAGGATGATACTGAGGGGGCTGGGGGACAGGAGGTTGGATAGTGGACAGGGGTGGCTGGAGAACAGGAGAGGCTGGGGGACAGGAGGTGGAAGCTGGAGACAGGAGGAGGAGGCTGGGGGACACGAGGTGGCTGGATGAGGCTGGGGGACAGGAAGAGGATAGAGTACCTCTTCCTCTACAGTTCAGTACAGAGGATAGAGGACAGGGGTGGTTGGAGAACCAGAGGAGGCTGGGGGATAGGCCAAAGTAAGGGGCATCAAGGTCCATATTATACTATGCTCGTGGGGGGGACAATGGGTGTGGTTTTGAAAAAAGGGGGAGGGGTATGAGCAAATACTAAAATGATAGGATTTATAGCCTAACTGTAGTATAACACAGTGGATTGTATGGCTAGGTTGCTGGCTAGGTCCTATCTGCTAGTGAAATCCTATGAATTTTCACCAACATAGTTACAAAATAGACCCATTAACTAAGGGGTTTTCTCTATAAAGGCATTTATAGCCTTTACACAGGACAGGGGATAAATGTTTGATTGCAGGGGGGCCCTTGTGCTGTCTGTTGGATATGTTTGATCTGCCACCCTGTAGTACTGGTCACAGTAGGGTGAGGCACAGAGCATGCACTGTGTCTCCCCACATTATGAGTGAGCCGAGCAGCTGTGCCCCCTATGATAGAGCCCAGGGATGGAGGAAGTACATGACGGGAAGAGAATCAATTGTATCTATGTAATACACACATACAATTGAAAACCACAGTTGTGCAGGCCAAGACAAGTCTATGCACTCTGCCAGAGCACTCTGGCAGTGCCACCACTGCAAGGACATGTCTGCAAGGGCTGCCTGCGCTTCTGCACCAGAAGCCAAGGTAGGAGAGTATCATAATAAATAAAGAAAAAAACATTAATGAGGGGAAGCTATCGGATATTTCATTTTTGAGGGGAGGTCGCTGTACATTTCGTTAGTGAGGGAATGCTGCTGCTGGACATTTAATTTATGAGGGGAGGCTACTGGACATTTCACTAATGAAGGGAGGCTGCTGGACATTTCATTAGTGAGGGGAGACTTCTACTAGACAGTACATTAATAAGGGGCGATACTGGATTTGTAAAGAGGAGAGCTGGACAGTATCTTAATAAGAGGGGCTGTTGCTGGACAGAGTATGATATATGAGTATGGATTTGTGTGTATATCTCTGTGTAGTACATACATGTATTGTGAATGCCCAGACGAAGGCGATTCCAGCCGAAACGCGCGTCTGGGACGTTGGTATCTCAGGTACTTGAGCTTTGTGGAGTAGGTTTTATGGGTAAAACACTTTTTGCAGTACTTACGGTACATTCTGTAAAGCTTATGTCAACTTTGATGAGTGCAAAATGTGATAGCAACATACTTATAAGGAATAGGATAGGAAAGCTAGCGTCCCGTTATGTGAACTTGTGATATGCGCATTTTTAATTCACTCTTGTGAGTATGATGAACTGAAATAAATTTTGTTGGAACGTACCACACCATCTGCCTGCATATTTTCTTCCAGCTACAATATAATTAAAGGAGGATGATGAAAGTGCGATGGTGCTAGTCTGAATGGTGACATACTTTCAGCAGGAGAAACTGAGGATTGGTGCTGTTCATGGGGGGTTAAAGATGGAATAACGAAGAATAATATTGGGAGCTCCGGTCATAGCGAAATTATTTTCTCTATTTCTGTGGACTTTTTCAAAGACTGTGTGGACCGGTCTTATACCGTGAGTAGCTCCTTAAGGGGCAAACTGTGCACCACGAACAACTGTGTTTCTGTGATACTTATAAGTTGTTCCCCCATTCAAACATTACCTATCCACTATATATTGTATTTCATTTTGTATATCCCACAAGGGATCTATACTTATTATACTATGTACGCTCACTTGTACCAATTGCGATAACCTCCCTTTTCTGTGTACCACTATCTATGGCTTTGACATGAAATATATTTGCTATTTGTATACTTTCTGATTGCTTAATAAAGATTTACATCCAACACCTAAGTATTATTAATTTTCTCTGTTGTTCTGATGCCCCGTCGTCCCCAATTTTTGATCAGTTTTGTGTTTGATTCTGGTGTTTGCGACATTATAGTATTATTTGGTAAAGCTTGGTTCGTTTCCTTGGCAGTGAGGAGGGCCCGATCCAAAGTTGGGTCCACCAACTTGCCTGTTTGTGTAGTGCTGTGGTTACTCAGCAGTTCATATGGAGATGGGTGGGGTGAGCAGGGCACCGATTTAAAACAGGCCGCCAACTATTTACTGCTTGCATCCCATATTGCAGGTCGTGTGCATTAGGACTTAGGTCTTCAGTTATTTTCTTCAGTTATTGTGAGCCAAAACCCGGTGAGGTCCAACACACAGAACAGGTGTGCACGTTTTTCCATTGTACCTGATCTCTGTATAGTCACAGCACAAGAACTTGTGTTGTGCTCCATTTACTTCAATTTGACTTCAGACACAACTCACAAGACAAGAAGACATTGGAAGTCAGCACCTACGGAGACCTAGTGACGATCTCTGGGTGTCCCCTGAAATCAGACATAAATCCCCTCTCCGGTCATGTATTAGTTATTATAAGTCCCAGCCCTGACCAGATACCAAAATGAACCAAAAACAGTCCAAACCCACCACCTCCAAAAAACATAGGTACCCCAGAACAGACTCCTGACAGCAATGATCAGCTGCAGCAAACAAAAGCCTGTTCTTTCGGGATATCATTGCTGGACTAGAATGTGCAGAGCAGGGGGGGAAGCAATAGGAACCCAGTGACATGGTTTAAATAACCAAATTCTTGCAGATTTTGAACTTTGTATTTCAGTGGCTAAAAGCAATGGAGCTAAATCCACACCATAAATTTACATGCTACCGGTCAATTGATACCTTCACATCATCTCTGCTTGTACTGTACCATGCAGTGGATTGGCTCGTTTGTCCCATGTGGAATTGTCCTAACAATGTTTTCCACTGGAGGTTTGCATAAAATTATCTCAGGCCATTCGAAAAAATGTTTAGTTAATATGGAAAATTTAGTGTGATAAAAGGAATACCCACTGGAAGTGCAGTTTTCGGTGATCTGTTAACTTGTTGTAGCTCCACAATCACTATTGTCTTCTATGTTGGAATATTTCTATAGAAACGTTCCACTAACTCTTGTTAACATAGTGAATCGCTTCTAATTGCTCCTTCTTTCTTCAATCCGGCAGGAAAATCCGCTTAATGAGGCGTTCTCATTTAATGACATACACGATACAGCCAGGAATGAAACACACACAGATCTTCATTACTTTAAACCTCTATTCTACGTCTCTTTATTCTTTCATTTCACTAATAACATCTCCTTCTTAAACATCACTAATGAAATAAATATAACCATTTGCAAAGAAAAGAATTCACAAGTATTCGTAGTAGAAGACGATCATTTTACATCACAGGAGAGAAAAAAAATAGATGATTCTTATGATTAACTAATAATCACAAGAATATCACTGAGACTAATTACAGCAAAAACAAACCTCTGTTTCCCAGAATCCCTTTGACCCCTGTAGGTTCTGGAGGATCACATGATGCATGGTTAATGAGAAGATTTAAAGGACATCTACCACCAGGATGAAGGATTGTAAACCAAGCATATTTATATACTGGTGTGTGCCCCCTCTGGCAGAGTCCGCTCTTTTTTTTAGCTTCATATGTCCTGGATTAAAAAAAAAATAACATTATGAGGGGCTCCAGGCTCCATGGGTGTTAATGGAACCTGGAGTCCCTTGGGTTCATTTGCATAATTTTTACAGCCTTTTTTTCTTAAAAACAAGGGCATATGAAGCGTTAGAAAGGGCAGATCCTGCTAGAGGGGGCGCACACCAGTTTGTCAGTGTGCTTGGTTTACAATCCTTTATCCTGGTGGTAGATTTCCTTTAAATAATTTGTGTAGGAATAGAAAAAGATAACTTGCTTTCTTCCAGTAACATCACCATTCTAGTCGGTGATCCGATCCGGTATTGCAGTTTACTTCCATTTATTACAATCCAGATTTCCTCCATTCCCACTACTTTATGTTTATACATCGGCTTATTCACTCACACTCACAGTGCAAGTTCTCACGCTCCATTAAAATTCCAAAAGCCTAAAGTTGTTCTGCATCATCTCCAATGCTTTTCTGGAGACTTTGGGCCAAATCTACTTTACACAGAAGTAACTAATGAACACCAAATACATCATCGTCCTAATAATAGAATATTACAATTACAATGGAAGGTCCCACTGAGATGATAGATTTTCTTTCCCTGACCCTGCAGTCATGCGCCAGTAAATCTACATGAATTAGAAAAAAATGCTGAATGTTTTCCATAAACAGCACAATTTTTTTTTGCATTGGTTATATTATATACATTTTATCTGTAGCACACTAGGGCACATGCTTGGCCGTTACTACATTCACTTTTTAGACTACAACATCTCTGGCAGTACAACAGAATGCACAGGCCCGTTCTCCATTCACGTGCCTTACCTGTGAGTAGGGGGGGATCAGGACAGCCATGGGCTCTGGGCTGTATAAATATTATAGCCCACACAAGTCTGGGACCAGTACAACACTGCCCCAGATCTTTTACCCCACAGGGGGTCATTTGCCCCTGTAACTGGGGCTCTTATAGAAAAAAACACCACAAGAAATTTTAGGGCACTGCACAAAAAAAGGTTTTTAACCAATAATGATTCATTTCAAAAACAGTGACTACAAATATACAAAAATGTCCAGGATGTTGCAACTTGTCTCTATTGACTTTATTAAAATTAGGATGTGAAACTAAACCTTACCAACCCCGGTGATCAGGTGTGGTGCTGGTGCTGCATTTGGATGTTTTCCTAGACATCTCTGTATGGTAATAGTGATAAATCCTGCAGTAACAGTCCATGACCTAAAGGGTGGCGCTGTGTTTGTTTATTGCAATGTTATTAGAGATACAGAAGACCCCACACATAAACACTGGCTGAAGTGACCATTCCCTTTCCAGCACTTGATATCCGTATATGTATGTAATCTCTATGTGCTTATCACATATGAATACAGGCTGTAAGCAAACACTCGGTTATCGGGGATGGGGTATTAGCAGAGAATACATTACACCATCTCAGTACATCTTGTGCTTGTTCTTTCACTGAACTCCTTGTTCGTGATCAGCTCATAAAACCTGTGTAGAACAAATAACATAAAAGGCTTCATGGCACTCTGGCGCCAATGGATTTTGGTGTCCTGATGTGTTTTGCAGCAATATTCAGAAGCCGTAACAATGTGCGGTCAGTGAGTGCTCGTTCAGAAACTGATACTGTGCTCAAAGTGAGCAGAACCCAGGGGAACGCTGGCATCCTGTAACCTTCTAAGCCCCAAACAAGTTACTGTATCTGGAACACAACTTGTAGCGTCTCTCTAGGACGGGAACTCTTGTTCAGTTGGAATGTAACATATTTGTGCCATGTTAAACACTGGAACAAGCATAACGCACATATATACAGTGACGGCTTACAGTAGTTTCACATGCGGGAGATTTTATACAGAAATTTCTGTGACTGTGATGTAAATATGACTTCATGCACTTACAGTACAAGCAACAACAATCATAGGTTAAAACATATTTTTATTTGCAGAAATATGAATTCACCCTTAGGCTACATAATACAGCTCTTTACATATACAGCGCTGTATAATAGCGAGTTATAATATGGAGATACAGACCCACATTTATCAAAACTAGTGCAGTCTGTACTATGTGCAGTTTGCCTGTGGAGAGTGCAGGGGGCGCCAGATACATCAAATCTGACGCCCTCTGCACTGCTCAGGAAGTGCGCACCATTTTTATTTGGTGCACCTTGTGCATGATGCAGAATTGTGGTGCAGACAGGATTACTGCCACACGCCAGTAATAAATGTGAGGTTAACTCTGACTAAGCACTAACACAATGCTTTAGGTGCATTTTTTTAATGTCTTGTCGGATACAGTCTTTATAAACACATGTGCACGCAGTTTGCTTGTTCTTTTCAGTGCAAAGTCAGACAGAAAACTGGCGCAAACGCTTTAATAAATGTGGCCCACAATATCATGATTTTGTGCAGAGGTTTTTCTGTGGAGTTTTCATATGAACATGTGGAGTCATGCACGGACGAGGGGCAGGTGAAGGTAGGCGATCGTCTAGGGCACCATACTTGCCTTACCACTGCCTGCCCCCATGTGTTACCCAGACAGCACCGTTGACAAAGCAGTGATGACTACGGTGCCGCCTATGTCATAGAGATGACGACGCTGGCAGCATCATCATCATCATGCTGCTTGCGTTCTGGATGAAAAAAAAAATTAAAAAAATTCTGCTGTGGTACAGATTTATGGGTGGCACATGCTGGCCTTGGCTACCTATATACTAGGGGGCATGCACTGGCCTGGGCTACCTATATACTGGGGGATATGTGCTGGTCTGGGCCACTAATATCCTGGGGGGGGGGGGTGCTAGGATTCTCCAAATTTATAATGAACCAGCTGTGTTTAAATGAGGAGGTTCTGGAGTTAAATGTGACTTAATGAGGGAGAATATACAGGGGAATATATATTACTAAATGGTAGTATATATTATAATGTAGTATTTTCACTGGAGGGACATATTTTTTTTTATTTACTGCTGTAGTCCTAATTATAGGTGATGCCATAGCAGTTGGCCTCTTAGATGTCTTTCTTATGATTTTTAATGCTAGGGATGGAGTCATTTCATTTTCCCCTTCTGGATCAGCCCTGATATTGCCACGTTTTTGCTCCAATTTTACAGGAAGAGGGGGATGCACAATTTTGCTTGTCTGCTCAGGGCAGCAAAGTGCCTTGTCCCTGTGTAGAGTAGATAGTTTCCAATAGTGGGGCCATGTGGGGGCAACATGGATGAGAGTACAGGACAATATGGAGTCTTTCTGTATACATCAGACCCATGTATAACCAGGCATTTCATGAACAAATTCTATGACTACAATTCTCATCAATCAATAAGGGATCAGTTCCCCACTTAGTCTCCCCTAGCTCCCTGTCACACTGCAGGCCCACTCATATTTTTGTCCCACTGGTATTGTGCCCCCAGCTTCCCCTAATATTGTGCCCCCATAAGCTCTCCCTCATATTATCTTTGTAGTTAATGGAGGTTGCCGACACAGTTGATGTCACATGACATACCTGCCACCAGCCGGGACAGAGACCAAAATCCAGGGCTGTCCCGCTGAATTAACCCTCCATCTGCGATGAATAGTACACAACCCCTTTAAATGATACCTGTTACCACCTTTTTAATAAAAACAGGTATTGACAAGTTCCCACGGAGACCTAATAGCGTAAGGGACATAAGGTGGTCATGCATAGGCTGTACAATCTGCACATCCTGGAGTTCCCATAGACATTGCAGCTTTAGTTTTCAGGCACTTGTATGAAGATATTGGAGTATTATACATTTTTAGACAAACCTATTTCCCCTGCCTACCATACATTTATATTCTAAACTCCACTTTATGAAGCAACGTTCTGCTAATACTGATTGCTCAAGAAACGCAGCTTATTCTGAAGTATTTCCAGAGAAAAGGCTGTTGTTTGTATCCGGCTCCCCCCCCCCCACTTTCTTTCCTGCTTCATGCTGGTATCTCAGTGTCAGTCTGTGTGTCTTGGCCGACTGTTCCAATACACTGAGTATCTATTCATCTCCATTCCATAGCCCACAGCGGAATAGGTGTAGACGAAATCCTGGAGCCCATACTTGTGAGATCCTTATAAACCAAAGTGGTAGCTTCACATTCTGAGACTAAGTAGGTTGTTGGAAAACTTCACAAGTTTGGATACAAAAACAGAGACAGGAAGCTTCCAGCCATGGACTATAACAAAGGTCACATAACTCAAGGATGACTCAATAAAATATGTTTTTTAGTAAGATGAGATTGTATGTTCATATTATTGCATAACATTCTGCTTTATGAAAAAACAAATACATTGTATCAAAATAAATTTATTTGGTGAATAGACCTGGAAGAAATCGGTGCAACAAACTTTATATCTGACTTCACGGGTATTGATCACATTTTGGCATCTACCAAAACTTTAGGTCACAAAACATCCAAAAAATAGGCTGCCGTCTGTAATATGCAAACTAAATATCATGAGATTTTTCTATTATCCAACAAAAAATATTGACTATATATTGATCCACCAAATGTGATCCTTGCTTGAAGAGCAGGACTGCTTATTCTAGGAATCTTGTTGGTGGAACACATGAAAACAACAATATAAGAAATAATCTCTAATATGCAATAATTTCTTCAAATAATGTTTTAGTTGTAGACACAATGGGGCAGATTTACTTACCCGGTCCATTCGCGATCCAGCGGCGCGTTCTCTGCGGTGGATTCGGGTCTTCTGGCGATCCACTAAGGCAGTTCCTCCGACGTCCAAGACTGCGCTGAAGTCTGCCAAGTCCCGCCGGAGTTCACGATCCTATACCTGGTGAAGGTAAGCACGTGTCCCGCAAACCCTTTTTTTTAAAAAAAATGCGGCGGTTTCTCCGAATCCGTCGGGTTTTCATTCTGCCACGCCCCCTGATTTCCGTCATGTGCATGCTGGCACCGATGCGCCACAATCCGATCGCGTGCGCCAAAATCCCAGGGCAATACAGGGAAAATCAGAGCAAAACTGAAAAATTTGCGTAACCCACCGGTAAAACGCGATTCGGGCCCTTAGTAAATGACCCCCAATATGGTTCAAAAATGTGATCTCATATACAGAAGGTTAAAGTGTTAGTTTTATTCTCATAAATCATACATGGTTGGCAAAAGCAAAGATTTGAATGGATTTTTTTTAATATGTGTCGAAATATAAACAAATGCATACATCATAAAAAATATGAAAAAACACCCACATGAAAATACAAGAATTTGATGTGGGTGTTTTTCATGTTTATTTTCCTTTTTCCTAGAGGTATGCATTTGTTTATAAAATGTGACCAACCAGATATAAATTCTTCTTGCATATTGAAAATACTTTACATTTTTGATGATATGGACTGGCCTAACCAGGAACATTTGTACCCTTGTACATTCAGAGGTAATTGTGCAGTGGTAGATACTGCCTGGATAGGCAAGGGTTAAATATTGTTTATTGTTATCATCCAATGATATGCCTCACTGCACTTAATTGGAATGTGATTGGAGGAGGAGAACACCTGACCAGGGATTAACTAAACCCTTAGTCAGGGGAGGAGTCAGGGTCTTGGAGCCCAGCTCCCCTAGAGAGCAGATGAGTTCAGGATCCAGCTTCTGATTGAGAAGCACCGCCTCAGAGCACAAGCTCTGCCCACAGGCCTCAGCAACTATACACAGAGTGACATAGGATAAACAGGACAAAGCTGCAGCTTCCAGCATTGGACACAGCTACATCCCAGCCTGCCCCTACATCTAGGCTGGTGACCCAACGCCTGAGGTTCCCTCTCCAAGATCACTCCAGTACTGCACTTGTACAGAATCATTTGGCCTGTTGCTGCTGTTGGTTCGAATAAAGAACTGTAAGTTACTTTTATGCACAACATTGCCTTCGTCTGATACGGCTGTATCACCATCAAGGGCGCCCCATCCATCTACCAGGGACACATACTACAGACTCTAAGGGCTGCCCCAGGGAGAACCAGTATATCAGTCTCTCCCTCATCTAATTTCTTGCACACACCACCCGCTGGAGACCTGCCAGGCTTTGGGACAGCCCTCCGGTCCCCAAGCACCGTGACACTAGCGAGTCTAGGCCACAACCGCCAGCAACTCCTGTATTCTGGGCCCCGGCTGCCTCCAGGCCCCAAGAAGAAGGCTAGGATAGATTGTGAGCCCCAAGAGGACAGGGACTGATTAGGCAAGCTTTGTACAACGCTGCTTAATCTGTGTGCGCTATATAAATAAAGAAATTATTACATATATTTCCAGGCACCAAATGCAGTGTTTTATAGCAGAACAATATCTAGAATAGTTTATGAATTTGCACTCAAGTTTCTATTGAACCAGCTTTAATTGGAGAGGCAGCAATGGCTATGATAGTGAAGTCCAGCAACAATGCTGGCGCTGTGTGTGCTGTGTATTCCCATCACTACGTCTTCTGGCCGTATCACCTGTATTGCAGCAGCTGTCGCTAAGCAACAGCCAGGACATATTTGTACTTGGCAAACATTACAGGGAAATAGATGATTAGACAGGCAAATTATGAACAACTTCACCTTATTTTGAACTTTAGTTTCCGTTTAATTTTACATTTCATTGCATAGATATAGGTAAAATGCAAAATATAAAAAGCACCGACTGCTGTGGTGAGTGTTAGGCTGCATTCACACTGCCGCATGGGGGACGTATATACGGCGCTTACCTCCTCCTCCTTTCCCCGCTGCTGTGTGCCCGCTGGGCTACAGTACGGCGCGCAACGGCAGTGTGAATCCAGCCTAAGCGTTATACCGGATGAGAAGCAAAACCATCTCTAATATCAAAACGTTCAATAAAGCCCCAAGCTTCAGTTCCCTGACCAGCAGCGGTGGGGGTGCGCTAGTATACGGAGGAGCAGACACAACTGCTATCGCAGAAAACTTCTCCTTCCCCTTTTGCTATTAATTCGCAACTAAGGATTCCCGCACATGTGCAAAATCTGCATTCAATATGCATGGATAAAATAATGATCATGATACGTTTCTTGTGCGTCCATACGGATGTTTGTATGTGTCTTTTTATATTGAATTCTATGCGACACTGAAAATCTGCATCAGATCTACAGCACTTTTCATTCAGAATGCTTATGGTAAAAAACGCAACACTAAAGAGACAAATCCACATGAAATCTGCATGAAAAATGGACATATAAAACACAAGTATTGGACAATCCACCGCTTTACATGATCATTGTTTTATTTTCTGCACTGAGCAACAATTTAAATGCAAAATCACCTACTTTTTCCGCAACCCATTCACTTTAATGCAACTATATTACGCTTTGGACTCTGGTACGGAATCAGCAACGTGTTTCAAGTGGTTTGATATTAAAAGCACAAAAATCTCCTATGTATTAACCAGTTATAGAGCAGTAGCATCAGGAACCAGATTTATGTTAGCGATGCAGGAGTGTTTCACTAGGTATTTTCACCACCGAGGAGGGTTTTATCAAGTTGGGTTCACCAAAAAAAGTGCAATCTCTGTAAACTTTCATCCATAAATATTTAAATTTTTATCTAAAATGGTAAATTATTTGCCATTTATATTCTCTATTACATCGGTACTAAAATGTACAGGTACTTTTTGATAATTTCTTTCCCAGTGGGTTTTAGAATTATGCTAATTATCTTTAAGGGCCCTGGGGGGGCCGAGTTAACAAAGCCCCTCCGTGCTGCAGAAACACAGGCCGATACATTGGGGCAGATTTACTTACCTGGTCCTGTTGCAATCCAGCGGTGGGTTCTCTGCGGAGGATTAGGGTCTTCTGGCGATTCACTAAGGTAGTGCGCCCGATGTCCACCAGGTGTCGCTGCTGCGATGAATTCCGTCGGAGTTCACTGAAGTTCACCTACGCTGGGTGCAGGTAAGCGCGTGTCAAGCAACAGTTTTTTTTTTAAAATGCAGCGGTTTTTCCGAATCCGTAGGGTTTTCTTATGGCCACGCCCATGATTTCCGTCGCGTGCAAATCGGAAATATTTGGGTAACACAATGGAAAAAAACACGATTCGGGCCCTTAGTAAATGAACCCCATTGTCTCACACTTCCCTTGTTCCCTTAGGACTTACCCCTCCCTCTGCCTGCTGTAATCTCAAACAGCGGGAGGGGAGAAGTGCTCCTGCACAGTGTAATAGCCTGTGAAGCTACCCCCCAGACACTGGTAATGCCCCCCCAGAGCACTTCTGGCTCACTAGGATACTTTTAAAAGTTAGCAGAGGACACGGGTAGAAATATAAAAAGATTAACAAAGCCATGGTCCATGGATCTACCAGTAAGTTTCCCATTTTGATGGTATATTTACTTTAAAGGGAAACTTAAGTTCAAAAAACGGTGAGTCTGTTAATATTTAGACTGTCTAATCTTTAAACAGATGTGATTTTAAAGATAAACTTACTTACTCAAATGTTCATGGACCTGAAACTGCTGAAGCTAATCACTATGACAGGTTAATACTACTGACTACTTACCTCACCCACTTTCAAAGAAATGAGTGGTGTACAAATAAATAAACTTGTGCAAATAGGTTTAAGAAGTCTCTAAATTTATCTTGTAACTCTTGGACTTCAGGAGTCTCAAGTGCAGAATTTGATCAATTCCTAATAAAGCGCCAATAAAATGTTTAATAAACTCTATTAATTCAGTAACCCGCGCACTTTGATAAACTCCGTACGTGGATACATCCTAGATACACTTACTATGTACAGGAAGCTTGTAATAGAAATTCTTGAGAAATTTCTTAACTTGTTGACACACAGTTACAGGATAATTGTAGATTGTGAAACAAGTTACGGCAAGTCACAGCCTCTTTCTTTATTAGTTATATGACAGCCGTATTCTCTATGACAGGGAGGATAAAACATGTAACAGTACACTTAGGTTAAAGGGTTAATGTATCTGGAAAGTGAACTTCATGTTCTAGTTTGGAGGCAGCCATGATTATATCTGGTAACCACATAGCTGGCTATGTCCTAATCTGATGGAATTCTATGGGCTTCTGGTTAATATGCAATCATTATCAGATGTATAGGTTATAGTCACAGTCTGTATTCTATCTGGGAATTGTTCAGAGAAAACATGGAGTTTGACCTTCCAGTAGTCCTGCATGAATTTTCTAAGAATCCCTGTATATAAAGAGAGATCTGTAATTATACCGTAGACTTGGCTCCACATAGCGCACATGGGGCTGTGCTGTGACCCTTTTATTCCTAGGGCGGTTTGTGACCCTGGCAATCTGACCCCGGGATTATAAAGTTACCTCACATCCTATATGTTAGCTATTCCTTTTCCAATTTAATTTCCAGTAGAAAATCCAGCATTAGAAATGACAAATGAATACAACTTTTAGATTTTTTTTTTTTAATGTGGAGTGTTACAATAACACACATTTTCAGTTATTTTCCCATAAAGAAAGCAATGGCCATAATTCCATTTATCAGTTGACCTTAAATAGAACCTGTCAGCAGAAAGACCTAATAAACCACTACCAGAATGTTGTCAAGCAGTTGAATACCTTCCAGATCATGTTTCTTTCATGACTCTATGAGGCGACATCATCTAGAAAATCAACTTAGAAGGGAGATGTAAATTGGTTGTATAAAGTCAAGGAGGCGGAGAGTTTAACACTGAAGTCAAGCTCTCTCTTCCTCAGAAAGCCCCTATCACTGTATTTACCTGGTGGCGCTTCCCTACGCTATTTGGCTAGACATTAAGTTATTGGAGGTATGTACCTCCTCACTGCAACAAATGCGTAGGGAAGCTCACTGCCCATGACAATGGTAGAAGGCTCACTGCGAAAGCACAAGGTTTTCTTACTGTGGTGAGCAGACGTCGTGAGGGGGAGGGAAGATGTGGGATGGATTTTGACGAGCAGTGGGAATAAGAAAAAGAACAGGGACACGTTACAACTGGAAAAGCCCCCCCTTCCCAGATGAAGATTCTGGCTCTGAGCCAATTAAAGATTTTTTCTCAAACCAAATAATGGCAGTTTCTAACTAGAAAAGACTAATCTCATACTGCACCAGAATTTAATCTGGTGTAGCATAAGACTGTTGGCTTCCACTGACCACGCCCGTTTTCAGTAAGATCACACCCAATTTTACAAGGGTCACGCCCTCTTAGTTGGACAAGTCGAAAAAGTGCTGAAACAAGGTCTAAATGCCTTGATAAATGTGGCATAGGGGATTTCTAGACAGTTTTTTGGCACAAACACGCCAGGAATCTGGTACAAGTGCATTCATAAATCCCACTCCTGTGTTTTTATAAAACCATGTTTGCTATACACTTTACAGCGTCTATGGGAACCTGAAACCAAAGAAAAATAGCTCTCTGGTGACAGGTTCCCTTTAAAATACACATGAAGGGCTTCAGGAAATCCTCAATTTATCACAATAGTCCTGCAAGTTCAGCTCCGAATAGGAAACTGCTGAATAACTATTACTACAGGACCTAGAAGGATTGAAGAATTGCCATTTTCATAAAGATTCATCCGTTAAGGGTTAAAAAGCATTTTCATCATACTACTGCTGCTATAAAAATCCTGAAGTCTGATCCATTATATGTTATACTATTTTCTGGGTGGAGGATATCAAAATAAACTCTTGCCCACAACGCTTGGCGCACACAGCCCTGGGATAGACAGGCTGGTGCCCAGTATGTGCTCGCTCTTTTGTGGGGGGAGGGGGACAGCGCTGCTATTTTCACACAGGGTTGGGTCTGCTGGGGGGGAGCACGACCTTTCCTTTCCTACAGGAAACAGGCGCAGAAATTGTATCCCTGAGGCCTTGTGTGTAGCAAGATTTGGAGAGGGTGAAAGACTGCAATGCGGAGCCGGGCTGCTGCAATCAATGAAGAGCTGAAGCCTCTTCTCCGATGCTAGACACTTAC
Organism: Engystomops pustulosus; assembly: GCA_019512145.1. Lineage (NCBI taxonomy): Eukaryota > Metazoa > Chordata > Amphibia > Anura > Leptodactylidae > Engystomops > Engystomops pustulosus. Next base: position 66,449,284 of record CM033649.1, read on the forward strand.
AATTTCAGCATTGAAATCAGCCAAACATTCCTGAATGTCAGTCACCAGAGGGAGAGCTCTGCCAGGAAGATTATCAGCTGGAAAAGAAAAAGGATTTTATAACCTCAATAGTTGCCTTGTATCAAGGCTTCTTCCTTAGAGAGCATCTTTCTGGTACGCACATTGTAAGAAATTAACCTTTTTAGAAAACTTAGTCCTATTATACATTTCTAACAATATCAAAAGGAAAATATCACCGTTTTTTTATAGTTTACTTTGATGAGACGATTATTTACACTATTAACTATTAGCCCCCTCAGATAGAGCATGAAATGTCATTTCTATAATTTCTTTTATGTGAAATCTCAACCTTTTGCCTATAAAGAATCTCTTCCAAAGTCTTGTGAAATTTTAGAGAAGAGTCATTTTTCTTGAGGTGTGTTAAGTTTAGTGGCTACAGGGGGAGTGTCAATAAAAACTTCCCTATCTTTAGCTCTATAGTACCTAAGACCATGCTGATGGTGTCAAAATACTTGCGCAAAAAGACTCCACTCCCAACCATGTGTGGGAAAGACAATGGTATGAGTTGCGCAAAAAAAATGCACCTAAAAACGTACACGTACGTGTACACGTACGACATAAATGTCCCACAGTTTTTAGCTTCGTGTATCTCTAGTTCTGTAGATCACAGAACCATAAGCTTGAGTCAAAAGATGAGATTCTTATCTTTAGTATGGCACCAAATAATGTTTCTAGGAACTACAGAACCAAAAATAAAAGGTGTCTGAAGTGACACTGCAGCCTCTAAACTTCACTCATCTAGATAAAATATTTATGTCCAAGGGCGGATTCATCCATAAGAATTCCACACAAATGGGTGTCGTTCCAAAGACAGACGATCCACGGAGGCCAGGAGGAGCGGAATAAAGTTCTGCATCCTCACTGCCAACCCTTTGGGGGATGCAATGGAAACCAGTGTTGCTTCTCTCCTCCATCTAGCACAGAAATCTCAATTGTTAGCATAGTGTCACACCAAGGGGCATAATTTAACATGGGGTGCCTTATATTTTTCAGGCTATGTGTTAGAATATACCAGAACTACAATTTTATTCATTAATTTTCTATTGGACCGGCAGAGATGGCGTTATGTCATCTGTCGCCAAACCCATTTGTCCTATAGGAAGCGGATGCGCACCTACCTGCACGACAAGTATCCGTGGCCTCATACTGGGGAGCCATGGACACCCGGGTGGGGTGGGGGGATTTATCACCACGTGGTAAATCCCCCATTATTTCTGGAAAAACTGAAGGCCATGTAGACTTTGGATGCTTTATTAGAGCTCTGTGCAACTAATACAAATGTACATTATCCAATTTTGCTCTGATTGCCCAGTGATAACTTATTAGGATAGACACAAGTTCTCCATATTCAGACATTTATCAGACATTTGTACAAATGATTTGTTGCGCATTAGATGTCATAGATGGCAAGCTCTTGTAAGGATCTTTATTCCTATTGTTTCATCTCACTGTTAATCTGTGGATACTGCAGATAGAGACGTTAAATAAAGACAGGTCATAATACAATAACCATTATTGCTACTTACAGTCACCGGACTGCAACTGCAGGGCAGTCTACATAGGGACCATTTCAAGGCCTTACCTAAAGAGCACCCAAGGTAAACCTCCGTGTCATTTTATTAAAAAAAAAACAATTCATGGCGGCAAAGTAAACATTCTATGACTTTTGGCATTGATAAAATGGTTGAAAGTCAACTTGGATTGGTTAAAAAAAATGTACGTTAGCAAATTAAGACATCAAGAGACTGAGGCGGACCCCTCCCCACCCTGTAATGATGGTGACAAGCCTCAGGAAGACCTCAGATTCAGAGTAAAAGGATTACAAGGCTTTAGGCATTTCATCCTTTAGACTTCCAACCGGGCGAGTCAAGACACATTAAAAATCAGTCAGATCTAGATTTATTTCAGGAATGTGACTCGGAGCATTAATAATGGGTTTGTCCTGCAGGCCTTAGGTACAGTACATTGCTGATGACGCAGCAGGATGTGCCGCTATTGTTTCAGTTGCTGATGACTACAAGTGCGATCAGTCACAAGAGATGTGTATTCCAGGTGAAGAAAGTGTCAAAACTAACAAAAGAATGGAACTGTGTTGAAATAATTTAAACACACTCAGGGGTGTAGGGAGGAGAGGCTGGACCCCACAGCAGATTTCTGAATGTAGTCACCCCTTCACATGCTAGTGACAATCAAACATTTTTACAATCTTAGGCCACATTCACATGGCCGTAAGGCTGATGTATATAGATCGTATATATGCCCCCCTCATAGACGGCAATGGGCGTACACCGCCGTATGGGAGCTGTACACTCGCGGCACTGTACTGGGACAAGATAGGATATGTCCCAGCTTTCCCCGTGTTACTGCGCTGTGCCCACCATGCTACAGTATGTCAGGCACAATGTTGTGTGAATATAGCCCTATATACACACACATTTGTATAATATAAGGGGGAGCATGAATCACTTTTGATTAGGGACGTTAAGGTGGAACACATGAACTCTGAGAAAGTATACAGGGAAGTTTCTGGTAGGGCTCTTCTTCCTCAGATCACTAAGGTCGCTCTATGTACAGCGGAGGATGCTGATTGTATTCCATCAGTCTGTGGTGGCGAGTATACTCTATTACGCAGTGGTGTGTTGGGGTAACAATGAGAGCGTTACAGACTCTAGTAGATTCAAAAAGAGGTTGAAGAAAGCAAGTACAATTGTAGGTGCGCCATTGGAGAATTGGGAACTGGATTCCATTTTAACCAACAAATCCAACCCCTTGGACACTATTTTGAATGGGCAGCTTAGCATTTTTAGTGACCGGCTCCTCCAACTGAAATGTAGGACCAACAGATTTAAATTCTCTTTTATCCCCTCTGTGATTGGCTTATCTGACACATTGGGAGCTGCTGATAGATTTCAATGGTGACAAATATTATTTGTGTATTTATATACTTGTATGTGTATGTGTATGTATTTTAATGTATGTTGTGACGTAGCGGTTTTATAGTGACACCATATATACACACACACACACACACTAAATACCCCAGGTGCCGGGCCCCCTCACACTGTGGGCCCCATAGGAGCTGCTATCCATGTAATTACACCCTGGCATTCATATAGATCCACTTAAACACAACCTAAATTTATAACAAAGATTTGAGGGAAAAGAAACCCATTACTTACCTTTTGCAGAATGAGAAAAAGTAAAAGAGCACTGAACCAAACAATGATCACACGAATTAAAAAGTATTTGAGCACATCCTTCACATCTTCCTTTGCCTTGGCTGCTTTTGTCTCATATGGATTGTTCCCATCTTAGCCATTCATGGCTGATATGAGAATATCCCTGTCTTGAACACCCTGAGGTATTTGGAGTTGAAGAAACTGCCAATCGCACGCAGCTCTACACATTTCATACTTATTCTTTGGAAATTTGGAGTTACAGAAAGGGCATAACAGAAGCAGCGATGAGGTTCTTCAGGAGTTATGGAAATCGTATACCTCATTCTGCAAAACCGCCTCCTATTCTCCTATATAGAGAACCACTTTGTTCAGCTGTTTCTGCATCTCTGACTACCTGGTATAGTGTAGACAGGGCTATGCTCATCTCATATGCGAATGACGAAGATGGGTATAACCCTTTAGAAGTTAAAAATACATAGGAAATATTAGTTTGCATCTCAGAAGCTCTTCCTCCTCAATGTCCAGTGGTGTCTGGCTGGAATAGCAGCCTGTCTGCAGTTCACTTTCTGCAGTAGGACTTAGAGAGAATTAGTACCAACAACCGAGGCCTCCTGCACGCGAATGTTATATGCTCTTGGGTTGCATACATCAGGCCCATTGTTTGCGGGCAGTGTGTTATCAGTGTGAGCTCCACTCACATGCCAGTGACAGCAGAAAGGGACTTCCCGAGCCACAAACCCGGACAGGAATAGGACCTGCTGTATAATTTACGCCTCAGGCAGTCATCTCATTAGGGCCATATTATAGGAAGGGTTCCCAATGCATGTACCCCGAGGTCCCTACCAACCAAAAGGTGGACTATAGTGTAGGTACAACTCGTGGAATGAATCAGGTTTGGCTCATTGGGTTTTCTGAACCGACTGTTAGAAAAACAGCCGATTCTGAGAACTGGGCGGTCATGTCCATGGCAGAGTAAGGGAAAACTATGTTTCCCACTCTGCCATAGACCGAGGAGCACACAGGACCTCCGCGTCCTCCCGAAAGCGGCACACTGACATCACACACTGCAAAGCCTGTGCCAGACCTCTGACTGATAAATGCAATGGGGGAGGAGGGAAGTAAAGTTTTATTTTGTTATTTTACTAAGGGATCTCTAAATAGATTAATTACTAGCCACATTAACTATATAGAAAAATAAATAGTGAGGAGGGCCACCGCCAGTTTGCGCCCAGGACCCTCCAGCACTCTTGATATGGCCCTGTGGGAGCCACGGCCACGTGTATCAGCCCATAGAAGTAAATGGCGATGTGTGCTAGCCACTGAAACAACAGCTAGGGCAGAATGTCAAAAAGAACATTCTCATGCATAAGGCCAAAAACAAGATTGTTACAAGCCGGAATATGATCATCGGAAATACAATATACACTTTGTTTCTTTTACCTTTAGACACGGAGAAGTCATATTCCCTTAATCATCATTGGCTTCTGAGGACTTAACCTTCAAGTATGATGTAGTGATGAGGAGTGTACACTCTAGCCTGTCAGAACAAGCAGCGACTAGTGATCGAAATACAACTAATAAAGACCCCTGTATACACTTTACAGATACAAAGCATAAGTGAAATAGTCCTCCAAGATCTTTATTTACATATAGCAATGTATTTATTATTTACCTGTATATCATCAAGAAATTAAAAAATATATATATTCACACATATATACACATTGTATATACACATACATAAATATACATATACATTTTATTTACACACCTCTTGCCCATTACATCACATGCAGTCATAAATATTTCTTTCTGACAAGCGCTCTTGATTTAGTCTATGGTGTCGGTCATCGGATGGCAGTCCTGTGACATGATAATGTGCACGTACAAGGCAGACGCACGGGGTGATTCACCAATATTCTTGACTTAGATTAGTAACATCTTGGAGGGCGGAATGTTTGAAGGGTCCTACAGCTTTATCCACTAAATGCAATGTACTCTATAAAGTCTCATCTCCAGAATAAAGGAGCTTCATGGAGTGTTGAAGCCCCACAGTAACAAAGCTTTGTGCAGTACCAAAAGGGTATGAGTGCGCTACAGATCCTTTCATTCTGAAAACCAGTGGTTATTAAAGATCACACACACTCCAGCATCAGTGTCATCTTATGTGTAACAATAGATAATAAGAGAACCTTACACCACCTCCATCTATCCCAACTCTCTTTGCCTCTCTACTTATTCTGCTGTAGTTGGATATTTCTCTGTAGCCCTCTCCATTCCTGAGAAATCAAAGTCAATATGTTCAGATTTCTACTGTCAGATGGGTGGAGCCAAGTTATCTGCTCTCGCCCAGCACCACCCATCTGACAGAGTCTTATGAGCATATTGGGTACTGAAACTACCCTGAACTATGCACATTGGACTCTCTACTGTCAGATGGGTGGTCCTGGGATGGAGCAAATAGCCTGACCCTACACATCCGAGAGTAGACACCTGGGAATAATGACACTTCTTAGAAACTTAGAAAACTCCAACTAACCCACAATCAGTAGAGCTGGAATTTTTCAAGGATGCAAAGATTTGAGTTGCTGAAGGAGGTAAAAGGTACATAGCCAGCTCGCTATGTAGTAGTATCTTCCAGTCTCTTCTCATTGCCATTGGAATTCTATGTCTTAGGAAAAGGCAGATAGCTTGTATGTGAGGATAGGGTGATATCTTTCCACATACGCAGCCTAGACCAGTGGTGGCGAGCCTATGGCAAGGGTGCTAGAGGTGCCTCTCTGAGCCCTTTCTGTGGGCACCCAGGCCTTCCCCCTAGCACAGAATTTGCCAGACAGGGCTCACATGCCATGCTCAGTGCCATTTTAAAGCAACACTTCCTCGGCTGCCAGGACTACAGTAGGAGCGAGAAGGTATGGACAGAGATGGATTATCATTGGAGCTCCTGCTCTGGGTCCCCTGATTCTTCCTCTTCAGGAGACCCTGGAGGGAAGCTACAATCCAAAATTCTACTTCTTCTTTCTATTGTTTTAGTGTCCTCAGGATTGAAATTTGTGATACAGCAGCGATCTCATTAAGTTACTTCTTAAATTGTCATATTGGCACTTTGCGACATAAAAGTGGGTTTTAGGAACTCTGTCTGTAGAAGGTTCGCCATCGCTGGCCTAGACGCTCCATTTAGTAGGAGTCAACAGAAGTCACATCTTGAGGCTCCATGTGCAGAAAACCAAATTCAGTGGCTTTTTTTTTTTTTTTTTAACTGTACAGGGAGACGAATCCGTTCTCGGAACAATCCACACTACAGACTAGTTTCTCTGGAAGGTATGAGCGCTTTACAAAAAGGATCAGATGGGAACAAAGCAGGGAAGTGGATATGCACATGTATAGACATGCAGGCCATCCCTGAACTCTGTATACCCTCATTATTTGGAGAAAAGCTTTTGGACTCATTTCACTGCTGCTAAAAAAGCAATTTCATAGACTATACGTTAGGTTCAGACTTGCAGACCATTTTTTTTGGCGAGTCTCTAATGCCCTACAAAGATCTCTTTTTACAAATGAAAGGATTTGCCATGATAGTTCTGTTGAACTGTTGGCATCTTCACACTGCATTCATCTAATTGAGAGTTAACATGAAAAATGATATGTGAGGGATAAGCCATGTGGAAACAGCAGCCTTTCTATCAGTAGTAACTGGATTCCCTTCCTGTAAAGCGATACAAGCCCCTTTCATAATGATGTACAAAACTGCCAAATAGCTGATAGATACGCGACCTTGCAGGCGATCTTCTCTGGTGTACCCACCAAAACACAATCTACAACCATATTACAGTCTATTGTCGATGTGGACCATGGCTGGACACCGCACCACAGGTGCCACGGGCTTTAGGCCCCAACCATATTCATAAATCCATGTATGACAGTAATAATCTAACATTGATATGTAGTGAAGAAAGAAAAATGCCAAGGGGAATTCTCAGAGAATAGGACAGGGTGGTTGTCCGAGATTGGAAAATATCCATAAATACCATGGACTGTGCTTGTTTTTATAGCAAATAAGCTGAATTGCAATACCAGTCACAGTACATGGACAGACGTGGCATGGTTCCTTGGAAGGACATCAAACTCTTTGTTCCGATCCTGGACAGCCCCTTTGATTTGTGATACTCAACGAGACCCGCTTTTCACAAGCTGGACTGCAGCTAAAAACAACACAGTACAAATGAACGTCAGCACAGCTGTAGCCTGGCCTCATAAACGGAGCAAAGTACAGACGCTCCTCGTGGGTACACGTCACGTACAGTGGCCGCCGTCTGTCTTATATTCATCCGAATTATTAAAAATAGAATGGAACACAGAGAATTCATTGGAAATAATATTTGTGTAGTTCTATTAAATAGAAATTTTACAAGTCTGGTGTCAGAAAGTCGTAAAAAGTTATTTGCAGGGTTGGCAAGTGGCTGTTAGCAGCCTGACAAGCGGATAGATTCAACATTTTTGAAATGGGACTTTTTGAAGTAGCCAGAAATGTTTCTATATCATTCCAGTATGGGGGTGACCTAAAAAGCTAAGGAAGATCTCTGAACATAAGTGCTGTACACACCTGGAGGGAAACTGATCAGGTCTAAAATTTCTTCTCTATATTATAAAAAAAATAATCACATTGTAATAGATGATAGAGGAGAAAGTGAGAAAAACAAGTCCATCTAGTCTAGTTTCACATATTCTGGAGTATAGACCAAATATGAGTAAAGCAGCCGGTCTATAAAGGAGCTGGACATCATTTTTTTTGTTCTCTCACAATTGCGGTCAAAAGATTGGCCAAATATCTGACCAATTGCCAAATTGCACTGGGATTGGCTGACTTTGGTCTAATGTGTATGGGTATCCTTTACACGAAGCAGATTTATTACAGAAATTCCTCTGACTGATTCATATGGAAGTTTGAAGAAATGTATGCATATGCCGCAGACACAACCCCAAACAAAATGTATGGCATGGATCTTTACAGTCATAGAAATTTGTGTAACAAAAATGACAAAAAAACTCACCAAAGGAGAGTACCACATTACACTGTGCCTAGAGGGAGCATAAATAAACGCCACAACCATAATGTACATCTAAAAGGTGCTACTGAACGATGAAGAGAGGAATGTATACGACAGAGGTCTAGACTAAAAAAAATAAAAAAAAGAAGCCAAAACTGAATTTCTAATACAGAAACAAAAAACAGAAATAGGGAGGTAGATAAGAAAAGGCAAGATGAAACCCTTCACACCAATCTAGATGGTTAAATCCTTTACTATACATAGTAGTCAATGACACCATGAATAATGCCCACACCATGTATCATGACAACGTTGACAATGGGGATCCCCGACCAAAGCACTTTTGGCTAAATAGTGAATCCTGCCCTCTGTGTGTTGTGGCTTATACGGTGCAGCATTAATCCACAGCCGGTGAACCAATAATCTCTCAGCCCAACACTCCAAAACGAGAAAAATTATTATGGAAGTTCCCTTTTATTAAACCCTCAACCGTGCAAACTAACACATTCCCCTTTGTAGGATATAATATAATATATAATCTATTCTCTTTGCTCCATCCACAATGATATGGTGACTTAACAGGACATTGTGTAAAAAGTGCCAAGCCGTCAGAGACATTACTTGGGGTGTGCTTACCCTGACCGCCGTTGTGTCAGGCTCTTTATTAATGATTCAGACATAAGAAATACTTGTCACGATATTGGAGCCAGCTACTCTACAAGACAGAGAACGCCCAAAATGTTGATCGTTTTGGGTCAGATTTTCCCCTCCAAAGTAATAGGCCTTCTAGCATGCCACCTGGAAGAAGGTGACCCGGGCTCTGTGCATAATATATACTCAGTTTAACATTTGGCAAAATTATTTCTTACAACTCAAAAGAGCCAAAGTTACTATAAATGTCTTATGAAAAAACTTCAAGGACATCTACGACCAGGACCAAGTTTTGTAAACCAAGCATACTAGCATGCTGGTGTGTGCCCCCTTTAGCAGGTTTTGATCTTCTTTTAGCTTTTTATTTCCTGGTTTTTACAACAAAATACTTTTAAAATTATGTAAATGAGCCTAAGGGGCTCTGGGCTACTTAGCTGTTAATGAAGCCTGGAGCTCCTCAGGGCCATTTGCATAATTTTTAAAGCCTTTTTTAATTAAAACAAGGGCATAAGATGCTTAAAGAAGAGAAGATCCTGCCATGTGGGGCACAGTGTGCTTGGTTTACAGTTCTTCATCCTGGTGGTAAATGTCCTTAAAAGATCAATCCCACCCAACTCCCCCCAAAAAGTGCATTATACCTTCATCCTTACTATATCATCATTCTTTTAGGCTCTACAATGCATTGGCACTAATGCTAATACAGCAGAATTCACCCTCCAAAGATCTGACCATGTGGCAGAAGAGTGTCACAATGGATTTCCATGTTCATGCTACTGAGGGTCATAAAATTATAACCCGGTTGATGCCAACGCCTTTCTTGTGTCCCGAAAGCGTAGCCAGTATATGAACCTGGAAGTGCATAGCCATACTCTGGTAACATATGCCTCGTAATCAGTAACCCTTTCCTTGCCACAGGGGCTGGCTAACTGCTGCAAATTCCCTGCAACATAAAAAGCAATCATTGGAAAGACATGTAAACATGCAATGTTGCATAAACAGCTGCACCGACATAGAGCAGGTTGGGGTATTACTGTTGAAATACCACTTGGTGGGAGACCCTCGCCACCATCAATCTCCTGAGAAATCATTTCCCTTTGCAACAACCTGAAAACTCGTTTCATTGGGTTGTCCTGCAAGACTCCCTTTGGTTAGTGGTAAATCTCATTTCCAGTGGATCCGCAAAGAAGAAAATAAACAAGCAAAAACAAATTGTAAATGAAGAGTTCAAGCGGCTGAAGATTCTGAACTTCCTTCAACATCACTCCCCCTACCATTCACCTCAGCTATAGGGATTTTTAATTAAGTAACCAAATCGTTTGGGGTTTTCCATGATAAATTTTGGGGCATACATGTGCTCATGGGGGTCAGCTGCTGGATACTCTTGCTTGGTTCCATCAAACCAACCCCCAGTCTTTATAAGCCATTTGATGTAGTTCAAGTCTCTTTTGTCTTCATAGTCGCCCCATCTTGGAAAATCCCCATTCTGCGCGGAGATCAGTTTAAAATAGATTCCTTCCGGAGGGAAGCACCAGGAGCAATGCCAGCCCGCAAAGTGTAAGGGGCTCCCCAAAGACCACTGAACTAAAATGTGCCCAGTTTTATTTTCATACTGACGGAAGGTGGGCATAGTGTAATACTCCCGTCGGCGCAGGCGGATACCGTCTGTGCCGTATACAGTACGAAGCATTCCAATGGTGCAACCAGAAATCACTTCCAAGGTCCCTGGCTGCTTCCAAAAGAAGCCATAGAGTGATTTACGCATGTGGAAAGCGATGGGCTCTGTCCATCCATCATAAAGCTTAAGAAAGAGCACTCCTTCCCTGCTGGGGATCTCATCTGCATCATCTATAATGAAGAGGTCATCATCTCGCAAATTGCGCAGACGACTAACCCCATTTTGAGTCAAAAATGTCCGTAGATAGTCATCAGCTATCCAACCATCTTGTCTACCACCTTCAGGGAAATGGTCCAAGAACACATAGACCACTTTGGATTTCACATAGTCAAACGTTCCATTGAGAAGCATTTGGCGGAATAAGAGAGGACGTGCCTCCCCATAAGCTGTAAAGTTTGATTCACATATTAAGAATACATCAACAGTCCCATCCAGTTCCCGGAAACGAGTCTCCAATAGATCAAACTCGTGATTTATATTGATGGCATTGATAACACGACGGGGTTTCAGCCGCGGTGTTAACCGATCCTTTGTGGGGAGATTGGAGTGCTGGACAACTGTTGGCACCCCACAACTAGGTCCATGCCAGCCTGGTAAACACACACATTCCACCCATTTCCTACGTTTTTGCGTTTGCTGCTGTGTCTGTCGAGAAAGACTAGAAGATAATTTACGTGGGGAGGACCGTTCTGGCTTCTCAGAAGGCGAGCGGTCAAGTGACTTTGTTCCTGGTTTGAAGCATAAACCTCCAGATTTAGTTCTCACAAAATACTCTGCCGTGTCCTCCTGCAACACATATTCCTTCAGGTGCAATTCATCTGCGCTCATACCCTGACTACGTCTTGAAGGATGAGGCCTGGGTTGCTGAACGACAGCCTCAGGAGGTCGATAGTAGCCAGGGGTGCGCAACACCTGGGTGCCGTCATCTGTCCTTTCTATATGTTGAGGTATCAAAGGCCGGGATTCCCAAAAGAAGCCGGAAATCAAACTGGGACTAAGAGAGACCAAATCCTTGGATAGAGAGACATAGGAAAGGGCTTTTAGAAAGTGGAGAACTGAGATTACACACAGTCCAGCCATGCAAAGGAGCAGGAACATCTTGTGCCACCTCATCTTCATCCTGTAAAAGAGGCAAAGAAAAAACAACCGTCAGTAAACCGGATCATAAGCAATTTTTTTCTCCACAATTTCAGCAAATGTAATGCTTACTGTAAGGAAAAGGGGAGATAAGACACAGCAGGAAATGTATCATCAGCAAATGAGACAATAAAATCTGGTGTTATTGTATTAAAAGGGATTGTCCAACTTAAACACAAAGCTGCATTGTTGTAGCTCTTGTGGAAATGTTTTATGCTTCTATTTTCAGGCTTATAATGTTCAATGACAGAAATCTCAAAAATAGTTGTCAAGAAACAGCACCCCAACATTCCCTCTAAAAGATGTAACACCAAATTCTGCATTTTTTTACAGCTGCAGATTTCGCTCTATGCATTACAGCCATGCAACAGGTGAGCTCCCCGTTTTGTCTTGGAAGACAAATCCACAGGGAATATGTTAAATGTGGAATGAACCCTCATATTTCTGGCTGAAAATCTTTAGATCATCCACTTGCAGGCGTCCGATCAGAACACACATCCATAGGAAACCAATGTGCTACATTTCTTTCCCAAAGCGTTTCTATGGTGCAAATACTTTAACACTCACACGAAAAAGTCAGCCAAAGTTCTCTGACGTATAAACATTATGTAGTAAATTCTTCAATCTAACCAAGCAGTTTCTCAAAGCGTATGACGGAAACATTCCACAGAAGCACTAGAAATGTATCAGATGAAACCTAAACCCTTTATAGACCCACACAGTAGTGGTAAACCCACCCACAGCCCACAGACATGCAAAACCTTTACAAATAGGAAACAACTTAAAGGGAACCATCAAGAAAAGGCAGCATAAGAAAATCTAATGCAGGAGGAGCTGAGAAGACTGTATGTAGTTTCCTATCTGCAGACAGTATATTATAGAACAGGAGGGACTGAGCAGATTGTATGTAGTGTCCAATCTACAGTCAGCATGTTATAGTGCAGATGGAGCTGAGCAGATTGTACACAGTGTCTTATTTGCAGGCGGCACATTATAGAGCAGGAGAAGCTAAGCAGATTGTATGTAGTGTCTTTCCTATCCGCAGACAGCATGTTATAGAATAGGAGGAACGGAGCAGATTGTATATAGTGTCCTACATGCAGGAAGCTTGTTGTAGAGCAGAAGGAGCTGAGCAGATTGTATATAGTGTCTTATTTGCAGGCAGCACATTATAGACCTGGAGGAGCAGACTAATATATATTATTTATGGGAAAAGATTCAGAATAATGTATCATCAATTTGTGGCTCATTCTATGTGGAGATTTTGCGATTGATGATTGCTATAGCTATATCCATATGTAAAGTCATAGGAAGAAGAGGTCTAATGGATTAGTTATATTATTATTTATGATAATTTACAAGCTATACTGAATCTACACTTTATTTTCAGGTAACACAAAGGGTTAACCTGTCAATTGTCATATTCATAGCCAATACGTGTATGTATATATATATATACATATATATACACACACATATATACACACATATATATATACACATATATATATACACACATACATATATACATACATATATACATACATATATACATACATATATACATACATACATACATATATACATACATATATATATATATACATATATATATGTCCCCTATTTAAAAACCAATCACATGTACATGGTGAGATTCTGGGGATAAATACTCAAAGATTTCTAGGAGGAATAATAAATAATTCATGGGGAACAGAAGAGTTTCCATTTTAAGGTTCAGATTATCTGTTACCGGGGCTGTGGAGTCAGGGTCGTGATGAAATGGGCAGACTCCAACTCCACAAACATATAATCCATATACAAAAATTTAGAAATTTCCTTTAAGATGTCTATTCTATCCATGATCAAAAGATTTAGGCCGGGGTTTGAACATCATTTATGGATCCAAAGGCAAAACTGTCATACTGCTCAACTTTAAGGGGCGGCACCTGTAACCAGCACCCTAGATGCACCAATAACCACAACACAAAATGCCAACCCAGAAATTATAAATACCACAGTACAGCAATAAATAGCACCCAGAAACAAAATATTGCATTCAGAGCAGATAATTGTAGTGGAGATCCCCAAAGCAGACACATACTGATACTGAAGACCCACAGACAATACAATAAAACTGGAGACTCCCCACAGTGTACAACTAATAATACTGGGGACCCCATAGTAGTCTGGAGACCCCCAGAGCAGACAAAGAAAAACCCCTTTCCTTTCCTGGCTCTTCTTCTCCATGTGCCGCTCTGCTGTGTCCTGTGCTGGTTGTATGCGCTGGCAGCAGGACCCAGAGCAGAACTGCCAGGAGCAGGAGAGGACCCAGGAGAAGTACAGTACAGCTGACAAGTACTTATCAATCCTGGGCTATCTCCAGTGTCAGCAGTCAGGGCTCCAAGTAGAGTGCCAAGAGAGTATTCGGAAGCAGTGAGAACTTCTCGGCTGCACTCTTTACTACATGGCCTCTTGCACCATTGAATGCTTCCATTAGTTATGGAAGTGCTCATTAGACTGATTGACAGCAGGAGGACCGCAACTCATGGCTTGAAAAGCTGCATGGGGCCTGTCTGTGCAGCTTGTGTGCTGCACTTTTTGTACATGCTCAGGAGTGAAGCTCCTCTGCTATGGATTAGATGAATAAGGCAGTGGAAGGAATGCCCGCATTTATCTCAAGCACTGCTAGAGTGACCAATGACTGTGGAGTGGGAACCATTATGGTGAAGTCCAATTTCGAGAAATTGAGGTTTGGTTCCTGAATCCACAGACCGGTCTGTCTCATGGATATATTCCTGTACTGATCTGGACAGAAGGCTCTGCCCCAATTTCATACTCACATTGCACAACTGAATCAGGTGAGCAGATCCCATGCTGTTTGTGCATTTCACATTACAGAACATGTAAATCTATAACACGTGTGTCCTGATGGCAGATGTTTGCATTCATTTTACAGTGCAAGGTTTGTTTAGGCTGTGTTCACAAGTTGCATTACTACATTTGCATTGCAAAATTCCATATAGCAATTTTCCATATATGATATGTGAACCTTATTGAATATCCTGCACCCATGTGTGGGTGAGCTGACATGTTTATCTTACCTGAAAGATGAAGAGCACCTACCATTTGTTTGAAAGGACCACAGTAATGAGGTGAGCCCCGAGATATCTGTATTATTTACATAGGTCTGTATAGAACCCTATAATAGCACTGTATGGGTACTGCAGATTAAAAGGGAACCTGTCAGGAACATTTTGCCCCTAAAACCGAAGGTCCTAACTCATTTCAATATCATCATGCAAAGCAACTCACTACAGAAAATGAGTCAGTGGCTGCTGTGAATTACAAATTTAAGCCCCCGACTCTGCAGGTTAGTGGACCTGAGCTGCAGGACCCCCTTCCTCCTCTGTCCTCTGGTAAACACAACCCCTGCACATATCATTCATCCCCCTATCTGTGCTGCAGGGTGTGCGTCTACAAGAGAACGGAGGAGGGAGGGAGTGTTGCAGCCTGACTCAGGACTGCTCAGGAACACCTGCCTTTTAGTATTGACTAATGCCTTTGGTGTTAATAAGTCAGGGGTGTAGAGAATATTAGCCCCCACCATTTCTTTTCCTAAGTAAGCCATCAATACTGTGACCTTGTCCAATATAATGTATATGGCTAGATTTAATCTTTACTCATTGTTTAAGTAGCAATAGTGTCAAAGACAGATACAGTTTCCTATAAAAAGAACTGGAGCAAGTAAAGCAGTTTTTAGGGCTTCCCACTCAAACTGGGACTGGTGACCGCTCCCCCCACACATCACAGCTAAACTTGACCATTCTTACTCATGTGATTGGTGAAGGCGCTCACCGGATCCTTACCAGGCCCTGCCCAGCAGAACCTATGTGGCCATGACACAGTTAGTGGGCACTTTAAAAAAAAATTTCTGAGGACACATTTTGGGTGCATCATGGATAATAAGGTGCTGTGTCTGTGAATGTATTGGAACAGTTTTCTTTATTCACACAATACGTTTCAGGTCAGTACCAGTGCCTTTGCCAAGTGTTTCCCCCCGCAGCCCGTTTCTGGTAAACTCTTGAATGTACTATGGTAAAGAAGGATTTGGAAATATTCCTCTTGTGCAACAGACTCTGAAAATAATGATTCATATGTGTAACATTTGAGCTTGAAGAGAAGAATCCCAATGCCCTGCCCTTGTGGCCAAGTGTGAGGGTTTATGGAATTTTCAAATTAGAAAGTTCCAAGTCTTTTGGCATGCACAACAAATAAACTACCCCCCCAAAAAAATCCAGCACACAGGATTGTGATGTCACTGTAGGATGTAGACAAGCTATCCCTGAAAAAAGGCAGAAATGGAGCTGCTGGGAAGGCAAAACGGCCAGCTGAAAAGGAACCCGTCATCAAGGAAGTCATTTTTACCCAAGACTCGACACATGATGATGGCAGGGAGACAAGTAATGTAAAATCTATTAAAAATAGATTTGGATTATTGATATTGCTGACAAAGGCATTTGTGAAATGAACATCCTTTTAGCTAACCTGTCTTTAGGTAAAAATTAACTCCCTGCAGACTTTTAAGAGGGCTTGCTTCATATGACTGCAATACCATACACAAAATAAGTCATAAAACACAATGAAATATTGATAACAGCAAATATAGGATCAGCAGCATAAATTCACATCATACAATCGCAGCAGAAATAGCGTGTGTGTGTGTGTGTGTGTGTGTGTGTGTGTGTGTGTGGTGACAGAGGTGTGTGTGTGTGTGTGTGTGTGTGTGTGTGTGTGTGTGTGTGTGTGTGGGGGGTTCTTAATGTGTTGGTCATTAGACCAGTGCGGAGTAAAACTAGACAGTTCTCTGTGTCAGGATGATTAATCCGGTGTGGTATAACACTAGGAACTTGTATTTTGCACCTTTTATTAGTTGGTCTAGTTTGCTGCACTGTGACTATAGTGTTTTCTGGCGCACAGGCTATTTTTTTCAGCGTCATGCCCCCTTTTACCAAATATATGCCCATTTTCGGACAAATTGGAAAACTGCCTGAAAATGTTCTAAAACCCTAAATAAATGTGGTGCAAATTACTCCAGTTTTCTGGCTTAGACAGAATAATACATATTTCCCTGTGTGTATAGAGTTTGGTTTAGTCCCATTCATTACACTACTTGCTGTAGGGACCGAGAGCCACTGTATTTTGGCTAGAGATATAACTTGTGCTTACTGGAAACAGATTGCCAGGACTCTGCTGGGATCTATGAGAACTGGTGAGGGTGGATACATAATGCTGCATATGCGAAGATAAAAGCAAGCTAGCAAGTCACATCAGCCCCAGTCACATAAGAGCCTGAGAAAGTGACCTCTCTTATTCCACTGGGGCAATGTGACCCACATGCAAATATTCTAATATACAGAACAAAGTGGATAGAAGCATTCCTTTTCCCTTTAAGGAGAGTTTTTAGTTCATTTTCCCTTTAAAAGGAGACTTGGGGCTAAACCAGTAATAATGCCACTTAGGAATCTCTAATAGAAGCAGGAACAAACCTTTGTGGCGACAAACCAATAATGTAATGCAATCATATTTACATGGAACTGCAATCACTCTGCAAATATACCGGGGGTGGACATCTATTACCACATTTACACTTCTCTAGAACTGCTGCCCAATGTCTCCCCTCACCATGAATGTCGCTTCCAGCCCCTTCCTTCATCACGGCCGTCTGTGGCCAAATCACGTCCTCCGCTGGGGATTTAATAGGTTTGTGATGATTTCTTTTTTTTATCTTTCACTTCCTGTACAATCCCTTTTATGAGTCCTGGTATTTGCCAGCTTATCAAATGTTCTGCATTATAGAAAAGGCCATTAGCAAAGCCCAGTTTACATGTGAGAACCAATATACAAACTTGTAACTAGTGCTGAAGCCCAAAGCATTCCAAAAAGTACGAGCAAAGCCCCAGTGACCCGTCACATCTGTATTCTGGAAATGGGGTGCAGAACATAAGAAAACACAGGGCTTTGGAGTCTGACCATTTTGGTGGAGTCAGAGCCAGACTCCACAAATATGTTATAAATTGGTGAAGTTTGATCAATGCAGTATGTGCAGAATATTTTTTCATAAGAATTTTTCCTTTCAATGCCTATTCTATTCCTGATCAAAGTATTTAGTCAGGGATCAACAACCTTTACTGGTCCAAGACCCATATTGCTCAGCTATAAGGGGCCACACCTGTAACCAGCACCCTAGATGCACCAACCACCACAGCACAAAATACCATCCCACAAATTGTACATACAACAGTCCAGCACTAAATGCCACCCCAGCAACCAAACACTGCAGTACTACATTCAGAGCAATCAATAATAGTGGAGACCCCAGAGCAGATAATAGTGGAGACCCCAGAGCAGATAATAGTGGAGTGCCCAGAGCAGATAATAGTGGAGTGCCCAGAGCAGATAATAGTGGAGTGCCCAGAGCAGATAATAGTGGAGTGCCCAGAGCAGATAATAGTGGAGTGCCCAGAGCAGATAATAGTGGAGTGCCCAGAGCAGATAATAGTGGAGTGCCCAGAGCAGATAATAGTGGAGTGCCCAGAGCAGATAATAGTGGAGACCCCAGAGCAGATAATAGTGGAGACCCCAGAGCAGATAATAGTGGAGTGCCCAGAGCAGATAATAGTGGAGTGCCCAGAACAGATAATAGTATTATATAGGGCGGCACGGTGGCTGAGTGAGTAGCACATCTGCCTTGCAGCACTGGGGTCCTGGGTTCGAATCCCACCCAGGTCAACATCTGCAAAGAGTTTGTATGTTCTCTCCGTGTTTGCGTGGGTTTCCTCCGGGTACTCCGGTTTCCTCCCACACTTCAAAACATACTGTTAGGTTGTTTAGATTGTGAGCCCCATGGGGACAGGGACCAATTTGATATGCTTGTGCAGCGCTGCGTAATCTGTGTGCGCTATATAAATAAAGAATTATTATATAGAAAAATGTATAATGATGTGACATGTCCTTGTAGGCTGAATGAACTGTGTATTATACCTTTGTTCTAGAGATGAAGAATAGATGGGGAGACAAAAAGAAAGAGAAAGCGCTCCTATGGTGTAATACCCGTGGTGGAAATATTGACTTTTGACAGTATAAAGTTACACTCCCCTGGTGGAGTTGTGCGGCAAGGGCACAACTTCCCGTAGAGCTTATCTGAAGAATCGGTGCCGCTGTCGCGTTCCACCGATATCCCCTTCTTGATGGAGCAGTTATCCAATTTTGTGTTCTTTTGCATCCAATAGATGGGTACGGGTTTCCCCCCCCCCCCTCCCAATTCAGAACGCTAAAAAATGGCGCTGGCTTCCTCATGTTTGCGTGATAAAAACACAATCGTGTTCCATAAAAAAGGTTTTAAAACAGAATAACGCGTTTCGCGCTTGTGCCAACATCTAACATAAAATTTAAAAGGGTTCATCACTTGTTTACCGGAAGTGACCGGATAATATCCCGGTTCAGATTATGTTGTGATTATAGGTTTGATGCTCATGAATCTGATGAAGCGCTTAGAACAAGAGCGAAACGCGTTGTTCTGTCCTAAAAACTTTTTTATGGAACACGATAGAACACAAAAGAACACAATATTATACCTTTGTGACCTTACTCTGAATTTTTCATTTTCTGAAACATTACTGCATTAGTCATGATTAACTACAACTACTGTCTTGGGTAGAAATGTTTCCCACAGCAACTACTATGCCCGCTACAAGTCCTGCCCTTGGCTCCATACTGGTGTTATGTGTACTGTTCCGGTCTCTACCACTACTCCATGCACTATCATAGTTATACAATACTCCTGCACCTACATGGCTATAATACACCAACCTTCATGAGGACTAAGGAAAAACAATGAAAGACACAGCCCTGATGAAAAATGCAAGCCTTTTTATAGGTTTACCTTTCACATAAGCCAAGAGGCATTCCAGAAATAAACAAGATCTGATCCTTATACGATAAGAGAGAAATCGCTATTGAACAGACTCCCATGTATTTGCTGTTTGCAGAACTGGATGAGGTCAGCAAGTCCTTTCTGTAATTATTAACCATTTAATATCATCAGACTAAGCTGGACGCCTCAATCTCTTCATCACACCTACTGTACAAAGCCTCCGCTGATATGGACTCCATCCACGAAACTCTGTGACCCCCAAAAACACAAGTTCTAAACGTTACGAGATGTTACAGGAGAATGAGCCCATCACCACCAACTTCAACAAATTAACACAAACTTTATATTTGCAGAAAATTCCATTCCTGTGAACGATCCTACATTCTCTCTCAAAAAAAGAAACATCTCTGAATATTTTTCAGCATTTTTATTGTGGGTGTAGTGATTTATCTGGTTTCATTATGAGCCTGGGCTTATCTAGTAAAATAAACCACAAGCAGAAACATGTGTGTCATTTTCTGTCAAAGGGATTAAAACATCTGTGTTTTAAGAAAACAAACATATTTTGGGGGATGGCTCTTAATTCCCCAGAAATTGCTTATGTAGCATAGACTCCCACACACAATAGATAGTGGTCAGCCAATAGATATCATGTGGAACCATATTGATGTTGCCACAGGCTGTCCCTATCTTGCCTTACTCCCTCATATTCAGGTTTCATTAACTTGGCCAAAATTGAATTTCGACCTATCCGAATCACATCTCTACCGACAAAAAGAAGTGATGAGACCCCATACACATAAGATCTGCTGAGATTTTAATGACTTTAATCTAATGTTTATGAGGAGACTCAAAAGGGAACCTATCACCAGGAATGGGATTTTTAGCAGATGTCAGATTCCAATAGCTTATGATTTACTGATTTAAAAAAAAAACCTTTGTCAGCATTCAGTTTAAATACATTTATTTAACATCACCCGGCTCCCTGCCAGCTGCATGTGGTTAGTCCCAGGGGAGGGGAGCAACTGCAGCCTGTGTGTGCCTGTGTCAGTCTGCTGTACTCCAAACTCGTGCAGCTCCCTCACACTTTCTGTCATGTCCATTTAGCAGACAGAAGCGAGGAGGTTGGTGTGGATTGGAGGAAGAATGCATGAGAAGACACAGGCTGCACCCCACACACACACCCTCCGGGCAGGGAGTCAGGACATGTAAATCAAACTATTACAGACCACTGAAATTATTCAGAATACTTGAGACATAGCATAGGTTATTGGAACCTGTCACCACCTAAATGTTGTAGTATTAAAGGGTATCAAAGAAATACATAATATATATTATACACTCACGTACACACACACACACACACACACACACACACACACACACACACACACGGTCCCCTACTTAAGGACACCCAACTTACAGATGACACCTAGTTAAAAACGGACCCCTCTGCCCCCTGTGACCTCTGGTGAAGCTTTCTGGATGCTTTACTTTAGTCCCATATTTACTATAGTACCTGCAATGATCAGCTGTAAGGTGTCTGCAATGACACTTTATTCATAATCCTTGTTCCAAAAAAATTCACTGGGGCAAAAAAACATTTTACCATTATAAAATAAACAATTTCGACTTACATACAAATTCAACTTAAGAACAAACCTAAAGAACCCATCTTGTATGTAACCCAGGGACTGCCTGTATAAATATATATCTAAACTTAACATACAGCAAAAAGAGGCGTTATTTTGGGATTGTGGATTCCAGTAGATTCCCTCAGGAGGGAAGGGATCTAGTTAATAGGTTACAATTTTTAGTACGGTTAATGATAGTAAGGAAATGGTGTAGTGATAACCCTTCAACTTTTAAGAATTGGTGAGAACTAATTAACAGTGTAAAAAGTGATGAAAGGCACCACTATAAAGATATAGTGAAGGAGGATCAATGGCTAAAAATATGGGCAAAAATATGAACTCAGAATAGCCAAGGGAAATGCAAATGGTGGCGGTTGGCAAAATATATATATTTTTCTCCCCTTCTTAACGCTTTTTGATAAGTATCTAGCAGTCAGCTATTCTTAAAGGGGAGGGGTTGGATTACATAATGCGGAATTTTTTTGCTTTGATGTATTTATGTAATATCTTGTAAGGGCACATTCACATGGCCGTCTGCGGGGACGTACATGCGGCCGCAAATTTGCGGCCGCATGTACGTCCCCATAGACGGCAATAGCGGCGCGGCACAGATGCGGTGCCACACATGTGTGGCACCGATCCGGCCCGCACACCGCAAAAAGATAGAGCATGCTCTATCTTTTGGCGTGTGTGCGGCCGTGCGCCGCTATTCTCTATGGAGGGAGGAGGGGCTGCCTCCTCCTCCTCTCCATTCACACATACCGCTGTGTGAATGTACCATAACACTGTAAAATATTTGCTGTTTGATTGTATTGCTATTTTATCTTTTTATTATTTGTAATATATGCCAATACAAAAGAAGATTTATTGAAATTAAAAAAAAAAAAAAAAATTATATCTATCTATATCTTACTTTTTGTAAAAGGCAGAGCAGTGAATTACAACAGTACATACCTGAAACACAGCATATCTAGAGTATATCCAAGGCACCTGCCCAGCCTGACATTGTGGATTATATAGAAAACGCTGCTTTTCTTCCGGTGGGATAAATGGCTTATTGGCTTTGTCATGTCTATCTGATTCCTCCCGGCTGCAATATTTGTTGTGTCATGTCCCTGTGTATGGTGCAGGTAGTGCCAGGAGCTTGTGCGCTGCTTGGGAGCAGCATAGTCTAGGAGAGTGGGGCAGCACGTTTATTTAGCATAAGGTTTATAGCCACAAATGAGTTCAAAAGTCACTCAGATAGCCGAGAGTGTAAAGTTCCTTCCACCCACAGTGACTTACATAAAATGTAAGTTGTTCATCAACAGGAGGTTACCTTATTGTATTAACTCACACGGGTGGATAAGGCAAGCCGCATGGCACAAGGAATCCCTCCATTACTTACTGCTGATATTTATATGCTATGATACTAATAATCACAGCAAACCTGCACATACAACCAGAGCTCAAAGCCAAAACACCAAGAACAAGGAGACAAAGACAGTCTAGTAATAAGTATAAATGGAATATTTATTAGAAATACAATAATTAAAATGCTTAAACAGTCACCACATTTGCACATGCACATAAAGTCCTACTAACTAACAGACACCCTTCGTTTAGCTAAAAATAGTTTCGATTACATCCACACAAGTCACCTTTTATGTTATATTCCATGGCATCAAAGAGGGCGTGTCCTGCTCACCAGGCCCCTCCCATCTAATCCTCCCCATGCCTTGTCATGTGTCCAGAGTGACATCATCTCCTTTAGCCTCTTAACAATAGCAAACTGTGCCCCATGCAAGTATCTGACAACATGAAGTCACAGCAGCCTCCATGGACTTCTACTCCTCTTCATACCCCATGGAGGCTGCTTAGTCTACTGTGTGTAGCATTTGTAAGCATGGTTCATTTGATTGCATAGATTCTTCAGTTCCCCTTGTTTAGTTTTACATACATAGAACACTTGTTTCATGCTAGTTGTTGCATTTAATCATGGCACATGTGCGGCACCGCAGCATTCCGTAGCCAGGAGAAAGATATACGCCGTGCACCATATATTACTATGGAGAGGGGTGGTGGTGAGCAGCGCTCACCCCCTCCTCTCCCTGGCGCCGACATGTGCCTACCATGCTATGGCACGGCAGGCACATCCCTGTGTGAATGCAGCCTTATACTTGTATATTATAGTCATTATAACACAATAATCTCTATACCAAGCTATCCACCATGTACTCATGAATAGTGGAGACCTAAAAGGAAAATAAGTTGATTATTGACTTCCTGGACCACCATGAACAAATGGTTGCTCTTTCTAGGTATTCCCGTGATACATTGGGGTACAATTTTATGGATGTTTTCATGAAAATGTCTGATAGGTGTGCAGCAACATGATGTACCACAATGTAAAAAAAAACAGTCGTTTTGTGACCAGTGTCACTTTAGACGCCTCTTTCTACGGTTTTATAGGACCTAGAAACATGCTGGTGTCATATTAAAGAGAAAAATCTCATCTTTCAGATCACATTGCAGGTGTAATGGCAGGACACAAACAAGGACAGTGAGCCCTGACATCCCCAATCTGTCCCTACCTACTTATTGGGTCCTCCCTAAACGGAGGCCAATAACTGGGCGACGTTCCCTCCCTGGGTAAGGTGTGAACACGTAACAATACAGACAAACAAACACAATAAGGCGAGGTATACAATCCGAGTCGGCAACAGCAGGGAATATCAATAACCAAATCACAATCCAAATAGAGTAGTCAATAAACAGGCAAGAAATCAGAAACCAGAAGTCAGAAATCAGAAATACAAGACAGCTAGAAGCACAGCAAGATAGCAGTTTGACCAGCAAGGAGTCAAAGCAACACTGGAGACTTATAGGGAACTCAGCCCTGCCACAGGTGGAAGGAGCAACAATTACAGATCACAGTGTTAACTCTTGCAAGACAGACTCAGTGAGGGGAATGGCAGACATATCAGACAGCATAGAACCTAGTTCACACTGCTGAATGATGATAAACTCAGTGTCTCCTAAGGGTGAAGACACACGTGGCGTTTTTGGGCCGTTTTTACGAAGTGCGTTTTCACATCGTTAAAAACGCATGCGTAAAAACGCATCCGTTTTTCAAAAACGCATGCTTCTGTGTCCGTTTTCCGAAATTGCCCAATTAACTATGTGAAAATGCACTAACTAAAAACGGCCCAAAAACGTGTGTCTTTACCCTAATCCTACCAGCACGGTTAGAGGAGACAGCAGGCGCAGACGTGACAGCAGGCTTGTGGTTCTGAAGGCAGCAAAACCGGAAATCCAGGCAGGTAAATAAAATGAGGTAAGGTTGTGCTTGCCTCTCTGATCATATACCCATAACTATACCTGATGGATGGGGAGAATTCCTCATGGGGGTTGCTTTGCATAACTATAATTACAGAATTGTACTGGAATGCTCATAAAGACTGGAAGATTATTATAAATCGAGGGTATATGCCATTGTGTGGAATAACATAACATAAGATGACCGACACTAATCTCTTAAGTGTATTTTTTATTGCAGACAGCTATAAAATGCTGGTTTTTTATCTATGCAGTATCAAGGCCTTATCTGCTTATACATTGCCCCACAGGAGATGTAGCACCATGCACAGCTAGTAGTCAGCTATCCTATACTGCATGTGTGGTCATCTGTCAGCAGAACTTCATCCATAGAGTCTCGCTATAGCTGCTGTGTGGCCATGGCCTTAGGGTCATTTTTGTTCTGTGCGGTCCTGCTCAGGCATCTAGACATGTAATAACATGAGCTTTATCATGCTCTACAGAGCCGTACATGGTTCCTATTGCTAGAAATGTAGAAACCCTGCACACTGCATAATTGCAGGTGCCCATCAAGCCTCTTAATGCCTCTCAATGTGATTAAGCAATTAATCCCCCGCAGTCGTCATACAATAAGGGCTGTCAACGTCCTACACATCGTACCTAGAAAAGGAAATTTACCCAGCATTTGAGGGGCTAGAAGATTTCTTCTAAAAACGTTAGTGCTTTAACTCTTTTGTTACTGCTGCATTGAGCGTTTCTACTTCCTAACCTGCATGATCATGTCCACCAAATGTACATTTCACGAAGGCTATAATGGGCTGTTGTCTAGCAAAAAACACTATATAAATAGGCTTGAAAGGGTAGATGTAAAATAATAATTGGTCACAATTACTCATTTCTCCATTACCAATGCTCCCAGTAACCGGTTGTCACTTTAGGAAACTCTCCTCAGCCAAAGGGTCAGAGGACACCCAGCAAATGCAGAGCAGTGGGGCATACAATAAGTAACCATTTATCATTTTGATAACCCCCTGTTGTGCCTTATTACAAAAAAAAAAAAAATAAAAATAAAAAATATATATATATATAGGTTTGGGATAGCAGTGTGATACCAAGCCTAATGGCCAGCTACAAGACAGCTTCGGGTACAATTCTAGGCATGGGCATCCCAAAGTCCTACTAAGAACTAACTTAAAAAAAATCTGTACAGCAAACACTGAGTAACCAAATTATCACAAATTCCATCTTGTAAAACATTCTCTGCACATAACAGTGCTGTTAACTACATGTCCCATTACCCCTTGCCCATCCTTTACAAAAGCGTGGCAGGGGTACAGCTAGGAAAAACAAACAATGTCTATATATGTCCTTTAAAGCATAATGCCCCCAACATATACTTGGTTAATGTTTTGGAGCCATAAACCAGGAACAGAAACTACATACATAAAACAATTTGTATAATTATTTGTGGGAACCACTCCCAATTCTGGCTTACAAATATTGGGAATATTGACAAACCACTGCCCTAATTTGGAAAGGGCAAATAATTCCAATTTACAGGACTACAGAGGGAACAGAGCTAAACTTATATAATCTAAAAGGAAGAACATGGTTTAGGCAGAAGGAAAAGAATAGGTAGAATGGCATATCCCTGGGTTGTAGGTATGCACTGGATCGGACTAGGCAGGATGGCATATCCCTGGGTTGTAGGTATGCACTGGATCAGACTAGGCAGGATGGCATATCCCTGGGTTGTAGGTATGTACTGGATCGGACTAGGCAGGATGGCATATCTTTGGGTTGTATGTATGCATTGGCCCATACATATTAGGCCTTGTAGTCCTATTGGGAAGTATGCCCACTTTGCATCTTCTTAATAGTTATTAATTCTCTATAATATCCTGATTCTGACATCCGGACATCGGCTTTTGATCATGACTGAAGCCATTAGCGAGTCCTGCGTGACACATAAAGAGCTTTATCTGAGCTCTTTCTAGTAAATGTCATAGTAAAAACCTTGTTCTCTTGCTGTAGGATTTGTGGCGGCAGCCTGTGATTTCTCTCCTCTTGGTTTCGAGCAGATGTTTGCGGCCACATCCCTGCTTGTCTGTAAATAAGTAGCCACACGTTTATCAGCCTGTGTACCATTAGTGCACATTCCAGCCGTCAGCTGATACAGCTAGTGCACATGGCATTGATTTACACTTCCATTCTGCCCCATATCGCATGGAGCTTGTACAGCCCAGGATGGGGACGTTTTCTGACAAACAACTTGTCTGTGTTTTCAGGTTATGATTAAAAGTTACCTGCTTTTGCTGTAAATGTCATAAATTAGCATTACTGAGGGACAGGCCTCCCTAGACTGCGTGGATGTCAGAGCTGCAGAGCAGATCCATCGGACTGACTATTGTTAGAAGTCAACACAGATGGCATTTCAACCACAAAGGACGCCAGTCTGAGTGCAAGAGAACACAATGCCATCATTTACTTGCAGTTGTGCAGTTGTTAACTTATACTCTGCCCTGTCAACCCAGTTTATTTTGTATGTTGGGAATGGATATAACAATACTGACCTGAAAGAGATCCTGGTAGAAGATTAGCGCTGCCATTATCATGGACCGAACAAACTACCAATAAGCTTTCAGTTTATGATGCACCATAATTTACTGTAAGGTTCTAAAGAATATAGGTGTTAAAAAATAAATAAATGTGCTGTAATTGAGAATTATCTGCCTGGAACCTGCTACTGCCATCTCCGGCCGGGGAGAACAGTCTGCCTGGGGGGCCGCCATCTCCGGCCGGGGAGAACAGTCTGCCGGGGGGGGCCGCCATCTCCGGCCGGGGAGAACAGTCTGCCGGGGGGCTGCCATCTCCATTTAGGTGGTGGTTTTCAGGCCCTCCCTTCTAACCAAGCTCAGCCAGATTTGCATGTCTCTCATTTAATTATAACCCATGTAATAAGTGAGTATTTTGGTATTCTGTAATGCCCGTATGATTCCCTTTAAGTCACCATGACAAAAGCAATGTCTCAACATATCGTCTGCATGACAGCTGCTTCTACCAACTACTGCTTACATCCAGGTGCCCAATCATTTTCCTCACCCTTTCTCACTACCCTCTGGAATTTGCAGGGTCAGGCAACATTCATCTAATTTTAGTTTGTCTCATATAATATAGCACCATATACCATAATACCATCAAATGTATGATATATGATTTTATTGCAGATTTTGATTCCCCCCTGGAAAAATTACATTACGGATTTGACCTAGGTCTTTTTCAATTTGGGGGACAATGGCGCTGCTACTGATTTGGATAAATAAACATCAGATCCAATATCTGAAAATAGACATATGCAATATTTTTCTAAAAGCTATCCAATGTCACCAAATTCGAGCAAAATGTACAGCATTCCATAGCATCCTCTGAGGGGAGGAGACCAAGTTATAATCATCTCTCTGATATGTGAGGGGTGAGGATTCGCATTACACCAGCCCCTGAAGAGAACAGAAAACTACTTGTACATCTATGTTGTTTCTGGGTTATGCTGAATGTTGTTTTTACATAAAAAAATTAAATTCGCTCCACCTGACCCGGGGAGTGATAATATAGGATCAACTTTAGGATGATTACATTGATTTTTAGGAAACCTGTGTCACATTCTTGAACAAATATGCATTTCTCCAAATATCCCTTTTTCTTTTTTTTAGACATTTTTACACATTTTGATTTTTGGCACTAACTGCACCATCTGTCAATGAAAATGACATGAAATCAATGTAATTTTGTCATATGTAATTTAACTTACATCATAAAGGCTTTGCTCTCTTGATTTCTAAATATATTCATGTGAGTATGGGATCTGGCATGAATATTTTATACAGTCACTACACACCATTGTGTGAACATAATTCCCCAATACAAATATTGGAAAGGCCTACACCCTTCCCTGCAGAAGGCAAGAACAGGTCCTACTGGGAACATGTCATCCGATGTGTGTTCCCAAAAAAACGGATTCGTTACAGAACATCCTTACATTCCATACATCTCCCCAGTGTTACAACGAGGATAAAAACCTTGTAACCCAGGCCACCATCATTTTTTGGGTACTGGGTATGTCCAGTAACACAATCCCTGGTCATCCTGTCCTTGGCGCTGTGTGACCATACATCATAAAATATGAACTATGGAAGCCAACAAGCTGTTTCACTTTAATCCCATAGGATTTCATGTAGATTAGGAATTCTCAATTCCCTGACTAAAGTAATATTAATTGTAGGTTTCTCAGTAAAATAAGTAAAAATACGTTTCAGGTTCAATGAACACTCTTTAGGACCCATTTTAATGGCCACTTCACAAGCTTAGCCCCACAAAATTGCCACAAATTAGGGCCGGGATTTGTGGCACGGCCGTCTGCTCCGTAATGGTGCAGTGAGACACATTGGGGGGAATTCATCAAGACGGGCGCTTAGAACCTTAAGACCAGAACTGGCAGAGTTTTCTAGTGAAGTCTCTGATTTTCCGGGGGAGATTGTAGTAAATGTGGTAGGCCCGATGCGTAAACCTGCAGCCCACCTTCTGCCTGCCCTGCTCCCTTTCTTGCCTCCACCATGACACGCCCAAACTGGCACGCAGGTTGGAGAAGCCGTGAAACTGGCAAGTATGAGAAGATTTGAGTGGTTTCTCCACCAGAAACTTACAGAGAAGTCATAATAAATCTCCCCCATTGTGCTAACTGCAACTTGACCTGGTGGAAAAGGGCCGTCAAACTGGACACAATGGGGCTCATTTACTAAGGGTCCGAATGCCGCACTTTCGTCGGGTTTCCCGAATATTTCCGATTTGCGACGAATTGCCCAGGGTTTTTGGCGCACGCAATTGTATTTTGGCGCTTGAGCGCCGGCTTGCACGCGTCAGAAATCGGGTGGTGAACTCCAGCGGATCTCGGGGCAGCAGCGACACCTGCAGGAACTCGGGCGCACGATCTTAGAGAATCCCGGCAGACCCGAATCCTTGTCGGTCAACGCGCCGCAGGATCGCGACGGGACCGGGTAAGTAAATATGCCCCAATTTGCCCATCATACAGCAATCCGACCCATTGAAAGTCTATTGTGCTACATACACGTCAGATATTTTTCAGGATAAAAACACAGCATGAGCTACTTTAATAGGAGTTGTGTGTGTAACTCGCCCAGCAAAGTCAATGGGTGATTAAAATAAAATAAAAAAAATAAAGAAACCGATTCCACTTGGATACCAATTTTGCAAGCATGTGTTTTAAGGACGTAGCTGTGAAAATACAAATGGGACAACCTTATAAAACTCAAACGACACTAGGTCTACAATAATGACTAGCCGATACCGCTCTGAAATCAGACCAAACGGGTCACAAATGGGACATATCTACAATTGACATTCAGTTTCGTGTAGAACAAACATTAAAGAGGACACCCCGTCATGCAAAATAACCCCTAAACAAATATATTTCATAACTGCCATTAGAGAGCATTTGCCTCTATCCCTTCATTGTCCCTCTACAAATGCCTGTAACCTAAGCAATGAGGTCCTAAAGCCGTATGCAAATGACCTGTGGAATGTCCAATGAACATTAGCATTTCAAGCTGTCCACTCTATTCATGAGTGGGGGCCATAGCCACACCCCCCAGTGCATGACTGCAGCCTGTTATATGATGTGAGGCTGTATAATGATGGTGCTTCCTGGTCTGGTGGCCACGCCCCCTGCAGCTGTGTGTGGCATGTGTGTGTGTATTATAGGAGAGATACAATAGCTCCAGCAGCCATGTTACAGCAGAACATGTCAGATTCATGTGTAGCTCATGTCTGTGTCTCTTCACACCTGTATATTAGGAGGATGCAGCATGTCACGCAAATGCAGCACACAACACTAGCCATGCTTACATACTTACACACAGACATGACTCAGGGGAGGAGAGGGGAGGGGAACAGGGTGACATCACTGCCTCGTTACCATGTGACCAGCCTCATTTACATGATAAAAATAGATGATTTTACAATGAATAATGTATGAAATAACTAGATAAGGCTGGGATGGGATCCTGTGAAGCTGCTCCAACAGTAGAGGTGACACGGACTAGTGGCAGAGACCTGATGACAGGTGTCCGTTAATGTTGAATTTTTTTTTTTTTTTTTAAAGTGTGCAAATCACAAGCAAGCACTGGGCCATAGTTTCCAGTGATGGGGTCCTGCTGCAGTCGGCTTTTATAGTGTGTTTTATACAACGTAGGATACTACTTTTGCCTAGTAGGTTCAGCTAACACAATACAATGCAGACAGCCACATGCTCAACCACGTAAATGTGAAGCAATGTGTGCATGAAAACAAGAATCAGAGAGGTCAGGGCTATAGAGCTTCATAGAAGGACAGAATTGTGACATACTGTACATGGTATAGATTTCCACAAAAGACTACCAAGAATACAGTGAATGGCAAGGAAATCAAACACAGGGATTGCAGACCATCTCAAGCACCAAAAGGCAGAGTAATAAGTGAAAGCACAACATAAAGGAGGGCAGGACCTTCCTACCAATCTTGCGTGTTCCAGACATACAATATCTGCAGAGGGGTAACCCCTGAACCTCCCAAAGGCATTCTATGGTGGTCCAAAAACTTAATAACTTAGTATCAGGATTCTAGATCTAGATTCTACATCTGGCGTTGTATATCCATTGTTTTTTACAGTTACAACGTCCCAGAAAAAGACCATTGTACAGTGATGGTTTCTGAGGCCACTGCACCCTGAAGGACATGGAAACAACCACTTAAACCTACAATCCATCTACAGACAAAGAATAGCACATTCTCCAATGCCATCAACTACAAAGAAGTTGTGCTTGAGAAGTGCTTGGATACTTGTGAATAAAACTGTAAACACGAACTGTGGCTGCTATGAAAACAATAGGATTGTTGTAGAAGGGCTCCATGTCAACCATTATATTCTTGTCCTCGAGACACTTTAGGGACAAATTCTTGCAGGTCACAAAAAGACGCAATGATGGTCAGATCCATGTTCATGCAGTGCAGTTCTCTTAGCCTTGTAGCTCATATAGTTATTGCACAAACAAGTTGCCCACATAATAAGGCTATGTCTGGCCACATGCCACAATAGCCTCATTAGTCGTTCTTGCCCTGGGGCCACAGAACAAGTGTTTATCATGACTCACACACACACACACCCACACACACACACACACACACACACACACACACACACACACACACACACACACACACACACACACACATAGGGGGGAATTTATCATAAGTCTTTTAGAGCATAACTATTCTAGTTACCCATTGCGACCCATCAGAGCTCAGTTTTCATTTCCCCACAGATGTTTATAAAATTAAATCCGAGCTTTGATTGGTTTCCATGGGCAACTAGAACGGTTTTACCTCAGAAGTCTTCCCCATAGACTGTATACATCCATACAGGGCAAAATAGCACAATATACTCACATATATATTACATACAAACACAGACTGTATACATCCATACAGGGCAAATAGATCACTATATGCAAACCACATAACACACACACACATCTGTGCCAAAGATAACTTCATACGGTTATAGAGCCACAAATAAAAAATATATATATACACAGACATCTGTGCCTAGGATACAGACATATATCCATATCAAACAAATATGTCAGTATATGTACATACCACATATATACACACATCTGTGCCCAGAATAGCGTTATACACACACAGCTCCATAATGAACAAATACATAAGTACATATAAAATATACCCACATCTGTGCTCAGGATACCTTTTTACAAACGGATACATACAGAACATAAACACCCCATGGATGTGTACAATGCAAATAAATCAGTATATACACACACACACCATATAACAAAAATATACAATGTACAATGTTTAACGGACTGCTTCAAAACAGCCCAAATATGGCTTCAAAGCGCCACGTGTGCCTTACCAGAGCAGTGCTGCTAACTCCAGTACTTCCCACAGGTCATGGTTTCCGGATCACCTTACTAATGCACAGGTGATCTAATCTTTTTTATTTATTTATTTTTTAGAGAACCAGGAATTGCCTCCAGTGTTTTCCTTATGTACTTATATACTGAAATCATGACCTGTTGTGGGAATGGAATTCAAACCGCATTCGCACGCAGCATTTTGATTGCATTTTTAAACACAATTAAAATTTCAAATATTGAGTAAATATTGCACATTTACTAAAGGCTGAAGGCGCGTTCACACGTTGCGTTTTGACCTGCGTTTTCATTGCGTTTGAAATGCATATACAACAGCTGAGGAGAGGTGATTTGCCTAATTACATCATTGTTAACGTTTCCGTTTACAAAACGCATTGTAAAGGCGAAGTTAACGTACACGTTAACAAAGCGTTAACACATGCGTTAACATTGTGTTTACAAACGTAAACGGTAATGTAATTAGGCAAATTACCTCACATCATCTGTTGTATATGCGTTTCAAACGCAATGAAAACGCAACCAAAACGCTACGTGTGAACGCGCCCTCAGGAAACACAGTTTTAGTTTAATGTGTGATAGGGGCGAAGCCTTTAAGTTAAGGCTAAAAAGACGATTGAAATGCCACGTGTAAACACCGCCTATGCAATACTGAGCTAGATTTAACCCTTTCACGACCCGTGACGTAATAGTTTTCACCTCGATCGCCGCCCACGCGCCGCCATCTTTTCGAGGATCGCCGCTCCCCTTGACGTCATCGGGGAGCGGCGATCCGTCGCCATGGTAACCTCGGGTCTCACGAAGACCCGAGGCTACTTCGGGTTAACCCATGCATTACAATGTGCTATCAGCAAATTGTAATGTATGAGTAGTAAAATCCCCATATACTGCCATACTGTAGTATGGCAGTATAGGATAGGATCGTGCAGACACCCTAGGGTTAAAGTACCCTAGGGAGTCTGAAAAGTACTAAAAATAAAAATAAAAAAAAGTAAAAAAAAAAAAAAATTATAATAAAAAACCCTAAAAACTCAAATCACCCCCCTTTCCCTAGAACTGATATAAATATAAATAAACAGTAAAAATCATAAACACATTAGGTATCGCCGCGTCCGAAAATGTCCGATCTATCAAAATATGATAACGTTTTTTTACTGCGTTTAACGGAAAATCACGCCCAAAGT
This sequence comes from Engystomops pustulosus, assembly GCA_019512145.1. Lineage (NCBI taxonomy): Eukaryota > Metazoa > Chordata > Amphibia > Anura > Leptodactylidae > Engystomops > Engystomops pustulosus. The sequence goes on from CM033649.1 coordinate 66,483,091, forward strand.
CGAGAATGGCACTTTTTTTGTCATTTAAAAAAATTAAAAAATTCTAAAATTGATAACATTGTAAACGTCATCAAAACCCGCAAAAAAACAAGGCCACCCACAGCTCAGTACACCAAAGTATAAAAAAGTTATTAGCGCCAGAAGATGGCAAAATCCCCCCCAAAATTTTTGTACAGGAGGTTTTAATTTTTTTAAATGTATGAAAACATTATAAAACCTACCGTATATACTCGTGTATAAGCCGACCCGAGAAGTTCTAGGGGAGGGGCTTATCACAAAACAGGAAGTTCTAGGGGATGGGCTTATCACTACAAAACAGGAAGTTCTAGGGGAGGGGCTTATCACTACATAACAGAAAGTTCTAGGGGAGTGGAAATCACTACAAAATGGACTGTTCTAGGGGAGGAGCTTATCACTGCACAATTAGACAGTCCAAAGAGGAATAATTCATCACTGCACAATGGGACGCTCTAAAAGGAGAAGCTTATCACTGAGAAGGGGAAAGTCCCGGAGGTGCTTAATACTGCACAATGGGACAGTCCAAAGATGGAAGGGTTTATTCCTGCACAATAGGACCGCCCAAAGGGGAGGAGCTTAACAGTGCTCAATGGAACAACCCAAGAGGAGGAGCTTATCACTAAAAAAAAATCAGACATTCAAGAGGGGAGGAGCTTAATACTGCACAATAGGACTCTCCAAATGGGAAAAGCTTAATACTGCACAGGAGGAGGAGGAGCTTATCAATTTGAAATGGAAAGTCCCAGGAGTGGAGCTTAATACTGCACTTCAGGTGAATGCGGATGGTCCCAGTATAATCCCTACATGGTAATGTCGGTAATGAAGCACCTATTAAATGTGACGGCCATTATTTCTTATAGAAAATAAACTTGCCCTTTGTAATGCCCATTTCCAAAATGGCTGCCACAGGTTCAAATGTGGCGCACCTACTGCACTGATGAGGTTGAGGATTACAGCAGGAACGCCGAAATCAGCATTGCCCCATTCACACCCACTTGCCATGGAGGTGGCATGAGAAGGGAAATCGGTGTAATTCCTGGCGGTAAGCCTGGTGACAAATAATCGCCCTTTGTTATGCCCATTTCCAAAATGCCCCTCACCGATTCAAAGCCGGGTCCTTTCCAGAAAATATTCTAAGGGAAATCTGTGGCCTGGATGCAAATAAATGTTCTTTTTATGTATATGGGAACGAGCAGCGTCGCAGTATTGTATTTTTATTTCACTCTGTCCCATTTTTTAGCATAAGGAGCCTCCAGGGGCGTCTCAGAAATCATAAGGCCCCATCGCAGGACCTAATTATGAAGCTCCTTCCCCTTCTGTAATTGTAGTTATTATACGGTAAATCATTGCGCACATGATAGTGACCGGGCCTGATCGCAGGCATGAGAGACCCGCTGTGGATCCGCAGCAGAAAATTTTAGTGCTGATCATAAATGGCTCATTCATGATGGGGATGAAGTTGCCCCCCCTACCCCCTGCGTGAAAGGCAGTGTGATTGCGCCGAAATCCGATTGCGTGCGCCAAAATCCCGGGGCAATTCGGTGGAAACCCGACAAAAGTGGGGTCGCGGAGCCCTTAGTAAATGAGCCCAAGTGACTCTCCTCTTGCCGAGTAATATGCTGCAGCTATGAGCGGCACCTCCCTCCCTTGTACCGTCCAGACTACGTCTAGATAATGAGCTCATTGAGCAAGTAGTTACTGAGGATGATACTGCGCTAAGGAAGTAAAGTGCACAGACTCTAGCAGCTGCTTTCACAGCAGGGACAGCGCCCCCTGTAGTTAGGAGGATTAGACTGCCTCTGGTGGATTCCATTTCCTCACAATATAGATCACGATGTCCTGCTCATAGAGCCGGTGGTTCTCACTCGGCGTCTTCCACTTTCACATGCGCTGGCGTAGAGATCGTGATCTACAACTTCTATTTCTACAGGTCGCATCTGGTCTATTGACAGCAAAACCGTGAGTGACGTGCACAATACTACATTACCTATCAGCTGCTTGTGCCAATATTGTATATACAGGCGGTCCCCTACTTAAGGACACCCAACTTACAGATAATCCATAGTTAGAGATAGCCCCTCTGACCTCTGGTGAAGCTCTCTGGAAGCTTTACTATAGTCCCAGACTGCAATGATCAGCTGCAGCCCATCTGCCTCAAAGTTGGACGTACTGTGCGTTCAGAGATGCTCTTCTGCCTACCTTGGTTGTAACGGGTGGTGATTTGAGTCACTGTTGCCTTTCTATCAGCTCGAACCAGTCTGCTCATTCTCCTCTGACCTCTGGCATCAACAAGGCATTCCGCCCACAGAACTGCCGCTCACTGGATGTTTTTTCTTTTTCGAACCATTCTCTGTAAACCCTAGAGATGGTTGTGCGTGAAAATCCCAGTAGATCAGCAGTTTCTGAAATACTCAGACCAGCCCTTCTGGCACCAACAACCATGCCACGTTCAAAGGCCTCAAATCACCTTTCTTCTCCATACTGATGCTCGGGAGAACTGCAGGAGATTGTCTTGACCATGTCTACATGCCTAAATGTACTGCCGCCATGTGATTGGCTGATTAGAAATTAAGTGTTAACGAGCAGTTGGACAGGTGTACCTAATAAAGTGGCCGGTGAGTGTATAGGACATTACATCTTCTGATGAGACCAATCAGACATCTGCTGAAACTGATGGAAAATCTCAGGACTTCACCTGAAACATTGTAGCCAACTTTATTTACAACAATGTTACAACGGTTTCAGCATTTATAAACAATATCATCTTTGTTGCCCACAACATTTCTATCCAATACAACCTCCCACATATTTATCACTACTCTATACCAGTCTTTTTGGCTATGGTTAGCACTTGGGCCCTTTTGGTGCCAATCTACCCTGTTTCCCAGCCTGTGATCTCTAAATTTGTCATATCTTTACTGATCAGTTTTCTAAGTGTATATTGTTAGTTGAAGACTTTATATATGTCTCCTCTGGCAATTATATACTGGGTTGTAGGTATGCACTGGATTGGACTAGGCAGGATGGCATATCCCTGGGTTGTAGGTATGCACTGGATCGGACTAGGCAGGATGGCATATCCCTGGGTTGTAGGTATGTACTGGATTGGACTAGGCAGGATGGCATATCCCTGGGTTGTAGGTATGCACTGGATTGGACTAGGCAGGATGGCATATCCCTGGGTTGTAGGTATGCACTGGATCAGACTAGGCAGGATGGCATATCCATTATAGACACGTATCACCTTTTTTATAATGTTAAAAAACTTTATCCTTTTCAGTGCCAGTAATGCTTCGTAATTTTTTTTACCTTATGTTTTTTCCTTACGTTTTTAGTCATGCAGAACACCTGACCATTACTTAAAGCCCTGCCGTACGTCCGATTATATTGTATGTTCCGGGCGGTTAGGTCCTAGCGCTGACCTATTTGTTTTGTATGTTTGTAGATACCCCGATCTCTAGGCAGACCCCAACCCAAGATAGACTCCAGACCCCTCATACCTACACCCCTTGACCTCGAAAGACTGCAGTCCGGACACTAACCTACAACTGGCCCAATACTAATCCTCCTAACTAAATACAGAGGCCCCTTGATAATTACCATATAACTAACAACCCCCCTGCAAGATTTGTGAAAAAAACGTTCCAGTGCAGTTAGCTCTATGACCACTAGTGGCAATCAGGTTAATGTGAATTTGATCAAGAGCAGAAAAAAGTCCATCAGTCCAACTATACATATAACTTCTTAAGGATGGGCTTATGTCCTCCATTGGGCAGCTTCCCACGCACAAGGTCCTGCATACCTTATACGACCAGACAAAATACCGCAAGAGGACGCCAGCGGCAAACCGCTGTATATAATGTTGTAGTAAACAAGGACCAATGATCATTTTAATGACAAGTTTCTCATTACTCTTGCACTGTCTCATTTCCTGACCTCCTGTTGTCATTGACTATCCATGGCAATCTACGCTCCCTATGACGCAGATATAAAAGACAAATCAATGTTACTGGATTGATCTGCGGTCCATCTACTTACTATCCGAAAGTTGATAACATTAGACTATAAGAGTTCCTCCTTTAAATAGTTAATAATAACTTTGTAAGAGCTTACTTACTCCCGTTAATCGCTGCGGGAACTTCCATGGATTCACCGCCAGCAAGAGACACAATATCAATTGAAGCCGCGCGCCACACCGCGGCCACAAGGCTAAAAATTTAATGTACCGAATGGATTTCCATAAGGTAAAATGGGAACGACCACAGACCAAACTCATGCATAAGAATCCCGTAACAAAAATCACACACTTATTATAAGTACACGCAGTTTAGTTTTATTATATCTTATAATTCCAATCACACTCAGAAATGCTGAAATATGCGATAACACAAAGAATATGTACAGTAATATACTACTATAATACTGCGCCTAGGTACAGTGATTATAACTACTATAATATGCCGGCGAGCAGTTGGACAGGTGTACCTAATAAAGTGGCCGGTGAGTGTATAGGATCCAAAATAAATCATACTTCGTAATACTCACTTCAATATAATCAATATACAAACTTTATAATAAACTTTGTATATTGATTATATTGAAGTCAGTATTACGAAGTATGATTTATAATAAAGTTTGTATATTGATTATATTGAAGTGAGTATTACGAAGTATGATTTATTTTGGATCCTATATACTTCTATTGGTATTGCATGTTTTTGATTAGTAATAGGAGTTGCTTATTTAGTATTGGGTTTTCTCTCCTATTTGGTATTCATCATCCATAATTCATTCATGTCTGTAGTACTGCAGAAGAGCACAATGCTTAGACGCCTCACAGGGATGTATGGAGTAGCTTGGACTGCTGCTCTATTCAAGCAGAAGGGGACACAAGGACCTCCATTTTGTGATCGGTGCAATTCCCAGTAGTCAAACCTCCACCATTGTCCAGAAGCATCACTCCACTAGCCAAACTGTAAAATCATGGAACATAAGTATTTGGATTAGGATTTGTAAATGGTGGATTGTGTGGCTATTTTTTTTATTAAAGAGGTTTGGGTATTTTCCTTGTGAACCACAACATACATTGTTGTGATAGTTGATCCAGTGACTTGTCTGATTGCCAGCTAGAGTTAGGATAGTATACCGTCCTTATTGTGCCCATTCACATGTCCGTAATTTTCTGCGCACACACTCTTCTCTGGAAAAAAGTGAAGCATGCACTAATTTTTTCATGTTGGTGGACCACCTAAGAGACTTCAAGTTAGCCACTGGAAACAAAAAAACAGCAGCAGAAATTGACAAAGTATTGTATAGATTTACATAATGTTCATGATACACTTAGGACTTTAGTTAAATAAAATGAATATATTGAAAAGGCTGCTATCTGCTTATGGGAAGCTGCTGCTCCACAGATCTTCAGTTTGTTACTGTTTTGTATTCTTGTTTTGTGTGGACTACATTGTGTCAGATTTTGTAGAGAAGGTTGGAATGTCTGACATCCACTGCCTTAGGGGCCAGAATTCAAGGGTTGAAAAGATAAATCGTCACACTTATCATTGGGAATTGTTATGCATTTTTTTGTGCATCTGTTATTTATGTTGGCCCTTGTCAAATGGTGTATTTGTCGCAGGGAGATGGACTTGTCTTTAAAGGAAATCTACCATTTAAATCCATAATGATAAACCAGGGGTACTAAGTCATAGATCCAGGCACCATGACTGTGGTAATCTTGTTATATTTGTTATTGATGGCCTCCTCCCTCCTCAAATCAACTTTTACCAATTCTACTAAGTGCTCTAGGGGCGTTACCAGCCACTTACACTGTCTCACCGCCGCCCTCTGCCTGTTGTATCTCACCCAGTAGGAGGGGAAAAGTCATCCTTGCTCATTAGCATAATTTTGAGAGTAGATTTTTAGGAAGGAGGGCATGGATACTACATGGATTACCACAGTCACAGTACCTGTATCATGATGGATTTTAAAGGCAGAATGCCTTTAATTCCATTCAAGCGCACATCTTACTACCTCTAGTTGCAATTATTCTGCATTCTGCATTTATTTTTCATTTGAACATGTGAACTTCACATATGAGGAAGACCTGCTCATGGTTGATAATTTAGAAGCACGACTTTTGGTTTTAAAAATGGTAATTCAGGAAATTTGTGGCTATGGTCAGGGATAAGGGGTAAACTATGATTATACACGACACCTCGGGACTGGAAAGCACTTGCAACAAATATGTGACTTTGTCAAAGTGCTCTCCATGCTCCCGCCCAAGCTATACCCCTTAAATTAGATAAAGGATAAAACAGTCAAGTAAGGTAATAAATCTGAGACAAAAGCGTAGATCAATCATATAATGTTCACAGGATGAAAGAAAGAATTATCCCCGACTTAAAAGAAAAACATAAGTGCTGTGTACTGTTGGGTATGAAGAAAGAAAGGAAACCACATTGTGTGACACTGTGATGCAATATGAAGCTAACAACATTGTGTGTAGCTGTTAGTTTCAGTAAGCCGCTCGCCAGTAACCCTTTACTTTTGCCCCTGATCAGTAATGGTCATTTGGCCGATCACATGTCCAAAAAAAAGACCAAAGTTCAAATGGTGACTGATTATGTCTTCATCTGCAGCAGATCTCCTTGCAAAACAAGAGATGTACTGGTGACATGTACACACACTGAAAGCGCTGAAAAGTTGCACCCAGAGGGTGCTGTGACACGTAGCGCTTTGGCTCTATGGAAACGCATACGATCGGTAACCAGCACCCAGTGTCTAAATGCAAGTCACCGGGTGCTGGTTGCCAATCGCATGGGTTTCCTGTAAAAGCATTTGGTGTGGACCCATGTATTTTCTGCATGTATTTACATTTTTATATAATATAGGACATAGAATAGATCATCAAAGTTAGGTCAGTGGATGTCTGACAGTACTAACACCCATTAGATGGAAACAATACAGAACAAAAAGCTGAAAGAAAGTCTATGTTCTATACATAGTGGCCAAACTACGTCTCTGCAGGTTCCTATCAGTAGAAAATTATAATATAAGCAGTTTGGGCAGTAGCCCGGGGGCCGTGGCCACCCAAACCAAACACTAAATTTTATACTGAGAAGGACCTTCACCCATAAAATCCTTGCACATCTTTTCCTGCTCTCAATACATATGTACACAAGAGCCTTTACAGGACCTTTGACGGTCCTCCAAAGGTTCTGAAACCGCAGATTGAAAGCAGGAAGGAAGGCATCCTCCATATGTAGGAAGTGAATTCCAGACTTGTAGGGGCTATAATATTTGTACTCTGGGCCCGTGGCAGTCTTAATCCTCCCCTACTTCCTATCCATGTGAATGCTGAGCTGCAGTTTCCCATGGCTACCACTACACAGGCAGCAGATCGATTGGGGTCCAGGCTCTTTATGAGTGCAGTTGAACATGCTGAATCACTTGCTACACTTGCACACTCTGCCCATGCAAAAGGACCCCTAGTAACATATGCATCAAAAAATAAGCTTCACAGAATTAATAGGAGATGGGGACTGGTAGAAGTTTCCAAAGCTCCCTGATCGCTTTTATCTAACCGATCTCTTAAGTTTTTATAAATTTTTCACTATGATTCATATGTATCCGTAGTATTCATAATACACAACAATAATTGTACTATAGAGTATGATAAAGACAACCTACTGCTATACTACTACTACTGCCAAGTGTGAACCCAGCCTTAGAGTAACGCTGTTACATGACTACAAACCTCACACACTCAGTATGAATCAGCAAACAGAAGCCACTTCTTTGCAAGGCGGTGGAACAGATTTGTCCCATATTGTATATCCAGATGGCCTGCAAGTCAATATCTTTGTAGCAAGATCACATTTCATCTGTAGAAACGTTCTGGGAGAGGCTTAAACATCTTAATACGTTTTTAAAGCATACAAGGTTTAATGAATTGAGCTAATTAATCCTGTAGTTACCTGAATAGTGAGATTGTATCAATGAGGACTGTGAAGTGCTTGCTCCATACTTTGAGGTGTAGGTACTCAGGATATAGTACTTGCAATGCAGGGCGACTTTTCTTTGTTATAATTTTATTTTGAAAGTAATTTTTTTTTTTTTACTTTTTATATCTCTTCACCAAATGTATTGAAGCTACAAATCCGCTTCTGGCCACAAGGTGTCCACATGGAAATCTGCCTGTTATGGAGTTTTGGCTTCTACATCTCTTCTGGAAAATTCTGTTTCACTTCTTCTCTTTTTTTCATCAGTAGTTTAAAGGACATCTGCCACCAGGACGAAGGATTGTAAACCAAGCACACTGATATACTGGTGTGTGTCCCCTCTGGCAGGAATTGCTCTTCTTTAAGCTTTTTATGCCCTTGTTTTTAAAAATAAAAGGCAATAAAACTATGCAAATGAGCCTATTAACAGCTATGGAGCCCAGATCCCCTCAGGTTAATTTGCATAATTAAAAAAAAACCTTTTTTGTAAAAACAAGGGCATAAGAAGATAAAAGAAGAGCAGATCCTACCAGAGGGGGCACACACCAGTATGTCAGTGTGCTTGGTTTACAATCCTTCATCCTGATGGTAGATGTCCTTTAAGGCTTCATTCACAAGCTTCTAATGTTTATGGATATGTTTACATATCCATAACCTTACACTGGCAGACAGAGACATCAGTATACATTGCATCCAATAAACTGTGCAATGTAACTTTTTAGATATTTAAGAAAAATTTCTTGAAATTACAGTTTAAGTTCATGTTTAATTCAGAATCCATTTTGGTTCTGTTTCCAATACTAAAAATAAGCAGGACATTTTGGAAAAAGATTAATGCTAATTCAGAGATCCATGTGTGCCGGGTGCATTTCCCTGACTGACCATAGCACTGTATCCTGGTGATCTATGATACTATAAGTTTGCTGGTCTATTGTTTAATACATCATGATGATGTGATAGATGCATGGTTGGTCTGGATCTCCCAGCATCCTAGATCCATGCACCGTAATGAATTCAGCCAAGCTGCATTCAGTCCCTGGGATGTATCCATTACCCTACTTGTACATATATCTGCTTTCTCATGGCAAAAACAAAGGTTTTGCGGGAATTTGCAGCCCAAATGTCATTAATGTGTAAAGTTCACGCAGAGGACAGTCAAAGACGCTGCCTGAGCTGCAAAGATGGTCAGGAATAGGAAATGTCCGGGCTACTGAATTGTACACAGAATTTTCTTGATATATTGTAATTCAGATACATATATACATATCTCATTGTACCTACATATATGTATATGCCAATATTTAAAAAAAAAAGGTTCAAGAACTTTGCCAGGCCTGTAAGTCTAACTGCAATTGTGGGGAAAATATTGGAAGGGTTGCTTAAGGACTACATACAGGTAGTGTTGTAGGGTTATGGCCCATGGCAGAGGTGACAGGTTCCATTTAAAGTGGCAACTTATAGAAAATAACACTATGTAAATGCATTTACATGAGACAATTATGTCATGTATGAGGCTAAGTGATGGATAATACAATCTTTCATGCAGTCCACACCATACAGTCGGCTGCTGCACCCTGTTTTCTATAGTATGAACTGCTGCCAAACAAGCATTTGCAGGTCTGCTGACTGATGACTTGGCTTATTTATAGAGGGCAATGGGCCGTATGAGCATTGGTTTAGGAAGCCATTAGACAATGTCAAATGTAAATGTTTGTCGACGGATTAAGTTGTTGATGGGTTACAATAGCAACTATCAGAAATGTGAATACAATTGTGGAGTATAACGCTGTAACTCAGGTTACACAGGTAACTCTTGTACATGTGATGGATACTCCAGGCTGTCAGTGTATACTTGGACAGTCACTAGAGTCACTGAAGATCATGGATATAAATGTACCATAAAGAGTTTATATACATTCCATATACATAATGTATGTGAGCATTGACAGCTGGGTAAGTAATATACAGACAAGCATTAATAGCTCCCCAGTGATTTACCTGACAGCAAGGCGTGAGGGGTAATGTTACTACATGCAAAGCATGAAGGCTCCTTCCGTCACTGGGGTTAACAGGGTGTAGGCCAGGCCTTACGTGTCAAAAGTAGAAAAACAAGTGGATTATTAAAAAAAAAAATATATATTGTACAATTCTTGTTCTTGTGTGAATTTCAGGCTGCATGTTATAGAGAAGGTGGAGCTTACCAGATTTTAGATAGTTTCCTATCCTTACGCAGCATGTTATAGAGCAAGAGGAGCAGAACATATTGTACATTTGGGCACATTTGTTTACCCAGTCCGTAGAATCCACCTAAAGTGCATAGTCCGTCTATAATGCACTGTGTCGCAATTCACTAAGATCGTGCGTCTGATATCCTGTATATGTCGCCTCCCCGCTCAGGTCAGCCAGAGTTCACCTCCTTCTTCGTGCTGCATGTACGTGCATTGTCTTGCGACACAATTTGAAACTTAAATCCTGCACTCAGTCCGAATCAGTCGGATCGTCCGAAGGCCCGCCCCCATTTCTGTCGCATGAAAGCCGGGGCAGCTGCACCACAATCAGGTCGCATGCAACACAATCCCAGCGCAAACCCCTGTTAAATACCTGTCAAAGCTGCTCAAATCCTGATAACTGTGAACAGTCCGACGAAACTGCGATCCGCGACCCTTAGTAAATGAGCCCCATTATGTCCTATGTCCAGGCAGTGTGTTATAGAGCACATGGAGCTGCATGGAACATGTGCAAGTAGAGTATTGTAGAAGGAGGAGAATAGCAGCAGATATATAGTTTTGTGCAAAATAAATTCTGTGTAGTTTGCGATTTCTTTGTTTTTATCTCTACTACTTCCATCCTATAGATAGTAATTATTGGCCAGTCCTATGGGTGATTGACAGTCTGTGGTGTATCAATTACTAAATTAATCTCCAATCTGCTCAGTTCCATAACAGGCTCCTTCCAGATAAAGCCGCATTTTTATAGTTACAGGTTCCCTCTGACATCACCACAAAAAGTTATAGATCTGCATGTTAATAAATGTCATCAGGGTGGTATTTGTGGTACTTACTTACATCGCCCATTTACCATTCATGACTCAGGCCATTCTCTTCTTCTGCCCACTCTGAGATTAAAAAGGGCAGCATTGTGAATATGCTGGCTACAGAGGGAGAGGAGGGGTGATAAATGAGGAACCTTGTGCTCTGCGGGATCATATGTAAATTTCTTACTGTTTAAGAAACAAGAGGTCTGTCTAATGATCCACTGCACCAAGTAACACCATTGTGTTCTCTAAATAGCAAAGTAACGTTTGTAAAATTTATTTTCATTTTGCTTTTTCTTTAAAAAACATTAAACTGAGAACAAAAAATGAAATGACTGCTCTTGGAGAGATCAGGGCAGCTGCTGTACATGCTATACGGCATTGTGCTGAGTCAGCAGTGCTCCCAGGACTATTCATAGTGATGCCTTGTAACCGGTTTCTTATATGTGCTATACACAATCATAAGAAGAAGAAAGTGCAGCCACATTGTAATTTCTGGTTTTATTAGTCAGGAGATTAAAAACTGCAAATTAAAACTCAGCTAAATCTAACAAATTACATTTTTCTTTATTCATAAGTACCCAACACATTAGATGCAAATATCGCATGATCCAAATTAAGTGCTAACCCCTGAATACAATACTACATACAGGTACTATATTTTTAAATAGTTTTTCATCCATGAAATCTTCATACATCTGTTCCTGCTCTCAATAAAAATGTACACAAGAGCCATTTCAGGACCTTTGAAGGAGGGGGGCTCACTACCCTTAATCTTGTGGTGGTGCTGCCCCCCTTGGTAAAACACTGCCTGGCCAAGTAATTAAAGCCTAAAAAAAGAAAATGTTTTACTTACCTCTGGCTTCTTCTCCCCACGGCTATGTCTTCTTCCCTACACGCACACACTATAACGTAACGTGGTGTCACGGCCGTGTGATGTTATAGTGTGTACGCGCCAGGAGAGAAGAAGACGGAGCCATCAGGAGAAGAAGCCACAGTGAAGTATAGAGTTGTTTTTTAAGGGGGTTTTCATTAGCAAGGTGGGGCTCTGTTGTAGACATTACATTATAGGGGGGCTCTACTGTGGACATTACATTAAACTGGGGGCTCTGCAGTAGATATTACATTATAGGGGGGCTCTACTGTGGACATTACATTAAACTGGGGGCTCTGCAATGGACATTACATTAAAGGGGAGCTTTGCAGTTGACATTACATTAAAGGGGAGCTTTGCAGTTCACATTGCATTAAAGGGGGGCTCTACTGTGGACATTTCATTAAAGGGGGGCTCTGCTGTGGACATTTCATTAAAGGGGGGCTTTGCAGTTGACATTACATTAAAGGGGGGCTCTGCTGTAGATATTTCATTAAAGGTGGGCTCTGTAGTAGGCATTACATAAAAAGGGGACTCTGGGGATCATCTGTGTGTATCCCAATTGAATATTACTACTAAGCGCAATATATAACTCTTTGCCCGGGGGGAAGGCGGCTTTCTATGATTCACCTCAGGCAGCAGAGGGGCCAGGTTCACCCCTGGTTGCCATGGCAGTGTGTTTTGCATCATTGTCATACTGGAAGACCCAACCATGACCCATCTTCAAGTGTGTGGAGAGGCTTCTGTTATACAGGAAATAAGTTCAAGCAGGAGCAAATAATACAGAAAATGAGTGCAGAGTAGAAGTAGAACATCACTGAGAGAGACAGAATACTTGCACGTTGGTATGGAATCAAATACTTATTGCATGCAGAAAATGCTAATTAATTAGCTATTATATTATTAGTATTTATTATTATTATCATGCAATGTGAGTGCTTCCTGCTTGCCTCTCGTCCCTCTCTCCATCCTCTTCTTGCCTGCTGCGATTTGACCGCGGTGCAACGAACGCAAGCACGCGCGTTGAAACACCACGCAAATGGAGGAAAGACCCTTGAATACAATGGGACAGAGTGCAATGCGATTTCTGAGCGTCAAATGCACGCGCGACTCGCGCGTGAAAAACGCCAGTGTAGAAGGGCCAATGTGAAGACAGAATCTAAAAAAAAAAAATACAGTGGACAGCAGGGAGTGTAGCACCTAACCAATGGATAGCAGGGGTGTAACACCTAACCACTGGATAGCAGGGGTTGTAGCACCTATCCACTGGATAGCAGGGGTGTAGCACCTAACCAATGGATAGCAGGGAGTGTAACACCTAACCACTGGATAGCAGGGAGTGTAGAACCTAACCAATGGATAGCAGGGAGTGTAGAACCTAACCAATGGATAGCAGGGAGTGTAGCAACTAACCAATGGATAGCAGGGGTTGTAGCACCTAACCACTGGATAGCAGGGGTTGTAGCACCTAACCACTGGATAGCAGGGGTTGTAGCACCTAACCACTGGATAGCAGGGGTGTAGCACCTAACCAATGGATAGCAGGGAGTGTAACACCTAACCACTGAATAGCAGGGAGTGTAGAACCTAACCAATGGATAGCAGGGAGTGTAGCACCTAACCACTGGATAGCAGGGGTTGTAGCACCTAACCACTGGACAGCAGGGGTGTAGCACCTAACCACTGGATAGCAGGGAGTGTAGAATCTAACCAATGGATAGCAGGGGTTGTAGCACCTAACCACTGGACAGCAGGGAGTGTAGCACCTAACCACTGGATAGCAGGGGTGTAGCACGTAACCACGGGATAGCAGGGGATGTAGTACCTAGCCACTAGACAGCAGGGGTGTAGCAACTAACCACGGGATAGCAGGGGTGTAGCATACTGGACATCAGGGGGTGTAGCATCTAAATACTAAACAGTAGGGAGTGTAGCAACTAATTGCTACATAGCAAGAAGTGTAGAATTTAGGCCTCATGCACAGAAATGTTCTGGTTGGAGATGGGGGACTCGCCATAGGAAGTTAGCAGGAACTGGACACGCTCTGTAATTTGCGGTGTGCCCGCCTGACTCTGTTGCGGTGAGACACTAAGTGTTCACCGCACTGTGACTGTGCACAATAGACTTCTATGGTGGCATAAATGGCAGCTAGCTCACAGACACAATTTATGTTCAAATGTTTAGAGGAATTTTACAATACAGACAGTCCCAGGGTTACATACAGGATAGGTTCTAATGGGTTTGTTCTTAAATTGAATTTGTATGTAAGTTGGAACTGTATACTTTATCATTGTTACCCCAGTCAAATTTTTTTTGGTCTCTGTAACAATTGGATATTAAAAATGTTGGATTGTCGTAAGAACCAGGATTAACAATTAAGCTTCATTTCTGACACCTAAAATTCAGTAAATAACCAACATCCAGAGGTCCATTTGTAACTAGGGGTCGTCTGTAAGTCGGGTGTTCTTAAGTAGTGGACCGCCTGTACTGGAAAAGAGGGGGAATCTATGGTTTCAGGTACATCCATCCCATGAGAGTGGAAGTGATGGCACATACAATCTTTAGTCACAATGTATTAATATTACCCTTTGTATTCAATTATAACATATTTTACAGTGCAATTACAACTGAACTGACATGTTTCCTATAGATAGAGGGTATGACCTATTACTTGTGTTGAGCCCACAGAACCACGATCAGACACCGCAAAGATGACATTTCTGTTGTAAGTAGATCCCAATATTTGGTGAAAGTGTCCATGGCTTGATCTATGTATTTCAATCAATTTAAAAAGCAATCTTTTATAGACTATTATCTTGATGCAATATCACATATGTTCACAATAATGGCTTAGCTAGCTCAATTCCCCTGAGAAACTGCAACTCTATTTAATGAATCCATAATCCAGATTTAACCCTAAGGGTCCGAGGGATTTCAGAAATCTTATCCAGAGGACTCATTCGTTTTTAGAAATGCCAGCTGGTCCTCCTACTCCTCCTGAAACATTCGAGTGATTGACATATTCTGATTGGGAGTTACAGTCCTCACATACACAGATGTATTTTTGGCATGTACGCTAGTCTATGGGAACATGAAAAATACAGATGCCTCACAAGTGTCATCTGTGTGCTGGCTCTAATAACTTGGGGGGAAAAGTATCATTCAGAAATGTGGGAGAATGAAACAATCTTTTATTCAAATGTATACACATTACAGAAGGCAGTGTTAGTACCAACTACATGTCCTCAAGCCCCCCAAGAAAGTATGTCCAAAAACTGTACCTGGCAGCTGATGGAAAAATTATAAACTAGAATGTTTTAGGTAAACCAACCAAAGTATCAATAAATAATAAAAATGTATAGATATGGGTACATTCATACAGCCGTATGCCAGCCTGGTTGTAGCCGGGTGGGCATATGATGTGAGCTGGAGAGGAGGTGACCCATCCCCCTCCATAGAAAATCGTGGCGCAAGGCCACATACACGGGGAAAGATAGAGCATGCTCTATCTTATCCCCGTGTACGGCGCGGAACGGTGCCACACATGTGTGGCACCGTACCACTGTCATGGCTGTCTATGGGGGCGTATATGAGGATGCAAATTTGCGTCTGCATAAACATCCCCCCAAATGGTCATATGAATGTACCCTACAGGAGAAGATGAGAAGCCCACCAAAACAGCTATGAGAAGCCCACCAAAACAGCTATGTATTAATCAGAAAATAAAGATGAAGAAACGTCCCAAAAGTGAAATGAAAAGATAGTCGAAGCAGAAGCCAAACAAATACACAACGAGATAGATGCAATGCTACAGCCACCAAAATACAGACCTACACAAAGGCTGACAATTGGACAACAAGCCACACGCGTATCACCACTAAAAGTGGCTTCCTTTAGGAAGTCACTTTTTGTAGCCAAACGTGTGGGGTTTGTTGTCCCATCATCCCCCCGCTTTGTTAGATTTGAGTTGTTACATATTTATTTGATGTGCTGGACGTTGGTGTTTTCTCATGGTGGCTTTAGATTGTAGTGCAGGCCCCTTCCTTGGTCTCTCATCCGTGTGCTGGAAACATATGACAAATGAAGAGATTGGGCCAATGGGTGTAAGTCGGAGAGGCAGGCCCCTATAGCAGACTTCTGAATATTGCCCTCATCCCACTTAAAAAAAATACATATTACACTCAAATATACACACACATTCACATACCTATATACATAAACATATACAGTGCCATCTACAGACGTACAGCATATATACACACCATAGACATACAGCATGTACACATCATGTATACACACACATATACAGCATATATACATTGTCCTCTATTTGTTTTGCAGAACTGTAAAAGCAATGAGAGATCCATAGAGGAAAAACGCCTGATGGAGAAACCCAGTGTCGGACTGGGGTTCCTTGGGCCCACCAGATAAACTATGCTGGGGGCCCACCCTCCATTAAAGGGGTATTCCGGGAATATGAACGTCTGACACAAAAACCCATGATGATATAAATAAATGAATACAACAAAACTCAATGTCATTAGTCACAAAACGGAGCTTAAATAGCTTGATTTTATGATTCACAACATTTTATGTCCTCTATAAAGTAGGTGGAGTTATCACCAAGATGGCCACCACTGGAAAATACAAGTCCCATGATCCTTTAGTTCTCAGTAACTCCTCCTACCTCTCAGGCTCTGCTCCCAGTGATGATGTAACAGGTTTTCTTGCTCTGTTACCATAGTAATGATGTGTAACTGCCATAACCAAAACACTGACCATACTGGATGCACTGCAACCAACCGACTACAGCCAAACGTAGTGGTGATCACATGACCTGCCCAGGCGGGTGCAGGACATGTGATGTGGACATGAGACCAGCAGCCATCTTCTGTTCTGCGACGGACCGCGCGGAGGAAATTAACGGACTGATTAAAGGGCCAGTAGCATTTTAATTCTTCATTACATTGTATGTCAACAGCATTTTCTGCTAAGGGGAGCAAAATTTCAAATAACAACTAGTTACACATTAGCTTATATTTTGAGTGTCCATTTGCATATGAATTATGCTGATTCCTGGAATACCCCTTTAACTTCTAGAAAACAGACTCTAGAATCCTCCAAATTGGGTTGTCTTCTGCTATATGTCTTGGTTCCAGTACTGGGTTAGAGCCAGGGCCCACCGGAGGATCCTCTGGTACTTTGGTGGGCCAGTCCAACACTGGAGAAACCACTAGTCTTACCGCTAGCTGTCCATCACAGACCTGCCAGGTTCTATTTCACCAGAACTTTACTCCATTTCACAATTGTTACCATACTCATGACGTATAATATTGATGTCCTTTTAACCAAGAACTATACATTTATATGAAATATATGATCATCAAGCTACATCCAACTTGTACAAAATTCATGTGAATCTTCTTACCTTTAAAGAGCATCTCCAGACACAGTTTAGACAAACAAAAGTGTTAAGGACAATTTCTTAGTGGAAGACCATGATTGTTCAAACTACATTCCAAATCTTCTTATACTGGTCATGTCTTCTAATATGAGCTTTCCTCCTCCACTATGTGACTTTCATGAAATGAAACATGTGAAGCTCATATCTGTGGATGTCAATATCACTGATATGAAGCTATAGTCCAGCATCTTCAAATACATTTTCTGCTAGCAGGATGCTTTTTGACTGTGGTTTACAATGCAAATGAAAGAGATCTTTTACCCCGAAAGTAATAATTAGACAAGTTGTTGAAGGCAGGAACCGTATCATAAGATAGTGAAGTAGTAAGAACAGGAAGGATATGATGTTCCAAGGTGCAGGCAGTGTGCAAACCACAGGACTAACTGCAGAGTAACCTATAGCTAAGCTTGAAATGCCTGTAGGAAAATGTGATTATTGCCTTCCACCAGTCTGTCCACAATCTACCCTGCAGAACAGAAACCCAGAGCAAAGGGCATATATGAGTATACCTACTATTCAATTTGTGAACAATCTGGATCTCTTTTTTCTGCAAGAAAATTTAGGTAGTCAGTATAACTCTTATCCTATACTAAATTATTTGGTCCAAAACATTAAGGGTCTCAAACAACTCCAAACATGGAAGCCCAGAAGATGAGGCATCAATACAAATCTCTCTCAAACATCTCCAAAACCCTCCAAACATGGAAGCCCAGAAGATGAGGCATCAATACAGTTTAACATTATAAGGTAATTATCACACACAGCAGATTTATTGCAAATATTTAGTCGGCTTGAACTACTTTCCCTTTATCTGAATAATTTGATCTTGGTGACATGGAGCCATATGGATATTTTTTAGCCCCATTGAATTGAATGGGAGAGTCTTAGACGTGTGTAGGGTAAACCCACTACTTATACAGAACTAGCTAAACTATCTAATGTATAAATGGTCTCCTGACTATCCTGTAGATAGATGTGGGAGGGGGTAAGGGTGCTGTTGATTGGTGTTTTGATTCTGTGTTGTAATGGAAACAAATGCACTGGGCCGCGCCACAGCTGATCACATATGCGTTTGTATGTGCAAACACATGCGATAGACAATCAGCACCCAGTGTCGTTCATTTAGACAATACAAGACACTTGGTGCTGATAGCCGATCGCACCCGTTACAAAACGGAATCAAAACGTGATCGTGTGAGTGCACCCTAAGGTTTAACCAGTCTTGGGCTCAGTTCACACCTGCATTTGGGTTTTCCATTACACTCTCCACTTTCCACTAAACTAAAAACTAAGAAGGTGAAGGGAAAGTACTTTGTTCACCTTCCGTTCCCCATGGACTTCCATTTACGAATAGTTACCTTCCATTATGCTTCCATTATTAATATACAAGTCAAACCAAGAAACTAGGGCAGTGATGGCGAACCTTTTAGACACCGAGTACCCAAACTACAACCAAAACCCACATATTTTTCGCAAAGTGTCAATGCGACAATTTAAGCAGTAACTTATTACTACCTGCTCTTTCACAGGTTTAAATTGTATAGGCACCTGAGGACACCAATACAGTAGAAAGAAGGAGAAGAAGTTTGGATTATCATTGTAGCTTCCTTCTGGGGTCCTGGGCTGCCTGGGACTGCAAGAGGCCCTGAGTCCTGTTTGGCAAGGGTGATGGTAAGGGTGCCCATATGGAGGGCTCTGAGTGCCACCTCTGGCACCCGTGCCATAGGTTCGCCATCACTGAACTAGGGCATACACTAGTGAAACACCAAACTGACAAAAAATTATAGCTTGATTGCAGTAATAAATCTATACTTTTTGATCAAATTTGTGTTTTACTCATGTATACCCTAGTTTCTTAGTTTGGGTTAGGGTTCTAGATTACAGTCTGTATCTACATTAATGGATAACCAGCTTATGCCTTGTGCAATTTTTTGGCTTGTTCTTTTATTATTAGCAGAGGGAAAGATCCAGGCTACTGCACTATTTTTCCACTGTTTGATAAAGGAAAAATGGAATGTAACTTGCCAAATGCAGGTGTGAACTAAACCTAAAGTGTGTGTCAGACGTTATAGAAGTGCAATTACTAACAAACAGTAACAGGGTAAAATGGTGTCAGAAATTGTGGTAACAGAAAGCAATGAGATAGAGCGCTCTGCTCAACACAACTCTACATTTTGTAACCCACTATTGTCATGGGGGAACAATATATTGACTGAGGGGAGGGAATGGTCAGAAAGCAGGAGTTCTCCTTACAAAGACTTTGCCGATTAAGGCCGCCTTGCAGGTGTGAGGAAACTTATAGTCGTTGATGCTCCACTAGGGGATTCTGGGAAATATCCAAATACGTTTTTCCAGGAAGGGAGAAGGAAAATAATGCCTCTTTTTGCTACCTTGAAAGGAAGCTCTCTTAACATCAAGCATGACCTACATGAAGCCTAGTGACATCAAGTAGGATTAAAGCCAAACCAGCATATTAATTCCAGAAGGAACAGATTCCCAACTGCCAGGGAATGGTGTCATTTAACAAGGTTGTCAGTTCTGGATAACCAACTTTCGCAAAGACACCAATAGAGACCCTTTTAGTGGAATAAAAGTGGTATAAAAATCTAGCAGGGAGAATTGGGGATCAGTTGCCTCTACCTTTTTAAGTAACTGTGCAAGTGCATACACATAGGCATTAGGCATTAGAGTTCTTTCTCCTGGATTATAATTTAGTAAATATTTTTGTCTTGCATGGATACTATTGGATTGGTAGGTATATTATAACTATCATTTTATTTATTTAGATTATTATTATTAAAGACTGTAAATAAAAGGTTAGCAGATTCAGGCCCATGCCACACATATAATAATCCCTGAGGTTTGGTCAAAGCCGAATCCCCCAAAGGCTAATCTGAAGCAATTTACTATGGGATCTTTACCAATCCCATCTGCCTCCTGCAAATAAAACCTCCAGCAAAAAAAATGTTTTCCCTTTTGGGTTTTCAATCGATATCTCAATTTTTCCAGCAGATTCTAAATGCGGATTACAAGCTTTCCAATGCAAAGGTTGAACTCCACATCCCTGTTGCAAACCATGGTGAAAGGCCATTGCACAACTTGGATGACTTTGGCTTTTACCACTGGAATCTCTGTGAATCTTTGCTGTGGAAATTGGCCCACATTTATTATTAGTGAGGCAGTATGCTTCACTTATGTGCAGCGAGGGACAGATTCATGAAGACCAGAGCACAGTGTTCACGAATGTGGCGCACTCTGCATGCACCTAAAGTGCATGAACTGAGTGTACAAGTTTTTTCCTGCTGCACTCGAGCGGCGTGCGCCACATTTCTGTCTGACTTGTTGAACGCCCACTTATGTGCACGGTATTGTGTCGCAGTGTGCACAGTGCAGCCACGACACCATACTGTGAAAAACATATCATAAATACATGTGCAATAAGTTTGCATTTGAAATTATGTGCAAAGACCGACAGAAAACTGGGTCAAGCCTGTTAATAAATCTGGGGCATTATGTCCGTTCTGTTCCTGGCCAATGTGAAATGTCACGGTGTTAAAGCTAATTACAAACAGTAAGGCCTCATGCACACAAACTTATGTGCCCGGGCGAGCATACAGCTGGGTGCAGGGGAGAAGAGGGGTGAGCGCTCCTCACCCCTCCCTGCTCCAATGAAAGCCGAGTGGCACATCGGGTGCCTTAGACAGCCGGATCATGGTCTCCGTGGTTCCTGTGCATTATACTTAAGACTGCATTATACCTACGGCTTTGAGGCTATTTCCCGTTTCATTTTTGTTAAACCATGTCTGGTGGTCAATGTTGTAAGTGAGTTGAGAGATACTGAAGCTGCAAAGGAAACTGTGGCTTAAAATATGATGAGTAAACAATATATTAGGGGAGTTTCAAACCGCCTGTTCTGCTCTGAAAAACAACCGGTAAATGGTTTTCTAACTCTGCAAATGTTCCCCTAGACTTTGCTCTGATTTGTAAATTTATTAACCGTGGTGCCGCTACATCTATAATAATTACCTGGTTTCTAGAGCCAACCCTAAAATGTTTGCTTTTCTCATTAGTGAAGAACTTGCAGGTGCTACTAGATCTTTGACCACAAACCTCTTGAAAATCTACCATTTACCAAATTTTCTCCCACAACTTTTTCTTGTTTGAAAAACAAACAGTTTTTCTTACCTTATATTATAGTTACCAATAAGTACTGATGCTTTACATTATTTTTGTACTTAAGAATTGGTTTTTTAATAGTGGTATGTTTCACTCTGTATAGTGGTGTATAGGGGTGTTGCTATTTGCTCCTGTGCAAGGCTAAGTGATGTTTTAGAATTTTCTATAATAAACTTTGTATTTTAATTATTACCAACCGCTTTGGTCTGACGAGTCCAAATTTGAGATCTTTGGTTCAAACCACCAACGCAGAAAAGGTAAACGAATGGACTCTACATGCCTGAGTCCCACCATGAAGCATGGAGGAGGAGGTGTGATGGTGTGGGGGTGCTTTGCTGCTGACACTGTTGGGGATTTATTCAAAATTGAAGGTATACTGAACCAGCATGGTTACCACAGCATCTTGCAGGGGCATGCTATTCCATCTGGTTTGTGTTTAGTTGGACCATCATTTATTTTTCAACACCCCAAACACACCTCCAGGCTGTGTAAGGGCTATTTAACCAAGAAGCAGAGTGATGGAGTGTTACGCCAGATGACCTGGTCTCCACAGTCACCGGACCTTAACCCAATCGAGATGGCTTGGGACGAGCTGGACCGCGGAGTGAAGGTGAAAGGGCCAACAAGTGCTAAGCATCTCTGGGAACTCATTCAAGATTGTAAGAAAACCATTTCAGGTCACTACCTCTTAAAGTTCATCAAGAGAATACCAAGAGTGTGCAAAGCAGTAATCAAAGCAGAAGGCGACTGCTTTGAAGAACCTAAAATATAAGACATATTTTCAGTTGTTTCACACTTTTTTTGTTAAGTATATAATTCCACATGTGTCAATTCATAGTTTTGATGCCTCCAGTGTGAATCTACAATTTTTATAGTCATGAAATTACAAAAAACTCTTTGAATGAGAAGGTGTGTCCAAACTTTTGTTCTGTACATATATATACACATATCAATCTTTGACTAAAGGTGCTTTTCCTCAAACAATCTAATTCATAAAGTGAGTTGTCTGCAAATCAGATAGCTGTTTCCCGTTTACAATGGTTATCCCATCTGAGGTGTTTAGGACATATCCACATAGGATATGACATTAATATCTAAGGTGCAGTTTTCTAGTGACCATCACCTTCCTAAATGGAGCAGTGGTTGCCGTAATACCCTTATAAGATAGTCCTCACACTTGTACCCTGCTATTTGCCCTAACTTTCCTATTAGTTAATCTAGCTAGCTGGTAAAGCTATTCCATAGAACATCCTTAGTATTTTATATACAGTAAATTAAGTATCTCTGTGATCGTACCTACCAAAAGAATAAAGTAGAGGAGTCATTTGGAGCACACAGTGAAAGACGTTTTTTGATCACATTTGGATTTTTTTTTCAAGCCACCCAGAAACCGGCATCAAATATGAAATACTGTCACTAGGGAGTACAAAAAAATCCCTCATTTAGCTCTGCAAACAGAAAAATAAAAAAGGAATAAAAAAGTTATAGATGGAGTGAAAAATGAAAACATAAAAGCAAAAATGGAATAAAATTCCCCCTTAGCCCCTATACATATAAAATTGACAAATAAGATAAAAAAGTGAAAATTACTGTGTGAACCACACATATGGTATCACAGTGTCCGCAATGAACTAATAATAATAAAACTAAATCATCATTGAACCAGAATGATGAATGGCGTAAAAATTTTTTAAAAAAACAACCAAAAACTATAATTGTTACTAATTTTGGCCCAAATAAAATGCTATAAAGACATATGTCAGGGCTGGGAGTCTGTGGACCCTCTGGACCACCCCGGGAGATGGTACTAGCCGACCTGGGACCGGAGTCTAAGTGGCACCCGGTTTTCACCAAAGCCCACAGCAAAGCGGGATGGACTTGCTGCGGTGGGATACCACAGGTCGTTCCACAGTTGCGACTAGCCCGCGGTGGCTGCCAAGGCAGTAACACAGGGGACAGTCTGTACCCGGAGTAATGGCAGGAGAATAGCACACTAGGACTCACGTCCTAGAATGCACTGGAATGCACACTAGGACTCACGTCAGGAATCGCAGGAGCTGGCGCACAGGAATGGACTGGCACACAGGAATGGACTGGCACACAGGAATTGGCTGGCACACAGGAATGGACTGGCACACAGGAACGGACTGGCACACAGGAATCACAGGAACGCAAGAATCACAGGAAACACAGGAGAGCTTTCTCTTCATGGGGAAGACTTGAAGATCCGGCAAGAGTCACAGGAAGAGGCAGAAACTTGTAGCAGGCCAGCACCAATTACCGGCGCGCTGGCCCTTTAAATCTGAGCGCGCGCCGAGCCGTGGGAGCAGGAGAGGACAACGCTGGAGCCAGGGGAGGTAAGATGAGTGGAGCTCCGGAGGGACGCTGAGGGGCACATGTGCGCCCGCGATCCGAGACAGGGATCGCGGGAGCACCCGTGACAACATAGCTATACCAAAATGGTACTCTACCACATTGAGTACCACAAAAAAACTGTCAATCAGCTCTAAAGACCAAAAAATAAGTGCTTTCACACTTTGAATATAGCATGAATATGAATATGGCAATGCAGAAATTACACATTAGGTTTTATTCTACATAATAAGTAAAACATAAGAACAAATATCCTTCTTCAGCTGTGTTTTAAGATTCTATATAAGACCTTAAAGCTCACAGATAGAATTGTGGTAAGGCACATATCTGGCCAAGTTTACAAAATAATTTCTGCAGTGCTCAGGGTTCCTGAGAGCACAGTGAGCTCCATAATCCTTAAATGGAAGAAGTTTGGGATGACCACAATTCTTCTTCGATCTGGATGTCCAGACAAACTAAGCAATTGTTGGAGAAGAGCCTTGGTGAGAGAGGTAAAGAAGACTCCAAGATCACTGTGACTGAGCTCCAGAGATGCAGTAGGAAGATAGGAAAAAGTTCCACAAAGTCAACTATCACTGCAGCCTCCACCAGTCGGGGCTTTACGGCAGAGTGTGCTGATGGAAGCCTCTCTTCAGTGCAAGACATATAAAAAAAACACATGAAGGACTCCCAGACTCCCATAAGATTCTCTGGTCTCATGAGACAGAAATTGAACAATTGGTGTTAATTCTAAGCAGTATGTGTGGAGAAAACCAGGCGCTGCTCATCACCTGCCAAATACAATCCCGAAATAAGGGTCATGGACTAGTATAGTTATGGAAATACTGGTTTAGACCGTTGATTTAAATTAGGGCAAGAAATTTGAATTGACAAAGTGGTCACCCATTAATTCACTCACTGTTCTACTAGTTCAACATGTTTATGGCTCATAGAGATAGGGCCTAGTGCTCTTTTGATTCTTATTTTTTAAAGGTTTTAGCATTTTTGATTCTTCAGTGAAATTAATCAGTACAAAAGGACATATACCTATTTGGATATTTGATTCAGTGTTATAGAAAAAAAAAGTATTTATTCAGCCACCAATTTTGCAAGTTCTCCCACTTGATGAGAGAATCCTGTAATTGACATAATTGATAGACCTCAACTATGCCAAATGTGAAAACAAATCCAGAAAATCACATTGCCTGTTTTTTAAAAAATTTCTTTGCAAATTATGGTGGAAAATAATTTTGGTCAAAAATAATAATTGGTCACTTACAAACAAGCAAGATTTCTGGCTCTCACAGACCTGTAACCTCTTCTTTAATAGGCTCCTCTGTCCTCCATTCATAACCTGTAGTAGTGCCTCCTGTTTGAACTTATCAGTATAAAAGACACCAGTCCACAACCTCAAACAGTCACACTCCAAACTTCACTATGGTGAACGTCAAAGATCTGTGCTGACTTAAAGAAAAAGTAAATTACCAACATCCAGAGCTTCATTTGTAACTAGGGGTCGTCTGTAAGTGGGGTCGTTTTAAAGTCAGGGACTGCCTATATTGAGATGAATACTTATTTTTATACCATAATATGC
The DNA here is from genome assembly GCA_019512145.1 of Engystomops pustulosus. NCBI lineage: Eukaryota > Metazoa > Chordata > Amphibia > Anura > Leptodactylidae > Engystomops > Engystomops pustulosus. Next base: position 66,508,600 of record CM033649.1, read on the forward strand.
AAATAAATTCTTTAAAATTCAGACAATGCGATTTTCTGGATTTGTTTTCCCATTTTGTCTCTCATAGTTGAGGTCTTCAAGTGATGTCAATTACATGTGGGAGAACTTGGCTAAACTGAGAACTGACTAAATACTTTTTTCCCTACTGTATATCTGAAAAAGTTGTGATATATTCCATTAAAGAAAATTGATAGAAATAGAATGTACATATAAAAATGGACAGGAATTAGTTAGTTGGATAGAATTTGGTTGACCATCGGGATAGATACAAAACATGGTCATGATTTCTAATGTCGGCAGTAGACATTATGGGGCTCATTTACTAAGGGTCCGCGAACCACATTTTCATTGGGTTTCCCAACGATTTCCGTGTTGCGCTGCATATAACAGGGGTTTTTGGTGCACACGATCAGATTTTGGCGCATCGGCAACGACTTTCACGCAACACAAATTGTGGGGTGGGCTCCGGACGATCCAACGGATTTGGACAACGCGTGGGATTTAACATTGCAAATTGTGTCGCATGCACATGCACTCACATTCACCGGGAAGAAGAAGGTGAACTCCGGCGGACCTCAGCGGGGAAGCGATAGATGCAGGATATCGGGCGCACGATGTTGGTGAATCGCGCCAGACTTCATCTTCGTCGAACCGCCCGGATCGGGGACCGCAACAGGACTGGGTAAGTAAATGTACCCCATTATCTGTGTTGATACATTTTGATCTTTTCAATTTTCACTGGATTGTCTGACAGTCTAGTCTATGGGGAAACACCTGGCTGCATCTTATATCTCCCATAGGGGACAGGTTGAATGTTTACTAGTCTGATCCTTTTTTATCCCTGATAAGCGATGGTAGAGAATTAATAACCTGTAAAAAGCGTTGATGGATGATGGAACTTGTTGGCAGTGCTTGCTAACATCCACTTTAACCTAGAAATGATTCTTGGTATGTGTTATGGTATTCTGTGGATGACAGGTCCCATATACTATTCATTCGTCTTAGCAGTAGATCCGTCTACACAATAAGTATGTAATTCCAATGAACAAATAATTTTTTATGGAAGATTTTTGACTGCAGTCCATGTTAATTTGTGAAAAGCAGATCATGTGAAAAATTTAAATTTTTCTTGACTAAGGTGCATTAATGATTTTAAATGAACATATTGCTGTCCAATGTGTCCCCGACCTTACACTGGATGATAGCGTTTGGAAATTTAAAAGGGGTTCTTCCCCCAAACAAGTTAGGCCCTATCCACAGGACAAGGCCTAATTTTTTGATCGGTGAGGTTCTCAGTGAGGAGACCCCCACAGATCACCAGGTCGGCAATCTCCATCAGCTCCATAGAGATGAATGGAGGGGAACGGCTTGTGCTGCTGTCTGCTCCATTCATGTCAGGGAACGAGGAGCAACTTACGTCCTATCCTTTAAAGGAAACCTACCACTGCTCGCATGATAAAATCAAGCGAGCAGACCACCTGTCCATGAGCACAATATATACATTCCCAATTGGTTGAGAAGGTATGCTTTGAGTAGTTTTTCTTTTCCCGTTTTTTTTCATCCTCCTTTTTCAATGGGTTTTAGGTTAAAGTGTCTTAACTTGGCGTTTTCTCCCCTGCATTTTTGAGGTGCATTTTCATTACGTTCTTCAAAGTGGTTGCGTTTTTGAAAATGCATGCGTTTATGGTGTGCGTTTAAAAACGCATGCAATTACATGTGGAGCCAAGGGACGCTCCAGTGACTCAAACCAGAGCACTTCCAACTAATTAGCATATATTTTTTTACTTCCTTTTCTCCAAAACCACTCCATTATGTAACAAAATGAAAGCAGATCATAACCCCTGAAGACATAACGACTGTGTGAGTACTAATGGTCTACCATCAGGCAACCTCATGGTAGATGTCCTTTAAAGGAAACCTACCACTGCTCGCATGATAAAATCAAGCGAGCAGACCACCTGGTAGGCTATTTAATACTGATGCCGGCACATACTTTAGTTAGGCACGGCGATCGTTAGTTTAGATAAAAAAATGTTTTACTTACCTATGAAAATATCCCTCCGGTGCTACCCCTACGTCATCTTCGGAAGGGAGATGCCTTCCGATCTTTAATTATTCCCGCCTCCTTCATATTACCCGTCCTCCTTCGGGTGCCGAGAGCCGTGACGTCACCAAGCTCTCGGCACCTATCGCTGTCCGGCTGTGTGAGAGCTAGTATCTGCGCATGCGCACCCGAAGGAGGACGGCTACAATGAAGGAGGCGGGAATAATTAAAGATCGGAAGGCATTTCCCTTCCGAAGATGACGTAGGGGTAGCACCGGAGGGATATTTTCATAGGTAAGTAAAACATTTTTTTATCTAAACTAACGATCGCCGTGCCTAACTAAAGTATGTGCCGGCATCAGTATTAAATAGCCTACCAGGTGGTCTGCTCGCATGATTTTATCATGCGAGCAGTGGTAGGTTTCCTTTAATAAATTGTTTGCAACACAATTCTGTCAAGTCGCTGTATTAAATGTGTCACAAACTCAGAATAAGCACTAACACGCCGGACACAGTGCAACACAAAACCAGTGCAGACACTTTATAGATACATGTGCAAGTAGTTTACATGTTCTTTCTAGAGCAAATTCAAAAGAAAGCTGGCGTAGCCACAATAACAGATCAGGGCCACTGTGTCTAAAGCAGAATGTGGAGTTTAATGCTTGTAGGTCATTGCTGTGTTTGGGGGGCAAAATCAGAACAGTATACTTCCACAATGTCCCGCATTATAAAGCATGGGCACCCACTGGGAGGGGGTATTATACAGTGCAGGAATCATAAAGAGGGCATTTTTTGGTGTAGGGCCTGGAATGGGGGAATTTTACAATGTATTATACCAAGAAGCATTATTTGTATACTGCCAATATTTTCTGGGGTACTTAAAAAAACCATTTGTGGAGAGTGTTAGGTGTAGAAGTAGGATGTCACTATTAGGGGACTAAGATGAAGGGACAATATGAAGTGAAGAATATAAGATGTGTTTGTGGTAAACCACACAGGGAGGAATGTTGCTGAAAGAGAAGACATGGTGATGCTGGACCTAATGGAGAAGATAGAGAACAGGTACAATCTGAGGACACATTACCTGTATTTAGTGGATGGAATAGGTACTGATTTCGCCAATGTTGCTGTATAGGTACAGTTGTTTTTGATGCAAAAACATGTGAGGGGTTATGTTCAGGAGAGGACACATCAGAAAGGGGCCCGTGCCCCGGATCTTTTACTACCCTTGCAACGTCCCTGGTGGTGGCCATGGGCCTCTGCCCAAATGGCCCATATTGATTTCTGCCACTGGAAAATATCAGACAGATGAATGTCTCACTTCTAAGTAACCTATCAGTCTATTTACAGACATTGGTCTCATGTCTACAAATTTTAATGACGAGAATGGTCCTCAAATGAAATCAAGAACCAAATACCAGACTTCATTTTGTGATAAATTAAAATCAATCACTCACAACCCAAGAAACCTAATGAACAGTCTGGGGTCCCTCTCATGACATCATTATCAATGGTGCTTTTCCTGAACTTGTGTCAGGCAGACTATAAACTCAGGCCTGCTCGCATGATTTTATCATGCGAGCAGTGGTAGGTTTCCTTTAAGGGTTTTGCTAACAGCTCAGATAAATAACAACTTATAATAGAAACAAAAAAAGGACCTCTGAAGCTTTCCAGGGAGTAGTCACCATTTGTTACATAATTACTAAATTGGATAAGACCAGAAGATCAGAGAGGGGCCACAACACATACATCCCCAGTTCTTTGTGTGGCTTTGTACACTGCAGATCCAGAACACAAGCAATGGGGCTGATGTAGCATGAGAAAACATCAAATTAGCTCTGCTATAAATACATTCCCAAAAGTAATGATTAGGTTGTTATGTGAGCTCAAGGTGAGTCTCTTCCATCTAATTAGAAGGCCACTTGTGGATTTCTAATCTGTCCTAAAAGTGGAAGCAGCCGTCTCGGCAAGACTCCAGGTTATAGGGATCATCGCTGTTTGTTTTCTCTTTAGAAGAGATCAGTTGACTATTAGCAAACATACACAAGACATCATTTACACCAAGGAGATTTCCAGGAGTTCAACAAAATGTTTTGTTATCCCAAATTACCTGAATATGTCACCGCCCCTGGCATGTCTGTGTGAGTAAATACTTGTGTTACACATCAAATTGCAATCTGTCAGTGATGTAACTTATAGTGAACTTCTGAATGGGGCCCCACTTACCCCATAAAAATACATACAGTGTATACACACAATATACACAGGCATACAGCATATACACATCACATATGCAGATACATTTAGAGCATATAACACATCACAACTCCACACATACAGCATATCCCAGAAGCTGACACCCCCTGACCCTGTGGGCCCCATAGCAGCTGTAATGGCTGCTACCACCGTAGTCACCCCCCTGGGATCAGGTCTTCTTTACATTGTACTGTTCCTATGTTATTTCTTCTAGAAATGTATGAATAAATTGCCACTTTCAAGTACTAACAAGCATCACCGGAATTGTTAAGTCTTATCTCTTAGGTACCTATCACATGGCAGACTGATTTTCTTCCAGCATGTTATAGAGCAGGAGGAGCTGAACAGATTGATTCACAGGGGAACAGATTTAGCATAATTTGTCATTTATCCCTTTATATCTCTTTTCTTTTTATGCTGTGATGTCATGAGATGTTGTTTTAGTATATTAGTGTGTATCTCTGAAAAGTGAATTCTAAAGTGTTACTACGGGCAACTACTCTTTTTGGAGATGTTTTGACACATGTCCATGATCAATAGCTTGTTGTCTTAAATTGTGTTGGATTTATGTATGTATTACTTTTTCTGATCTGTAGTTCCAGCCTCTAGTAAGTTGTTGTTATCTGCTTGGTATAATTTTTATCTTTGTGCATGGGTTTTGAGTGGCTATTGTGGTCTGCCCATGCCTTGCTGGCTGTTTTGTCTGCTCACTCAATAGCTCCTTGTGTTCCATTTATAGACTAGTATGATGTAAAGGAAACCAAATTAATTACTGAGACATTTCTCTCCCTGGGAACCCACCCGGTTTTTACAGCTATTGTTTTATTTCAATGTTTAGTGATTTCTCTTGAACTAGGAGTGTCTATGAACCCAGACAATGGGAATATGAGTAATTTATTATATGTTTAACCCCTTCGTGTTCAATATTTTTAATATTTATTTTTTTTAATAGAAAGGCCTGAAGCCCTCAGGCGTAAGAGGAGAGGGACACACAGAAGCTTGGTGATGCATGGAAAGGAGGGATCTAAAGGGATATTAAGGGAAGGAAGTTTACCTTTTGGGCTTCTGTTTTCCAGGATATTAACAAGCTCACCACCCTCCTTCTTATTTTAATTTTTTAGGGTTGGGATTTGTGTTGATTGACAGCATCTAGGTATAGGACAGGCAAAAAGTTTGGTTCCAATAGAAGGTATGGAGACTCAGATGTTTTCAATAGATGTCCCTGTCTCTGAAAAATCCCATAATTCAATAATATGAAAATATAAAAAAAATATGTTGAACTCTTTAAAGGGAAATCAGTCTAAATCGCTGCTTTTTCAACTTTATATCACACAAATAAATTTGAATATAAAAAATATCAAAAGTTTATATACAGTTCTGTCCAGGGGATATAAAGAAAAATGGGTGGATGTAAAAAGAATGCTTTAAATAATTTCCCCCCAAAGTTTTACATTTTCAAAGTGTTTTTAAAATATATGAAAAATATATAAATTAGGTCTTCACTGGATCACTTTCTAGTAGGATGTGAAAAGGCAGCACAGGATTGACACCAGGATTTCTGTTAAAACAGCTATAACTGTGGCAACATTTATAAAGGAGAATCTTCCCTTTACAATTGTATCAAGATTGTGTTTTGTGTTTTTTAGGTGCCACAGACTCATAGACATCCACTGTTAAAGTGGCAGGTAAAAACTTAATTTTTATATACAGCTCCCCATTCCCAACTGCAATTTTAAAATTGGATATTCCCAGGCTTCTAGAAAAACTATTGTGGTCTTTAATATGGCACCAGGACTGTATTTCTAGGTGCCATGGTTCATAAGAAATAGCTATTTGAAGTGTGCTCCCCTCCAGCCTGCCAGGCAGAATGGAGAAGGAGAGAGAGCCGACAGTTTTCAGAAGTAAATGCACACTTGGCATTTTTGGATTGATGCTGTACATTTTTTTTTTACATATTTTGGTAAAGGTTTATTCAATATCGCTGCAAAACTTCAAAGGAATAACGAACAAAAACATTTATCACATTTCTGGTTATTTGTCTACTGTTTCTATAAACAAAATACGTGTCATTCATAAAACGATCCTATCGAGTTAACGTTGCACATGTTATGAGAAAAAAATGTAAAAAATGATGATATCTTTGGAACCACTTTGCATATCATAATTTAAAGAAGAGCAAAACAGAACTTCAAAAACTGACCTGGACGCTGGGATACCAAGGACTCTTGGTCTTGAAAGGGTTAATGGTGCAGACCCATGGAATAAAGGTAATGAGTCATTGTTACCACATAATTAATAGTGTAAAAACCACACTCAGGCTTCATTCATATGGCCATATGGGGGATGTATATACAGCCGACGTATATACGCTGTATATACGCCCCCCCATAAATGGCAATGGCCGCACTACTCCATATGGGAGCAGTACGGAGCAGCACACGTGCGGCACTGAACTATTCCATAGCCGGGAGAAAGATAGGATAGCTCACCCCCTCCTCCTCTCCCAGGTGCTGACGTGTGCCCGCTGTGCTACGGTATGGCGGGCACATCGTTGTGTGAATGTAGCCTTATACAAATATGGAACATCTTCACTTCTTTCCACTTCCAGATTTTTATTTTATTTTCTTCGCAGTATTACACATTAATTAGAAAGTATTCAACAGGGAAGACATCACCGACCTATTAAACTGCATCCATGTTTCCCCCAGAAACTAGTTATTTTTGGAAAAAAAAAAATTGGCCAGGCTTCACCTCCTTACAGTCTGTTTTCCTGTTCATTAAGATAAATTGTATGTAATGGATGGAGTTAGAAGACTCATCAATTAAGCCATTCATCTGCCGCAGTGTCACCAGCCTCAGGGCTGACATGTTACATCTCTCAGCATATTTATATTATTTATAAACAATGTTGGTGTTGTCCCTGTATTCCTCTCACATACATCACACATAATAGTGATATCATGGCATTTAGAGGACTGCTGGGAGGACAGAGAGCAGGTCCTTCCTGCTCCATATGGCACTGGGAAGCCTTTGATGTTATTATGGCTTTCTATAATATTCAGACGCTGAGTATGACAATCTTAATGGTGGTGCTCTAATCCTCTCAGGTTCCTGTCACTATAGTATTGTCCATCATAGTAATGGGTTGATCACTCTAATGGAAGCAGTTTTTTTAATCAATATTCCCTATATGGGGTCACTAGCAAGGTCAGAGTAGGGGCCCTAGTTGAAATGATTCTGACCTACCTACTGGTATATGGGAACGTTAAACACATTTTTAGGACACACTGAAACAATGCATTGGCATAAAATAAAAAAGTTTCTTATTATTAATGATGGGAAAAGCACAGATGTGTTTTGATTTGCTTTTTTCCCGTTCTGTTTGCAATGCGTTTTAATACCCAATGTACCCACATGGTGACCGCAGCAACAAAACATGTTGCTTTATCAAATACAAGTGTTTCGGCTTCAACGCGTCTCCGTTCAGGAAATGTTATTCCGGATGCGCTTGAAATGGGTTTCAAAGCATCATTCAGTTGCATCTTGTAAACATGGCCTTAAAGGGGGTTTTCCCACTTAACAAGTTAGGCCCTATTTACGCCATCGGTGGGGGTCTCAGTGATGGGACCCCCACAGATCACTAGAACGAGGGGTCCGATGTATCTCAGTTGGCCCCCTCGTTGCTCCCCGAAATGAGCGGAGAAGCAGGACGTGCATGTCAGGGCTGCCCTGTTCATCTCTATGGAGTACGGCGCTCAGCAATCTCCGTCATCTCTATAGAGATGAACGGGGCATCCCAGACGTGTGCATCCTGCTGCTCCACTCATCTCAGGGAGCAATGAGAAGTCCAACTGGGGATTCAATCGGACCCCTGTTCTCGTGATCTGTGGGGATTCCATCACTGAGATCAACCAATCAGCAAGTTTGTGGGAAACCCCCTCTGAGGTCCACCATGAAGCTGGACTCATTTTGAGACCTCTGTAATCTCTCCCTCGTATTGTGGCCCTCTCTCATCTCTCACAAATATTGTGCCCTCCTCATATTGTGGCCCCTCTTACCCCCTTATCGCTTCCTAATATTATGACCCCTCTCATCTCCCCCTGATATTGTGGTTACCCTCAAATTTACCTCAACCCCTCAATTTACTGAACCTCTTATTGAGGGTCCCCTTTCCACTCCCCCTGCTAATTGATGGTCCCCTCACATTGTGGCCACCTTCTTAATGTGGCCTCTCACACTCTCCCCTATCTTTCCCTGATTTGTGGCCCTTCTCATTTGTGATCACCTCTCCTCTTTGCAGTGTAATTAAAAAATAATAAACACCAGATACTCGCCTGTCCCTGTTCCCCAACAGCAGTGCTCTTCTCTTGTCTGCTGCTTTGTATGTCGGTGATTCCAGACATCATCATACAGTGTCTCTACAACAGTAGAGAAGCTCAGTGATGCGGTGGAGAGTGTTCAGCTATCTGCAACATCAATGATTTAAACACTGTGTTTGGAGGACGCAGATAGAGTTGGATGGAGTTGGTGAGGGGCGGAGTGAGCTGCAATAGGGGTGGAGCCAGCTGGTGTTGGGGTATACCGGTGGGCGGGTAACTTTTCAAAACCACTAGCATTAATGCTGCAAAAGACATGGCAATGGATGCCATGCAAAAAGCAGTAGTTTATTCCACTGATGTGGTGACATCTCTGCACTAAATTGTGATGAAAGCAGTAGCAGAACTACTGCTGTAGCAGCCGTAGAAGTTGCTACGGGGCCCGGGAGCTTCAGGGGCCCTGCTATACAGCGCAAACAATCACCCCGCAGCCCACCCCCCTCTCTGTTTCTACAGCCCCTGTGTTCCTGCAATGCCCCGCTCCTGTGTTTCTGTCCAGCCCCTGTGTTTCTGAACCCACCCGCCCCTCCCTTGTGTTCCTGAAAAGCCCCCCCCCAGTAACTCCTCCAGCTCCTCCAGGCTGCAATGCGCGCCCCTTGTCACGTGATTAACGCTAACTGATGTCATGTTGCGTCAGTCACATGACCAGAGGCGCGCGGTGCAACCTGGAGGAGCTGAGCTGCCACTTTGGTCGGACCTGGAGTAAAGCTACAGGGAAGACATCACTGGGTAAGTATACAAATTTATTATTTGTAAAGGGAGACCAGAAGTGGCATTTTAGTAGTAAGGAGAGGCCGCTAGGGGCATTTTAGTAGTGAGGGGAGGCCGCTGCTGGACATGTTATTATTGAAGAAAGGCCGCTGCTGGGACACATTATTAGTGATGGGAGGCCACTCCAGGACATGTTATTAGTGAGGGGAGGCCGCTGCTGGACATGTTATTACTGAGGGGAGGCCACTCCTGGACATGTTATTAGTAAGGGGAGAACACTGCTGTACATGTATTAGTTAGGGGGGCTGCCTGCTGACATGTTATTAGTAAGGGGAGAACACTGCTGGGACATGTTATTAGTGAGGGGAGGCTGCTGCTGGACATGTTATTAGTAAGGGGAGAACACTGCTGGGACATGTTATTAGTGAGGGGAGGTGCTGACTGACTGTTATTTAGGGGGAGAACACTGCTGGGACATGTTATTAGTGAGGGGAGGCTGCTGCTGGACATGTTATTAGTAAGGGGAGAACACTGCTGGGACATGTTATTAAAGAAAGGAGGCCACTTATATATATATATTTTCTCATCATATTTTGTTAGAGGATCCGTGGCCCGATCCCAGTGTGCTTGCACCCACCATCACCTGCCTGTTTTATGGTGTGCTGTTTTCATTTTCTTGAAGTATATATATATATATATTTACAGAAGGGGTGGCCATCCGAAAGTTTTCTATTGGGGCCACTCATTCCTACTTACACCACTGGATGAAAGCTAATATAGTTTTATGGGGGGTACATCATTATAGGCATTATATAGCACATTGAAGAGAGATTTCTAGTATTTGGAAGCAGGAGATCAGCTAAACCAAATGTAACATAAAAGATGACAGGGGTTGGATGAGAAGTCACAAGTGGATCTCATTTTTGGATTCTGGTACTCGCTGACCTGGCACTAACATATTTGGTGTGATTTGCATCAATGGTGTTCATGACTCATATGTCAGTAATGACTACATTCCATTTTCTCATCTTCTCAGGCAGGAGTCATGATAACATTTTGTTTATCATGAAATGAGAAATTCAGAATAACAGTGAAAACATATTGTACGAAACATATTACTCACAGCTCCGCTGTTACACATATCATGCCCCTAATACAAATAGCTTCCTGCAATGTGGAAAGAAACTATCACTATAGGGATTGTCCAGCCAAATAATGGTTTGGAAACAGCAAACTATTGGCTAATATGATAGAAGAAGATACAATTATCACACTGATCTCTAGTGTTGTTCACCCCTGGGGTTCCTGGGCAGAGGTAAAAAATAAATAACACTAATTTTTCTCCCTTAAAGGAAAACAACCAACAAAAAACAAAGTACAGATACTCACCTGTAATCCTCTTCACCAGATTGGATAAGCCAGGGGGCATAAAAATGATGGGAGAAGGGCGGGTCAGGGGCTGTATCAGTCATTTGAAAATCACACACAGAGGAGCGGTTTCCCAAGGGTGGGTGGGTGTATGGGAAACTACTCCTCTTCAGCCACTCCCAGGGGGGCGAATTGACTAGTCACAGAGCACAAGGCATTGTAAGGTAATACTGTATATAACTTTCATACAAAAGCTGTTTGGCAGTGTATGTACAATGCTCTATGGGGACTGGGGGGGGGGGGGGGTGATAAAAAATGGGTTCCCTTTAACCCCTGTCCCTTTTTGTTTTAGCCTTTCCATTTTTTGCTCCTCACCTTTAAAAATCTGTAGCTTTGTATTTTTCCTTGTACAGAAATGTACAAGGGCTTGTTTTCTGCATAACAAATTCTACTTCCTATTGTTGTTACTTCGCATTCCAAGCCATGTACTGGCAACCAAGTTGTGAAATTGACACAAAAAACTTGTTTGCAGCATTTTCTTGTGGGATTTTCCCCCCTGCTTTCAACGTACACTATGACACCTCTTATTTATTCTTTGGTGCGGTACAATCACGGGGATACCAAGTTTACAAAGGTTTTATCAAGTTTTAGTAGATTTTAAAAGAATAAAACCTTGCATGCATACATAAAAAATATTTACTTTGCCATATTCTGACACTAATAACTTTTTCATACTACGGTGTACAGACCTGCGTAATGTGTTATTTTTATACAGTATGTGATGACGTAGCCATTGCTACTATTTTGGGGACTGTACAATATTTTAATGACTTCTTGTGAGTTACAAAATAGCGATTTGGACACTTTCCATTAGACGGTTCACCAAAGGGGATAATAATTTTGATATTTAAATAGAACGGGACTTTTAGTATGTGGTCATACCCAACATATTTATGATTATATGAGTTTTAGGGAAAGGGGGTGATTTTAACTTTTGGGTTTTTTAAATTTTTTTCTTACACTTTGTTAGCCCACCTAGGGTTCAAGTCTGATCCGTCAGGTCACGTAGGGGTACAATGAGTCAAAAGACATCACGGAGGGGCTCTTGAAACACCCTCAGAGCCCCTCATGTTCATTAGCATAGTTGTAAAAGTTGATTTTAGAAGGAAGGAGACCATGGATAACATATATAAGAAGATTACCACAGTCACGGTGCCTGGATCTATGAGTAAGTGTCCCTGATTTATTGTGCTTGATTTTGATGGTAGATTTGCTTTAAGGGCAGTTTCAGATGACCGTGCTGCCAGTGTTCACAGCTGTAAAACACTGCGCAGACGAACGCGGAGGAATAATATGGCGCATGCTGATCCCACCCAGTCAGGGGTGTGGGCAGAAGAACACAGAGGAACCAGGGACGACGTCAGGAAGACAGGCAAGTACTCCTCTTTCTTTAGCAGTAGTACTGGGGGGGGGATTAAATATGTATTTTAGGCAAGTGGAGATTATTTTTTCCAGGAAGGTGGCCAACCCCTTTAAGGGGTTAAAATATCTATTTCTCAGGTTTCTGTTCCTGTTTGTCAATAAATATTTCTCAAGGAAGTTCATGAGACAGATAGGAGACAGCTATGTGATGACTTGTTGCAGGCCAACTGATGGATTGTGAAATAGCGTGTCCTTGGAGCAGAAGGGAGAATGTGTATTGCTCATCTAGTAACTTCAGTCCACACCTGAATAGGTTGCCTAGCAATAACAGAATTATCAATGGGAGAGGTTCATATTCTTTACGAAAAATATCTGGTAAGAAAATTAATATTTCCTGATAGATGATGTTATTGTTCTTTGCCTTCACTATATCGGATTATATTTTTCCTTGCAAAGTTTTGAAGCTGCACATTTTTTATTGTTAAAGTCTTCCCTTTGTCTTATTTTCTAGATCTTGGTGATAGACTCATATTCATAAATCTTGTGTAGGAAGCGGCGCATTGTATATGATGACACCATTGTAGAGGAAATGCTGGCTATGCAACACTGAGCTGAGCTGGTATGTACAATTACGTAGATTACCACCTCTTTTGAGGCCATTTCTGCTCCCTCCACGGCAGGCAGTCCTGGGCCCCAATAACTCAGTGTCAGAATCGGTGGTAGTGGATCCTCTGGACCACCGCGGATGATGACGTAAGCCGACAGCTGGGACTGGAGTCTAAGTGGCACCCGGTTTTCACCAGAGCCCACTGCAAAGCGACTTGGACTTGCTGCGGCGTGGTACCACTGGGTCGTTCCACAGGTGTGACTTTGTCTGCGGTGGCGGCCAAGGCACAGTACAGAATCATAAGGCAAGATCATAGTCGGGCAAAGACAGGCAGGAGGTCGAGACGGGCAGCACAGGATCAGAGTCAGGGACGCAGCGGAAGGTCAGAACGGGCAGCACAGGAGCGAGGTCAAGAACGGAATTGAGGTCACAACGGGAAATCAGGATAATCACACAGGGCATCAGGAAAAAGCTTTCTCTGAGGCTATGAAGCACAAAGATCAGGGGACACAGGAAGGGGCTGGAATTTATCAGCGCAGACGGCTGGCCAGCGCCAATTATCGGCATCGCTGAGTCCGCCACTGGAGCAGGAAAAGGTGAGCTCCTCGCTGGGGCACACGGAAGTACACGGGTGCGCCTGTGACCCGGGATATAGGTCACCCATGACACACAGCTACCCAAGTGCTAGTGTCAGAGATCCGGGCAGTTTCGTGGTAATTTACTCAACATTTACACATAGCCTCCCAAAATAATTATAATAGCTATAATAGAAACAACCACCCTCTCAAAATTAAAATATTTAACAACAATGCTTGTGCATGTAATATATTATATGCAGCCCTAAGTTGGTATACACAGTGCTTCCCCTGAAATAATTTTAGCATATAAAGTGAAACTCTCTTTAAATAAAATAACTAAAGTGTCCCTAAAATAATAATATAGTATCTCCCATGAATTACTATCATAGTGTGGTACATACATACAGCACCAGAGCTGTGCTGAAAACATAAATACAGCACCAGAACCAAGTTGAAAACATAAATATAGCACCAACATCAAGCTCAGTACATAGATACAGAACTCAGCTCAATAAATGAGCATAGCAGCACAACAAAGCTTAGTATAGCACCAAGTTCAGTATATGAATACAGCATCAGAACTGAGCTCAATACATAAATACAGCACCACAACAACGCTTAGTACATAAATACAGCACCAGGTTTGGAAACTAGTGAAATACTTTTTCCCAGATTATAATGTGAATCATGTTCCTGAATGCAGCTGTTTAGGTCTGAGCGCATCTTCTCTGGGAGTAGTTCCTCGCTGATACGCTATACAGTTTGTGGCAGCAACTTGGTGTAGTTACTAAAACCCGGCAATCATAGATCTCCATTAAAACCTTTCAAGCATTATTTTTTTAAATATAAAAGAACCCCCCCCCCTCCTGTGATGTGCACCATTATTTTTTCTACGACCTGTCCGACTAACTGAGGGCAACTTCTTCATTTCCTTGACCCTCTTTATAGTTCACAGTTAAAGACTGTCAATTATTTAAACACGTTTGAGCAAACATTACATGGAGTGTGGTGCAACTCAATATGTGCGCTCCTTTCAACAGCTTTACAAGGAGGTCCTCCCCCTGACAACAGATTCTTTCAAAGTAAGTAACGTAATACAGTCTACAGATTGCCCGAGTCTTTACAATCCAGAGTGAAGGGTGATGTTCCTACACATTGTTATCTTGATGTTCTGATATGACCTTGAAGATGTGTAAGATCAGGGTCAAAGAATAGCAGCAGTGGGGTTATTCCGGCTTCAAATTTACTCACTGCCGGAAAGAATAGGGGAAATGTAGTACAGGCAGTCCCCGGGTTACATACAAGATACAAGGTTCCATAGGTTTGGTTTTAAGTTGAATTTGTATACAAGTCGAAACTGTATATTTTATAATTGTAGATCCAGAGAAATTTTTTTTTTTTGCCCAAGTGACAATTGGAGTTAAACATTTGTTGCTGTAATTGGACAAAGGATTATCAATAACGTTTCATTACAGACACCTTGCAGCTCATCATTGCAGTCTGGGACTATAGTAACATCCAGAGAGCTTCACCAGAGGTCAAAGTGGGCAGAGGGGTCTGTCTGTAACTAGGGGTCATCTGTAAGTCGGGTGTCCTTAAGTAGAGGACCGCCTGTATCTGCATCACAAAGTAGATGTATAAAAGAAGAATTTGTAATACAGACGGTCCCCTACTTAAGAACGCCTGACTTACAGACAACCCCAAGTTACAAACGGACCTCTGGATGTTAGTAGCTTACTGTACTTTAGCCCCAGGCTACAATAAACAGCTGTAACAGTTATCACTGGTGTCTGTAATTAAGCTTTTTTGTTAATCCTGTTTCTTATGACAATACAATATTTTTAAAATCCAATTGTCGCAGAGACCAGAAAAATTTGTGTGGAGCTACAATTATAAAATATAGTTTTGACTTACATACTGTACAAATTCAACTTAAGAACAAACTTACAGAACCTATCCTGTATGTAACCCAGGGACTTCAGGTACTATACTAAAAGAAAGTCTTTAAATTCTATGGTTTACCAATCAGGACATAATAAAAAAAAAACATCTGGGACAAAACGCAGACAATGATACCAAATGTACAGGGTTTTTGTTTTTAAGTCACCTTCATTTGCATAAGGAAATCCTTTTGGGGAAAAAAAAAAACATTTGCATTATTGTCTTCCAAGCACCAGAACTTAAAAAAAATATTGTAAATGTGGGTGTGTTATTTTTTGCGAATAGACGTGAAGTTTTTATTTGTATACATTTGGGGTTTATAAAGTTTTTTCTTCATGTTTACCCTTTATTGGGGAGGCCCTTTTTCGTTTTTGCATTTTTATTTTTCACTCCTTACCTTCAAAAATCTATAACTTTTTTATTTTTCCATGTAAAGAGCTGTGAGGGTATTTCACTTTGAGCGCTATTTTCCGTTACAGGGATAAACGCTGGAAAAAAAAGAGTATTATATTTTGATAGATCCGAAATATTGGGACCCGGTGATGTTTCTGATTATTTATATTTATATCAGTTCTAGGAAAAGGGGGTGATTTGAATTTTTAGATTTTTTTAAATTAATTTTTTTATCTTTTTTTTTTTTACCATTTTTCATTCCCCCCTAGGGTAGTTTAGGATTGATCATACCATATTACAGTATGGCAGTGTATGGGGATTTTGCATACCATCTATTGCAATGTGCAAATCGCACATTGTAATAGACAGCCTAAAACATGACAGCCTTGGGTCTCTGTGTGACCCGAGGCTGTCATGGCAACTGATTGCCGTTCCCCGATGAGATCAAAGGGTTAACACGCCTTGATCAGTGCTAGCATCGATCGCGGGTGTTAGCAATGGGTGTTTGCTCCATTGTGCAGCAAACACCCACTGAGTATGAAGAGGGCTCAGCCTGTGGGTTAGGGCTCCTGGCAACACATGACTGAGTGCTGAGCTATGAGGTAAACAGCTGATTGCAAGGAGAAGGGGTGTGTCTCTCTCTCTGTAGTCAGCTCCTCAGTGAAGACGGAATGTGCCTTGCAACAGCCATCTAAGGAGTCACTGACAACAGGGGGAAGTCTGCAGAATACAAGAAGAAGGAACAAGATTCGGGTAACTAAACCAATTGCAAAAGGGCTTAAAATTACCTGCCCCACAACACATCCAAAGTTTTTTGAAATGACGGTTACTCTTTAAGTATTTCACACTTGAAAAAAAATATTCAGGCCAGATATAACACTTTCACAATGAATTGATTAAATGCTCTGCAAAGTTTGATGGCTATGGGATGATACAGCAATAGAGGATATGCACTAAGCACTTTATTATCTGTGATTTCTTTGCTTCCCATGTTATGTGATTTACTAGTATGAGACCTTTGGTGTTACTGATATGTTGTTAAAGAGGTCACACTGACACCATATGAAGTATTAGATTCCGTGACTGTAAATTCCCTTTTTCCCGCTAGCCTTGCCCTGAGGTTGTTGCGTGTCCCTTCAGTAGAGTGTATTTGTTCAAACTCTTTTCTGTCTTGTATTAGCATAATAAAAAAATTTTTATGCTTTTCGATGAAAAAAACTTGTTGACGTCTGGCTGTTTTCTGTGTAGGATGCATATTAAATCTGGTGCACGGTCCAAATGAGCACCGGAACGCCCCCTACAGTGCAAAAATTTGTGTCAAATGAAGACTAGTGCAGCCGCGCACAAAAGGGTCGCATGTGACACAAATGTGTCGCTTACACTTACCTGTACAAGCAGCTTGCACCTAAAAGAACGAGCAAAGTCCGTCAGTAAAGTCCTTAGTTAATGTGCCCCATTATGTCAACAACAATAACTCTAACATCCTTATAACTGTCCAGACTCTGCATTACAGGCTGAATTTCTTCTGACTTCATTTCTATTGGAATCATCGGTCCCAATCTCTCATGTTTAGTAATAACACTTTCCTTATATGACCCCTTTTTGTCCAGGTAAAAAAATCGCACTAAGTCTTATTTTTGGGGAAAAAGAGTAGTAACCTTGAATCTTGAACAGTGCGAAGGCTGGCTGCACATGAATGTGTTCAGCATATGGAAACAGAACACTAAATTAGTCCAATCCCACATGCTGAACAAGTTTCACATTATGGGAGTCCCTGCATCATGCAGGAATATGGTGCAAAGTCTTCCTGTCCAATGGACAAACTGCAGTGTCTGTACTGTAAGCACTGTTACTGTGGTGGTGCTGCTGTTCGGCAGGCAGACAGGGATCCCAGCACCATATTTCTGAATGTATCTATATATGATACATTACATGTCGAGTGGAAACAAAAAGTGACGCCTGAAAAAGACTCCTCTGCTTGGGGCAGTTGTGACATGTAAGTAGGGCATGCCGATCCAATTACTTTGCTTTCTGATATGTCAGTTTTAAGTTTTCATACTAATATTTCTTTTTTTGAAAACTATTTTTAACATTTTTGTTTCCTTCTCTTAGTCAAAGGTTCAAAATATTGTATTCCCTGATGATAAACACATCCACATTTGTGTAGTTTCTACATAATCACACCCATTCCCTATAGGGAATATTGAAGATCATGTTGTGAGGATATATAGTTACTAGGTGTTTCTTTAGTAAATCTCAAGGTTGTAATTTCACTCTGGGAACCGAGCAGTGAAGCCACAGTCACCTGTGCAGTCTTTATTCTGAGAAATATGGCGCTCATTGATCTGCATTATATAGAATGTCAATATGCAAGGCGTCGGGCTGTGGAAGGGAGTGAGAGGGTCCGAGAAGAGGAGGATGTGGGTAGTAGTAGCAGAGTGTGTAGATGATTAGGCGTCTCTCCACTCTGTGTAAAGCGCTGAGCTCTGGGATGAGGAGATGGAAAGAGCTGCAGGGTGAGAGTGGTGTGGTCATCTGCGGGATGGCTGGGCCTTGTGGTGCACCACAGCCTTACTCACTGACCTGTCAAGGTCTCAGGTTGACACGAGGGCTTCCACATGAATGCACTACTCTCCTGCCCAATCTTTCTTCAGGGGGCCGCACCAATGTTTGTGGCGGTCAGCGGTGTGGACCTGAAGTTACTCTGGATGATGGTGAGGTGCAGATGGACCAGACAACAAGGAGACAAGGAGGGAGGCGGTGTAACAATTCCTCTTTTACTGATAACTTACAGGCTCTTGTACAGTCCAGTTACCAGTGGCCTGGAATGAGTTACTGTGCTTGTGGGTGGAAAGATCGATGGCTTTCTGAAATCCCAGTTTATCACTACGGGTTGGAGGCTGGTCAGCCCCGTAATAACTTAAAGGGGTATTCCAGGAATCAGCATAATTCATATACAAATGGGTACTCAAAATATAAGCTAATGTGTAATTAGTTGTTATTTAATATTTTGCTCCCCTTAGCAGAAAATGCTGATGACATAGACTGTAATGAAGAATTAAAATGTTACTGGCCCTTTAATCAGTCCGTTAATTTCCTCCGCGCGGTCCGTTGCAGGACAGAAGATGGCTGCTGGTCACATGTCCACATCACATGTCCTGTACCTGCCTGGGCAGGTTCTGTGATCACCACTAAGTTTGGCTGTAGTCGGTTGGTTGCAGTGCATCCAGTATGGCCAGTGTGGTGGTGATGGCAGTTACACATCATTACTATGGTAACAGAGCAAGAAAACCTGTTATATCATCACTGGGAGCAGAGCATAAGTGGTAGGAGGAGTTACTGAGAACTAAAGGATCATGGAACTTGTAGTTTCCAGTGGCAGCCATCTTAGTGATAACTCCACCTACTTTAGAGAGGCCATAAATTTTGTAAATCATAAAATCAAATTATTTAATCTCCGTTTTGTGGCTAATGACATGGATATTGTTGTATTAATTTATTTATATCATCATGGGTTTTTGTGTCAGACGTTCATATTCCCGGAATACCCCTTTAATACTGACTATCCCAATGGTGCCGGAGTCCTTTTTCCCTCCCTGTAAAGCTACATTCTCACGACCGTGCAGGGGACCTATCTATGGCTGCAAGCTTGAGACATACGTTGCCGCACAATAGTTGCACCGTACCGCTCTATACATGGGGAAAAGATAGAACATATCCTATTTTTCCCCGTGTGCTGCGCATCTCTATGGAGGTCACCCCTCCTCCTCTCCAACAGGCAGGATGTATATGCTACAGCCAGGCGGGCATACGTCCATGTGAATGTATCCCAAGATAGGGAGCTTTCTGCTCTAGACTGCTCTGTGCTACTTGCAGGTCGTAGAATAAGGTCCTTGTACAACTTTCAATTTGCATTCCAGAAAGATTTGGTGCAGAGGACTGAGTTTACTCTGTCCCTCTATACACTGAAGTCCACTTCGAGTTGAGGATTCCCACTAACAGTAGAGGTACCTTCCGTTTCTGTGGAAAGTACCTGGAAGTTTCTCATAGACATAACATGGTTGAATGGTCCTGCCAAAATCAGTGGGTTTCAGTGACATTTATCTATGTATTACACATAAACTGCAGACAAATAAATGGTTGGGGTATTCGGCTTGCTATAAAATGCTTTAATCTTGGCCATTTCTTTACAAGAATTTGTTCAGTTCTGATGTTATTGGCCCCGGTACTAAGCAAACTACAAATTGTAGGTTATGATCTATTATGCTGTATGAAGTGAATCTCTTACCTGGGCTTTCAGATCCTGCACTGTAATGTGCCCAGAGACCAATGCTTATTCTGTTCTCTACATCAGTCACCATCAGTAATTTAGGTTCGGATAGCATTATGGATCCACAATACAAAGACTATTGTCCATCACACATCATAACCTATAGCAGTGAGAAGCATCAAAACTAAAATAATCATATAAGTCTGCAGTAAATCTATACCACAAGACACAAGTTACAAAAAAGGCCACATACAACTATATAAAAATAACTGGTATATTTATTCTGTGTCAATACAAACAGAGGAAACATGAAAAAGGATGCCATATTATATTGTATGCACATATATACAAGAAACCCTTGTAGATGTCCACTACATGTCATCTAGTTCTGCTGCTCTTCAGGTGGATGAGGATTTGTCCTCCTGTGCACAGGTCCAGTTTATCAGAGAATGGGATTAAAAGTGAAAATTAAAAACTTCACAGATCCTCACGTGTTACATCTGTTTCACCTTCCTCAAAGATTCACAAGAAGGAAGTTGTCATCATGGTCTGGCATGTTGGAGCCCTGAGACCCTCATCTACTGGGAGAACCGTGTCTGGTGGTCCCGGTGAAGGTGATCCCCCCTCTATTTTAACATCAGAAGAGACCCGCAGGCAATTATTACATATCATGTGGAATACACATGTAGACTTGGCCAATCATATGTGTGGGATCAGCTTCCATTTAGAATCGGGTCTTCCAAACCTAAATGGAATTCATCATCTATATATTTTATTTTACCAAGTAAACATGAGGTGAAACCAATTTTTTTTACCAATCTTTAACTAATGTCCTTACCTTCTGATTGTAGATTTAATTTTTTCTTTTCTGTATGATTATGGGGAAAAACATCTTAACCGAGCTGCTTTTCACAGCATTTAAACCTATGCTTTATGGCAGACACATGAACGATTAACACAATGAGGGACATTTATCATTCGTTGGCACTTGCGCTGGCGTTTGATGAACACCCCCACCCCCCACTTCCGATACATTAAATTTAAAAAGTCTACAATCAGTTAATTAAAAAAAATGAGAAAATGTGATACGTTTCACTACCTGATTTTAATAAGTAAAGAAAAGACAATTGGTGAAAATTCTCACATTCCCAGTGTGGAGTAAAACTAGACATTTTCACAGCTAAACATCTCAATGTTAGATTTTATCATGTTGATAGAAAAAAAGTAAAACATTCACTGCAGCCACTATTGGTTTTGCTTTTATCTGCCTACAGCATTTCAGATATTCTAACCAAAGAAAAGAAGAAATGAGCTCATCTGAATCTACTGGAATGTATCATGACTGAAAGAAAAATCTGGCTTCTAGAGTACAAGCCCTGGTTAATAAAACAATAATTTATTGCTTTTCATAGTAAGAATTCTACATAATACGGATGATGATGATCTCTGCAGATGTGAAAATACCTGCGTACTAAAACAATGTTCATTTTTATAAATTCATATTTAAAGGACATTTACCATCAAAATCAAGCATGATAAACCAGAGACACTG
Organism: Engystomops pustulosus; assembly: GCA_019512145.1. Classification (NCBI taxonomy): domain Eukaryota; kingdom Metazoa; phylum Chordata; class Amphibia; order Anura; family Leptodactylidae; genus Engystomops; species Engystomops pustulosus. The sequence continues at coordinate 66,530,118 of CM033649.1, forward strand.
ATGTCCTTCTAAAATCAACTTTTAAAATTAGCTAATGAGCGAGAAGGGCTCTGGGAGGTGTTACCAGAGTCCCTTCTTGCTGTAGCTTCACAGTCTGTTACACTGTGCAGTAGCACGTCACCTCTCTTGCTATGTGAGTCTGCAGCAGGTAGAGGGAGTTGAAGACAGTATAACATCCTGTGTAGATGCAGCATGGAGGGGCTATGGTAACGACCCTAGAGCTCTTCAGGCTCCTTAGCTTCATTTTAAAAGTAGATTTTAGAAGGAATGAGGCCCTGGATAACAAACATAAGAAGATTACCACAGTCTCAGTGCCTGGACCTATAAGTAAGTGTCCCTAATTTATTCATGCTTGGTATTGGTGGTTTTGATTCCCTTTAAAAAAAATACCCTGCTGCAATGCACTCACCAAAGAAAGGGCAGCAGGAACAAAAACACACAAAAACTCATGGGCACCACATCTGATGCCAAATAGACAAAATTCTATTTGGTTTTTAAACACATTGGAACAACCCAAAATTCTTTCACAGAGGTAAGGGTAACACATCCCCCAAAGTTGACATTTTTTTAGAAGTTTATAATATATGATGTCAAAGTCCTAGATGACTATGAGAGTAGAACCACAATGCATTATCTGGCTCATTGAGCAGTAACTAGAGCTGTGGGATCACTATGTTCCATGTTCCAGAGTCGATAAAATTCTGTGAAATCCACATAGGGTTCTACCCGACCATCCTCGTCTGGTTGAAGAGATGGCGAAGGGCGAGTGCGGAAGAGGCCGCCATCTGAACTGGAACTACTGCTCTGCGTGTGAGTGTTGGTGGACTGGAGAGTTGCACTTGGTGACTGTCTGGATCAATGAAAACAGAAGGAAAATGTAAGTAGTTAGAGGGAGGAGACATAACTGAACGTTATCCAGCTAACCAATAGTTCCATGATTAATTTTAAAGGGGTTGTCCACTTTTAGCAAGTGTTATTGTGTGTATGATAAATTGTCTAATACACCTTCTGCATCAATTCCTCACAGCTTTCTAGATCTCTGCTTGCTGCCATGCAACGGAAATCTTCTGTGGATAAACATCTGTCCCTGGTCATGTCATGTCATGTCACACAGCTCTGATTAGTCTCCCTTTAATATTTCCTGAAAATGTAAGAATACTTCTTGGCTTGATGTTCAAAATATTCCAGGAAAGTGTATATGACTAAACATAACAAAACCGTTATAGACTTCTCTGTGAACTGTCATCTGTGTCTTATCCACATCGTCATGATCCGAGTGCATGGAGTCAGAGTCATCAGAGACTGGCTAAATACAGGCAGTTACAAAGAAGATAAGGTCCATGGGTTTGTTCTTAAGTTGAATTTGAATGCAAGTCGAAACTGTATATTTTATCATTCTAGATCCAGACCAAATTTTTTTTTGGCCCTAGTGACAAATGAAGTTTCAAATTTTTTGCTGTATTGGGACCAAGTATTATCAATAGAGCTTCATTACAGACATAAAGCTGATCACTGCAGTCTAGGACCATAGTAAAGCATCCAGAGAGCTTCACCAAAGGTCACAGTGGGCAGAGGGGTCTGTCTTTAACTAGGGGTCATCTGTAAGTCGGGTGTCCTTAAGTAGAATTTAACTCTTAATTGGGCACTGGTCCCGTGTCTGCAGCATCGTCTTTCGACATTGCCGCAGCTTCTCCTGCTGCTGCACTAATTGCTTGTCAGACACAGCCCCAGACCCTAGGAAGAAGGTAGAAGTAGTTTATTACCGCTTCTGCCTTCTCCTTTCTTCACTGCATAGTGTTGAAGTACATTTTTGTAACTTTAACCTCTAAAAAAAATACCCAAAAATGAAAAAAAAAAAGTTTTTTAACATCTTTAGCTATGCCTATGTGTCACAAAAAAATGCTGCAAAAATATCAAAAAAGGTAATGCACAAAAGCAAAAAAGTTATGGCCCTTACACCAAAAAGTATGAAAATTTGCTAAAACCGCTGATCATTAAAGCCTTTTAAGACATTTCCTGAAGTTTTTGTCACAGCCAAGTGATAATTACAGTGTTGGGGTTGTTCCATCCAGCGTTGAACTGCTGTGAGTACCATTCACCATCGTTCCCTGTGATGGCATAACAAGTGACAGTGTGACACTGGTTTTACTAGTGTTTTGGGCACTAGAATATGGCACCGATACCGGGTACACTCGACCGCCTGAAATCAGAATAGGAACAAGTGTGTTAAGAGATAGAGAATTACCCAATATAATAAAAAGAAGGAAATAAAAGCTCACAAACCCTGAGTAGGAGTGAGAGTAGTCTGGGTAATCTCTTCCAGAGGATAGCCCAGGTTACGGACAAGAAGGGTCATGTCCTCATGTTTGGTACAGAACTTGGCACGTTCTCCACCACTGACAAAGGTGCCATGATGGATCCTCTTAACTCTTTCTACAACTGCCTGTGCAACGTCGTCCAGAGACACTTGCTTGGCAAACTCTGTGGCAATCATTGCAGCGATCTCCTTCACAATGAAATGAGAAAATGAATAATTCAAAGAACAATATACAATGCAGGGAGGAATGCGTTTAGGAGATACAAGTCTAGGACACCTGGTTGGCTTGTCCAGGTCCATGCGCAGCATCCAGAGCTTTGTATAGCCCTTCTGACATCAGAACCAGGAAGCCCGTCACACCGTCCAGTGGCTGGCACCCATGAATCTCGGGCTCTGCAGTGACTGGCTTAGACTTAGCTGCACTGAGAATGACAAGAAATTGAAGCAATAAAGTAAATGAAATGAACTGGTACTGAACTTTAGAAGACACAACATAGGACTGCGGAAGGAGTTGACCAGCAGTCCTTGTCCCAGACACGTCCACTAGAAGCTGCTCAGCTGCTCTGCTAATAACTTTGTATTAGGGGATACATTATCTTCATAATGGGAGTTAACTGACCCGTCTCTCCTGTTAGGGTGGGAACCAAAGGAGGGACCTGCTTCGGTCAGACATAGGGGCTTATTTACTAAGGGTCCCACGGCCGCATTTCCGTCGGGTTTTCCGATTTTTTTGGGGATCCGCTGGGACAGGCATTTAGAAGGGGATTGTGTCATACGCAATCAGATTTTGGCGCATCGGTGACTTTCATGTGGCAGAAATCGGGGGGGGGGGGGGGGGAGCGAGCTGTCGGACGATCCGACTGATTCAGACTGAGTGCGGGATTTCATATTCAAATTGTGTCGCAACCAATGTACGTACATTCACCGGGAAGACGAAGGTGAACTCCGGCGGACCTGAGCGGGGAGCAACACATGCAGGATATTGGGCACACAATCAAAGTGAATCGCAGCACAATCCATGATCGTCAGACTCCGGATCGGGGATCGCGACGTGGACAGGTAAGTAAATGTGCCCCGTAGTTAATGTCTATGTTAATTTCTATCCTGAGGATATTATGTGTTACACTCCCAGATTCCCTTCTCTTCTGAGACGGGCAATGTACTTTTTATATCAATATGTATGTATTCCTGTAATATTGTAGTAATGGAGTGTAAAGGAGGAGGGACTTGAATAAAATCATCCTGGAATAAGTTGCAATGTAATTTCTAAGGAGCTTGGAGTCCAGTGAAGCACAGAGCAATTTTCTGACTTCTTTGGATCATTACGGAGAAGTTCTAGGATATACCGTAATCAGCCATGTCCATTACCTTCCCCTGGTCGATGGACATATTTGTTTTTTTTTTGCCAACCATACTAAGCATGTAAATAAATGAAGTATTAACCCTTATAGGACTCAGTCCCTTTTCATCTTTGTGTCTTTTTTTTACTTCCCTTTGCTGCGTTTGTTTTTACAGCTTTCATTCTGTGCTGCAAATGACACTTTCCCTTAATAATTTGGGTCAGTACAGTCACAGTGACAACATGTATAAAAGTTTTATTAGGTTTTAGTAGATTTAACTAAAATGTAATCCTTTGTACAAAAAAAAAATATTTGCCATTGTGCCAAATTCTGAAGCTAACAACTTTTTCACACTTGGTGTACGGACCTATGCAGGGTCATTTATTTGATGTATGCGCTGACATTTTAATTTACATCAATTTGTAACCTATATGGAAGTTAAAAAGTTTTTTATTTAAATATTCCTGGATGGAAAAAAATAGGGAAAAATTAGCGATTCGGACATTTGAGCTTTATATTCTTTTACGGTGTTCACATCTAGGAATAAGCTTTTTAAGATTTTGTTAGAACTGGCATTTTTGGACGTGGCGATAACGATCATGTTTATGATTTTTACTGTTCATTTATTTTTAAATGCGTTCGAGAGAAAAGTGGGCCAAGTTAACCCTTTACTTTTTTAATATTTTAACATATTTTTTCTACTATTATTTCAAACCCTTTAGGGTACTTTATCCCTGCAGGGTCTGATTGCACATATAATAATCTGCAATAATAATGTATTGCAGTATATAGTAATTTTACTGGTGATCTCTAATAGCCATTGTTAAAAAGCCAACACCCACTGAGCTCTTTCCATACATCCCACCCCCACGGCAGCAGCAGGACGTAATAGTACACCATGGTGCGTGAAAAGGATAATAGGTGTGAGTGTACTAGGAATCAATAAAAGAAGAGATCTGAATGCAGTACCATAGATCCAGGAACAGCTTTATTAATCCATAACCTGCTTTTATATAGGACACTGGATCTGACTTGCCTATAAAGTGACCTCAACTTTATTAAACTTGTAGGAATCAGTAGTCCGGTGTGTACATGAAGAGCAATGTTTAAGGGCAGTGATGACTAAGGTGACACACCAAGATGTTTTTGCTGACACAAAGATGACCGCATCGGGAAGCAGAAACTCTCCCACTGAGACTGTGGTGCATTGTCCTTCATTAACGGAGGTAAGATGGTCACTGTTTGTGCTGCACTCTCAGTAGGAGGGTTGCCCTGCCTCCAGCTGCTGATATCAGGTAGTGAAGCCAGAGCAAGCAGACAGCTTCAGCATCTAGAGGGGGAGCGCAGGGCAAACAATGGCCATCTTACCTCCGGTTACTTAGACAGTGAAGCCAGAGCTCCCATCCGCACAAAATTTAATGCAGACTTGCACCCAGTTATTTGAGAACACTAGATCTGTGTCCCACATCGGCGGACGGCTGGACCAAGGTCCACTCCAGTGACTACACATGGGACAGGAGAATCATCTCAGGCGTGTGTGCTCCTTACACCCCAGCCACTATCTTAAAGCAAATTATTTATTAAGCAATACAGTACACACAATATACTTTTTTGTTATTAGAGCTACAAAAGATCAGTAAAGCTACAAAATTATGGATTTTTCTAGAAAGACAAACAACCCAAAGTTATGACACACCAACCTCAGAAGGTTAGCCATAAAGGTTATAGTGTAACTTCTAATCTTCCTTTTCATGCAGTTTTGCAGTACCTGTCTTATATTCACTTCTACCGACTGGTTAAAAAATTTGTTAAAAGTTTATCAGACCACAAAAATTCTGACATTCTGATATCTCACGTGGCCTTACCTGAATATTCCACTGGCAAATAAGTTTTGTAAATGACGGCTTTAATATGCCATATCTACATATATATAGCTTCACTGTCTCTCTCCCCACTTGGCACTTCCCCAGTCTGCTGTAATCTCGCATAGTAAAAGGGGGAAGTTCTCCTGCAGTGTAACAGCCTGTAAAACAACAGCACAGAGGAGCTCTGGTAACGCCCCCAGAGATCTTCTAACTTCTATCATTATTTTAAAAATTTATGTTGGAAGGAAGGAGGCCATGGATAACAAATATAAGTAGATTACCACAGTCACAGTGCCTGGATCTATGAGTAATGTCCCTGGTTTATCATGATGGATTTTCATGATAGATTTTAATACGTCATTCTTCCATCTGCCCCAATTTGTTTCTGTCTCTATAAAATAAGGACTTGGGCAGTAGACGATTAGTGAATACTATGGAAAGTAAACGTTAAGCCTTCTATTCTTATGAAGCAACAGCCGTGTAAAGCAGTGCAGCTTCTCTCACCTCAGCAGGTCCATGTCATTGTAGTTATATTTGACTTTGTAATCCCCAATTCTGCGAGTGCTTGTTTGGCTTCCAATAACACCTGCTTGCTTAATCTTGGCTGTATCCAACCCTAAAAAGACAAACAATAGTCTGAATATGACCCTATTAAATGCATCAGTGGTCAGTACAGACATCAGGAGCTGCAGAAAACACCACATCTCTGTAAACGGAAAAATAAGAAAGTTCTGGTGTTTGGCATGTAGCGAGTGACAAATGGAAAAGCAAAAGGGATAAGGTCTGTGGCATTAAACAAACCATTCACGTCAGTATCCGGCTGCATTCACGTGTTACTTTTTCACTGCGTTTCAAAATGCAGTCCAGATGGAACGGCGAGGGGCTTGGCCCACCCAGTATTTAGCATGTAAACAATTCAAAACAATGGGTGGTCGTTACCCATTACATGCGTTTCTGTTGAAGCGCATATGTGATTGGGCCGAGACCCTCCTTGTTCCATTTTGAAACACAATTCAGACGGAACGTGTGAACATAACATTACACTAGCCAGGACCAGTATCTTAAACAAACGTCTGAATATGACCCTACTCACACAGCACTCCAGGAATACTAAGACTCTGGACTCTTAATCATGCGCCCAGATTAATTCTACACCAGGGCTTGTGCATGTTATAATAGTGCCCCAGCCTGCCCCATGCCCTGCTTCATCATGCCCACTTAGCATGAGGGGAAAAAAAGAAGCAATTCCTGGCCGTGGAATGGCTATAAAGACGATGAGTTTGAGTCCCACTGCTGTCTAAAGGCTGCTGGGTCTCACCAACTCCTTATATATCTTGTATACATCAAGTTAAAAGTCAGTTAACACTGTATTTACATTGAGTTACAGTGCATGTGTTAACATTGAGTTTTGTAAACTCAAATGTTAATAGCAATGGAATTAGGCAGCTCAATTGCGATGTAATATACAATCCAGATGGAAACGGGAGGGGTTCAACACAACTTCTCGATTCTTTGTTTCCCAAGGTGATAAGTGGCCACCAGAGATGTCAGGCCACTTTCACATGTGGTGCTGTGATTAAGTTTACTAAAAATGATGGAAATTCAATGTTACCACTACATGTGATCACTGGTGAAGCCTTTGGATTGTCTTTCAAAACGCAATCAAAACACCAAGTGTGAATGCGGCCTGAAGACATATTTGTGCTCAGCTGAACTGGGTGCATGAATAAGGGGAAGCAGCAGGAACAGGTGTTGGCCTTGTGTATGACAGCTTCTTGGTGCGGTCACACGTTCTGCTTTGATTCTGTTTAGAAGTGGAATCAAAGCACCTGGAGGTGTGCCACGGCCCGACCACATATGCTTTTCTGAGAAAACGCATGTGATCAGGAACCAACTCCCGGTGTCTCGCCTTTGAACAATACGGGTGTTAAATACCGATCGCATGCGTTTCCATAAAAAACCATATATGCGATCGGGCTATGGGACCCACTTTGAGCTTTGATTCAGCTTCTAAATGGAATCAAAGACGTACGTGTGACCACACCCTATGATGGTGCATAGCCACATAACAGATGGTACAGAGCTAGAATTCAGCAACTAGGGAATCTATTAAAATGCAGCACTGCAATGGTTAACATACTTATTGATGTGTTCTGAAAGCAGGTGATACATTTACATTATAGATCGCTACAGACACGCAAAAGGGGGAAAAATCCAAGACATTTTCCAACTCTGTTTTGCCTGAGAGAAAATAAAGCTAATGAATCTTTCATGTCCCGTTCGTTCTCATGTTGTAGGTGTAATGTTGTGAAGCAGTCGCTACAGCGATCAGTGACATTTAATATGAAGCAGATTGATGTTTCTTACTCAATGCTGATCGCTCCATTGTTTAGTCATTGTTGACCATGAACCCAGACACGTCCAATAACCAGATCATGTTTATCTGTGCTGTGCGTCTGTTGCTAAGAAATCTCACTGCTAAAAGACACCTGTCCTCCATGCAAGCCAGAACAGGCTGGAAGACAACATCGGGCACAAGTCCCATGGCAAGCCCCAGCCCAAGGAGGGACCTGCATAATTGTGGTCACTCCATTTCACAAGACAATAAAGGGTGAACGCTGTAACCAGCCAACCACTAATCCCTGATAACATCACAGAACAGGCAGAGGTTACACCGGCAGCTTGTAGGGATCACAACCACTTTTTGTGCTGCAATTCTTCCCCTTACGCTCTTGCTGATGGCAGGATAGTTATAGATTGGTGAATACTAGAACATTGCTGTAGGGATTTTAGTAACCAAGCCGACCATGTGGACATCTATCAAATGAGCATGAGGTCCTCCAAACTCTCCGCCAAGATGAGGACCAGGCTGATTTACTGCCCAAGAGGATTCCTATGCTAGAGGATTAAAGGGGATGTCAGGGAAGCAGCCCCATAACCATATGACTGCTTTAAATAAAGCTATGAGCGTTTCCCCATAAAACTATCAATCTGCTCAGCTCATCCTGCTCTGGCACATGCTGTCCACAGATAGGACACATGTGCAATCTGCTCATCCTGCTTAATAACATTCTCTCTCCGTTTAGGACAAAAATCATATCCTGCTCGACTCCTGCTATATAATGTGCTTTGCTCGTGTAGCTATATAATATGGTGACATTTCCCTTCCAGACCCTGCAACATACATTTCTTTAGCTTTAGGGAGGGGGCAGTGTGTCTACAGGGGGTGGGGGGCAGTGTAGCTGGAGGGGGGGGGAGGGAGTGTACCGAGTGTGGGAGGGGGAGGGGGGGGCGGTGTAGCTGGAGGGGGGGATACAGTGGGGGACATTTACATAAAGTGTCGGTGTCTGCACTGGCTTTGTTACCGACCTGCTCTGGGAAAGAAGATACACATTTAATATTGTGGAGCTGTGCAGAGACATTTCTGGCACCGAGACCATTTTCTGTCCCTGGGACCAAAATCTGTCCCGAGCACCAGAAATGTGTCCAACAGTCCCTGTTAGACCAGTTTTCTTTTGGTCTACTTTCCGCCAGTTTACAGCGCCCAAAAAGGGCTGCGACACATATTAATTGTGTCTGAGTTTCCACTCCGCCAAAGCCACGCCCCTTTTCGGAGAAGAGTCGGAGCAGACGGAAAAAGTCATTTTTTCTGGCGGAAACGCCATAGTAAATGTCCCCCAGTGTGTCTACAGGGGGAGGGGGGGGGGCGGTGTAGCTGGAGGGGGGGATACAGTGTGTGTACAGGGGGAGGGGGAGCGGTGTAGCCGGAGGGGGGATATAGTGTGTCTACAGGGGCAGGGAGCAGTGTGCCTACACCGGGTAGGGGCGGCAGTGTGGCTACTGGAGGGTGGACCATGAAGGGGCACACTGAGGCTCTATCGCCCAGGGGCCCACCAAAACTTGGAGCAGGCCCTGAGTACACGTAGGCACTAAAGTTATTACATACTCCCTCCTCAAGTCAGTGTAGAAAAGATAACATGTAAAATAGTAGATACAGGTATTAATTATCTTCTGTATGTATTCCTCATATCTTGACCACTCACTGTTCTTTTGTGGAGTTACATTATTACACAGTACCTACCTAAGTGGTCAGAGACACGCCCCTGGCTCTTTATTGGTGCAGGCTGTAACATGGCACATGGAAGGATATTTCAGGATTTTTTCAGGGCATATGTCAAGTGAAAGCTATTTACTTCATGTACAATAAGTCAGCTGCTCTGACATCTGGTCAAGGCAAATACAATGTGAATAAGGTTCTGGAGCCAGAGACGGACTACACAGAGCAATTCTAATAGAAGATCTGTGATAAGACAAACCTTATAATGCCGTCTGCAATATTTCATGAATCCAAACTATTCCGTGTGGGTAGCTGTTTATAGGAATCCAAGATAAACTGCAGCAGTAACACCATCTGGATATAGTCTAGTGCTCACAATATCACTAAACACGTACTAAACTAGTGTCCAAGATACAAATTCAAGTAAAAAAAACAGGAAGTGCTTACACGCAAGCTACAGATAAAAAAAAAAAAAAAAGGCTGATTTTTTCTTTTAATCAAACACATGATTATCTATTAATTTTAGCTTAAGACATAAACTTAGAAGGAGATGTTACATAGCTAAAGATTATCTATTAACTAACAGCTTAACATTTACTAATGGCTTTTAGTGGTTTTCTACTCTAATAATCCAGAATATCTGAGAAGTTTTCACACCTCAGGTTGTATGGACATCTGTGTAATAGAATATGATAGTAGCAGGGGATATAATATACAATGGCATGGCAGTGTTACAGGTGTGTAGTGTTCAACTTTCCTAACAATCTATAGGTAACAAAGATATAGAGCATTGCAACCACTGACAAGTGCTTTCGCTTGAAGGATCTTCCGATTAAAAATGTATAAATCAGGGTGGTATATCTTGTGTTTATTTATGAAAGAAACAGGAGATTTAGCAAAAATTTAGAAAAATTCTTAATTTTAAAATTGTATAATTTATATTTTCTGACCAAAAAAAAAATTGTAACACCTTAACAACATGTGACTTACTAGTATGTCACAGTGCCATTACGGATGATTGAAGAGGGCTCACAGTCTGATTTATGCAATTGATCAAGAAAGGCTCTGGGAGGGTTACTAGAGCCCCTCCGTGCTGTAGCTTTTCAGATTGTTACAAAGCATTTCCTCCCTCCCACTGTGTTAGATTACAGAAGGCAAATGAAGAGGGTAAGTGCCAAGGGAGCAGGGTGAGACGTGCTCCTGTTCAGTGTAACAGTCTGTGAAGCTAAAGCACAAAGGGGGGTTACGCCTGCCCTCCCAGAGCCCTTCTGGCTCATTAGCAGAATTTTAAAAGTTGATTTTAGAAGGAAGGAAGCCATGGGTAACAAATATAAGAAGATCACCACAGTCACAGTGCCTGGATCTATGAGTGCTTGATTTTGTTGGTAGATTTCCTTTAAGTCTCTTGCTTATGTTTCTCTATCATCCAAATCACTAACCAGTCACTAAACTGAAAAATGCAGAAATTCCAAAATAAAAAAAACACATAAAAAGAAAGCTATAACAGAAAGGAGCAGAACTAGGTTTACTTTGGGCACTTGTCTGTGAATTCTTGAACTGACCACCTATGTAGATAAGGGGTGTGTTTTACGAAACAACCTATTCTTGTGGAGGTGGTCATTTACCAAACATACAACAAAATCAATGTACTTGGCTTGGCATTCCCAGGAAGTTTAGAATAGCTGTGGTACATCTGTAAATAGGGTGAGATGAGGGAGACTTTGAACCTGAATTACAGCCTACTGCTACATGCATCCCAAATGCAGCTGGGCTGGATTTTTAACTACACATATTTGGCGGTGGTGATGAAAAAAACACCAGAGTCACATCCAGGACCATGTATAGCTGACGCAGTCCCTGGCAGGAGAGTTTGTGTAATCTGCCATAATTAGCTGTAATGCTAAATGGTGCAAAAATGTACAAGTGCCGATTCAAAACACCATGTGTCTGCAGAGCAAAAGTATGGCTTGTGTACATGATGTAATCACATACTGAACCTCCACCATTGCATTTACATGACTGATAGGAGGTGCACTAGGCAGGCAACCTACAGTGTGTAGGCTAAAGAATTATGAGAAAAGGTAGAAAAAAAAATATAAAATAAATCTTCAAAACACAAAATTAGACATAATTTCGATTAACTTGTTAAAAATGAATTCTAGCTATTGACATTCTTGGTTACGTACCAAGCTGTGATAGCCGGAATATCTCATCTTCATTTTCGGTGGTGTGATCAGCATTAAGCTGAGTGACCTGCAGTCCGTCCACTGTGGATTTACATAGCAGAGCTCTGTTGGTACCTGCAACAATAAAACACACTTATTCTCTTACTTTCAATACATTTATTTAGCCTTTGACCATTTTTGAAACGTATCAATAAAGCTGGTCATGAAATACAAAACATGAAAGCACAATATATACTCAATACCAAAGAATAATACCGTACATGACAATACCTGTCCGTGTCCACAGAGAAAACATTAGTACTGGGCAGTAACAGAACAGTTAATACTAGGAAAGCTATAATTAGCATCAATGATGCCTAAACAAAACTATAATGGGGAACAGAAAGCTTCCATTGGGATGGCCATTTATCATAATTTCACAACAGATTAGGTTAAATAAAGACAAAAGTCTATAAAATCTAAACTAAAATCCTACAGTCTGAAGGAAATCAAACAAAAAATACAAGTAAAATTACCCAATGGTAAGGAAAAATTCCTCTGTGACTCCAAATATTGCAGCTAGAATAATTTGGGATCGACATCCTAAACCCAAGAACCAATTTTCCAGAACATGTGATAATTTTGCATTCAACAAGTCACTCTTAACCCCTTCCAGTTGATGCCCCTTTATGTTTACATTTTTGGCTCCTGTCATTAAAAATTCCATAACTTTTTTTATATTCCTGTGTACAGATCGGTGTGAAGGCTTGTTTTCTAGCAATATTTAATATTCCGTGCCATATATATGGAATTGAAAAATGCTTTGCACTATTTTCTTGTGGCCTCTACTTTTACTGTGAACTCCAAATGACACCTCTTCTTTATCCCTTGGGTCAGTGAATCACAGGGATACCAAATTTATACAGGTGTTATTATGTTTTAATAGATTTATAACATTTAAAAAAAAATTAAATTCATTTCGCCATATTCTGACGCTAATTACTTTTTCATACAAAGCTGTGTATGGTGTCATTTCTTGCCTGACAACATGACGTTTTTAATTGCTACAATTTTAAGGAATGTACAGCTTATTGATATTTGTGTTGCAAAATGGCAAAAAAGTGGCGATTTGGACATTTGGGAGCTATTTTCCATTACGGGGTTTACCGATGTGAATAATTGGTTTTAGATTTTGCTAGACTGGGGATAATAGGAACGTGGAGATTACTAACATGTTTAGTCTTTTTTTATTTTTAGGGATAGGGGATAATTTGAAGTTTTAGTTTTTTTCCCCCCCTTTTTTATACCGTTTTTCAGCCCCCTTAGGGTACTTTTACCATAGGGGGTCTGATCATTCCTACTATATACTGCAATACTATTGTAGTATTGCAGTAAATAGCAGTTTTGCTCTGCTTCTGTAAGACCGACTCTTTGATTTGCATAAAAGACAGATCCTGGTGTCTTATATAGACCAATGACCCTATAGCCGCAATATGCAGCAAATACCCGGGCTATAAAGAGAGGGCTCAGCCCATGAGCCCTCTCCATATTCCCCTTGCCTCCTGCCGACTTACTGTTATGGCAGATAGAAGCACCAGATAGGTGAAAGGTTTAAAGGAGGCGCTGTAACTTTTTCTGGGTGAAACACGAAATATTTAATTTAACCCTTTCACACAAACTGATGGATATTAATGTCACTACTGCATGAAGTGTGCATGTAGACATCTCACAGGCTGTGGCCTCTCTGTACAGGGCAGGTGTCTGCAGTATTATATAGCTGACAACTGCCTTTAGCTGTCGTGGTACCAATCACTGCAGTTAACTGCGGCAGTGCTTCATGACATCAGTGGCGCACCGTTCAGTTACAATGACACCATGACAGCCTACCTCTTCAAGACAGGAGGTAGGCTATAATAGTGGAACAGCATGTGCAATATACTGCAATACAGTACAAAACGTATAAATTTTGTATCTCCATGAGTATACAATATATAAAGGAGAAATGTAATTTGGACCATACAATGAAAGCCATAAAAACAAAGCCTGCTAAAATGGTGCAACTGTGATTCAATTCTATCGACTTTTTTATTTTCTTACAGCTTCCCAGTACACTTCACAGAATATGAAAATTGTACAAAAGCTGAAATAACGAGGTCCTTAAAGGGTTAATAGAGAATTGACAATTTTTAGGATGAGTTTAAAAATGCCCTATTTCTTTTGTGTTCCAGTTAGTGCCATTAGGGTCCTCTTTCAGCCATTGGAAAAAAAATAGTTTTCCCAAAGTGTATTTTTTTTTGCTCACAATTACCCAGGTGAATCCAAAATGGTACTTGTGCCCCTCCTCATGTAGGGTCCTGGACTAGTAAATGTCTTTTATTATTACCAAAACCGATTTTATTTGTAGGTCTTCCCAGCTTATATCTATCTGGGTAGTTATAGTCCCCCAAGATTATTGCCCTGTAAAATGTTGAAGCCTAAACCATTTATTGGATGAAAGAGCCCTAATCACAATTGCTTATGATAATAGAGATCTTGCTACTGCGCACCATCTTAAAGGGGTATTTTTATTGTTCTACAAACTACTTCTGCATTTTGGCTAGTTTTCGCTAGATAAACAATGACACAGTGTATTTTGTCATCTGTTGTAAATTGTCACGTGCTGTTTGTTAACACATGACAAGCACCAGTTTTTAGACGTTCTGAAACCACATAAGGGTGTACTTCCATTTTCTGATGCCTTACAGATATATTCTTCATGCATGGATAGAAAGGGGCAGGGTAGAAGGACAAAAACTGGTTACAAAGATTTGTTCTGTAATTTTCATGTGAAATAAACATTAAAGGGAACCTACCACCACGATTCTACCTGTAAAGGTAGAACGTGTGGTAGGTGGATGTATGGGAGGTGAGGATAGCCCTTTATAGAGCTAATCCTCACGTCCCTCTGCGACATGAGATGCACTTTACAAATACTTCATTTTAGTGGGTCATTAGCTTATTGATGAGATTTTATTAACTCTTGAATATATGGGTGAAAAGAAAATTGTCAATTTTGGTTTCCTTTCTTTTAGTATTTTTTGGGGGTTGTACACTGTACACTAAAAATAATATATTATTTTTATGCTATAGATCACTACGATTACGGTGATACCCCGTATATACTCGTGTATAAGCCGAGTTTTTCAGCACAAAAAATGTGCTGAAAAACGTCCCCTCGGCTTATACACGAGTCAGTCAGTCGTCCGTTAAAATTTTTTAAAAAAAAAAAAAAACTTATATACTCACCCTCCGGTGGCCCCGATGCGCAGCGCTGCTCCCCCGATGTCCGCGAGGCTCGTCTTCAGGCATCCGCGCCCGTCTTCTGTCTTCTGCTCGGCGCCCCGGGGCCGTGGCCCGAGAGAGAGCAATGGCGGCGCCCCGCAGAAGAAGGAAGACGGGCGCAGAAGCCTGAAGAACATCGGGGGAGCAGCGCTTCACATCGGGGCCATCGGAGGGTGAGTATATAAGTTTATTTATTTTTTTTATGCTGGGGCGGCTGTATACTACACGGGGCAGGCTGTATACTACTGGGGGCAGGCTGTATACTACTGGGGGCAGGCTGTATACTACTCGGGGGCAGGCTGTATACTACTGGGGTCAGGCTGAGGTGGCTGTATACTACTGGGGGATGCTGTATACTACTGGGGGATGCTGTATACTACTGGG
>CM033649.1:66545718-66601265 GCA_019512145.1 Engystomops pustulosus
CTGGGGGCAGGCTGTATACTACTGGGGGCAGGCTGTATACTACTGGGGGCAAGTTGTATACTACTGGGGGCAGGCTGAGGTGGCTGTATACTACTGGGGGCAGGCTGTATACTACTGGGGGATGCTGTATACTATTGGGGGATGCTGTATACTACTGGGGGATGCTGTATACTACATGGGGCTAGCTGTGTACTACATGGGGCTTGCTGTATACTACATGGGGCTGGCTGTCTACTACTGGGGGCAAGATGGGCTGGCTGTATACTACTGGGGGCAGGCTGTATAATACTGGATGCAGGCTGGGGTGGCTGTATACTACTGGGGGCAGGCTGTATACTATAGGGGGCTGGTTGGCTGTATACTGGGGGGCTGTGACCAATGCATTTCCCACCCTCGGCTTATACTCGAGTCAATAGGTTTTCCCAGTTTTTGGTGGTAAAATTAGGGGCTTCTGCTTATACTCGGGTCGGCTTATACTCGAGTATATACGGTATATATATTGTTGATTTGCATGTGGCTGGCCTTGCTGGCACTAGTAGTGCAGCTAGTACCATATTGTGAGGAATTTGCAGAGAGACTTGGGAACTTTCTATTTAGCTCTTTGTGACACACACATCTCAAACACCTAAGTGGGACAATTTATTAGAGGTTTGATTGAATTAGGCACAGTCTGTTGATTTTTTTTTTTACTTTTATTTTTTTTTATAACTCAAAGTTATCAGGCACAGCACAAAATCCAGTTGTGTGCTGTCAGTGTAGGTTAGAAACTAGCCATAGCAATAGGATAGCATCGTTTTGTTGTCTGTGACCAATGCATTTCCCACCCTCGGCTTATACTCGAGTCAATAGGTTTTCCCAGTTTTTGGTGGTAAAATTAGGGGCCTCGGCTTATACTCGGGTCGGCTTATACTCGAGTATATACGGTAACTAATGATATGTTTACTGTGATAAATAGAGAAAAAACAAGTTATGTCCGTCTGAGGTTTTGTAAACTGGGACATTTCCACTTCGATATTCAAATCAGGTACCATGATGAAATAAAATACACTGCACTGCTATGTGGTGATTTCACCGGCACGGTTTTCTAATGTGTTAACACTGTTTTGCTTCGTAATTGGGTGATACCATAAGGTTCAAGCCCTGTCAGATTGATAGGCAGAACCAGCCAGAAAAATAAGTAAAGATTACGGTATCTTGTATTTGTGAATAGACCTACAGAACCATCTTGTACGTAACCCGGGGACTGTCTGTATCAAGTTAAAGGTTAAAAATATTATCAAATCTTTGATTTCCACTTCAATATTCTGCAGTTCTCTACAGTGTGAATAATGTTACACGTTTACACATTTCAAGTGTGTTTACTGAGACTTATGAGCTAACCAAAGGCAATCCCCATAACAGTGGGAAATAGCTCACAGAAAGAAATATCACAACCACCTCAAGGTGAGGGACCAAGTCCTCAGGGGCAGCCAGGTAAAAGCCCCAGCATAGAGGCCTGAAGGGCCTTTAAAGAAGTCAGAAGTACTCAGCCATAATGCATATATTTAGAATATAGAGAAAAGGCCATAAAGGTCCAGAGCTATGGAAACCCATCAAAGCTTTAAATAAACTGAGCCTATATGCCCCCTGGTCCTCATTTCTATCAGTATCAAGAAATGTAGATTGTGTACAAAAAAACAAAACATAAGAACATAATGTGCTATCGAAACTATGTGTGTTATGATTGCTTAGAAAGACAAGATTACTGATGGTAGATCGTTCTTAAAAGCCGTCTTGTTACCACTAGGAGATGAGTTTGTAGTTCCAGGACATCAGTACTACAGGGAATAGAACTTTATAAAAAATATCTAAAGAGCCTGAGGCGCTCAGGTGACTCAGGACATGGCTCCACCGTTCCCCAATTATGCAGGGCCACTCAATATTCACCACTCTCCCATGCCTGCAGACTGCCCATGGTGCCAGCTGCCTGCAAATCTCCCGCATGCACGAGAACTCGAACCTCGCTGCCGAATTGGTAAATTTCTGGCTACACAAGGAAGGCGTTCTTGTGCATGGGGGAGATTTGCAGGCAGCTGGCTGACGTCACAGGTTGTCTGTGGGTGGGACAGAGGGGTGAATATTGAGTGTGGGGGGGGGGGGGTGTAATTAGTGAACAGTGGAGCCATGGGGCGCTCAGTAGCACGCTCATTTACATATTTTGTAAGTTCTTTTCTCCGGAGTACTGATGTCCTTGAACTAGCCAAAAACAGTGCCATCACAGTGAGCTTACAGAGCAGGCTTGTAAGGACAGTCTGCCATCATAAATCTGGTAGATGTCCTTTAACTATCACATAAATACCATCAAGTGTTCATGTCTATCTCTTTAAAATTCCAATACCTTGAAGTGAACATTCTGTGTTACATACCAACATTAGCAACGTAAAGTTTGTTATTCACAATTAACACTACGATAACCATTGCGCCGCCGTAAATCTCCTTCTCTAGGGTGTTCAGTCGCTCTACAATCTTCTGATACTGGCTGGGCAGCTGCTGAAGTACTGCACCCTGCAATGAATACAAAAGTTAGATAAGGCGTGCCTGATATTAATAAAATGTAAACAATTTCTTGTGCAATAAGGCATGTTCCTATATAGTATGTATCACTTTTAAAAATTTGTGATGTGATGACTTAAAAGTATTTAGAACAGACTTGTACGCCCGTTTTTTTTGGAGCACAAGCCCCGAAATAATCACAATTACTTGTAAACTGCCAGCAATTGCGATTTTCCCACTTTACAACCCTTCTACCCCAAATGGACATGAAGGGGTGTAAAGGGGAGGGCAGGCAGCAGAAGTCCTGCACACTTGCCATAGTGAACATTCAGGATTGAACTTTGGCAGGATAGCACAATTCTACGCCAAGGAAGGCCTTGCATGTATCCAGCACAAGGCTCCTGATGTATCCAGTGCAGTGGGGAGAGTACCCATGTATGATAAATTCCCTCCAGCAGATCATCAAAAGGGTTGCCTGAGATCTCTTATTCTTAGATAGTATCCAATTTAAGCAGTCGAAAAAAATCCATCAAGCCAGCTGAGCTACCTCTGGATTATGACATTAGTAAGCAGTTAACCCCCCTACAACTACGGTGTGTAATAATTCTCCTCTATCCATCCTCGCACTACATGCCAGGGCTGCTTATTAGAGAGAACAATGCAACGGCATTAACACTGGCATTGAATTACTCTCTGTGTTTTCTCCTTCTAAGGTGATGCTAGTGTGCCAATGCCAGTACATGGTAGCCAGTGGCTTATTAAAGGACTCCAGGTCCAGGTCAGTGTATGCCTTTGGCAAAACCCAAAAAATTGCTTGTCCATCAAGGCCCAAAACAGTCTAACTAATGGGTTATGTAACGAGAACATCTTTTTCATACTTTTGAAAGCTGTAATAAAGTACATTTTTACATTAACAGTTTATTATCCAGCAAAATCCGACATTGTTTCTAATACAGCAAAACAAAATTTATGAACAAAAAAATTCACAATGCATTACCTCTGGTAGCTGAGACAGAAGGCTGGCTTTTTCTGCTAAAGAATCATCTATAGATTCAAGGAAACTTCTTTCCACCACATCAAATGCCTAAATGACACAAGAAGGAGGATAAAACACAAGAACGGTAAAGCAGCTGAGAAAACCCCTGCCAAGTAAGTTTTGATGGGAGCCAATTCTATACAAGAGGACAGTACTTGGGTAAGGTTTGATAACTTTAGAAAAAGTGGTATACCTCTTTACATCGGATTTAATTTTTTTTACATGTACTCTACAGGTTAACCATTCTAAACAAAGACACCAAAAACATGTATATATAGCAGGGTAGTTTCCATTTTTATGTTTCCTTATAGGGAAATATAAAGCGTTTTCGTATTCCCCACAATTTGCTGTTTTGACAGCTCCTCTCCAGTTTCCCACCTTCATTATCCCCTTCGTGACTAAAGGTCATTGATGCCTGAATGTCCAGGTAATTTTTCTGTTATGCACTTTTTTAAATGACGAAATCTATTGAAATCTTTACATAGCATAACAATTTTTACTTTGTTTTTTTTTTCATGACAGGATATTTCTATTAATTACGTATTTTGTTTTTCTATAAAATTTGCCAATAAATGACTATAAATATGAAAAAATATGTTTTGTCATTTTTCCAGATTAAGGTTTTTTTTTTAATAAGCAGTAGAACTGAATAAACTTTTACCAAAATATGTTACAATTATGTACAGCATTATTACATCACCCTTTCCCTAAGTTCAGCTACAAATGCAGAGGGTGCATGTATTTCTGCAAAATGTAAGCAAATGTCTTCAGCTGACAGGCTGGTGGGTACCACATTTGAAACAATTCTTCTGTCATATCAAACAGAATCTCCCCTTTAATATGGTATACGGATTGTGTGTGGATGCTTCACAGAACCAGAGATATCTACTCTTAAAGTTACAATTAGACATCTCAAAAATCCAAAGCTGAATCTAAAGTTTTTACTACAATTTTAAAGGAGTTGTCCGAGACTTATTAAAAAACAAAAAGGTGGCCGGGAGGAATCTACTTAAAAAAAATAAAGATCTAATTACCTCCCGGCGCCCTCCGGGTGTCCCGCACTGCTGTCGCTCTGGTCCATGCGACAAGTAAACGAACACGGCTGTGGAAGCAGTGCTGCATTCAGCTTCCGCCTGGACCCGACACCCATCCGTCTCGCATATACAATACTGTGAATAGGGACGGGTGGGCGTGGTCTGGCCATGGCCGGATGGTAGTTGAATCCAGCGCGGAAATGTTTGTTTACATGGTGCATGGACCGGAGCGAAAGCAGTGCAGGACACCCTGAGGGCGCCGGGAGGTAAGTACATCTTTATTTTTTTAAGCAGTTCCATTCCGGCCACATTTTGGTTTTTTAATAAGTCTCAGACAACCCCTTTAAGAGTGGAAGCATCTACACACAATCCATATATCATATTCTCCCTGTTAATATGTTTGATATGACACCAGAATTTGGCATCTATGTACCAGGGTTCAGGAGATATAGCTGTATGAATTTGGCCACTGTCATGGTGTTTATAAACGTCCTTTATAACCGTTTATAACCGTATGGCAGTCGTGAATGGGGTTAAAACGGCTCTTCATAGTTATGTACCTATAAAAGACAACGCTTACATTTTCTAAAAAAATGCAGAATTTTATAGTAAACTATGTAAGATTGTTCTGAAAACCTTTTAGCGCTGACATTTAGTATGAGATTGGTGGAGTCCTTTCATTTCCCACCACCCAAGGATGGAGCTGTCTGCTTCTGACCCCATACAGTGTGTAGCAGCGAATAAGCACAGGTGCAAATCCTATATCAATGATTAGTTGAAGGTGAAAAAATAAAAAACCTTCAAGAAAGACATTTGATCTTACACTAGTTTCATAATTATATTTCTGGTCATCATTAAGCAGCCCTTCTGATATCATACAGTTTTGGAGTCGTTTTATACTTGAAACATTTTACAATCTCTGATTACATCCTTTGCTCATTTTAATGATCGATTTGTACACATCCAGAAAACTTGATTAATGCTACAAACCTGCAACAAGACTCTCTGAACTTCCACATCTGTGACATCTGAATGCAACTGCCCCAGGAGGAGTTCGGCCGCCAACCTCTGGCCAACAAAATTTGTGGCTCTGGTGCCATCATAGCCATTGAACACTCCGTAGAGATATATATTATTATCGCCCCTGCAGAATAAGACAAAATGAATGGAATACAAGTATATTTAATACCCAATAACACAACTCACGTAGAGGCACCTGAGGAACCTCAAACCAGCTATTAAACAATTAGAGAGACATAAAAAGGAAAGTATTAGGGGGAGCAGCATTAAAGGTAAAAATCACATTATGCTATCTAAATGGTGTCTAAATAGGTGCTTATTTTAATTATATTTGTGAACAGAAAAAAAGGAACTGAAATTAATGGGAACCTGTCATGAGGATTTAGGACACAAGCCACGTTTTTTTCCATGATAGTGACAGGATCACAATGTTTCTCCATATACTATTTTTGCAGAAAACTTTGCCTTAGAGGATATCTCCCAAATTAATCAAGCATGATAAACCCACATCCTCATAGATCCGGACACTGTGAATGTAGTGGGCTTTTATTTTTTATCCATGGCCTCCTTCCTTCTAAAAAGAAACTTTAAAATTATGATAATGAATTACAGCTAGTGGGCAGAGCCCCTCCATTGTGCAGCTTCACAGGCTATTACACAGTCTCCCCTTCTCTGTAATCTCACTGCAGCAGAGAAGGTTTTTGCACATGGTGAGAGGGGGGGGGGGGGGGAAGTGCTCCTTCCACACTGTAACAGCCTGTGAATCTGCAGCACGGAGGCGCACTGGGAACTACTCAGTGTGACTACTCTGCATCCCTGTGACTCTTACAGGTGATTGAATAGAATAATAAAAAGTTCTTTTTCAGTGTAGAGCTGCATCTCCCAGCATATAGTAAGAGACTGTTGTCATCCTTTCAGCATCTTGGATGAATAACAGGTTAGTGAGTGTAAGTTACCACAACAGGTTCATTTTAATTCCAAGAAAACAAACCTAAACTTAAGCCAGTTGTCTTCACCAGGGTGTTCTTCCTTTGCAGCCCCTTCCGAGTTATAAGACCTATTTGTAGCTGATCCTACACCAGATAAATGGCAGAGGGGTAGATCATCCGTCCAGCTTAACTGCTCCTGTAAAATGCCACAACTGATGAGCTCATGCCACCAAAGAGATAACATACTGTAGCTCATTCAAAAGTAAAAAATGTTTGAGATTTATACATTGTGTAACATCTAGCATTGTAGAGTGTTACCCACAGGATTGGCAAGTTAAAGAGTAACTAAACTTAACAAAATTGTAGATGGCAGGTGAGTACAGCAAATAGCCAAATCCTTGACAAAAACTTTCAATTAAAAACACATTGACATGCTTACCGGGTGCAACATCACATACCATTTGACGCAAGTTCTGGGCAGGGGAGTAACTAGAAGAGACAGGGCCCCATAGCAGACTTCTGAATGAAACCCCCCTCCCGCTTAAAAAGATTACATATTACACTCATGTATACACACACATTTATATACCTATATACACTCACCGGCCACTTTATTAGGTACACCTGTCCAACTGCTCGTTAACACTTAATTTCTAATCAGCCAATCACATGGCGGCAACTCAGTGCATTTAGGCATGTAGACATGGTCAAGACAATCTCCTGCAGTTCAAACCGAGCATCAGTATGGGGAAGAAAGGTGATTTGAGGCCTTTGAACGTGGCATGGTTGTTGGTGCCAGAAGGGCTGGTCTGAGTATTTCAGAAACTGCTGATCTACTGGGATTTTCGCGCACAACCATCTCTAGGGTTTACAGAGAATGGTCCGAAAAAGAAAAAACATCCAGTGAGCGGCAGTTCTGTGGGCGGAAATCCTTTGTTGATGCGAGGTTAGAGGAAAATGAGCAGACTGGTTCGAGCTGAATAGAAAGGCAACGTGACTCAAAATCGCCACCCGTTACAACCAAGGTAGGCAGAAAGATGCATCTCTGAACGCACAGTACGTCAAACTTTGAGGCAGATGGGCTACACGCAGCAGAAGACCAAACCAGGTTCCACTCCTTTCAGCTATAACAGGAAACTGAGGCTACAATTTGCACAAGCTCATCGAAATTGGACAGTAGAAGATTGGAAAACATTGCCTGGTCTGATGAGTCTTGATTTCTCTGCTGCGACATTCGGATGGTAGGGTCAGAATTTGGCGTCAACATAAAGCATGGATCCATCCTGCCTTGTATCAACCGGTTCAGGCTGGTGGTGGTGGTTGTCATGGTGTGGGGAATATTTCTTGGCACTTGGTACCAATTGACATCGTTGCAATGCCACAGCCTCACCTGAGTATTGTTACTGACCATGTCCATCCCTTTATGACCACAATGTACCCAACATCTGATGGCTACTTTCAGCAGATAATGCGCATGTCATAAGCTGGAATCTCTCAGACTGGTTTCTCTGACATAACAATGAGTTCACTGTACTCAAATGGCCCTCCACAGTCACCATCTCAATCCAATAGAGCATCTTTGGGATTGGTGGAACGGGAGATTCGCATCATGGATGTGCAGCCGACAAATCTGCGGCAACTGTGTGATGCCATCATGTCAATAGGGACCAAAATCTCTAAGGAATTGCTTCCAGCACCTTGTTGAAATCTAAGGCCACTAATAATTGAGGCAGTTCTGAAGGCAAAAGGGGGTCCAACCCGTTACTTGCATGGTGTACCTAACAAAGTGGCCGGTGAGTGTATATAAACATATACAAGGGCACATTTACTAAGGGTCTGCGCAACGCATTTTAGTCGGGTTTCCCGACTATTTCCGATTTGCGCTGCATTTAAGTGTGGTTTTTGGCACATGCGATCGGATTTTGGCGCAATCGCACCGACTTGCAGGCGACACAAATCGGGGCGCGTGGCCGACAGACAACCCGACTGATTCGGACTAAGCGTGGGATTTACAATTCAAATTGTGTCGCAAGACAATGCACTCACATGCACCGGGAAGAAGAAGGTGAACTCCGGCGGACCTCAGCGGGGAAGCGACAGATGCAGGAAAATGGACGCACAATCTTGAAGAATCGCGCCGGATTTCATCCTCGTCGGAGAACGCACCTCGGGGATCGCGACAGGACCAGCTAAGTAAATCTGCCCCACAGTTCTTCACTCATACACACATATGCACACGTAGAGCATGTACACATCAAATTATACAGTGCCATATACAGATGTACAGTTTATATACACCATATAAACATACAGCATTTATCCATCACAGATACACACTCATATACAGCATGTATACATTACATATATGTTATATACACATTATGCTGTAGAATGTGGTGCATAATACTGTATTTAGTGGTGCACATCCTCTATTCTAAAGTGTTAGGTCGGATGATGGGGCCCTTCTGCAATAAGGAAAAAAAAATGTCTCAAAGGTTTAATTATTCTTTAACAGTCCAATATCATAGCACTTGGGGACCCCATAGACAGGCTTGTGTTTGGAACACGATGTCATCTTGTAAGCAGGGGACACTACTACTGGTCTAACTGGGAAGGATTGTCACACAAGTCCTCTCTGCTCATTCATGAAAAACCTTGGTACGATCGTGTGCCATTCTCTAGCCAATGACAGCTCAGCAATGTGTAATACGTTGCTGAGCCACATGTCCACAAAAACAGGATTATCTGGATTCAGGATATCAACTATATTGATTGTATAATGAAAAGTGACACATAAAATTGTATCAATTCTTCGTGGTTTTCTAGTTCTCCACTTGCTCTCATTCTAAAGGAAGGTTCACCGTTTACATCCAGTGGATATAAACCAGTAATACTGTATCGAGTTGTGCACCTGTGTGACTTCATATGATGCTTCCTATAGATTGACAGCAAGCAGAGATCTATAAAACAGTGAAAAATTTATACAGAAAATATTGGAAAATTGTATAACTTTTTTTTGGTACATTTATTTGCTGAAACCTTACATCCCCTTTTTAGTATGTCAATTATTTTTGTGGAACCGTAAAAAAAATGAAGGTTGGCAAAAAAATGTCACAAGCCAGGGGCGTAGCTTGAGGGGGTGCAGAGGTTGCAGTCGCACCAGGGCCCCAGAGGTTTAGGGGGCCCTTATGGGGTCACTTTCCCATATGAGAAGACTATTACTATAAACCAAATTTTTCACATTCCCATAGACTTCTCTGGGAAGCCTTGATCTACAAACATGGGCAGGAATAGGACCTCCACTGAGATTTCTACAGCCTCCATCCACATGGATCTGCAAAGAACACAGTTGCGTACAAGGGTCCATGGAAATTAATGTGTCAGTGTACCATCCACAAAATAAAAATTATGTTGATCTGCATGAGGGTTTAAAATTAGGGATTAGGGGTTCCTTTAGAGTTGGAGTCGCTGGGACCCCACTAATCATGCAGTTATCCCCTACAGATTTATTACTAGCAGAATAGTCCTACATACTACATCTCTATTTAGGCGAAGCATTGGCCGCGTCGCTGCTCACGTCATATAAATATATGGCCCAAATACTATTAACTGGGGAAACTGTGAAAATACTATTTTCTCTAAATTGCTATTTTTTTTCTGTTAACCCTCCAAGTGTCGGCAGTGTAGCCTCTGGTACCCGGGACACAGGTCTGTTCTCACTCCTATGTTACTGAGGTAAAATCCTGAATCCAATACAAACATCACTGTGTGCACAGCTCTCACAGGAAGCCATGTTACACATAGCAGCACATGAGCTGAGCACTGCAGCTCTCACTAATGTCCACATGACACACGCCTCACTATTCCCCATTTCTCTCCTGCACGACCCCTCATAAACCCTCTTACATTCTGCATCAGGTTCCTTCTCAGCGCGGCCATCTTGGACCAGAAGTGACGAGCCAGCTGATAGCGATCACATGACCAAGGGTTTCGTACACAGGAGGAGTGCGACCTCTACAGTACGAAATGGAGAATGACGCCAAAGCTTTACACTATCCTCCAAATGCCCGAAAATCCTCTACTTCATGTTATGTGTTTTCCATCAAACCTTACTAAACTCTGAAGAAATGCCATACACTCTCAAAGTACTAGTCCTAATTAGCACATAATACTTGTTATAGCCCAAGGCATAACAATATTCACAAACATAATGCCCACATGCCACAGAACCCACAGATAACTGACTGGAACCCCCTTTAGTATCAAATTGCATAAAAGAACGTGCTAAGTCCGACAGAAAACTGGTGCAAGGTCCTTAGTAAATGTGCCCCAAAGTGTTTCACAGCACCATAACCTAGCCAGGAGAGGAGACAGGTGACAAGTGCTAACTCCCCCTCCCTTCTCCACCTTGCCCTATCATCACCCGGCATACCTCCCAACTTTTGGACAGGAGAAAGTCCCTCCACTTTTTCTCTACACCGTGCCCACTGTTCAGCCCCTTGCCCTACCCGCAAGCATACTACAATACCGATGCCTGTTGCCCCTGTCCTCCATTCCCCTCATATTGTGGCCCCTGTCTCCCATCCTACCTTATATTGTGACCCCATCTGTTCCATCCTCCCTTATATTGTGTCCCTCTCTGTTCCATCCTCCCTCATATTGTGGCCCCTGTCCTCCATACCCCTCAGATTGTGACCTCTGCCCTCCATACAGCTCAAATTGTGACCTCTGTCCTCCACCCTCCCTCAAATTGTGGCTCCCTCTGTTCCATCATTCCTGATATTGTTGTCCCAGTCCTCCATCCCCCTCATATTGTGTCCCTCTCTGTTCCATCATTCCTGATATTGTTGTCCCAGTCCTCCATCCCCCTCATATTGTGTCCCTCTCTGTTCCACCCTCCCTCAAATTCTGGCCTCCTGTCCTCCATCTTCCCTCATATTATTGCCTCCTATCCTCCCTCATATTGTGGCCCCCTCTGTTCCTGATATTGTTGTCCCCGTCCTCCATCCTCCCTCATATTGTGGCCTCCTGTCATCCATCCCCCTGATATTGTGGCCCCCTGTCCTCCCATGTTGTTGGGTATTAAACAGAAAAAACTTTACTTACCTTTCCATCGTTCCCCTGTAGCAATCCTGTGTCCTCTTCTCCTGGGGCTCTGATGTTGACATGGAGGAGGAAGGCTGGGCCCACTAGTGGAAGACCTACAGCCACACATCTCATATGGAGGCAGCAGAAGCTGATCCTACCTCATGGTACCAATGCCTCGGCTGCTCTGCAGCTCTACTGTGTTGGAGCTGGGAGGTGGGACAATGTGGGATACCACAGGACATTTTCCCTATCGCCTGGGACTGGGCCGCTAAACCGGGACATGGTTTATGTGTGTGCTATGCCTACCTACGGTCCAGGTGTAAGGGCCCTTAAGGCCTTTAGTGAATTTGTGGGGGTTATTTTCTTTCTAAGTTGAAAGTTTTTTGCTAAATTGGCTCAAATGTGCTTGGCGGGAGAGCAAGTATGGTTTTGCGCCGAAATGTGCGCCTTTTAAAAAAACAGCAAAATCAGATATTGCACATCTTTAATCAGGTGATGGCTCTTTTTGTCTTTGGTGCCAAAAAATGTGCAAATATGGAAATGCGCCAAAAAAAAGGTTTAAAATTAGACAAAAAAAGGCAAATAAAATATATGTGTGCCCCTTTGTATCAGTACATAAATATAATAATTTAGATAACGCATCTGAAATATACCCGTTATGGTGCCCAATGTGCTATTCTGCCATTGTAAAAAAAATGTTTTTCTGGCACAATCCATGCAGAAATAGTTTATTTTATTAAAAATATAATTAGGACAAAGAGTTATGTATTCCAAGGTGTTTATTGACCTAATCCTTCCACCCATGCAGTAAAAAGCCTTCTCATGTACATGGATACTTTGCCAGGAATGCACTGATTTTCAATCAGGAGTCTGAGATAAGCTGCTGCATGACAACTGTGGAAGTGACTTATTTTCTGGGAGAACAGGGATTCTTTTGCTTCTGGTAACCCCTTTCCTAATACACATTAACCCCTTAAGGACGCACCCATTTTGTAGCTTAAGGCTCAGCCCGATTTTTTGGATTCTGACTTGCGTTGCTTTATATGGTTATAACTTTTGAACACTGTTACCTATCTAAACGATTCTGAGACTGTTTTTCCCCACATGTTGTACTTCATTTTAGTGGTAAGTTTTGCGTTTATTTTCAAAAAAAAGAAAAAATGATTTTTTTGAAAAATTTGCCATTGTCGAAATTCTAAATCATTGCGTTTTCAGGCAGAAAGATTTATCACCTAAATAACTTGCTGAATAACATTTCCCATTTGTCTACTTTACATTTTCATCATTTTTGAAATGTCTGGATAATTTATTTTGATGTCACGCGGCTTACAAATAGATTATCGATCTTCCGTATTTTCAGAATTGACCATTTTGGGGATAAATACTGGTTTGAATGAAATTTTACATTTTTAGCATCAAAAACCCCCTATATAACCAACCCATTTTCAAATCTGCACCCCTCAAGCCATCAGAAACAGCTTTTAGGAAGATTGTTAACCCCTTGAAATCTTCATAGTAATTGAATCAAAATGGGGGTGAAATTTAGAATGGTCAAATTGTTCCCTTATACGTTCATTTAGCCCTGTGGACGTTACTTGTTTAATGGGCGCACAGCGAGGTGCAGAAGGGAAGGAGCGCCCTGCAGCTGCCAGGATTTTAGTTTCCTCATTAGCCCCTTTTGTAGACTATAAAATTTTCACTTTTTCTTTATTAGAGCCATGCGATGACATTTTTTCTGCGGGATGAGATGCTTTTTCAAGTGTTGCCATTTTGGGGTTGGTATCCCCTACTGTTGAAAATGTAGAACTTTTTTTTGAGGGCAGGAGTAAAAAATAATCAATTCTATACTGGATTTTTTCCCTTTTTTTTTTTTTTGTGTTCACCGTTTAGCTTAATAATCATGTTACCTTTATTCTATGGGTCAATATGATTACGGGGATACCAGACATGACTATTTTTTCCTACGTTTTACTACATTTGCCAAATAAAACCCTAATGTGGGAAAAATCTATCATTTTTGCATTGCCGTCTTCCAAGTGGCATAACATTTTTATTTTTTTGGCTACAGAGCTGGTTGATAGCTTGTTTTTTGCGGG
Organism: Engystomops pustulosus; assembly: GCA_019512145.1. NCBI lineage: Eukaryota > Metazoa > Chordata > Amphibia > Anura > Leptodactylidae > Engystomops > Engystomops pustulosus. Next base: position 66,559,454 of record CM033649.1, read on the forward strand.
ACATGTTGCACTTTGCACCAGTATCATTCTGGAGTACATATGTTTTTTGAACACTTTTTATTGCATTTTTTGTGGGATTCAATAGGTAAAATCATAATTTTTGGCAGTTTTTTTAACGGCATTCATCGTAGGGGTTCAATAATTATTTAGTTTTATTCTACGGATTGTTACGGACGCAGTTATACTATATCTATGTGGGGTTTGTGTTATGATTTAGACTTTTTTTTAGCGTTATATGTCTCTTTATATGTTATGGGGCTTATGGGCATTTTTTGTGATTTATGACTTTATTTTTTTATTGAAAAACATTTTTTTTTAACTTTTTTTACTACTTCCACCATGGGACATGAACAAGCAATCATCTTATTGCTTGTTCATGATAATATCCTGCAATAATCATGTATTGCAGGGTATTAGCAGTGTCAGCCTATGCACATGCTGTCACAGACGCCATCCTTCAGGCACATCTGGGGTCCCGATCGGACCCCAGTGATGCCATAGTAACGAAAACGGTTCGGGGGGGGGGGGGCGATCTTGGGGGAAAGACCCCCGGAAGGTATGTTAGATGGGTTAAACACCCGCGATCTAAGCACACTCCGATTGCGGGTGTTACACTGGGGTGTCGGTTATTAGTCACAGTCGGCACCCCGTGTTTCCCGATGCCGGTTTGGCTCAGATCTTGAGCTGAAACGGCATCAGCTCAGCGTCCGATATATCGGACGCTGAGCGTTAAGTCACTGCGCTCAGCGTCCAATATATCGGACGCTGAGCGTTAACAGGTTAACACACAAAACCTGAAGCAAATAGTATAGAAACAATAAGTATAGAAACAATAACAAACCCCTTATCACCGACGCTAGTTTTCAGCTCAATGACCAGACTCAATTTTTCAAATGTGACGTGTCACGATAATTGGTTATAACTTCGGAGCGCTTTTACACATCCATTTTGAGAATGTTTCATCGAGGCACATTGTACTTCATGATGATTTTGCGTTTCATTCTCGAAAAAAATGCAAATTTGGCAAAATTTTGTAAAAAAAATTCATTTTCAAAGTTTGAAATGTTCTGGATTCCAGACAGGAAGTAAAACTACCCCAAAAGCTAGATAACTAACATTTCTGGAATGTCTGCTTTCTGTTAGAGTGATATTTTATTCGTCCTCTCCTTCTTCTAGGATGTTATGAGGTGCACAACTTTAGGTGCAATTTTTAAAATTTTCATGAAAAACTCACATTTTGAGGGACAACTCAGTTTTCAAGTGATTTTGAAAAGACTAAATAATAGTAAAAGCCCATAAATTACCCCACTATATAAACTACACCTCTCAGCGTATGTAAAACAACTTCTATTAAGTCTATTAACCCTTCAAGTTTTTCACATGGGTTAAAACATTATGGAAGTGCAATTTAGAAACGTTTGACTTTTTTTTGGAAAATACATTCATTTAGGCCAAAAATGACACTTTCATAATGACTAAAATGATGAAATGCTCTGCAAAGTTTCATTCTCTGCAATAATCAAAAATGCTCTGCAATTTCTCCCGGTTGTACCGACGCTCCATATGTGGTGGTAACTGCTGTATGGGCGCATGGCCGGGCATAGGATCAAAGCAGCGCCAGTCACAGCAGATTTGTAATGTCACATTGTACAGGCTATAAAAGTTTTTTTTTTTTTGGTAATGCGAACATATAAGGGCTTATTATTTGCGAGGTGAGATACAATGGGGCTCATTTACTAAGGGTCTGAACACCGCATTTTCGCCGGGTTCCCCGACTTTTTACTGTTTCGCCTTGTATTGCCCCAGGTTTTTGGCGCATCGGCGCCGGCTTGCATGCAACACAAATCGGAGGGCGTTGACGTCGGACAACCCGACTGATTCGGACAAACCGTGGAATTTAAAAACGAAGTTGTGTCGCAAGATCAGCGCTAAAATGCACTGGGAAGAAGAAGGTGAACTCCGTCGGACCTCAGTGGGGGAAGCGACACATGCAGGATATCGGACGCACAAGCTATGTGAATCGCGGTAGGTCCGAATCCTAGTCGGACAACGCACAGCGGGGATCGCGACGAGACGGGTAAGTAAATGTGCCCCATTGTATAGATAATTCATTTTGGGGGTCTATAGCTTATTCATGAGATTTTACAAGGGGAATACAAACAAAATTATCCATTTTTATTTTGGATTTTTAGCACTTTACTCAAGTGTAACCAACAAGATATGTGTCTGGTTCTGCTCTAAAGCCAGTTTCACATTATTCTGTGATCACAGATGTGAGAAGTGCCACGGACTGAGCACTACACTGGGGACTATATTGATATATGATTTCTCAGCTTCAGTGGCTTTGCTGCATATCGGGGAAATAAGAACTAGCTGCATCATATATCAAAATTAGCAGTTTCATAGTAATCAGTCCGTGGCACGGCACTCCTCAGGTCCATGATCATGTAATGATTTAAAACGGCCTAAAACAAAGTTGATGACATTGGAAGAAAGCAGACATCTTTTTTGCAAATTTAATTGGAACACATTTTTAGCTCAGTGAGAATATGCTAATGCTTACCCCTAAGGAAGCCACACATATGGGATACATATGGGGACATCCCACTCACCTGCAGTTGTTTTATCCACCTAAGAATTTATTTGCAGAGGACCTTTCACCACCTCCATGAACCTAAACTCACTTTCCACATTCCATATAACCTGCACATTCGCCACATGGTAAACCTGCAGTATACAACCCCCTGCGCATGAAATTGCTAAGTCCGTAGAAAAGGACCCATATGATGGACATATCCCACGGACTGTGCACAGTGCAGTGTGGGTGTCCTTGATGTAAAGGGTACCCCCCGACAGTCACAGTTTGCTAGTGTCCACCAGCAGACAGTCTAATATAAGATTTATGACAATCCCATACACACATTATAGAGATAATCTGGAGTGTCACTTGCTGGGGATCAAGATGCGTAACCTTTGCATTGTGAAGACTTAGCTCTGCTGGTTTCTGACCCTTGCGGTATGGCTACAGGGTTACTTCTCCAATAAAATCTCCAGCCATTCTGCAACATGGAAATATAACCTTAGGGATATGTTGGAGTTTTAAGGAGTTGGTAGTGGTGGTGGCCAAAAGTCCCTTTGAATACATTATTGTTATATATATAGATAGATATAGATATATTCCATTTTTGCTGTGGATTTGTCTGGTATAACACATGATATTCAATCCTATTCAGACTCCTATTCACATTGTAAGTAAATCTTAGAACAGTGGTGGCGAACCTATGGCACGGGTGCCAGAGGTGGCACTCGGAGCCCTTTATGTGGGCACCCGGGCCATTGCCCCAGCACACAAGACAGGACTCTAAGAATCTTCCTGTAGTTCCAAGCAACTTAAAAGATGCTCCTTTCCATGATATTTTGATACTTACTTCGCTACTTGGGACTGTAGGAAGAGGGAGAATGAGTAGACAGGCCCGAATTATCTTTGGAGGACCTTCTGCTGGCCCCACGATTCTCTGTGTACAGAGGGACACTGGAAAGAAGCTAAAATGATGAAAATTTTCCATCTTTCTACTGTGTTGGTGTCCTCAGGAGGCCATTATGATTGAAAATTGTTGAACAGGGAGCAACATGTTACTGCTTTAATTTTTGGATGGCACCTCGCAATAAATAAGGGGGGTTTTGGGTTGCAGTTTGGGCACTCGCCCGCTAAAAGGTTCGCCATCACTGTCTTAGAATATTGTTGTGTTGCACTGAGCTCAATGAGATAGGTGTACTATATATGTTTTTTATTTGGTTATATTGTTTGAACTCTGTGGAGGCCAATTCCATGCAGTGTTATCTACCATAGATAGGGAAGGGGGGTTAGTATGGTGATAGATTGGAGAAATGTTGTAATCTCCTTTTGAAGTGTTTTACATGTGGTTCAATATTGAGTGAGTCCCTTTGGACTTACCTTTCTATAATGTCATTCATCTTGCAATACAAGTAGATAAAATACATTATTCCTGTTCAACAATAAAGGCTTTTTTTACACTTTTCACTGGTTTTTGTAAAATGTATTATATACAAATACAAACTTTTTTTGTGAATGAGACAATATTGGATTTTGGAAAATAAATGAATACACCCTAGCTTTTTACGCGTGTCAAATCATTACCTTTATTGAGATTACACACTGTCAGAGAAACCAATCTCACATGGTACAAGTAAAAGCAGAATATAGTTATAGCTATATATACAGTATGTATACTTATGTGTACATAAATAATATCATATATTGTAGGCATTTGAAAGTGAATAGAGATTGTCGAAACCCCACACTATGTAACTGCTTTCAGGTTTCAAACTACCGTATTTTATTTTAATTTATTTTAATTTTACTTTGACATCATAACCTTGTAAAAAAAAGTACATTACAGTTCAAAAAGTAAAATGGATTTATTAAAGGGTAAATTCAAGTTTAAAGTACTTGTCAGCATAGTGTAGCCCTGGTGTTGGATATAGTAGTGTACTGTGAGCATAGCACCAACCTTTATCCTTTTTGTAACATTCTCAAAAGGTCTGATAAAAGGTCTGATAAGTAGGCCGTTAAAAAACGCATGTGTTTAAAAACGGACTACTTAAAAACGACCCAAATACGGGTTCAAAACTCCATGTGTGCCGCCGGCCTAAACCCCTACCTGACTCTGCATTTTTTCTGTTCAGAATCTACTTTTCTTAAAATATTTTATTAGATTAACCCTGCTTTCACTTCCACTCTGATCTGCCATCAATCTCATGATGCCTCAGCATAAGCGACCAGTCAGAAACTGGCAGCTAGGGATGCACTTTAATTATCCTATCCATTTTTAGTCTCCACACCATAGTATAGTTAATATAGGTGCCTATTATAGGAGTCTATGTCCCCACTGTGAAGAGTCTCTGCACAGACTTGATGTAATGATGGGCAATGCATAGATTTCCGCAGACTCAAACCAAGAAAACATGTCACACTTCTACTTCACTGCTTTCTTTTCCACTCTGATTTGCTATCAATCACATCACACACATGACCTTAGCACACATGACCATCCAGAAACTGGCACCTGGAGATACACTTTGATTATCCGATCCATTTATATTCTCCACACTATAGTATAATTAATATAAGTAAATATTATAGGAGTCTATGACCCTACTGTGGATAGTCTGTGCACAGACTGGATGCCAATGATGGGTGATGGATAGATTTGAATAGAAAGAAAAAGAACAGTTGAAAGACATCTATGGATATGGGTGACTTTACGTGTGCTGTGTCTCTTTAACATGTCAATTATAGGGGTTGCTCAACCAATTATCAGCTCACCTTATTGACTGACTGATCCTTGCTTCCCGGATATTCTTTAGGTCGGCGGCACACGTGGCGTTTTGAACCCGTTTTTGGGCTGTTTTTAAGCAGTCCAATAAAAAAACGCATGCGTTTTTGAAAAACGCATTCGTTTTTGACCGGTTTTAGCAATTATCTTAATTAAAATGGGTCAAAAACACATGCGTTTTGTAACGTACTGCTTAAAAATTACCCAAAAACGGGTTCAAAACGCCACGTGTCCCGCCGGCCTTATTCTCTGCTGATGTCTCACACAAGGTCATGTGAACACTGCAGCAAATCACAGTAGCAGCAAGTAGGGACCAACAGAGGACCTGGGAAGCATCACAACAATTGTGGTAGGAGACTGATATTACCAGTATATTATTCTTTTCTTCACTGATTGATCCATCCAATGTTTGATTGTAGTCTGTACATTATTCTTATGTACAAAGTGTAAATAAATGAAATAAACAACTTTTTCACATTTTTATTTTGCTTCACATTTAGGTTGGGTTTTTCCCAAGTCCCCAGTTCTTATTTTCATCTTTTTGAAGGATTACATTTTTTTTTTTCTTCTTTGTCTTGTAGCTTACATTTAAAGAAAATCTACCATCAAAATCAAGCATGTTAAACCTGGGACACTAGGCTCATTCAGATGAGCTGTATACTATCCATTTTTATGCAGATAGAATATGGAGATATCGATTTTTATTGGTCTGCTCATATGTTTGTTTTTTTTCACAGATTTGTAGTACATGAGAAAAAAATAGCTGGATGCACCTTTTTTTCACATACAGACCTCCACATAAATCAATGGCTCTGTAAGAAAATAGCAACCAACTGGGCCAGACAGGAAGCAGATTAAAAACACATCGGTATTTGACTTACTAACATGGAAAAAAACAAAGAACAGATGCGGATACAATCACACGTGCAAATGTTTTGCGGACACGTCCATCTAAATGAGCCCTTATTGATAGATCCAGGCAATGTGATGAGGAAATTTTCTTATATTTGTTATCCACAGCCACTTTCTTGTTAAAACTTACTTTTACAATGATTCAAATCACACATTTTAATGAATAGGTTAAAACCAGACAGCCTAGGGAGGCGATCGAATCCAAGATGACGGCGCCCATGTGCCGCCAGAAGCTTTGCCAGAGGCATTTACAGGGTTAATACTCTGTGTTACCGTTGGGAGTTTGCAGCAATATGCAGCAAGCGCCCACCTACCTCAGCCCGTGATCCCTCTCCATACTCCCGCAGCCGGCATGTGATGTAATAATATGTCATATGTCAGTAAGGGTTAATGCAGTGTGAACCTGTTCTCAGGAATTACATTTTTAGGTGGTGACAGGCTCTCGTAGCCTATCTTATGGTGATTTTTAAAAAGCCTTTTTGTCAGCATTCTGAATCATTTCAGTACTTTATAATAGTTGTATTTACATATCCTGGCTCCCTGCCAGCAGCGTGTGATGAGTCATGGGGGGAGGGGAGTCTTAGCTGGAGCCTGTGTCAGTCTCCTCTCCTCCACACTCAGCAAACTCCCTCACCACTTCCGGTGGTGAGTGGGTAGGAGAGGGGGATAGTCTGGAGTAGAGGAAGAATGCATGAGGAGATATAGACACAGTCTGCCAAACGATGCTGGCAGGGAGTCAGGTCATGTGAAATAAACTGTTATAACCTGCTGAAAGGATTCAGAAGCTGACAAAGGCATTTTTAAAGTCAGCAAATGATAGACTATTGGAACCTTTCACCAGCAAAAGTTACATTCCTGGTGCCAGGTTCACTTTAACCTTCACTTCCCACCTGACTTAAAGAATCCAGCTGTTTTCCGTATGTTTCTGTGGCAGTTGGGATTGCTGTGCTAGAGCAGGGAACATGTAATAAGTGGTAGAAATCATAAGTAAACCAGTTACATGAAGTGTATAGACTGTGCTGTGTAAGCACTAATGGGTTAATAGCTTATCTGGACAGAGCTGATGCTGCCGATGACAAGGTGGGAAAAGGAGCAGCATAAGGAGCAAAGAGAGACAGAGAAAGTTCTGTAGAATCACAGACTGGGATGTAGGGGCTGATAGGGAACACAGATCTTTTACCTCACTATTCTGTGCAGGAGACATCTGCATTCACGGTTCTGTACACTTCAAGCTCTGCTACATTCACTGACACTTGACCTCCTTCTCAGTGAGCAGCAGCTCCTCCCCTCCCATGAAACCGTCTGAGAAACAAAGAGTAAACATACAGTCTCATAGGGCTCATGGAGAGGAAGCAGCCATTGCAGCACTGAGATAATCTGAGGGGGATAGCAAAGAAACTGTTGCATATAGTTGTTTTACACCCCAAGAGCTATTGATTTGTGAAAAAAAACCCTTTACAGTTACTCTTTATCCGATGCCATAAAAATATGGATTGACATATGCAGATTTTTTTTTTCTTAAAAAACAAACAAACTGAAGTTAGGTTTAAAATAAGCCCTATAGCAAGTATGTGGCTGGCATCTCTTCCAGCATGAACATTACAGGCTGAAATACACAGAATTGTATATTTGGGATCTAAAGTTGCCCATACAAAATGTATTCTAGCAGCGGTAAACGCATGGAATTGCCAGTCTCCACCCGCTACCTTCAAGGTTTCCTTTTTAACCACCCAAACTGCTGTGTATGCTGGTTGAAGAGGACTGTGCAGTGCTGTAGCATATGCTTCACTTATCGCCAGTGTGTGTAGATTAGTCTGGCAATGGGAGTCTAGCGAAACCTTTGTGTCAACAGTATTCGCTAGGTCTGTGGTAGTTAATCCCATGTGTGGGGGTATTCCAGGATTGATCATTTGACCAGAATAAAAGGTGTCCAACATACACTCCCCCATGTATCAGCTGTTTATAAATAATCAGTCCTTGGGTGAGAACTGGTTCCTCGTCTGAAACCCATGAAGTAAAAATTTCAATTGTCATGTAGTGTTTCTATAGCTCATCTGTTAGCCACTATTCAATGGATGAGACTACTTAATGTCATAAGGGGGCTGCAACATTTGCTGACCACCACAGTCGCTTCAAACAGTTGCTTTATTGTAGTGCTAGAGGTAGTGAGCATGTTAGTGCAAAGAAAACTTTTTCATGCAAGTATAGTAAAGCAATTTTGACTGATGCTGCTTGCAAATTATCCATGCAATAAAAAGAAAAGAATGGGCGTTTTTCTCTTCCTTTTTCCTTTCAATTTTTGGAATACCACTGCAATTTTTGATACAAAGCAATACACAGGAAAGCACAATTGCTTATACGCCATTATAAAAAACCATAAAGAACTGATGTGTGGAGAGAATTTTCCATGAATGTAGCCATGGTGTCCCTTAGAAACAAGATTGTTGTCCTTGGATACAACCACCTCTGCCAGAGGGATTGTGCAAAGAAACAAATTGTTTATTCATGTGATATGGCTGAAAATTGCTCCAAGTCCCACATCCGTCCTGTCGTAATGAATGCAGAATTAAAGTGGTCCAGGAGAGCTCAATAGTGCATACCTGCCACCACTAGTACAGGGTGGAGGTGGTCATATCCAAGGATGACTGTTTTGTTTCAAAGAGACAACATGGCTACATTTATGGAAAATTAACCTTAAACAGTTTTTTTTTAAATAACATATAAATGGCTTGATTAAATTAAATGAGTATTCTTAGATGAAAATACCCATTTAAGCTCAAAAAGCTGCATCAAAAACTGCAGTGGCAAGACTGTATAATTGTCACAAGGATTGAACATCATTACACCATCTACAGAGGAAGTGATGGCAAAAGTCGGCAAACATTTCAATGCTGGGTATTAACATGTTAAAAGACATCTACTAGTAGATTCTAGACGATTAGCACTTACCTCCCCTCCTGTCCCCCTTTGGAGTCATCTTACTTTGGTAAATCTTGGAACAACCACAATTTGGCGAAAAATACATTACGGCTCAGCCTGTACAAGGGAGGGGAGTACTAATTCTCTAAAATCAGGCAATGTGAAGGTAGATGTCCTTTAACATAGTCACTCAATAAGAAGTAGTAGCCGTGTAGGGTCTCTGAGGCGGTTCTGTTCTTAGTACAGTAAACAATACTCTTACATCAGTCTTCTTCAGGGATAGCTGCTGTTGGTGCATACACGGAATCATATATTATAGCTCACAATAAATAGTAGAGTCACGCCATTCATGGCACTTCATGACCAGGACTTGTCAAGATCAACGGACAGCACAGTAATACATAGGTCGAAAATTAGAGGCCACTTTCACACAGTCCCATCCAGTCATAAGAACAGAGACAACAGGAACATGATAATATAGTAACTTTAATGATTTTGTCCCTTCTATTCCATTGTTCCACCCAGCCCTCCCAATAAGATGTTTTTACTAAACACTAATAAGGATGTAGAGGTCTTCTCACCACAAAAGCAACACACAGATTTGGCAATTGACAGTATCCAAGATGGCTGCAAACTTAAAAGAGTTCGTCTTCTGTGGTATCCTGTGATGGCTCTTCATTGCTTGTTTGGCTTCAGGTTCTTATTCATCTAGAGACTGGATTTTACAACATGAGACATTTTTGCCAGATGAAATCCAGGTCATCCCGAGATTCCTCTACCAGTAATGGACAGTGTTTATCAATTATAGATGAAAAAAATCTACTGGGATTGAATCAAATCTTTACACTTGCCACTACATGTACTGAGGATTAAAAATGGTTCCAGCAATTTCAGGCAGGTAGTTGGTTTATATCACTAAACATTACACAATATTTTATTCATTTTTTCTAAGTGCTAAGAATCATTACAACTCCTTGATATTGTTATTATCACTTCATAAAATAACACCTAAACTGACCCCCAACCTTACTGGTGCCCTCTGTGCTCCTATCTGGTGATTAAAGATGGCCGCAGACTTCCTCTAGACAGCTCACTGTAAGGGCTCATTTACATGGCCGTGTGGTCGCCCAGACAGGATCCACGGTGAGCACTGAGCCGGGAGGAGGAGAGGGGACCACTTGTCACCCCTTCGCCCTCCATAGGCAGAAGAGCGGCCTATGAGGCACCGTATGCTCACCGCGCAGTGACCTGGAGCCATTAAAGTCTATGGGGGCCGTGATCTACTCACAAATCATGTGACCAGATCATGGCCCTCATTTGCATAATAGTGAATGAGGCCTTAGGCTACATGCACGTGAACGTGTACTACACCCCAGCCAGGATCCGGGCATAATACATGATCCCTGCTCACCCCTCCCCTCTCCATAGGGAAGCCTGGTGCCCAGCCGTACTTACGGGAAAAGATCATGCTCTTTCCTTATCCTGGCGTTGGTGTCTCACTGCACCGCGGCCAAGTGCCATAGGCGTCTAGGCGCAAATTGTGAGGCCAGATATACATTCGCATGTAAGGGGCTAGATTTTAATCACAGAATGGACACTAGGCATGTCTAATGTGTCATCAATTTTAATTCACTGGGGTGAAGGGTCACTTTAAGAAAATAATTGTGCAGATTATAAATATGTGCGTCTATGGGCCATGTCTGGTATTGCAGCGAAGCTTCACAAGAGTGAATAGAACCGATTTACAATACCATAGCCAACCTGTGTATAAGTATTTTTAATCCTGGATAATTTATTATAATAAAATTTCCATCCACTATAAGAGATCTAGTAGGTCCAAACATTGGGAATGTAACCAATCTCCAGGATTGAAAAGTCATTCAATCCCTCACTCCTATTGTTCCATATGACTCTTTGTACTCTGTAATGTAATATTATATTAATATATATATCTCCTATAATTTGTAAAGCGCTACGTAATTTGATGGCGCTATAGAAGGTTATTATTATTATCTACAGCAGCGCTTATCCAACCACTGTGAAAGCCAAGACATCGGTCTAATCCCTTATCTGAATCATAAGAAGTTGTTTTCGCAGCCCTTTACATTGGAATATCCCCGTAAATAAGAATGGCTCTCCTTGCCCAATCTGATATTGAACATTAGGTTTATTTTCCATACATAAATGGCAAATAAATTATGGTTGGTCAATAATACTTATTAAAACATTTCTTTAATGTATTTTCTACAGCGATTCATGTAACTTCTATTTCTTTCAGGGTGTACCGTATATTGAGTCCTATACACAGAAGGTTAATGGTAGCCTCAGCAAAGCCTAGTGGAGCCACATGATTTCATACATGAGTAAAATACTTCTGGGACCAGAATATGACTTTTCTTTCCATTACTTTCCAAACAAAAATAAATGTGTAAATTGAAAATTAAGTAAAAAAAATTTCTAAAATTGCATAAAACACTTCTTTGGGATTACAATATTATATGTAAATAGCGGTTCCAGACCAGATTAATGACACAAACTCTAACTTTATACTTACAACCAGGCATCTGTATCAGCATGTTCCTGTATAGTCTTTATCAGAACAAGACCTCTTTACTTTTTCCTTTTCTTCTATCGCAGTCCTTGTTTATCAATGGACATAGGTATACACAATGATAATGTATACAACACAGCATTATGGTATCTGAAAATACTGGGCAGTGAACTGGAAAAACATAGAAGTGTAACATTGCTCCTCCTGTAGATTTACAGTGCTTTTTCAATTAACTTTATTTAATCCTGAAAAATCCCTTCAAATATTCTCTTTCCTATCGATCTGGTAGTGTTCAGAGTTTACGACTATAGCTGATGGGCCACTGACACGCTCACTCCAGTAACTGCAGAAGATTTCTTAAAGGAATATTCTAGGAATATGAATGTCAGCTACAAAAATCCAACATGCTAAAAATAAATGAGTTGAACAAAACTCAAATGTCATTAATCACAGAATTGAGCTTAAATAGTTTGCTTTTATGATTCACAAAATTTTATGCGCTTTCTAAAGTAGGCCGAGTTGTCTCCAAGATGGCCGCCACAGGATACTACAAATCCCATGATCCTTCAGTTCTCAGTAACAGCAGGTCTTGCTCTGTTACCATAACACACAACACTGGCCATACCGGATGCTCTGCAACCAACCAACTACAGACAAACATTGTGATGACCTGCCCGGGCAGGTGCAGGACATGTGCTGTGGACATGTAACCAGCGGCCATCTTCTGTCCTGTGTGTTCTCCACAGGGACACAGTCACAGGACTGATTAAAAGGGCCAGTAGCATTTTAATTCTTCGGTATTGTGTATGTCCAAAGCATTTTTCTGCTAAGGGGAGCAAAATTTTAAACAACAACTAATTACATATTAGCTTATATTTTAATGACCCGTTTGAATATGAATAATGCTTATTCCTGGAATACCCCTTTAAGGTAGCAAGCAATACATTTTAGAAATGATTGTTCACCATTTCAGCAATACAGACTCAAAAAGAACTCAAGGAATGATATGGAGTAAACCTGGCAAAACTGCAGACAGCTAACAAAAAATGCTAAACCTGTATTTATATAAACCAACATAAAAATAAGAATAGATCCTTCTTTGGATCAGGTCATAAAAAATAAGGACATATTCTTTTACATCTTTCACTAACAGATAGGCAGCAACAAATTGCAAACTGAGGAGTTGCTAGCCTGTCGGACAATGAAAGTTCCTTGAAGGAGGTGCTTTAGTAATCCTGGGCCTGGTAGCCCTGTGTGCCCGCGTCATAGGCATCCGTGGGAGGTTGCTGGTAGCCAGCAGAAGGATCTAAGTCGTCATTACTCGCATAGGGGGGGTAAGGAGGCCCCTGATCTTGGCTTGGGTCCATGTAGTCCTGAGAGAACAATGCGGAGTCAGAGCCCAGACGATAACGTTGGAACGCCAGCACTGCTTGTCCAGCCTTGAATCAATGATGGAGGGAAAGTGATGGGTAAAGGTGTGGAGGGAAGCAGAAGGTATGTGGCCAAGAGAGTGGAGAAGATGGAAAGGACAAAGAGAAACACACACCCATCACCATAGTTAGTAATTGTTAAAGCATAACATACAGGATTCCATCCTCAATCTATAGACTTGTTTTGCTCCTAGGCTTCTCATGAATTTATATTATCGTCACCATTTGATGTACATACTAAGACTTCTTTACTAGCTGTTGGATAAAAGTGCAAAGGGATGAAGGGAGTAAGTCACTGCTAGGCTACTTCAGCAGTGGCTTATCTCCCTATATAGTGGAAGGAATGGGATTGTACATCTGACCTCAAAGTTGGGAGGACCCCTATACAATCGATGATTATCCAGTTCTGCTGGAAGCAGTATGTTCAGCTGAGATGAATCTAATGTCTATGGCCACCTAGAATGGCATGGTCAAAAGTAATTTAGGAATTTTTAAAATTCCTGCACCCAAGTTCATGCCTCATAATAAGTTAGGGACATAGATCCTGGATCCATGGGACCTACTTAATGTACTCCAGCTCAAAAAACAGGCGTCCATGATGATAACTTTGGTGAAGGCCAGGGACTGCACCCCCAACACCCCTCCTTCTTAAAAAATGGCAGGGATGGCAAAACTAGTGGCCAACTTATAAAAAGAAATCTCCCCCTATGAAGTCTACCTAAAAAATAATGCTGAAAAAAATGCATCACAATAACATAAAAATATTAGTATTTAACAGTAACATTTTATTAACGCATACCAGTGCTTGGACTGAATATATTAATCCTTAACATTACAACAAGGTAAACAATATCCAGTTTTAGTATTTAAGGAAATACTGAAGGTCCAATATAAAAGTCAAGTCATTTTTTTATAATAAAGGCAGTAAACAACGTTCTGTAAGGCATATTGGCACTTCTGAGGACTTACAAATGGCTAATACTGTGCATCTGCCGCTCCTCATATTGGCAGGTAAAATTGGCATTGAAATTGCTGATGAATTCCATCCTCCTATTTAGGTTGGCACTGTATTAGCAGTTATATTTATGTATATATATTTCTGTATTCTCATATTTATGTGCACTTGTGGTGCAGTAATTTGGACTTCTGTAGGGGTAAGGGATATGTAGTCACAGTGCAATAGAATAAGCTCAGTAGTACAGAATACAGTATATAAGAGCAAGGTGGTCAGCAGGAGTGGGGCCAAGTTGTCCCCAAAATAAATTGCTCAACCAAGCTCCCTACCTGCATCATTTCACTTCACCCCAGGAAGAGAGTTTTTGCCCAATATTTTTCCAAATTGAAAAATAAAAGGTTTCAAAAAGGGAGCAAGTCACCAGATCCCCCCCCCCCCCCCCCCCAATTAAATTACTAATCCCCCAGGTAAGGTATGATCGTTCCTTTCTAGAATTCCTCATTTATGCAAAATCTCACCCATTTAACTATAATAATAATAATAACTCTATATTTATATAGTGCACACAGATTTCGCAGCGCTGCACAAAGCTTGTCAAATTGGTCTATGAAAAAATTAATTTCCAAAGTAATTTAAAAATAAGAATGGAAGAGTCATATCTGCCCGTGATGAGTCAAGTTTGGAGGCTGCTGCGGGAGATACAGGCAGTTAAAGACATAGTTGCAAATGCAAGCTGAAGATAAATATCCCAAACCTCTCTATATAAGAGCACATCAAATGGGATTTTTTTTAGGACCGTATTCTATCCATTTTTTTTGGCATATTGATTCTTATGGGTCTGTTCACACATCTGTTCTTTTTACGGATGTGCAGACAGTAAGAAAAAAATTGCACATTTTTCTCACATGCAGATCACAAAACATATGGATCAATAGATCTGCAAAAAAAACCCAAAAAGGACAGCACACGGATGACATCTGTACACGGTATTTTTTTTTCTCAACTGTTGCTAGGCAACTGGGCAAGGCAAAAAGTCCATTTTAAATTCATCAATTTTTTTTTTTTTTTTTTACAGATGTGAAAAAAATGACAATGGACGTTTAGAATAATGGATGCGTATACAATACTGAGTGAACATGGACATCACAGTTCTGCATTTTTTGCAGATATGCCCATCTGAAAAAGCCCAAAACTGCATGCAGTTCTGTAGATCACAAAACCACAAGCCTTATGAAATCTGAAAGATGCAGTTCTTCTCTCCAATGAAACAAAATGCATGCTTCCAAGTACTATAGCACCAAAGAACTAATCCCAGGCAAAAATGACTCTTCTTAGCTCATTTGCATATTACTTTAGGTAAAAGGCAGAGATGTCACATAAAAGAGGGAATACTAGAAAGGACTACATGAGGGGGCTGATAGGACGGATTTGTCTCAGAAGCTTCCTATCATATGATGCAAAGGCTATTCTGTACTTTGTCATGTAGGAGCACATAATATTTTGCTGATAATTTAGGCCGGTAGCACAGTGCAATAAGGGTAAATGACTTGGCCTGCATCATGTGCACAGAAGACATATATAATACTAAATGTAAACAATTCTTAGAAAGAGTAGCACGTAGGATGGACTGGGTAAGGCAGTGCAGGTTGCTTATACTTGGTTAATAGGTTAAGGGAAGGGTTGAGGGTTAGGGGGGAAAAGTCTGCTGTATTCCTCTTGGAACGTAATTTCCTTCAGGAGCTGTAGCCTCAGCACCGCTAGGATGGCCTGCGGAACGGATAAAGTGACAATACAGTGAGATCCCCCGTTATCAGCGATCCAGCAGGATCCTTCCTCCCGCAGCAGCTGCAACATGAGTTGCTTCGTTATACAAAACTTGTAACAATTCTAAAACCATTGTAGAACCAGAGTAGAATTTGGCAAGCCAGAAATTAAACCTGAGGGAGCCTTCACATGCACGGACGGGGGGGGGCATACATCAGGCACGCTGGAGAGCGCTACCCACGCCTCCATTTGCCCCATAGCCACCAATAGGGCAAATTTGCCGCCGGATAGACAACCCTCAAACGGTCGTGTGAATACACCCTAGGCCAGTGGTGGCGAAACTATGGCACGGGTGCCAGAGGTGGCACTCAGAGCTCTTTCTGTGGGCACAAAGGCCTTCACGCCAATTTAGAATTTGCCAGATAGGACTCAAGGCTTTCCCCTGTGATCCAATACAGCCCAGACGTGCTAAGCTCAGCGCTATTTTAAAGCAACATCCTTGGGTGCCAGGACTACAGGAGGAGCAAGAAGGTGTGGATAGAGATGGATTATCGTTGGAGCTCCTGCTCTGGGTTACCTGAACCTTCCTCTTTAGGGGACCCTGGCGGGAAGCTACGATGCAAATTTCTCCATCTTTCAATTGTATTGGTGAACTCAGGACGCCAATTCAATTAAAACCTGTGAATGGCGTCCTAATTCAATTAAAACCTGTGATACAGCAGGTTCCAATAAGTTACTGCTTAAATTGTCATGTTGGCACTTCGAGACATATAAGTGGGTTTTGGTTGTAGCTTGGGCACTCTGTCTCCATAAGGTTCGCCATCAATGCCCTAGGCCCCATTCATGCGACCGTTTGTTGGATGTATATCTGGATATACATCCCCAATTGATGGCTATGGCACCCGGGCTCGGTACTCATTGTGCTCACCTGCCGAGCCGTGGCAGCAAACAAGATAGAGCTACGACCAAGCATGCATAGGTGTGAACGCACCCTTATTCTAAGGAATCACATCTACATAGAATGGCCGACTAAAAATTGGGGGGGAGGGATGAGTTAGCGGCACAAATTGTCCATGGTTATGGTATGGTAAGGCTGCCGTGCCTCACCGCAAGTTATAGAGCAAATACTATTCCTACCCAGATTTGTGGTGCAGCCGGGCATTTTAAATGGACACTGGGGGGATGGGTAGAGCAGAGTCGGGCCTTAACACATGGCACTCACCTTGTTGTTTGTTGTCCACTGTTCTGTACATGCAGCCAAAAGAATTGTAGCTCTACCTATTGTATGATGAAAATGCACAAGTGCAACTGTGCATTCACAAGAAAGTATGGGGACATATATAAATTCGACGTATATACATCTCCCATACATCGCAATGGCCTCACGGCGCCATACGGGGGCGGTACGATGCCACATGTGTGCGGTACTGTTCCATAGCTCGTAGAAAGATAGGACATGTCCTATCTTTCGACGGAATACAGCGCCGGGTTCTATGTTAGACTATGGAGAGGGACGGGGTTGAGCAATGCTCTACCCCACCTCCTCTCCCCGGCACCACCGTGTGCCCGCTGTACTACGGTATGGGGGCAACGGCAGTGTGAATATAGCCTAATGCAGATTTTTTTTTTTTCTTCTTAATTTAAAGGCAACAAGTATAAAAATGGAGACCCAGTCATTTTGGCAGACTAGGCTATAATTAAAATTCTTCAACAGAAAATGGAGATACTTAAAGGGGTGCTCCCATTTTGGCAAATTAATGTTATTGTTTGTTTAATGAAATTTCAATACATTTTCCATTATTCTTTCTGTATCAATTCTTCCATGTTTTCTGGATCTCTGCTTGCTGTCATTCTATAGAAAGCTTCTGTTTACTTCCAGTAGATAGAAATCTGACCATGGTCACACAGGTGCACGGCTCGTTATATCAGAGAGTAATCAGAGCTGTGTGATATAACAAGTCATGCACCTGTGTGACCATGGTCAGATTTCTGTCCACTGTAAATAAACAATGAAGCTTTCTATAGCCAGACAGCAAGCAGAGATCTAGAAGAGCGTGATAAATTGATTCACAAAGTATATTGGAAAACTGTATAACTTTTCATTATACAACCAATAACATTTGCCGAAATGGGAACGCCCCTTTAAATTAAATTTCTTTCCTGATGTGCAAACTTTAATTATACAGCTTGGTTGGAGGGTGTAAAGTCCTAGCCTACTCCAAGGTCACCACCACAGAAACCTTGCTGTTTCACTGTGGTCCTATATTATTGTTGACCAAATGCTGAGATATTTCATTGCAGAACTCACCCAAGTAAAGATGGAGAAGAAGGAGAACGCTATGGCAGCACGGGCAGCATCTGCTCCTTCATTCATCGGATTCTCCTTTGGGTCAGACACTTGCCATTGGTTGGCCAAAAAGCAGAATCCCACAAACCAAAAAAATGACCAGGCACCTAGAGCAAAGATCAGAAAGAATATGCAGCAGATGAATGTCATCGCAGCTGGTAGACATATAGCTTCAATAGCAGCAATGTATATGATATATATTTATCTGCACATAAACGTAACACACATTGTCAATTTTTACAATTTTGCAATTATTGCCTGCTATGGGCAGAGGCAGGGACCCTGCCTAATCTCTAAGAGCAAAATAGTTTGCCCTCAATGCTGATGTATATTAGTTTTGGAGATCATCAACACCAATTTCAGCAAAGGTATTAAAGGGGTATTCCCACTTTGGCAAATTAATGTTATTTTTTGTATAATACAAAATTACCGGTATACAATTTTCCAATATACTTTCTGTATCAATTCCTCACCGTTTTCTAGATCTCTGCTTGCTGTCCTGCTATAGGAATCTTCTATGTTTACTAAAAGTGAACAGAAATCTGCCCATGGTCACACAGGTGCACGGCTCGTTATATCACACAGCTCTGATTACTCTGTGATACTAACGAGCTCTGCACCTATGTGATTTCTGCCCACTGGAGGTAAACAAAGCTTTCTATAGAATGACAGCAAGCAGTGATCTAGAAAACAGTGAAGAATTGATACAGAAAGTATATTGGAAAATTGTATAATTTTTCATTATACAAACAATAACAAACACCCCTTTAACCCCTTAAGGACGCAGCCATTTTACAGCTTAAGGCTCAGTCCCATTTTTTAGATTCTGACCTGCGCCTCTTTATATGAACACTGTTACTTATCAAAGCGATTCTGAGATTGTTTTTTCCCCACATGTTGTACTTCATTTTAGTGGTAAATTTTGGCTGATAAGTTTTGCGTTTATTTACAAAAAAAAGAAAAAAATGATGAATTTTTAGAAAAATTTGCCATTTCCGAAATTCAAAAATCACAGCGTTTTCAGGCAGATCGATTTACCACCTAAATAACTTGCAGAATAACATTTCCCATTTGTCTACTTTACATTTTCATAATTTTTGAAATGTTTGGATAATTTATTTTGATGTCACGCGGCTTACCAATCGAATAGCGATTTTCCGTATTTTCAGAATTGACTATTTTGGGGATAAATACTGTTTGAAATCAAATTTTACATATTTAGCAACAAAAACCCCGTATATAACCGACCCATTTTCAAATCTGCACCCCTCAAGCCATCAGAAATAGCATTTACAAAGATTGTTAACCCCTGGAGATCTTCATAGTAATTGAATCAAAATGGCGGTGAAATTTAGAATGGTCACATTTTGTCGGTTATACGTTCATTTAGCACCAAAATTTACACATTTCCAAAAGATAAAAAGAGAAAACTCACCATTTCTACTACAATTACAATTTCTCCTGAGTGCAGAGACCCCCCACATGTGGACATTACTTGTGTTATGGGGGCACAGCGAGGCGCAGAAGGGAAGGAGGGCGCTGCAGCTGCCAGGATTTTAGTTTTCTGGTTGCCCCCTTTTGAAGGCTATAAAATTTTCGCTTTTTCGTTATTTGGGCCATGTGATGGCATTTTTTTTGCAGGACGAGATGCTTTTTCCAGTGTTACCATTTTGGGGTTGGTATCACCTATTGTTGAAAATTTAGGAACTTTTTTTGAGGTCATGAGTAGAAAAACATCAATTCTGTACTGGATTTTTTATTTTTTATTTTTTTTTTTCGTGTTGACCGTATAGCCTAATAATCATGTTATCTTTACTCTATGGGTCGATACGATTACGGGGATACCAGCCATAAATATTTTTTCTTATGTTTTACTAAATTTGCCAAATAAAACCCTAACGTCATTGCGCGACCTGTGTAGCCTGGAGGAGGCTGACACTCACCACATGTCAGCTGTCCGGCCCTCCCTGCAGCTCCGCGGCTTGGTGTGGAGGCGCGGAGCAGTGACGTCACTATCCCGCGCCTCTACACCAAGCTACCGGCGAAGACCGAGGGAAGACAGGATGGAGTAAAAAAGTTGATGGTCCAGCCAGCAAAGGTGATCTTTTTTAGACTTTTATTTCGTCAATCGTTCATTTGTCCATAGTGTTACTCCAAAATTCCTACGCGTTTCAAGCGAAGTGGTCGCTCTTAGTCATGGAATATCAGTTTGCATTTGTGTTAGTCCTTTTAAGCATTTCCTAAAGTGAACACCTGTAGGTGGGCGTGTACAAATCAGAGTATCACGTATTACCGTTGTAAAGGAAATGCACAAAAAGGAGTAAAACATACAAATAATAAAAAGGAACGAGAAAAACTCTTAAATAAGAAATCGTCCATGTTAAAACAGTCACTCCCTAAAAAACCTACATTAGTTGTCAGCTATAGTCCTCAATTTAAGGACATAACTAATATTATTCATAAACATCTTCCCCTTTTGAAAGCAGATCCAATATTGGAGAAAATCTTATCTCCGGGATATAGAATTGTTTCACGCAGAGGAACCACCTTAGGTAACCTCCTTTCACCTTCTTTATTTACAACCCGCACTAAATCTACCTGGTTGTCTCAAAAAGGTTTCTTTAAATGTGGCAGCAACCGTTGTGTTACATGTAGCCATGTTCAAAAAACTGGTACATTTAAATACCGGAAGATAACACCCTTATATAAATCCCCTAGAGTATTTTTGAAATAATGAGGCTCCTTCTGGCATCTCTCTAGCAAAATCTCTATCTCATAAATAGAGCAAATCTGTGTTATGCAAGTATTTGTATTATGCCTTTCATGTCCCCACGCCTGCGTGCGTGAGAAGTTATATATATGATATGTTATACTTTACACGACTGGACTTTGTAAACCTATATTATATGTTTCTCAATAAACTTGAATGATATAAAAAACTGGTACATTTAAAAATAGCACTGGGGATAAATCATTTCCAAAAATCTTATCTCCGGGATATAGAATTGTTTCACGCAGAGGAACTACCTTAGGTAACCTCCTTTCACCTTCTTTATTTACAACCCGCACTAAATCTACCTGGTTGTCTCAAAAAGGTTTCTTTAAATGTGGCAGCAACCGATGTGTTACATGTAGCCATGTTCAAAAAACTGGTACATTTAAAAATAGCACTGGGGATAAATCATTTCCAATAAAAAATTTTATCAATTGTAACACCTCAAAGGTTGTTTATGCTATCACATGTGTTGAATGCGATCTCATGTACATCGGACAAACTAAACGTAAATTTAAAACAAGGTTTTTAGAACATCTCAATGGGATAAATAAGACTGACATTAGAGGGTTATCAGGAGCATCCAGACATTTTATTGATAAACACCAGAGAAACACAGATAATTTACGTACCTTTGCGTTTGAAAGAGTTGAGACACCATTAAGAGGAGGAAATATAAGTAATAAATTACGCAGCCGAGAGGCATTTTGGATATTGAACCTGGATACACGGTATCCAAAAGGCATGAACTTCAGAAGTGACTTCTCATATCATTATTAATCTGGAAGCTTAATGCATGTTCCTGTTATTACAGTTGCCTGATATTTACTTACATAGGTTCATTAGCCTCTAAGACTCATCAGTCTATTAGTCTTATATATCGACTTATGTCTATATCAAAGTTGTCATATTTATATTGCCACTATTCATAGCTTTTGTTTTTAATCCATTATTAGTATTTTAATGTTGGTTCGAGTAAGTAATTGCTGTCTTTTTCATCCTTCTCTCATGTAGAATATATGCAGCATCATGAAGAACTCATGTAGAATATATGCAGCATCATGAAGAATCTTTCCACTGAAGTTCCGGGATGTCCACGGCAACGCTTTTACTCCGAAATAATTATATCGATACCGAATATCAATATTGAAAGGGACTTTTGTGAGCAATTTTGACGACCAAAAAGCCTTTTTTTTTTTTTTTAATCTTAAATCGTTACTTACCAGTGGTTGAGTTTCTTCCCTGATTCTCGACCTTTGGTTCACGTGACATGGTTCACGTGATTTGGTCCACGTGACGTAGATCACGTGACATCACATGACCCTTGCAGAGGAGTCCACGTTGCCCTGGGAACCGGAGGCACAGAGAAAGGTTCTTTCTTTCGAATTTGCAAACAATCAAGTGTTTTAAATTGTGTTCTTGTACTAAGATATTGAAAGGGACTTTCGTGAGCAATTTTGACGACCAAAAAGCTTTTTGTGTTTTTTCTTTTTATCTTAAATCGTTACTTACCAGTGGTTGAGTTTCTTTTCTGATTCCCGACCTTTGGTTCACGTGACATGGTTCACATGATTTGGTCCACGTGACGTAGATCACGTGACATCACATGACCCTTGCAGAGGAGTCCGCGTTGCCCTGGGAACCGGAGGCACAGAGAAAGGTTCTTTCTTTCGAATTTGCAAACAATCAAGTGTTTTAAATTGTGTTCTTGTACTAAGATATATTTGTATTTGTATTATGTACTATGTATTTGGATTATTTGTATGTTTTACTCCTTTTTGTGCATTTCCTTCACAACGGTAATACGTGATACTCTGATTTGTACACGCCCACCTACAGGTTTCCACTTTAGGAAATGCTTAAAAGGACTAACACAAATGCAAACTGATATTCCATGACTAAGAGCGACCACTTCGCTTGAAACGCGTAGGAATTTTGGAGTAACACTATGGACAAATGAATGATTGACGAAATAAAAGTCTAAAAAAGATCACCTTTGCTGGCTGGACCATCAACTTTATTACTTGAGGTATCTGCTTATATCTGTTATCCATGGCCTCTTTCCTTCTAACATCAACTTTTATAATTAAGCTATTAAGCCAGAAGGGCTTTTAAGGTTGTTACCAGAGCTCCTCTGTGCTGCAGCCTCACAGGCTGTTACACTGTTTGCCCCCTGCTCCCTCAGCACCTTCCCACCCTTTTCCTGCTGTAATGTCCAAAGTGAGAGGGTGAACTGCTCCTGCACATAGTAACAGACTGTATCTGCAGAACGGAAGGGCTCCGGTAACAACCCTTCTGGCTCATTAGCATAATTTTAAAAGTTGATTTTAGAAGGAAGGAGGCCATGGAAACAAGGATACCAAATATAAGAAATATAGAGCGGGCAAGGACGTTGATGCGGTGATCAATTGACTTTTTCTTCTGCATTTTCTAGGAGACTGTGTGTCTTGGTTTCTGCTCTCACATATAGCAGTTAATTTGAAAATCACATTACAACGGAGAAGGGCTGTTTGAGCCCTTGATAAAGATCTTTAACACAAGACATTAAGCTAGCTTGAGTGAAGCTTGAAGCTACGTTAAAGGAGTATTCCAGGAATATTAACGTCTCACACTAAAACCCATGATGATATATATAAATTAATACAACAATACTCAATGTCATTAGTCACAAAACGGAGCTTAAATAATTTGATTTTATGATTTACAAAATTTATGGGCTCTCACAAGTAGGTGGAGTTATCACTAAGATGGCCACCACTGGAAACTACAAGTTCCATGATCCTTTAGTTCTCTGTAACTCCTCCTCCCTCTTATGTTCTGCTCCCAGTGATGATGTAACAGACTTTCCTGCTCTGTTACCAGGGGCGGACTGGCCATTGTACCCACCGGGAATTTTCCCGGTGGGCCGGTCGGTCCTGGGCCAGTCTGGGGCCTGTCCGGAGCTGGTCCGGGGCCGGTCCGTACTCCCCCCTTTCAACTTTTGATTTGATCTATAGTACCTGCATCGTACGATCGTACGATGCAGGTACTATTAATCGCTACACAGACGCAGCGCAGCACCGCTGCTTCTGCGTCTGTGTATACCCGCAGCTACACAGGTCGCGCAATTGACGTCATTGCGCGACCTGTGTAGCCTGGAGGAGGCTGACACTCACCACATGTCAGCTGTCCGGCCCTCCTCACTATCCCGCGCCTCTACACCAAGCTACCGGCGAAGACCGAGGGAAGACAGGATGGAACCTGCGCCAGAGGTGAGTATTATGTTTTTTTTGTTTTTTTTTTGAATGATAGAATGGGGGGCATTATTCTATCTATGTGGAGCTGGCAGACGGCATAAATTCTATGTATGGGTAGGGAGCATTATTGATATATTGGGCTGGCAGGGGGCATTATTGATATCTGTGGCTGGCAGGGGGCATTACTGATATCTGGGGCAGGCAGGGGGCATTACTGATATCTGGGGCTGGCAGGGGGCATTACTGATATCTGGGGCAGGCAGGGACATTAATTATATGTCTGGAAAATCTTATCTCCGGGATATAGAATTGTTTCACGCAGAGGAACCACTTTAGGTAACCTCCTTTCACCTTCTTTGTTTACAACTCGTACTAAATCTACCTGGCTGTCTCAAAAAGGTTTCTTTAAATGTGGCAGCAACCGATGTGTTACATGTAGCCATGTTCAAAAAACCGGTACATTTAAAAATAGCACTGGGGATAAATCATTTCCAATAAAAAATTTTATCAATTGTAACACCTCAAAAGTTGTTTATGCTATCACATGTGTTGAATGCGATCTCATGTACATCGGACAAACTAAACGTAAATTTAAAACAAGGTTTTTAGAACATCTCAATGGGATGAATAAGACTGACATTAGAGGATTATCAGGAGCATCCAGACATTTTATTGATAAACACCAGAGAAACACAGATAATTTACTGTACCTTTGCGTTTGAAAAAGTTGAGACACCATTGAGAGGAGGAAATATAAGTAATAAATTACGCAGCCGAGAGGCATTTTGGATATTGAACCTGGATACACGGTATCCAAAAGGCATGAACTTCAGAAGTGACTTCTCATATCATTATTAATTTGGAAGCTTATACATGTTCCTGTTATTACAGTTGCCTGATATTTACTTACATAGGTTCATTAGCCTCTAAGACTCGTCTGTCTATTAGTCTTATATATCGACTTATGTCTATATCAAAGTTGTCATATTTATATTGCCACTATTCAGAGCTTTTGTTTTTAATCCATTATTAGTATTTTAATGTTGGTTCGAGTAAGTAATTGCTGTCTTTTTCATCCTTCTCTCATGTAGAATATATGCAGCATCATGAAGAATCTTTCCACTGAAGTTCCGGGATGTCCACGGCAACGCTTTTACTCCGAAATAATTATAGGGGCATAAATTCTATGTCCGGGGTAGGCTGGGGCCATTAATTCTATTTCTGGGGCGGGCTGGGCACATTATTCAATGTCTGGGGCAGGCTGGGATCATTAATTCTATGTTTGGGGTAGGCTAGGGTCATAATTCTATTTCTGGAGTAGGCTGGGGCCATTAATTCTATGTCTGGGGTAGGCTGGGGGCATAAATTCTATGTCCGGGGTAAGCTGGGGCCATGAATTCTATTTCTGGGGTAGGCTAGGGCCATTAATTCTATGTTTGGTTTAGGCTGGGGGCATAAATTCTATTTCTGGGGTAGGCTGGGGCCATTAATTCTATGTCTGGGGTAGGCTGGGGCCATTAATTCTATGTCTGGGGTAGGCTGGGGTCATTAATTCTATGTCTGGGGTAGGCTGGGGCCATTAATTCTATGTCTGGGGTAGGCTGGGGCCATTAATTCTATGTCTGGGGTAGGCTGGGACCATTAATTCTATGGCTGGGGCCATTAATTCTATGTCTGGGGTAGGCTGGGGGCATTGATTCTTTTTCTGAGGCAGGCTGGGGGCATTAATTTTATGACTGGGTCATAGTAGGAGCTCTATCCATACTGGGGTGGCGTGGTGGGGCGGTTAAGGGGTTTAAAGGAGAGAAAGAATCAATGCCCCCAGCCTACCCCAGACATTTTTGCGGGACATGTTGTACTTTGCAACAGTATCATTATGGAGTACATATGTTCTCTTGATCACTTTTTGGCGGGTTTTTAACAGTTTTTTTTTTACTGCGTTCATCATGCGTGTTCAATAATTATTTACTTTTATTCTAGGGGTTGTTACAGACACGGTGATACTATATATGTGGGGTTTGTGTTATGATTTAGACTTTTTGTGTTATATGTCTCTTTATATTTTATGGGGCTTATGGGCATTTTTATAAAAATTAATAAAAAATAATCATCCGATTGCTTGTTCATGATAATACTCTGCAATACTGATGTACTGCAGAGTATTAGCTGTGGTAGCCTATTCACGTGCATAGGCTGACACTGTGCCTTTAAGATGAGGTCTTAAGGGCACTGCCTGCCAGCAACCCTGGGGTCCTGATCGGAGTCCAAAGACCCCCCCAAAGTCAGTTTAAATGCTGGTCCGGCATCAGATCTGCATCTGATATATCGGATGCTGAGCGGGAAGGGGTTAACACTGGCTCTGTGTAACATATGTTTCCTTATTTTGCATCAGTATATCCATCCTTTTTTATGATCCATTTAAACAGATACACTAAAAATGTATACAGAGGGATAGGGGCAAATGGAGAATCTGTTTGTCGTCAGCAGTGGATATTTTAAAGTGAAACTGTCACCAGGAATATCATGTTTAGCTGGTGTCAGGTTCCAATAGCCTATGCTATGCCGATTTTTTTAATGCCTTTGTCAGCATTCTGAAAAATTTCAGTAGTTTATACAAGTTTAATTCACATTACCTGGCTCCCTGCCAGCAACATGTGGGGAGTCCCCAGGGGAGTGGGAAGATTGTGTGTGCCTGTGTCAGTCTCCTCTCTCCATACTCATACAGCTCCCTCCCCTTCCCCACTTCCATTCATATGCATTGAGCAGGCAGAACAAGGAATGATGTGGAGTAGAGGAAGAATGGAGGAAGAGAAGACAGGCGCACACAGGCTGCAGTCGCCCCTCCCTAGGGACTCACCACATGCTGCTGGCAGGGAGCCAGGTGATGTGAGTTAAACTGTAGTATAATGGCATTTTTGCAATTAGTATAGCATAGGCTATTGGAACCTGACACCAGCTAAAAATTACATTCCTGGTGACAGCTTCTCTTTAAAACCATGTGACTTTCAAGTAATCTTGTGTCTGCAGCACATTGAAGAAAAAGTCACTGACCAGTATTAGTGGACAAAGCAAAAAATAATCATTTAGAGTGTGAGCTCTTACACACAAAGACCTTTCCTTGACTTATGAGGATTAACAAAGCTAAATGTACTTGACATTTGGTTTAGATCCCCTGCACCACTAACCGCACGTTTGTATGCAAGGGGCGTACAGGTTTAAGAAACCTTTTCACATTATCCAGCAATGGAGCGGTGTTTTAAAATATGCCTTAGAACTGCACCAAAATTAAGTGAACCCATGGGTTGATATGCTCATAAAGCACCAAGAACTTCATAGTATCAGGAAAAATGTAGTATCATTCACACCTGGCTCTTAGGTCAGAACCAACCGAGCTGGCACCAAACTAAGAATCTTTTCTGTAATTTATTCATACTTGGTGTACAGCCCAGGATCATAAAAGAGACATTTGGAAAGTTGAGCTCTACACGGCTAGATGCCACCTGCACAACTATTGCTGCCACTATTTATAGACAGATCAGAGCAGCACATGTAGTGTAATAAATTTGGTACATTTATACTAGTTTTGTCTGGCAAATTTTGCTTCAAAATACTGCGACAAAACGCAACACCCATTTTCTTTAAGTTAGGCCTCATTCACATGGCCGTGTGCTTGCCCGGGCTGGATGGAGAAGGGAGGGGGAGTTCTCATCTTTCTCCACTGAAAGCCTTGCAGCTATATTTAGCCGCCCAGCTCGGTCACAGTGTGCTCACCGCACCGTGATCAGGTGCCATAGATCTTTACTCTGGCCTGAATCTGGCTGCTGCTGCTTTACTAGTAAAGAAATGCCATATATACCCGAGTATAAGCCAAGGTACCTAATTTTACCCAAAAAACTGGGGAAACCTACTGACTCGAGTATAAGCCTAGGGTGGGAAATGCATTGGTCACAGCCTCCCAGGTATATAGCCACGCAGGCCCCCAGTAGTATATAGTCAGCCAGCCCCGTCTAGTACATAGCCAGCCATCCCCCACTATGTTCAGCACATAAAGAAAAAAACAAACAAAAAAAAAAACCGGAGCACTCACCATTCCGACGCCCCGGGCAGCTCTTCTTCATGTGCATGGGTGCTGTTTCCAGGCCCACGACAGCTTCGTGCACATGGCTCGTCCAGCGCACAATTGTTCTGAAAAACTTGGGTTACACTCGAGCATAAACGGCAAGTAGTGGGGGGATAGGGCAAATTAAAAATTGTAAAGTTGTTCTGCCAGTGGCTATAATAGGCAACAAAAGGAGTTTTATTTTTAACCCCTTCCTGCTGAGGCCCTTTTTTGTTTTGCGTTTCCATTTTCCACTTCCCACCTTCAAAAATCTAACTTTTTTTTCCACTTGGTAAAGAGCTGTATGAGAGCATGTTTTCTGTTTAGGAAATTGCACTTCGCAGTGATGGTATTTAATATTCCATGCCGTGTACAGGGAATTAGGGCAAAAATTCCAAATGCTGTCAAATTGGTAAAAAAAAAAATAAAAATATGCATTTGCACCAATGATGTCACAGGGAGCGATGATTGAAGTCAAGACGGCGGCCCAATGTTTTTATCAAATGCAATCATAGCTACTGAATACTGGTTATGTGGCATGATCAAGCACTAAGCAAACACAGCAACAACTTACCAGACACGGCAATGTCAGATACAACGGTTTTCTTGCGGTCTTTCACACTGCTAATCTGTGGAAAGTGGACATCTACTGCCAGATACAGAACACAGGTGAGGAAGGCCAGCACCCCTACTGTCACACCATAGGTGCAGGCACTTTGGTTTTGGTTGAAAATGCAGTGCTCCTCCTCCTCGCTTGCCTTATTAATATATCCCTCATTAATGATACTCCCGAAGACCACGATGGAAAACACCTACATAGATCATAAAAGAACAAGAGTTCAGAAAACAATCACATTAAATATAAAACAATCCATTTTTACTTAAAGGGGTTCTCCAGCGACATACAGGATAGGGAATAACTTGCTGATCGGTGGGAGTCTCAGTGATGGGACCCCCACCGATCACCAGACAGCCCGTAGCCCTAGATGAAGAGTCCAGCCGGTCGTTCATGCGCCTTCTGATCTATTCATCTCTATGGCACAGACAGAAATTACACAGTATGACGCTCTGCAATCTCTGTCAGCACCATAAAGATGAATGGTGCAGCATGCACGCTCTCCATCTCTTTTTAAAGGTGTTTCTGAAGGTGGGATGCACAGTCAGCAATGACATTCTGCTTGTGGTTATAGATGAAAGTTATATTTCTACTAGATCTCATGTTAAGAAACATGGATTCTCATGGATAATTGTTGGTGAAATCTGTTGGGCCATTGCAGGGAAGCGCCAGATTAATGATTGAATGTGTCCCATCCAGCATTATTACCAAATTGTGGATGAGTGATTGACTGGGTCCTCATCAAATTTCATAACTCACAAAAAAGGCCTGAGATGGCCTCACTAAGACCCATTGGTCATGTGCTTGGGAGCAATTTTATTTCCCATAAAACTTATAACTTTTATTTATTCTCTCTGATAATGAGCAATGACACTGTGAGGAGAAGGAACATATAGTTAAAAATCTACAGGAACTCATATCAAACAGAATAGTTGTAAGAATAAATATTTTTGTGGCTAGGGTGTTGTGTGTTTATAAGCCTAGGACCCTGATGTTAGTGTTTAGTGAAATATGGCACAAAGTTGTGTCCCCTTAGAGTTGCGGGGGTAAATAACTTTATTTTCTGAATGGAATGTAGAGTGCATCCTATTTCCCCTTAACGGGTGCTTTCTTCCCCATTCAAAGGTGGTACACAGAGTGGCCAGTGTTTTTTTTATATATGTCGTGATTAGGTAGATATAACTCTTTGTTCACACTAGATGTCACTAGCGGATGATATTTATTCTTGTACAATTTAGAGTTGTTACAATATTGCAAGATTGATGATGCATCAATAATCTGTCATCCAGTATTATACACAGAAATAGCACTCTCAGCTCTGCTCCCACACCTATAACACACCCTCCTGGATTGCTGGCAGGAAGTGCCTGTGTCTGAGCTGGTCTTGTAATGCAGGGGGAGGGGCAGGAGGAAGAGAACACTGCAGTGTGCAATTAAGAGAAGCTATTCAGGCCATAGAAGATTTATGATGATATCCAGGGACAACCAAAATTCTTAACACTAGGACTGAATGAGACCGGATGGAATTCTATCTGTGCTGTATTTTTGTTAATAATACAGTGAATTAGAGAAATTATCCTGAGTACATTAAAGAATCTTGTATTCATGGGAACACCCATTTAATAATTTTATAAATGTGCTGAAAAAACCCAAACTTGGCCTATACAAGAGTATAAAAAAAATAAACTTACATACTATAATGCTCCCTAAAGCTCCTCTTGTCTCATAACAGAGTGGGCAAAGACGTGGCCATGAGCTCTGCCCGCGGTGAACATTATGACGTCAGCAGCGACATACTGGGGCTTATTTACTAAGGTCCCGCAGCCACATTTCCAAGGGGTTTTCCGACATTTTCGGGGATCGTGCCAGGGATTGTGTCGCAGGCGATCGTTTTGTGTCGCAATTGCACTGGCTTTCACATGACACAAATGAAAGGGGGGGGGGGGGGGTGGGCAAACAATTTCGGACAAAGGGCGGGATTTAACATTTAAATTTTGTTGCAATACCAAGCACTTACATGCCCCGGGAAGAAGAAGGTCAACTCCGGTGGACCTGAGCGGGGAAGCGACAGATGCAGGATCTCGGGCGCATGATCTTTGTGAATCGCGGCAGCTGTGCAGGATCGTCGGACAACGCACCTCGGGGATCGCACAGGGACAGGAAAGTAAATGTGCCCCAGTGTGTGGCGCAGGCAGAGCACATGGTTGCATCTCTACTTGCTCTGTTAGGAGGGAAGCAGAGCTGTACGGAGCATCGGAAGACTATTATACATACTCTGATACATTTATCTCGTTGTCCATTCTTTGGAGGGGAGGGTAGGTTCCCGGAAGGGGAAGTCCGGGTAGAGGTGTAATGCAAGCTGAGAAATTTACAAAAAATCGCTCCCTGGTCTTCCTTTGCTTCTTTCTCTGTCCTACTGGACTCAATCCTGGTTGTATGCGCCAGTTTCAAGACCAGGAGAAAACGGCCAAGAGAGCAGAGAGGGGTGTTTTATTCAGCTCTCCCGAGCTCTCCCACCTCCAATCTTTCCTGCACGGGCTATCTCTGGTTTTCGATGCATCACTACAATCAGCACAAGACCAGAGCGGCACATGGAGAAGAAGCTGCAGGTCTGCAGGGGCAGGGTGTTTGGGGGGAGGGGAGTTTTTATTTATAATAATTCTTCTTTCTTTTTAACGCACACACCGTACACAGCCGCTGCACAAACGCATCAATCAGTCCCTGTCCCATGGAGCTCACAACCTAACAACCTAACAGTATGTTTTTGGAGTGTGGAGGAAACTGGAGTACCCGGAGGAACCCACGCAAACACAGTAGAGAACATACAAACTCTTGCCGATGTTGACCTGGGTGGAATTGGAACTCAGGACCCCAGCGCTGGCAAGCGAAGTGCTGCACACTAGCCACTGTCCGCCCCTATATATTGCTATACTCTGGTTGAGTTGAGCAGTATGACAATATAACGCTCAGACCAATAAAAATTGTTTACCCTGGCCTAAATCGATCAGGAACAAACAGGTGTTTAAAGGAAATTTCATAATTTTTATAAGAAATTTATTTATGTATATGTATGTCAATTGTTTACGTTTGATCACGATGTCTGACTCCAGAGCCGTGCTTCCGCAATAATTCCATATTCTCCTGATTATTTCCCGCCAGTACATGCTATATCATGATGCCTTTTGCATTGCAGTGTTTTAGGGGGAACATGAAGATCTGTCTGCACTGTACTTACATACTTTAACACAAGAGCCATATATGCAGCCCGCTGATCATCATTTCCTGCAGGTCACATCCCGAACTAATGCAATTTTTCTCTGATTCAATTAAAATGGCCATTGTGACCGATGCCTTGTGACTCCAGGAGTTCTTGTGCGGATGTCTTTGATGTTTGTAGCCTCGCCCAGGCTGCGTTCTGTAACTCCAGCTGGCTATTACATACATGTGCACGGAATAAGCCCTTAATTCATGAATGATAATTGGGATCGGGAGAAAATAAAATTTCATGGATGCCTTATTTCTTGGTTTCTTAATAAATATTAGAATATTACTGGTAACTGTAATTTTAGGATCTTGGTCAGTAACGGCAGGGTATTTAAGCCAGAAGCTAGTGAATGAATCATTTTACAGACTTGTATAGAGACATTCTATGCCAAGCTTACTTTTTTAGACAACATCTGATACAAGCAGGCTGCTGTTCTTCTGTATGGCAAAGTAGAAGCATCCAATAGTGTTATGTTTAAAGAGGTTGTTTGTAGATTAAAGATTATTTTAGGGCCATTATGAAAAAAAATAAATTACCGTAATGTACTCTAGTATAAGACAGGGCCCCTAATTTTACCACAACTGGAAAACTTATTGACTCAATATAGCCAGAGGGGGAAATGCATTGGTCGCAGCGCTCCCACGGTAATGAAATGCCCTGCAGCCCCTCGGTATCAGATTTAAACAAATAAACCTCGTATACATCCTTCAACCTATGTCTGTTCCACTTCTCGTAACAAGCTACTCTTTCTTCCGCTCCTAACCTAGATAGACCGGGAAGAAGAAGGTCAACTCCGGTGGACCTGAGCGGGGAAGCGACAGATGCAGGATCTCGGGCGCATGATCTTTGTGAATCGCGGCAGCTGTGCAGGATCGTCGGACAACGCACCTCGGGGATCGCACAGGGACAGGCAAGTAAATGTGCCCCAGTGTGTGACGCAGGCAGAGCACATGGTTGCATCTCTACTTGCTCTGTTAGGAGGGAAGCAGAGCTGTACGGAGCATCGGAAGACTATTATACGAGTTTATTTGTTTAATATACCGTGGGGCTGCAGGGCATTTCATTACCGTGGGAGGCTGCGACCAATGCATTTCCCCCTATGCTTATATTTGAGTCAATAAGTTTTCCAAGTTGTGGTAAAATTAGGGGCCCTGTCTTATACTAGAGTACATACAGTAATTTATTTTTTTTTCATAATGGCCCTAAAATAATCTTTAATCTACAAACAACCTCTTTAAACATAACACTATTGGATGCTTCTACTTTGCCATACAGAAGAACAGCAGCCTGCTTGTATCAGATGTTGTCTAAAAAGTAAGCTTGGCATAGAATGTCTCTATACAAGTCTGTAAAATATTCATTCACTAGCTTCTGGCTTAAATACCCTGCAGTTACTAGACCAAGATCCTAAAATTACAGTTACCAGTAATATTCTAATATTTATTAAGAAACCAAGAAATAAGGCATCCATGAAATTATATTTTCTCCCGATCCCAATTATCATTCATGAATTAAGGGCTCTTCATGTGCACATGTATGTAATACCAGCTGGAGTTACAGAACGCAGCCTGGCGAGGCTACAAACATCAAAGACATCCGCACAAGAACTCCTGAGTGTCACAAGGCATCGGTCACAATGGCCATTTTAATTGAATCAGAGAAAATTGCATTAGTTCGGCATGTGACCTGCAGGAAATGATGTTACAGCGGGCTGCATAATATGGCTCTTGTGTAAAAGTATGTAAGTACAGTGCAGACAGATCTTCATTGTTCCCCCATAAATACACTGCAATGCAAAAGGCCATGATATAGCATGTACTGGCTGGGAAAATACTACAGGAGAATATGGAATATTGCTGGAAGCACGGCTCTGGAGTCAGAATCGTGATCAAACGTAACAACATTGACATACATATACATAAATAAATTTCTTATAAAAATTATGAAATTTCCTTTAAACACCTGTTCTGTTCCTGATCGATTTAGGCCAGGGGTAAACAATTTTTATTGGTCTGAGCGTTATATTGTCATACTGCTCAACTTCAACCAGAGTATAGCAATATATAGGGGCGGCACAGTGGCTGAGTGTGCAGCACTTCTGCCTTGCAGCGCTGGGGTCCTGAGTTCCAATTCCACCCAGGTCAACATCTGCAAAGAGTTTGTATGTTCTCTACGTGTTTGCGTGGGTTCCTCCGGGTACTCCAGTTTCCTTCCACACTCCAAAAACATACTGTTAGGTTGTTTAGGTTGTGAGCCCCATGGGGACAGGGACTGATTTGCATGCTTTGTGCAGCGCTGCGTAATCGGTGTGTGCTATATAAATAAAGAATTATTATTATAATAAATACTCCCCTCCCCCAGCAACCACCTCCTCCCTGCAGCACGCTGCAGCTTCTTCTCCATGTGCCGCTCTGTGTCTTGTGCTGCTTGTATGTGCCTGCATCGAAAACCAGAGAATAGCCGTGCCAGGAAAGATGGAGGACTCGGGAGCAGCTGATAAACACCTACTTCTGCTCTCTTTGGCCGCTTTTCTCCTGGTCTTGAAACTGGCGCATACAACCAGTATTGAGTCCAGAGACAGAGAAGACCAGGGAGCAGTGTAAATTTCTCAGCTGCATTCACCTCTACCCGGCCTCCTGGACAGATTCCATTAGTTATGGGAGCACTCAATGGACTTTGAGTGTCAGCAGGGTGCAGGCCGCAACTCCAGGCTTGACAGGTTGCATTTGGCCCGATGGCTGTATGTTGTTCACCCCTGATCTAGGCATTTATATGTTTATGGCAATTTATGTACATGCGCAGTAGTGAAGCTCCTCGACAACAGATTACAGGAAAAGGCACTGGGAGGGAATGCCTGGTACGATCTTAGAACCGCTGGAGTGATCAGGAAAACAGGGCTCACACCAAGCTGTGGAGACTACAGCCGTGTGCGAGCCCATAGAAATACATGGAGATATGTGCCAACAGCAGGGGTAGCCCAAGTATGTTAAATGAACTACCGCTTATATTCAAGTATAAGCCGATTTTTTTTAGCACAAAAAATATGCTGAAAAACCTTCCATACATCGCGGCCCCGGCATCATGCCCTGTCGCAGGCACCATGACGCCAGCCGCTCGCTGACGTTCTACTATGTGTGCTGGCATCGGCACACACTAGAATGTCAGCGTGCGGCTGACGTCTTGGTGCATGCGATGGACTGCACAGGGACACGGAGCCGATGCCGGAGCTGCGATGTATAGAAGAGGACCTGCCAGAGGGGCGTTGGAAGGTGAGTTTCTTTTTTTTCATACAGGCATTATACCTGGGGCAGGGGCCGGCAGGCTATATACTACAGGGGGGCCGAGGGTTCTTGCTGGCAATATACTGGGAAGCTGTGACCAATGCATTTCTTACCCTCAGCTTATACTCGATTTATTAGTTTTTTTCAGTTTTTTTGTGTTACAGTTAGGGAAAGTCGGGTGATTTGAATTTTTAGGTTTTTTTAATTATACATTTTTTTTTAACTTTTTTTAATTTTTACTTTTACTATTTTTCAGACTCCCTAGGGTACTTTAATCCTAGGTTGTCCGATTGATCCTACCATATACTGCCATACTACAGTATGGCAGTATACGGGGATTTTCCTCCTCATTCATTACAATGTGCTGACAGCACATTGTAATGAAAGGGTAAAAACGAGACATCCTCGGGTCCTCGGAAGATCCTGGCAGGGAGCCAGATAATGTGAATTAAATTTATATAAAACTACTGAAATGATTCAGAATACTTACAAAGGCATTTTTAAAATCAGCGCAGCATAGACTATTGGAACCCGTCACCAGCTTAAAAAGGCAAGTTCCCTTTAAACTATATTGCATTAATAGTCATAAATATGGACACATTGGGGCACATTTACTTCGGTCCTGCGCGTTCCCCAATTTGGAGTTTCCGACAAGAGAATGAACTCTGACGCGATTCACTCCGATCGTGTGCCAGATATCCTGCATGTGTCGTTCCCTGCTCAGGTCCGCCGGAGTTCATCATCTTCTTCCCGATGCATGTAAGTGCATGGATTGCGACAAAAGTTAAATCCTGTCCGAATCAGTCGGTTCATCCGACCCCGCCCCCCAAAAAAAATTTCTGTCACATGAAACCTGGTGCCAATGCGCCAAAATCAGATCCTGTGTGACACAATCCCCTTCTTAATCCCTGTCCCAGCGGCGCAATCCCCGAAAACGTTGGAAAACCCCACGGAACTGCGGAAGTGGGACCCTTAGTAAATAAGCCCCATTATGGCACTTCCTTTTTGTCACAAGTGGACTATTATTCTATTTAAAAAAAACAAACCCTCACACATTATATGGAAACATGCCGAATATTGGGTCATTGTGTCATCAGTAACTGAGAAAGACACAGAATTCACAATTTCCCACCCACTGGCGAGAGGGACAGATGGGCCCGGCTATCCTCTGCTATGCTAATCCATCCTTCTCATTACCCTTTTTTCTTAATCCTCATTCTGTTCTTCATCTGATGGCTCTTGTATTCTCGCTGCCAGCTCTGCTGATCTCTCCGTATTATAAGATCAGAAAAAAGCGCTCTTAAAGGCTGCGAGCTCACAAAGTATTTCCATCACATTTCTGCTTTATACTGATGCCTTCCATTTTCCAAGTGAGTTGTTTGAGGAAATATTCTTTCCAATCTTTAAGGCAAGAAAATGATCGACCGTCAACAATTCAAAGTCCAATGAAAAGGTAACTGGTTTCAAGGCGTTTCAGCAGTGACCGCTCCTGTGCAAGTAGCTTAGGCTTTCTGAACTCCTCTTATAGGATTCCCAATACAGTCGGTAGGTCAGTCTCCAGTACTCACATCTCCTGTAGCAGTGACCTAGGGACCCGATGAGCAGTAACCGGCCAGTACCAGCTGTGCCAAGGGCACAGTATAAGTCACCCAGGCATGAGGTTCTTGGTTCTTTATACCCAACCCATTACCAAGAAGACTCCCCCCTTAAGAAATGATTGTCAACTCACCTACAAATAAGCTGTAAAAAGCTGAAAAAGTTGCAGCAGTAGTCATGTCCTTGCCTTTAGTGACCTCCCAAGCTAATTTTCTAATAAAACTCCCTTAAAGGAAACCTACCACTGCTAATGGTAGGTATTAGCTGTAAACACCGGGCACCAGCTCAGGGTGAGCTGGTGACGGAGCTTACCTTTGCTAGTGTTTTAAACCGCTATATCGCGGTTTAAACACATTTTAAACCGGCACTTCCTATGGAGGCGCGCGCGCGCGCGCGTACGGCCGCGCACAGCGCCGAAGCTGCTTCGGGTCTGTTCATCAAAATGTGTTTAAACCGCAATATAGCGGTTTAAGACACTTGCAAAGGTAAGCTCCGGTAAGCTGGTGCCCAGTGTTTACATCTAATACCTACCATTAGCAGTGGTAGGTTTCCTTTAAGGCCTCATGTACATGACCGTTTTTGGCGGATATGAACTGGCCACATAAACTGCAGACAGCTCACGGCTGCCACTGACTATCATTATACACAGTGTGGGAAGTACAACACGTGTCACTGCACTGCTACCGAGCAGGGGGCGACCCAACTCCCTATTGAGATGGAAGTAGTAAGGAGTGTTCACCCCTCCCATCTCCACCCGGCCAGAGACTTCCCCCACTTTCATCCATTTAAATGGTCGTATTGCCAAAGGTACCACATCTTACCATGAGCGAGACAGAGCATGTCCTATTTTCCCCTGTATTTCCGTTCCGTGTGCTTACTGTTGCACTGTTTGCTTGTAGTATCTAGGGATTTGGAGGTTGAGCAACCAACCATATTTTATACAGATACAGTGACATACACAAACATATGGTTATAATACAGCATTGAAATACATGACTGAGAAAAGCATAAATTTGTATGAACGGGGCCCAGAATCACATTTGAGGGGGTTTCCAGGATTGAATATTAATATTCTCTCCTTAGGATAGGTCCGTGGACATTGGTGGCAGTTTGACCCACGCAGGTCTTTTAATAATCAGGTAAAACCGAGTGCATGCAGCGAAAATAAACCTTCACACATTTCCATATGTTTCTCCATGTTCTGTGGTATTCTTCTTCATCTGTACAGAGTAGAGAGCCATCTACTACCTGTCTGTACACTGAGCTAGGAAATTAAGGACCATTAGATATCATATTTGGTAGTCTTCCACTGTGCTGGCATGCAGTATACAAAGAAGTCGCATTTTATTGTTTCCTGTACATAAATTTATGCAGAACATTAATTATAGCAAATATATAAATATACATACACACAAACGTATGAAACATCTCAGCACATAATATTGTTTTAAAGTTTCAGAATACATTTATTTAAAAAATCCCGTATGGTTGGTCGATATTTCCTAAAATAGGACACTCACCACTTAGTAGGGTCAAAAATCAAGATATTATTTTTACACAGCTTTGATGGAACAAAAAAAAGTAATAGTATAAAATCATTACCTATAGGATGGCTTAAAAGGTATTTTCTCTGCCCTGAAAACTTACCCCTGTTCAAGTCGGATCACATGGAACAAGGACAGCGCAGTGGACCAGAGTCATTGCATCATATTTCCTAATGATAGCCCACCAGACAAATTGCAGTGTAACAGTTGCTTCAGTTTGGTGCTAATGTTTGACCTGCAGACAGGGAAAGATTTCATCCCATTTCTGTATGATGCAAGGACTCGCATCTACTGCACCGTTCTTGGTCCGTCGGTCCCGTCGGATGTGTGCAGCCAGCCATAGTAAAAAGGTTCTCACATGATGACAAGTGAATACAGCCCGCACAGTGGGGGCAACATGTAAGAATACAGCCCGCGTCACGGGGTGACATGTAAGAATACAGCCCGCGTCACGGGGTGACATGTAAGAATACAGCCCGCGTCACGGGGTGACATGTAAGAATCAACTGAATACAAATCTGTTTGAATGTCTTGTGAGCGTAGTATGCCGAACTAGTAGACGGCCATCATAATTCTAATGCCTCTCGTTGTTGGAGGTGACCTATACATGCCTACCAACGCCGTTCTTACATAAGGCCCTTTATACTGATCTTCTTCACTTAATTATGAACACTAAGCAGAGGACCTCCAAGTCACCTCTAACAACACATGTATTTCGCTGCCACAGCAATCATAGTAGTCAATTTGCCATCAATGTGACAGCAGCAATATGTGAGCAATCGACTGCCGGAGACACAATGTGGCATTTTTTGCAGTATAATCCCCTACTGGCAGCTAACTGCTGTCTCTTACGCTACGGTTCGGAATTGCTTCATCAATCATATAAAATGTATAATGAATGTACAATGTTTTTTAATAAGCATTTTAATAAAGATAATTTGCACATCTGCAACCTCCCATCCTCACGCACACAAACCTGTGTGTAATCTGCGCCGGGACCAGGCCCTGTATTGCCCGGGGTGTATGTTCTGTGTCTCACCGTACATTTGCTGGATTTCCCCGGCCAAACCAAGAATCACTGAACTCCACATGTCCGGTCACTTACAGTTTTGGTCTGGGAAATCCTGGAGAGAGTTTCTCAGACCAAACTCGCTTGTGGGCAACAGACATTTAACGCTGAGTTTCTCAGACCAAACTCGCTTGTGGGCAACAGACATTTAACGCTGCTCCTGACCCCTTCATGGTTAATATATGACACGACCCTGCATGGCACACGGACCGACAACGGCAGTGTGACGCAGCCCCAAATCTGCACATTGTACATTTGCAAAGAAAATATAAAAATCACTTTTACGATAGGAATTTTTGCCATGTCTAAGTAACGCATTAGACATTTCCTGAAAATCTTTATCACCATACTACAGCATGTAACAGGTATGTAGTAGTAGTCAGCATACTTTTATGGTGCTATTTAACATCTGGGCCGTGGCATTAATGAATGCTCCAGTTAGGTGTATGCTATTGATTACATCAGCTACAGTAACAGACAGAAAGTTCCTGCCCAAAATGTCATAAAAGAGGAAAGCTATTAGTTACAGCTTAGATATATATAGCATATAAAGGCGGTCCCCTACTTAAGAACACCTGACTTACCCCCCCATTCATTCTATACAGCTGCCTCCTCACCCCTCATGCACTAGTAAATGTGACCGTTAAAATAAAGAGAATAATACTCACCTCAGTCTTCTGGTCACTGGTCAGGTCCGGAGCTTCCACTTCGCCGTCGTCCTCCTCCTCCTGCCGGCGGCCTCACGCGCAGCATCCTGCAGCAGACGGAGCGCCACTTTACGGCGCTAGAACCCGGCAAGGCACTGCTGCTTCGGACGGGTGTTTCGCTGCACGGCAGGGTCTTGCGGTAAACGGAGCGCCGCTTTACGGTGCCAGCACCTGGCACGGCCCGGCTGCTGGGGGATGAGATCTGGCCACTAGTGGGCCCTCCCAGCAGCTGTGGGCCCCGGCACTTGCCCGGGTTTGCCGCGTGCTGGCGCCGGCCCTGGGTGCCAGTATAATTCTGCCATATAGTGCTGATACATGGTGCCAGTATAATTCCGCCATATAGTGCTGATACTTAGTGCCAGTATAATTCCGCCATATAGTGCTGATACAAGGTGCCAGTATAATTCCGCCATATAGTGCTGATACATGGTACTGGTATAATTCCGCCATATAGTGCTGATACATGGTGCCAGTATAATTCCGCCATATAGTGCTGATACATGGTGCCTGTATAATTCTGCCATATAGTGCTGATACATGGTGCCAGTATGATTCCACCATATAGTGCTGATACATGGAGCCAGTATAATTCCGCCATATAGTGCTGATACATGGTGCCGATATAATTCTGCCATATAGTGCTGATACATGGTGCTGGTATAATTCTGCCATATAGTGCTGATACATGGTGCTGGTATAATTCCGCCATATAGTGCTGATACATGGTGCCAGTATGATTCTGCCATATAGTGCTGATACATGGTGCCAGTATAATTCTGCCATATAGTGCTGATACATGGTGCCAGTATAATTCTGCCATATAGTGCTGATACATGGTGCCGGTATGATTCCGCCATATAGTGCTGATACATCTTTGTTTCTTGACTTGGTGTGTTGGCACCGGATGGTACCTCCGGCTGAACACACAGTTATTTTGACACATAGGTCCACTGCCTCTTACTATAGTCCTATTTTCGGACATTAGACATTTTCGGATATATAACATTTTTTGGCACTACTTCTGGGGCATATACAGGGTAGGGGGGCCATAGGTTCTCTGTGTCTGTCCCACTTCCATCTGGGACACTTTTTTGTTCCCCCTATATTTCTGACTTCCAGGAATCCCTCCTGAACGTGTTCTACTGATATTGTATGTGGTATTTTTGAATAAAAGTGCATTTGTTTTCTACATTGGCAAGCTCTCTTGTTTTTTGGTTTCTGTCAGTTTTGGATTTTGGAGGGCGGTTTAAAATTATATATAGGGGTTCCTTTTGGTGTTTTAATGTTATTAATAGTAGCATAATAAAAAAAGAAATACAATTAAATAAAAATGGTGTTAGTCCCCTATAGGGCACTCGCAAGATTACATAGATGTCTATGCAGAGAGGAAG
>CM033649.1:66601497-66701124 GCA_019512145.1 Engystomops pustulosus
AACGTGGCTACTGGGGTGTGGAGTAGCCGCGACTAGTAGCCTCATGTCCGGCTACTCCACGCCCCATTAGCCGCATAAAAATTTTTACATATACCTCCAATAAAGTTTTCTAAAAGACACCCGGGACGTGAGGATTAGCCCAAAAAAAGGGCTTTCCTCACGTACCATCCATCCACCTACCACCCCTTCTACCTTTATAGGTGGAATTGGGGTGGTAGGTGCCCTTTAAACATCTGGGTCGTGGCATTAATGAATGGTCCAGTTAGGTGTATGCTAGTGATTACATCAGCTACAGTAACAGACAGAAAGTTCCCGACCCTCTCAGTTCCTGCCCAAAATGTCATAAAAGAGGACAGCTATTACTTACAGCTTAGACATATATAGCATATAAAGGCGGTCCCCTACTTAAGAACACCTGACTTACAGACGACCCCTAGTTACAAACAGACCTCTGGATGTTGGTAACTTATTGTACTGTAGCCTTAGGCTACTTTAAACAGCTATAACACTTATCAGAGGTGTCTGCAATAAAGCTCTATTATTACTCCTGGTTCTGATGACAATCCAACATTTTTAAAATCCAATTATCACAGAGACTAGAAAATATTTGTCTGGGGTCACAATCATAAAATATACAGTTCCGACTTACATACAAATCCAACTTGAGAACAAACCTAGGGAACCTATCTTGTATGTTACCCGGTGACTGCCTGTATATATTATAATATATTAGACATGGGCTTGTGTGGGGGCGTATGATAGCCCTGCCGCCCCAGCCAGATACACCAAAAGCACTAACATTTGTGATTATTTTAGGGTTAGTCCTGATAAATACCCCCAATAGTGCCTTGTTATGCAGAGTGACTGTAGCCCTAAGGCTCTTGCATCCAGGACTTATATCTATGCTCCCCATTGAGTAGATGGTGTCCTCAATCAGGCTGATTTTCATCAAGATACAGGGTTTTTTTTTCTGTAAAGGATTATTTTTTCCGCCTCAGCTGTCTGATGTACAGGTATATGTAGGAACTCCTATGACGTACTCTGAAACAACAGTGTAAATTAACCCCATGAGTGTCATTCAATGCTGGTGCTAAACACAGACTTTTGGAGCATGACGGCTCTTATTTCACTAGTCACAAGCTTCATTACAAGCCATCACGTGATGCGCTTTCAATCCATGTCTTATCTGTAAAATGGTCACGTGAAAATCTCATGTACATTCCATTGCGCATATTCTGATGGATTCTTGTTAAGAGTTTCTATTGGAATTGTCACAAAACAGAAACAGAGGAACTCTGTATTACAGCGCCATTGGATCTCAGTGTGGCCTCTACATGGTGGATTCATATGGCATCCTATGTAAGGTTTCCAGAGGAGGACACAATAATAATTTCTCTGTTGTCATGTGTAGCCCAACAGAAAATAAACCTTTATATAAACATGCTGTAGTAGCCTCATGTTTATGGTTAAAAAAAATAAAATATATATATATTTTTAAATTGAAGTGCTTAAAGCATGTATAGATTAAATAATGGATAATCCATTGCTCCAGCCTATATCTCCGGACACTTCACATTTGGTTTAGGTAGTAACCTCAGAAACGTGACAACTCTATTCACTTCTGAGATACTGTGATGTAGCACTGGAAAAGCGTAATATGGTTATATGACAAGGGGCAAAAATCACTGTGTTAGACCTAAACGCAACAACACCAAAAATTGCAAAAATATTGGTGGCCCAAGTTCACGTTGTAAATATCTTCCCACAGAAAAGTAGGAGAAATGTGCATCTTTCTGTATTCCCGGGAAACATGCTTTTCAGATCATATTAAAGACAAGACTTATCTTTCAGACCAATCCATCAGGCTTATGCTGTGAGCTACAGAAATGGACCTACAAGCAGTAATAAAAAGTTGGAAACTGGATCTTTATCTGCAGCTTGCATTTCCAGCTATGTCTTTAGCCATCTGTACCTCCGGTGCTATAACTTTTAAAGCCATAAGCCTGATGGGATCTGAAAGATGAAATCTGTATCTTTAGTATGACACAAAAAGCATATTTCTAGGTACTATAGAAGGGTCACTATCTGGCAACCACAAACTTTGACTCCTCTCATCTGAAAATGATTTGAGAAGAGTCATATTTGACAGAGAGATATATCTATTATAAAAGAGGTAATTCTACAAAGGACTTTTCATCCAGTTCCTGAGGGTGCTAGCAGTAAACCTGGCGACAGGTCCTATTTAAGGATCTCCTGAATGTTCCAACTCATATAAATGTACTTGCTATTATAATTTGGCTCTTCTTATAGACAATGTTGCTTATTATTCACAGGCCTAATCTGTAAGGTTCACCAAGAGTAAAAGTTGGAAAAAGTGATACTGTATATATGTGTGTGTGTGTGAGAAAGAGATGAAACAAGAAGAATTTTCTACTACAGCAAACTTTCATCTTTGTTTTGTTCTTGGCGTTTGGGTACCAAAACAAGCGGATTCAGATTTACTATTGGGTAATGTTGATGCCCAGGTCTTCTCACAGCTCAAAATAACATAGACACATGTATACCTTTACCAGCCCAGTCAAACATACATCCCTTGCCCACTTGTGTCACACTGTGTAACTAATGATGGATACAAAGAGAGTTTGGTGCAGGTTTCGATGGGTCGGGGTTAGTTGACCCATGTATGTGCCCATAACTGATGCTGCCGTGCTCTGGGTAATCTGGGGGATCTGGGTAATGTCACCGCGACCTTCCTACATGCAGCAGA
Source organism: Engystomops pustulosus (assembly GCA_019512145.1). NCBI lineage: Eukaryota > Metazoa > Chordata > Amphibia > Anura > Leptodactylidae > Engystomops > Engystomops pustulosus. Next base: position 66,604,265 of record CM033649.1, read on the forward strand.
TGACAGCTGATAGTGGGCAGATGATGATGACAATAGGCAGGTGAGCTCAAGGCTGCCACAAATGATGCACTAAAAATAGACAATGACATGACTTACCCAGGACACCATCCTCAGGACAGTGTGGGGCTGCCTGATGAAGGTCTGGGGGTCAAAGGCTCCTCCAGCTTTCCCGGCTCCATAAGCGCCTCCCTCCATGATGGGCACCTCCAAAATAACTGCAGACCGTCAGCCCTGTACCGTGCACACTGCTGGATGACAGGATGATCAGATAATGGCTACACCGCTCAAGGGCATGGGCAGGTGAGCGCCACCACAGCCACAAGATGCTGGCACCGAGGAGACTGATGGACGCGGCTGCCTGCACACGGGACGGGATAGAAGCAGCTGATGCGATAAGAAAACGCAGCCAAACCCTTGATCAGAGCCTGTGCGACAGCTACGGGCTACTGCTGTGTCTGTAGCAGCGTCTCACGCCTGCGCACTCGGCTCTCCTCCCCAGCTGCCTCCTAGGACATGTGACCCCCACCAGCTGCCATCTTGGATTCTGACGGCTACTTATCTCCATGGCGACGGCAAGCAGGGGACATGGATGTCACAGGACAATGTCCTACATCTTATCACAGAGAATAGGGAAGTAATCATCAGGGAGGCATCAGGTGGAAAGCTCAAGACCTTTTTGATGAACCATACAATAAAAAGTTGGTGCATATAATACCTCCCAACTTTTGGGCTAGAGAAAAGGGACAATAGACCCTCCTTTTTTCCCAAGCCACTCTGATTATCCGACTCCCAAACACAGTATAATATAATGCCCCCTTCCTGTGCCCCCCATGACCCATATAATACTCCATATTGCAACTTAACAACATAATCTCATTTTATCCTCCACAATATATAAGTAGTCCTAGCACATGCCCCCAGTATAGAGTTAGCCTGGCACATGCCCCCAGTATATAGGTAGCCTGGCACATGCCCCCAGTATATAGGTAGCCTGGCACATGCCCCCAGTATATAGGTAGCCTGGCACATGCCCCCAGTATAGAGGTAGCCTGGCACATGCCCCCAGTATATAGGTAGCCTGGCACATGCCCCCAGTGTATATGTAGCCTGACACTTGCCCCCAGTATATACAGTGGTGGCCAATAGTATTGGCACCCCTGCATTCTTTCAATATTCCAAAAATTATTGCAATCAGAAATTTCTGGTATTATTATTTTCATGTAATTTGTCGTCAATTGAAAACACAAAAGCCAAATTGGATAAATTCCACGCCAAACATAAATGGGTGGACAAAATATTGCCACTGTTTGAAAAATCATGTGAGCTTCTATATTTCTGTAATTTTTTACAGCACCTGTAGACTACCTGTGGCAACCTCAAGGTGGTGGCATAACTGGTGCCACAATAGCTGGTGCCACACGCAGCGATTTGTCTGTGCTTGCAAACGCAGACAAAGTTGCGCCCACCGGGCGGGCCTCGGCCCTACACATCGGCGTTCTATGGAAACGCCTGCGATCGGAACGACCGCCGGTGTTTTGCGTTAATTTAATGCAAACACCAGTGGCTCATTCCCGAATCGCAGGCGTTTGCCACATTGACATGGGGAAAGAAAGAAGACCAAAAGAACTGTCTGAGGACTTGAGAAAAATTGTGGCAGAAGCATGAGCAATCTCAAGGCTACAAGTCCATCTCAGAAGACCAGAATGTTCCTGTGTCCTCCGTGTGCAGTGTCATCAAGAATTTTAACCCTTAAGGACGAGGGTTTTTTCAGCTCATTCTCGCTCTCCACCTTCAAAAATCCATTTAATTTACGTGTACAACATGTGTGAGGGCTTATTTTGTGCTGTAACATTTTACTTCCCGTAATGTTTTTATTTACAGCCATGTACTGCGAAGCTGAAAAAAATTCCAAAAGTGGAAAAATTGCTTGTGGGCTCTTTTTTTTTACACTTTGATTGTGCAACTCAAGAATAACACCCGGCTTTATTCTTTGGTTCGGTGCGATACGCGTGATACCAAATTTATATAGGTTTTATTGTGTTTTAATACATTTTCAAAAATTAAACGAATGTGTACAAAAAGAAAATTTTTTGCCATCTTCTGAGCTAATAACTTTTTCATACTTTGGCGCACGGAGCTGTATGAGGGGTCATTTTTTTGCAAAATGAGCCAACCTTTACATGCTCCTACAATTTTAGGTTCTGTGCAACATTTTAATCATTTTTTTTATTCCATTTTTATGTGATGTTAAAAGGTGTAAAAGTCGCATTTTGGACATTTCCCGTCTCGAAGGTCACCGCCGCCGTACCAGTTTTTATATTTTTATAGAGTGGGAATTTTGGGCATCGTAATGTGTCCTGTGATTTTACTGTATTATGTTTTTATATCAGTTTCTAGGGAAAGGGGGTGATTTGAATTTTTAATTGTTATTAATTTTTTTTATTTTTTTTCAACTTTTTTTTCTTTTTTTTTTTTTTCCACTATTCTTAGACCATCTAGGGTACATTAACCCTAAATGGTCCAGATCGCTCCTCTCATATATACTGCATACTTCTGTATTGCACTATTGGCATTTTTGCAGCTCATTCATTACAAGAGCCACTGGCTCATTGTAAAGATCTGCAGATGCCAGATACCTCGGTCAAACAACGAGACCCAGGCTACCAGGCAACCGATCGCCATCCCCCCGATGACGTTCGGGGACGCGGCGATCGAACAAAGATGGCGGCGCCCGCGCGCCGGCGTCTTTTAGTGCCTCTGTCGACTTTGCCGACGAGAGCTACGGCGCAGACGCGTTAAGATAAAGCCCATGGCACTGTGCAACCTCCCTATATGAAGAAGTGTAAAGCCGGGCACTGTGGCACTCCCTAGATGAAGAATGTAAGCCCATGTCACTGTGGCACCTCCCTAGATGAAGCAAGTGTAAAGCCCCTGGCACTGTGGCACCTCCCTATGAAGAAGTGTAATCCTGGCACTGCGCACCTCCTAGATGGAAGATGAAAGCCCCTGGCACTGTGGGCACTCTCCCTAGATGAAGATGTAAAGCCCATGGCACTGTGGCACCTCCCTAGATGAAGAAGTTGAAGCCCATGGCACTGTGGCACCTCCCTATGAAGAAGTGTAAAGCCTGGCACTGCGGCACCTCCCTAGATGAGAAGGTGTAAAGCCATGGCACTGTGGCACCTCCCTAGACTGACGAAGTGAAAAGCCCATGGCACTGTGGCACCTCCCTAAATGAAGAAGTTGTAAAGCCCATGGCACTGTGGCACCTCCCTAGGTGGACGGAAAGAAAATTGACAGAGATTTCAACGCAATATTTGCGGATGTGGATAAAAGAACCTGGACTAACATCCAAACAAGTTCAAGCTGCCCTGCAGTCTGATGGTACAACATGTTAGCGCGACTATCCGTTGGGCTTAATAAAAGGGACTGTATGGTAGGATATCCGAAGATCCCACTTGTTACACAAGAAAAAAAAGCCAGGCTGGAGTTTGCCAAAACTTCCCTTAGAAAGCCTGAGGGCGCACTCACACGATGCGTTGCGTTGTGCGTTGCGTTTTTGACGCATTCCACTGGCTTCAGCCTCGATTACAGTGCAGGTTTATTGCTTTTTAGTCACAGATGCAGTGAAAACGCAATTAACCTTAGCATGTAATCAAGGCTGAAGCCAGTGAAATGCGTCAAAAACGCGACACAACGCATCTTGTGAGGTGCCCTAAAACGTTGAGGGCGAATGTTCTCTGGTCAGGCTGGTGGCACACATAGCGTTTGAACCCTTTTTGGTCCGTTGTTAAAACGCATCCGTTTTGACCATTTTAATTAGATAATTGTAAACTGGTCAAACGGGTGTGTTTTCAAAAACCTATGCGTTTAAAAATGCATGCATTTTCAAAAATGCATGCATTTTTTAAAAACACATGCAGTTTTTAACGTACTGCTTAAAAACAGCCTAAAAACGGGTTCAAAACGCCAAGTGTGCCACGGCCTCAGATGATCAATTCCATGATATTTTGGGTTGCTTTGCTTCTTCCTGGCACTGGACTGCTTGACCGTGTGCATGGCTTATGAAGTCTCAGCTACCAAAACATTTGCAGCATAATGTAGGGCCAGTGTGAGAAAGCTGGGTCTCCTCAGAGGTCATGGGTTCCCAGCATGACAATTGACCCAAAATACACTTCAAAAAGCACTGGAAAATGGTTTGAGAGAAAGCACTGGAGACTTGTAAGTGGCCACAAAGAGTCCAGACCTGAATCCCATAGAACACCTGTGGAGTGATGGCACCTTCACAGTCTCCAGTTTGGAGAAGACACTTCGAATCTCAGGGACCCAATTTGCGAAGAAGAATGGTCTAAAATTCCAGCAGAGCACTGTAAGAAACTCATTCATGGTTACTGAAGCGGTGTTCGCAGTTATTTTGTCTAAGGGTGATCCCACACCTGGCTTTTTGAAACCCGGTTTTGGTCCGTTTTTTAAGCGTCCGTTAAAAAAGCATCCATAGGGACTGCTTAAAACGGGTTCAAACGCCATTGTGTGGCATCACCTCACGTTTCTGCTACCACGTATTAGGCTGCGTGTCCAATACCTTTGGAGTTTTGTTGTAAATGATCAATGATTGAGCTTTTTTTTTTCATTCTCTTGATGTTTTCATTGCAAGCAAATACGAAAAATATTAACACCAAAAAATTGTGATTGCAATCATTTCTGGAAGAAAACAAGTATTATCTGACAGAATTGCAGGGGTGCAATAATTTTTGGCACCACTGTAGGTATCCAGCACACTGCCCCCCATTATAAGTAGTTCGCGGCACAGCCACCAATATATAGGTAGTCCTGGCACATGCCTCCATGTATAGTCGGCCCAGCACATCCCCAGTATATAGGTAAGCCAGCACATCTACCAGTATATAGGTAAGCCAGCACATGCGACCATTATATTGTAGTCCCGGCAACATGCCCCCAGCATACAGGTAAGCTAGACATGCTCCCAGTATATGGGTAGCCCAGCACATGTTGCCAGTATACATGTGCCCCTGCCTGCATTAGTAACGGAGATAGGAGCAAACAAGGAGAGACCGAACAGCGCTCATAGAGTAGTGTTATTATTAGAACAAGTTGGTGATATTAGAAGTAAACGATTGAAAGAGGATCACCAGATTAGGTTGTGCTATATTAGCCCACCTATTTATCGCTTATGTTGTATACTGGTGAGGATGGTTGGAGGTGCTGCCTTTGGACAGTGGCCATTAGACACGGTTGCTGTGGGTGGTCGGTCAGAGTATGTGGGAGAGAGTTAAAGACGCTGTATGTAAGGGCGCGAAGTTCGGAGTGACAAATCATTAGGATAAGGTTAACGTTTATAATTATCTCGGATCACAACGCGTTTCAGAGTATCGAAGACTCCTTTCTCAGGTGGAGTGAGACTGATATCTTGTAGTCCCCACACAGTGATCCACTTTATAGCATGTATCTGTTTGGATGTGATTTTAACCCACTGGCAATCTCTCGCAGGGAGTGTGGCGATGAGTACACCTAATATTCCTTTCTGTATTACTATATAATCCTCTATAAGCAGTAAGCATATCCCTGCACTAGTGTATAGCACATTGTAATGATAGGGTTCACAGAGCCAGCCTCGAGTCTAACGGAAGACCCAAGGCTGTCATGGCGCCGGATGGTCGACCTCCGATGACATCACGGGGAGCGACGATCCTCGGCAGATGGCGGCGCCCCAAGCGCTTTCATCTATTTGAAGCCGCTGGCAGCATTGCCATTGCCGATTGGGGCGGAAAACACCACGATCAGTGCTAAATGTGTGCTGGGGGTCTATATCATTTTTATGGTTTGTTGGGACTATTTTGTTATTTATTGTCTGGTCTCAGTATTTCGTTAATTATGTTGTCTTCTTGAGTGGCGGTTTATGGAGCGCACCGAGGAGTTACGTCTTGATTGTCTGCAAGCCGGGTTCGATGTCTACCTTGCGTGGCACCTGCTTCCAAAGCCTCCGCTTTACACCATCTGCAGAGAGCCTATGCAGGTGGACAGTGCCGACTCTCCCTCCGAACGTACAGACAAGTGCAGAAATCTTTGCCGTATTGTGCCAGTCTAGAGCACTTCATTGGGGTTTGTCCTGTCCGTCCCCAATGTCCGGAGAAACGCCAGCACCTAGTTTTTGGGAGAAGCATCCTTATCGTAAGCAAAGTTTTCTTCATGCCTGACTATTCCTGTGCTCCTCAGTTTCAGCACATGCACTCAGATTCAGGTCACTGCTCTCCGTTCTGCGGGAACTTCATGGTTGGCGATCTGGACCCCAGCACCACATCCCTGTGGTCCTTCTCGAGAAGCCTCTGGTCGTCCACTCAGTCCGTGGCCAAATCTCCTGTGGGGATCCGTTGGTTACCACACTGAACTTATTTCCCTGCAAGTCAGAGCTCTGATAATGAGAGACTGTCCTTTTACTACTGCCTTGCTCCACCGCATCCCTCCTGCTGGGGTCTTCCGTGGCTGCACTCACGCCCCTATCCTTAACTGGAAGATGACGGAAATTCTTGTTGAGGACCAGAGTGTCTGTCCCGCTGCAATGTGTCGCCTCTACCCGTACCTGTCCTAGTCTCCTCTGTAGCTCCAAACCTCTGGAGGACTACTACGTTTTACCATGCCTTTACCGATGTTTCTCCTTCTCCAAAAGCCAAGGACCTTTGCCACCCCATCGTCCCTACAATTGCCGTGTGTATCTTCTGCCGGGAATATATACAAGATAACCTGCGAGAGGGTTATTCATAGTCCTCCTCTCCTGCTGGTGCAGGTTTCTTATTCGTACCAAGAAGGATGATCATCCGTCCTTGCATTGACTATTGCGGGCTAACAAGGTTGATCACGGAGCTCTTTGACTACCTGCACGATCCCAGGTCTTTCTCCCAAGCTGGACCTTCTTAGGCCTACAACCTCATCTGGATCCACAGGGTGACGAATGGAAGACAGCCTTTAACACTTGTGTGGACATTTCAAGTACCTGGTGATGGTGTCTACGTGCCATATGGAGGTTCCTCAGCTTTGCCAAACCTCTCACTTGTGGCTTTTTCTCTAGACTTTTTCCTCGGCACAGAGAATTACTCTAGAGATACAGAACTCTGGCCATCAACTTGCCCTGGAGGATGGACGATATTTTTCTGGAGGGGCTCTTCATCCCAGCCTGTGTAAAAGGGTCTAGAAAAATCTCCTGCATCTCCAGACACCCAACGTCTCAACCCTAGCAAACCTGTGATGCTATTGCTTCTCACATTTCACACATTAACCTTCTGTTCCACTTCCATCCTGCCAGAGAAAGTCAAGGCTGAGCCCTTCCCGTGCCTGATGTTATAGGCTGATGTTATAGGAGAGGAACCAGCTCCTCAGCACATTATTTCTCCTGAACACTGGTTTGTGGCTGCTCCAGTGATCCTCGACAATTACCCTACCTGGCAAAGACCTCTGTTAGACCTGCTCTTCGGAGGAAAATTGCTGACTTGCGGTGTTAACAGTCCATCGCCACTGGCACAGCTGCCGGCACTTCAAAAAGTTGGCAGCGCATGGGCGCCCCATCATGGTGAAGATCGTTGCTCCCCATGACGTCATGGGGCGGCAATCGTTTGCCATGACGGTGAGCACCGCTCCACTCCTACGGAGGACGCATCCACTCCAGAAGAAAGGGTTTGTGATATCTGGCCTAGTGAGCCCGGGAGCCATGTCAAAAGCGGACTGTCAACTTGAGAAGGCCATTTCAGCAAGCCGGAGGACCAGGCAGGTGGATTGGCACACTCTTGGTGACGCCACAATGGAGACACCGAGTGGAGAAATGGGGAATAAATTGATGGTAATAGTTCGCAACCCAGGAATCTCTGTATGCTTGTGAGGCCCTCGGAATGTGGCCACTGAAGAACTTCAGACGTTCGTTCGCGGGGTCCATCTGGAGGCCTCTGTCGGAAATTATGTAACTGAGGATTGCAGGCAGTGCTGGTGAAACTGGCATTCTTCTAACTTGGCGTAGAGCGATTGGCACGAAGTCGACCAAGTACTGTCGTACGTGGCCTGGTGGGAATCAAGGTCTGGAGAATACACTAATGTCCTAAGTAGACCATGACACTGTATAAAGAAGGTCCCGAAAAATGTCGTTCACAAACTCCTGAAGATAACGCAGGGGCATTACACTGTCCAAAAGGCATTACTAAATACTCAAGTGCCCGTAAACGCCTCTTCACCGCTCACCTTTGCGGATCCGGAGATATTGTAAGCACACGAGGTCCAGCTTGGAGAACCTAGAACGTGGTGGGAAACCTATGGCCGTGGTGCCAAGAGGTGGCACCCAGACCTCTCTCATGGGCACCTGCGCCTCACCTCACCCCAATGCAGAGTTCGCCAGACAGGATTCAGGCCTCTTGCAGTCCCAGGCGCCCGAACCCTAGAAGGACAGCCCAATGATATCCAAACTTCTCTCCGTCTTTTTACTGTATTGTGTCCTCAGTGCCTAACAATTTAACATGTGTAAGCAGAGCAGGGAGTAATAAGTACCTGCTTTAATGGTCGAATATCGCATCTTTACAAAAATATTGTGGGTTTTCGGTGTGTTTGGTACTACTCTCGCATCTAAAGGTTGCACACTGCCTTAGGAGCCAGCGCCGATCAAAGAGTTCTGTAAATCACGGCATATCTCCTTGATGTAGGTAGCCTGGCTACAGTCTCAGGTACAAAACGACGTATACATGACTCCGTGGGAAAGTGGCGCCGGATGAAGATCCACAGGGCACCGCACGCGGCATTCAGAGTTCTGGTAAATCAACGGCATGGGGTACGGTTTTGTTATAACCGTGATCTTGTTTACCACAACAGTGTTTATACGGGAATAGGGAGCCGTCTTCTTGGTAACGAAGAGAACTGGTGCCAGCTGGAAAGGGGACTTGCGTATGAGACCCCTTCTGCAGATTCCCTGATGTAGTTAGACATGACAGTCTCTAGGTACAACAAGAGGTGATTCCGACTTTGGGAGAAGTGGCGCCTGGATAGGAGATCCCGGGCAACATAGGGGACATGTGGGCAAATTTCCGCCTGTTTTCTAGAGAAAACAACTCCGAATGTCCTGATAACAGCATGCGCAACCTTCGAGACTTGGGAGACAGAGTCGAGTCCTGACAGGTAGCGACGAGGAATCTGCACTACGGCGTGAAACAGGTTTCGGGCCCCACGGGAATCGTCCCAGAGGACGCAGCCGTACAGGGGCATGATGCTGTAACCGGAGACCTAGCAGGACGCGGAAGTGGCAATGGGGGTAGCACAAACAAAGAAAGTCCTCTTTGTGTAGAGCACCAACTGGGTGGTGCTCTCCCGTACCAGAGGGTACGGAGAGATCTTTCCGCTAACAGAGGCAATAGACAATGGCTTTTACAAGATGAACCACCGGATGATGCTGAGAGACTTCGGCACATCCACAAGTCATCACTGTAGAGTGCTGATCCAGGAGAGCAGAAGCCTATGCAACTTTAATCTGCAGCGAAGCTCCCAAGATTCCTGTATAGAGGTGAAAAGGTTAAATATTAGAGGGTCCAAGAATAAACGCCCTTATGTTTGGCCTAGTAGATAGCACAGTGGGTTTACACCCCTGCTTGTTCACAAGGGCACACGTGACGCGAAATGGTCACACCTGGTATTGCAAGTATACAAATGCCTTTTACTTCAGATCAAGAACCCCCTATCATGCCATTTGAAAACTGTGCTTTGGGTTCTGAGCGCAAGCTGTTTGATCAACGATCACTATCTGTGGTTCCTTGGCACATGGATGTTTCTGTTTATTTTTCATTGGTCATTGTGGAATCAACATGAAGACTATTGCTCCATGTATATTAGAATCTCACCTTTCTTAGGTGTATTTATATGGGTTTCATGGGATCAGATATTTAACCAAGACCCTATCCCATAGCTGCATCCTCAACAATCATTTACATGCCTCCTCAACATTGTTGGTAAAGTGCAGAGAACAGATTTGTGCATTTACTTGAATGTCACAGGACCCCTGCCAGCTGCAATTAATGATCTGGATTCCTCTTTAACTGCTCAAGAAGTGTACTTCTCTCGAAATGAAATTGCCATTTTCAAAACAGTGCCTAAACATTGTCTTGACACCTTTCTTTCTTTCTCCTCACCTTCATCACTGCATGTTGGCACTACCGGGCTCTGTTGCCATACAGGCTAGATCATAACTCCATGTGTTTGGTGGTCTGAAACTCGCGCACGTTAGAAGCCATCACTATGCAAGACAGCAAGCATCAGAGCACGAGAGATTGAGGGGATAATCATTCTTGCATTATGTCTTGTAAATTCACTAAATTCTTATGGGTCGCGGGAACAGATCCACTTTCAAGAACACGACAATGCTTGTACTCCTTTAATTCATGAATTATAGAAAAGCCAACATACGAACTTCCAGAAAAATAAAATCTGCACCCCTCTTCCTCATTGGTTACACACTAATTATAATGGACACAGGGCAGTAATAATGGCACCAAGCTCTCTGGCGTTTGCCCTTGCATCCCTCTCGATTCTGTTCCTTACTAAAGAGTTAAATGACAAGAGTTAGTCGCTACACTGGTGTGGTGCCCATCAAAAGATGGTTCTCCTGTGGAATAAGCAGTATAACTTTCAATTTTCTCAATTCCACGCAGTGGCATGGAAAACGCAAGGAGCTTCTTAGACCATGGTATTCCAATCATTTTGGGTTTGCACTCAGGTGACTTAAAGTTTCCTTAGGGGGGACCTTTGGATCCTAGGGGTGATCTCTGTGCTGTATACAGTAGCCCCGTCTAGGTGCTGTCACGGGTTGTACCAGTCCACTTCCTATCTTAACGCACTCTGAAGATTAGCACTCTGTGTACTGTCACTCTCCACTCTCACTCGTCCTGCAGCCCCCGACACTAGTTTCCTAAGTGTGTACAGTCTTTCCCCTCTACTAACTATTTTTGGCAATCACAACTCGACCAACCCACTCTATAATAAGTCCCAGACACTTCATATCTCTAAGGCCAGACAGATTCCATGGTCACTTGTCATAAGGAAAGTCTACTTCACCGAAAACACTACAACAATATCTACTAGATGCGAGGGGAAATCCCAAACAATGTTGCAAAACACAGTAATCTCTTCAGCTTTCAGCCAGGATTATTGGTTTCTGATTCCTATAAACATTTGCAGGAATCTATGTTTCTAGGCAGTGGAGGGCGAACCTCTTTTAGAGAACGAGTGCCCAAACTATAACACAAATCCCTTAAATTTACCGCAAGTGCCCAACATTGCATTTAAGGCAGTAACTTATTGCTACCGTCTCTGCAACACATCATCAATCGTAATCGGCCTCTTGAGGCCACTAATCTGTTAAAGAAGGAGGGCACATTCAACTATCATTGTAGCCTTCTCACCAGGTCTCCTATGCAGTAAGAATGTATGGTCCCGTGTAGGGAAGACCACAAGATACTGCAGTTATCCTCACTTGCTCATCTCGTTTCACATGTCCCAACAGCAATGAGTGTCATTTTCGAAAAGAGCTGGATTTCACCGTCAAATCTCTTAATTGCCCAGGGACTCCAGGAAGTGTGGGTGACTTGGTTCTGTTAGGTGAGCTCTGTTTTTGAGGTGCATGGCCTGAGTGCCCACGAAAGGCTTTGAGTGCCACCTCTGGCACCCGTGCCGATAGGTTTCGCCACCACTGTTTCTAGGGAAACTGCCATAGTAAATGTGACTTGGAGTGGCACAAAGATCAGAACTTCAGAGGACTTCGTTCTAAAACGTATATTTTGGTCAGTGAAATGTTGCAAATGTTGATCTGGTTTGGTCAGTTTCCGTACCTATGTGCACAGGGTTTGCTCAAAATGTGTGACTCTGTTGTGTGAAAAAAGGATCAATTTCAAACGTAAAAATAAATGTCCCCTTTGTCCCCAACAGGAGGCTGGAATGTGCAGGAAGTAGTGAGTTTATCAAACCACGTCCGTGGAATGACGGGGTGTGCATATACAGAGCACGTGGTGTACCCGCATCCTGTTGTAGACGTCCCGTGACACTACTGGACCTGGTTTCTAATCTGTCTATGACTCACTGGTGGCAAGGTAGGTACGAGTTCAAGGAGTTTAGCACTAGAGTTGAAGGGTTAGGCAACATATATGGGACACCCTTTTCGCTTTCCCTTTTTTTTTTTTTGTGTAAAAACTGCATGTATTGATTTTTCAGTTTTAAGTAAGACCCGACCTCAACATGGGGGCCAACAACCGTGCAATAATGGCACAGACCTAACAAAGCGGGAGAAACGGGCTGGACATCGGTCATTAGAGGTTGTATGACTCTATTTGGAACTCAGTTCAATTAAAGCCGCCTTCCTACTAGATGTGGCATCCTGGCCTGTGATTTAGTATGAGAGGGAGGAGGAGAGGGGGGTAATACGGTACAATAACTACAAGTAGAGTCTCACACAAAAAAACGTGGTAAGAGAACGGAAACAAAACCCAAAATGAAACTACCTCGCTTATCTCTCATCTCATCTCACCCGAGGTCAGCCTCCATTCTGGCCAATTTGATTCTCCCGACGTAATCACTATGGTCAAGTCACTAATATGTGTTTTCTTGTCTGACCAGTAACAGTCTGGCGCTATGAGGGGTGCTCATATAAGTCCCAGCTCCTGTCACCACACTGTGTGGCACGCAATTTGCTTGTTTTTTTTTGCGATAAGTACCGTATCAACTTTCCATTCCCAGCGCTCAAAAATGATTGTACCACTCTGTTTGCTCGGAGCCCTTTTCTATATTCAGTCCAGTGCCGGCTTATAAAGTGATTTGCATGAACACGTAGCTATAAGGGCATGAGTAAAAGGAAAATTCGCCTTCCAAAAGAGTCTTTGCTGTACCTCGTAATAAAGCGCTTCCCGTTTGTCTAAGCTTTTGGATACCCGAGTTGTCCATCTAGCTAATCTTCACTGCCAGGGATTGAGGGCAATGTTTTGGGATCAGAGAATAAAAGGCATAGAGTAATCCGCAAAACTGAGACCTAATTTTCCCTAGTCTCCACATGTAAAGCCCCAAAGCTGAGGTTGGGTGTAGAATGGTAAGGCGGAAGGTCCATTGATAAGTAGAAAGTAGAGAAGAGACTCGGTCAACCCATTTTGCCCTCTGCACACCGTCTATCTGTGGGTCGTTCCACCCTTGACCGCGATCCACAGCGCGGAGCCTGTGTATGATGGCAACTAAGTTCAGAAAGGCCACCCAATTTCCTACATTCAGTGTTGTTTGGCAAAAAGGCAGGAGACGTGTTAGAAGCCTTTTCCATGTTTCCCAGCAGCATGGAAACCTGCCCTCACTGTCCAGACTCACGGCTTTAGGTGCACGGACACGTCCTATATGTTTGAACTGTATGGGTCCCTTATTGAAACCAGCTTTGAGTTTGGGTGTATGTGGGTAAAGATGTACTGGAGTGGGACACTAGAGCGTCCATCATGTTTTGTATCTCTGTATGAAGTTAGGGGAGTCATATATCAGTTTAGGGAATCAGGTACTTTGGCGCTTCCATAAAAGATAGTCCTAACGTCTGTGAATCTGTCTCATTGACATCCCGGTAAGTTCAATTAAACAGTTCACTGGAGTATAGCAAATTAGTCTCAGTACTAGATATTTTGTAGTATTCTGCTGACAGAGGTCTGCTTCCTGGTGTCCGTTTTTCCGATGTGAGGCCGCCATAGCGGCCCGACCTGACTTCCGTTCCGTAAGGCTCCCCCAAGGCCTCCCGGTCCTCGGGTCACCCTAGCCAAGTGTACTGATCAAGAATGCTTGATACGCTAAGTCTGGGGCCTCATTTCGGTATAAATCGCAAAGTATCTGTGTTTTTACAGGGAAAACATTGTTCCTTATTGGACCCTCGTTTTCTATGATATATCTATATTGCATTGTGTGAAATGGATACAGTAAACCTGACATACAGTCACTAATATTTCTGTGGTGGATGTCAGTGTGTACTGAGGCCATTTTCTCTCATTTGGGGGGTCATTTACTAAGGCCGTTCGCGTTTTCCTCGACGTGTTACCGCAATTCCAATTGTTGGCCGATTTTCCCCTAATTGGATTGTGGACGTCATCGGCGCTGCATGCACCGACGGAAATCGGGGGGCGTGGCCGAACGAAAACCCACGGTATTACGGAAAAAAACGCCGCTTTAAACAAAAAAAAATCTGTGCGAAAGCTTGCACTTACCTTCACTCCAGCCCGGCTCTGCTTTTCAGCTCGCAGCAGGCACCTGGTGGAACCGAGGAAAACCTTAATATCGCCGGCCCGGCCGGACCTCGAATCCAGCACAGAAACGCGCCGCTGGATCGCGAATGGACCAGGTCAAGTAAATCTGCCCCTTTGTTCCTGACCTCCTCCTGGACTCCCAGCCTAACATAAGGAACCCGGTTATATGGTTGTGTGCTTCTGTGTATGTGTAACTGTTATAGAGTATTCTCGGATAGTACTTAATATAATAATAAGACTTTAATACATGGACCTAATGATTTCCCAGGTGTGTTCGTGTTGTTACCATAATACAACTGTCTGCATGAGTGTCATATGTGTTTGAGGAGTAGATATATAGATGCTCTTGTGCATGAGTCTCTATTGGTACTGTATATGGTCAGGTATGGATGTGACTCATGGCTTCATGATATCCATGAGCTTCTGTAGGATTAAATATATGGTATATACCTCCACCGTGGCCACTTAGTAGTACCCCTGTCCTCACTGCTCGTTAACACTTAATTTCATGCTAATCAGCCAACTCACATGGGCAGCAACTCGGGTCTGATTATTTCAAGAACTGCTGATCTACTGGGATTTTCAACAGCACAACCATCTCTAGGGTTTACAGAAGAGATGGTCCGAAAAGAAAAGAAAGAAACTGAGTGCTACATTGCACAAGCTCATCGCAAATTGGACAGTAAGAGATGGGAAAAACGTTGCCTGGTCTGATGAGTCTCGATTTCTGCGTGCGACTCGGATGTAGGTCGAATTTGGCGTCAACAACATGAAAGGCAATGGGATCCATGCCGCCTTGTACAACGTTCACTGGTGTGGTGGTGGTGGCCATGGTGTGGGACATATTTTATTTGGCACTCTTTGGTCCCCTGGTACAATGAGCAACGTTGCACAACGCCACCCTAACCTGAGCATTGTTTGCTGACCATGTCCATCCCTTTATGGAGCCACAATGTAACCCAACACTCTGATGGCTACTTCCAGCGAGATGCCTCCATGTCATAAAAGCTGGATCATCTCAGACTGGTTTTCTTGACATGACATTAGGGCACTGTGACGTCAATGCCGCCACACGTCACCAGATCTCATCCATAGGAGCTCTTTGGGATGTGTGTGAGCGGAGATTGCATCATGGATTGTGCAGTTGCCGACAAATCTGCGGCACTGTGTGATGCCATCATGTCAATAGGACCACACAATCTCGGAGGATGCTTCCATCACCTTGTTGAATCTATGCCATGAAAAGATTGAGGCAGTGTCTGAAGGCAAAGGGGTCAACACCCGTTACTAGACATGGTTTACCTAGAAATGGCCGTCAATGTACATCACACATTACTGTGGTCTCCTAAATCCTCTATGGGTTTTTCTCTATTTCCTATCTACTATCTATCTATCTAGAAGGAATGTCCAAGCAGCACAACCCATTGTCCTGTGGTGCAACGACTGTATTCCGTGGAAGGAATCTGGTCATATATTCAAGTGAAGGCAGCACACCCAGTGGATAGTAAGATCACCTGATTGTTAATTCATCCACTGTATGCTGCTGCCTCCTGAAGTATCTACTATCTATCTATCTTATCTATCTTCTATCTACTTCTATCTAATCTATCTATCATATCACTTCGTCTATTTATCTGTATATCTCTTCTACATATCTACCTCCTATCTTTTATTATCTATCAATCTTCTACTCTGGTATCTATCTCTCATATGTTCTTCTATCATCGTACGGTTATCTATATTAACTGACTTTATATTATGCATCTATAATCTCTTTGTCTTGTCATATTTATATTCTGGTCATTCATTTACCTTATCACTGTCGATTTTCCTCGTAAAAGGCTCTAAACCCATATTCCGATTTCCTCACTATTAACGGGTCAACGGTTATTATGTGTATGTTCGTAAGTGATAAAGGACGGCTAATAGCGTACCGCTACCGACTGGGACGTGTTTAAGTTGTTCCCAGAGCCCTACTTTTTCTAAACCAGCCCCTGCCCGCAGTCTAAGTTGAGCTGGCCTCCAATGCACGTAATTAGGTGAAAAAAATAATTCACTCGAGTTTCTTGTGGCTTTTGGATTTTATGGCTTTCACATGTGGCACCCCAAATGAAATTGTCTACTTTATTCTTTGAGCAGTGCAATCATGGGATACCACATTTTTATAGGTTTTTGTAATGGGTTTTGCATTTAAAAATATTAAAAGCTGTGTACTAAAATCTTATTTTTTTTTGGAACATTTTTCGATGCTACCATTTTAAGGGGGAATGGTCACCTTGTGATCACTTTTTACTTACATTTTTTATATTAGCAAAATGCATAGTGGATCATGGTGGGGCATATTATTCTAACCGCAAAAAGCTCCTTAATAGCCAAGGGTGGAATCCTTGAGCGCTCCCACAACCACCAAGCTCTTAAAGACAAATAGACAAGCAATTGAGCGTTTGAGCGGGTGGTGGCAGTACGGAACCTCTTTAACTAGAGTTTTTCAGGCAGCTGGGACGAGGGTTCTAGCCCATCCCCCAACGTTTCAACCATGCAGAGGTGGCCTACCCGACTGAAACGAAAAAGGAAAATAGCTATAAGGAACATATCAGACAGTTCACATATAATTACATGGCACCAAGCCAAACTCTGTGTGGTGAAGATAATTTACAGAATACCATAGTTCTTTCTGAATGCCATAACTTGTAAACTGTTGTTGTCAAGGTGTGCTATATAAATAAGCTTAGAGTCCAACTTAAGGCATACGTGTTGTAAGCGGCGGATGGTATACTGTCAAACTGACTATAGGCCAGAAGAGGCTGTGAAGCCTGTTATAATTATACTACCATATAGTGACGAATTTGCGGGAACTTGTGAACGTTATTTTTGGCTCATAGGACCACATATCCGTTCAAACAGCTAGTGTCCACAATTTATTGGGGGTTTGGATTGAATTAGGCACAGCCGTACATTTTTTTTTTTTTTTAAAGTGAAAGTGAAGTCACGCACAAAATCCTCTTTTGTGCGCTGTCAGTGGTGAAAAAACCAAATGCATTTCATTGCTTGTCTGCCTGCTCTGTTTAGCACTAGTCTCAGAAATCCCATCCATCCACTTCTCTCTGCCAGTGAGCGCACTGAATGTCACGGGTGGTTAATCTAATAAGTTTTGTTCACATTAGTATCCGAACATTCAGCAATCCGCATTTCAGTTTGCGTTCTGCTTTCTTCTTCTGTCGTGTTTTCATTCATATAGAGCTTATCGTCAGGCCTAAAACTCAACTTTTATTCAATAGTAGAATCTACAAATTATGTTTCACACTTATGTACTTAAATTCGGCAGGTTGTGGATCATTGCCAGCCCCGATCCCCTGTGACGGCGGTTTTCCGGCGACTAGTACTGTTTGTGCTTTAATTGCTGGTCGGCGGCTTTCTCACATAATGGGTCTCTTCAAGACCCGCTTAGTGTAGTTACGCTGAGTTTTGTAAGCGAGTAGGAAAAAGTTATTGCGTCATTTTTCTTTTTTGTACACATCGTTTAAGGCTCTTTGAAATCGTATTAAATGCAATAAACCTGTTATACTATTGGTATCTTGAACACAAGATAAAGTTGAGGTGGTTATTTGGAGTGCAACATCAGTCGGAAAAACTGAGCCCCACAAGAACGTGCCGCACTTGCGTTTTTTTTTTCTATATTGTTTCCACATTTGGAAATTTTTTCCCGATTCGCAGTACATGCAGTTAAAATAAATAACATTACAGACAGTAAATTTGTTACGCACAAACTAAGCCCTCACACAGGTCTGTCCACGAACAGCGGAAAAAGTTAGGGATGTTTGAGGTGAAAGGCGAGAACCTGAGCGAACAAAACCCGCGTCTTAAGGTGTTAAAACGGATAAATAGATGCTCTGTTTCCCATGATTTCAATGCACTTGCTCATTATGATCCATTTTTTACCTCTTCCATTAGACCTTCTGTTGTTTTAGCTGAGTTAAACTAAAAAAAAAAATGGAATGGCTATGAAATAATGAGGCAAGGGTGAACTACTGATTAATTCTTGGAAAGCAAAATTCCAATTTTTTAAACATCATTTTTTATGTAATCCTTTAAAAATATTTGCTCTGAATGTTCATCCAGCATCTGTTTTAAATAGCAGTCCGTTATTACAAAACTGAAAAAAAAAAAAAGCAGAGAGATATACCTTAGTGCTGCGTTATACCACCAATACAACAACGGAGAAGAGATTTGCCAATTATATTGCCTTCAAAGGGTTATGTGGTGTTAAAATTACTTAGTCCAGGCTGAGGTGGGTTATTTCACAATAATAAACACTGATTTCCCTCGCGGGCGCTGCTGATGTCCCGCGCCACTGTTCATTCCTCGGTGGCCCATGATTACAAGGGCCCACGGGAGTCTTCGGCCAGCTTACACAACGCGAGCTAGGGACGGATTCAAACAGGGCATGGAATCTAACGACACGGGCCCCGGAGGAGGTAAGTACATTTTTATTATTTTTAAATGCCCACCCCGCAGCCCGTCCCTAATTATTTTTTAATAACTGGATAACCCCTTTAACGTTTGTAACCAGGCATACTTAGTGCTGGTGTGTGCCCCCTGTCGGACCTGCTCTTCTTTTAGCTTCTTATGCGCTGAAGAGCATCTGAACGCATTGGAGTTTCACCAAGCCACACTTTATTTTTTTTAATGGCGGTCGGTTTTTAACGAATCCGTCGAGTTTTCCGTTCGGGCCACGCCCCCCTCGATTTCCGTAGCGTGCATGCCAGCGCCGATCGCCCCAATCCGATTGTCGTGTGCCAAAACCCGGTGCAATCGGGAAACATCGACGTCAATTGGAAATATTCGGGTACCACGTCGGTAAACGCGAATCGGCCCTAGTAAATTACCCCCATTGTACTTCAATTTGTTTAAAATTTGGCGATTAGCTTTGTGTTAGTTATGAAAAAAACTGAACTTTGGCCAAAAATTCGAAGGCTTCTCTATTCTTTTTCAAGTTCTCAATTCTCACTTTTTGGACGCAGATAAGTCAATTATATATGCCCTATAAAAAAAGAAAAATAGATTTGTATTTAGGACACAAAATATTTTAATTATTAATTTATCACACTTAACCCCTTAACCAACGCCTGCGCCGTAGCTCTACGCGCATAGGTATAAAGGGAGTATGAAGAGTGCTCACGGGGCTGAAGTCCTCTCATACAGAGGTGGGGTTTTTTGCATTTTGCACAAACCCCCCACCTATAATACCCGCGGTCGTGCTTGCACCGATCGCGGCTATTACCCTCTAACGCCGCCGCAAAGTCGCGGGCGGCGTTAAATAACAGCCGGCAGCGCGCGGGCGCCGCCATCTTTTTTCGATCGCCCACGCCCCCGAACGCATCGGGGGGCGGGCTGTCGTTACCATGGTATCCTCGGGTCCTTCTCTTGACACGAGGCTACTGGTTTATTTATGCAGGTTCGTTACATGAGCCAGTGCTCATTGTAATGTAAGACCTTCGAAACGCCTATATTGCAATACTGTAGTATGCAGTATTGGTAGGAGCGCTCTGATCATCTAGGGTTATGTATCACCCTAGATTTTCTAAAAAATAGTGAAAAAAAAAGAAAAAAAGTTTAAAAAATAACAAAATTATAATATTAAAAAAGGTTTCAAATCACACCCCCCTTTCCCTAGAACTGAATAAACATAACAAACCGTAAAAATAACAGACATATTAGGTATCGCCATCGCCGCGTCCCAAAATGCCCGATCTATCAAATATAAAAACGGTTTCGGCCGCGGTTGACCTCGAGGCGGGAAATGTCGCCCAAATGTCCCTCGAAATGGCGAACTTGTTAACAACTTTTACATAACAGAAAAAATGAAATAAAAATGATCAAATGTCGCCACAGACTCAATGGTTAGCATGAAACGTAGTCTCTCATTTCGCAAAAAATGACCCCTCACACTTTTCCGTGCGCCAAAGTATTAAAAAGTTATTAGCGTCAGAAAATGGCAAAATTAAAAATTTTTTATTCTTTTTTTACACATTCGTTTAATTTTTGAAAATGTATTAAAACACAATAAAACCTATCTAATTTGTATCACCGCTTCGCACCGAACCAAAGAATAAGTAGCGTGTTTTTGGAGCGAAGAGTGAAAGTCGTAAAACCTGAGCCCACAAGAACTACGCACGTGCGGTTTTTTTTCAATTTTCCACATTTGGAATTTTTTTCAGCTTCGCAGTACACGGCATGTTAAAATAAATGACATTACGGGAAAGTAAAATTTTTTACGCACAACAAAATCCCTCACCAGGTCTGTACACGTAAAAAAATGAAAAGTTATGGATTTTTGAAGTTGATATCGAGAAATACCGGAAAACCCTCCGTCCTGTTTTTAAAGAAGGCCAGGCGAAGCTGGACACGACAATACAAGCATTCTCAGAGTGCTAATCAAATGTTAACACAACAGTTAATTCAACATATAGCTCCAAAAGGTAAGTCCATATAATCGTCACACCAAAAACGATAGTATTGTTTGGAGCAAAGGTATATCACTGTAATTGTTTTAATTTTATACACTATCTTGGGGTCTCTCCCTCCATCTCAGTCTGTTATTTGGATTTACATGGTATGTACACTAATACTACTGATACCATATTATTTGTATATTGTATTAACATTTAAACTGTGTTATACCTTTGTTCCAAACATACAATTCTTTTTGTATGGGGTTGTATCTAGTTTAGGGAGGCTGTAATATATATTATTTATTATAGGCGGACGATCTAGTTTCTAGGGAGGCTGTATGAGTTATCACAACGTGTTGTATATTTTATTATTAGGCGGCTGTAATGTAGTTAATGCTGGGTACTGTATATAGGTTCGTTTGAGGAGGCTATATATAGTTATTGCTGGGGAGCCTGTATTAGTGGATTGCTGGGGGAGCTGTATATAGTGATTGGGGCATCTTAGATAGTGATTGGCTGGGGGAGCAAGTATATAGTGATTGCCTGGGGAGCTGTATATATGATTACTGGGGGGGGCTGTATACAGTGATGACTGGGGACCTGTATATAGTAATTCTGGTGAGCTGTATATAGTGATTGCTTGGGAGCTTGTATATTAGTATTGCTGGGGAGCTTGTACATAGTGGCTTGGTGGGGTGAGCTGTATATAGCTGATTACAGGGGGATGCTATAGTGATTACTGGGGTCTGTATATGTGATTGCTGGGGGGGCTGTATATAGTGGATTACTGGGGAGGCTGTGTAATAGTTATTTGCTGGGGAGCAGTAATAGCGATTACTGTTCCCTGGTCTTGACTAGATTCAATGAGGACCCCACCCAGGGCAACCCACCAACCTAATCCCCGGCCCTGGTTGACGCAACGTAATTAATCTCCTTTTTTCTGTTGTCATGCGTTTGAAAATTGCAAGTGTTAACGCCTGTTATGGCTTCATCAACTGCCCCTGTAAGAACTGACTGTCAGGAGGTCTTTTCTATCTTCATCAGCCATGAGTCGGAGCCCACAAGTAATGCTCATATATGGAGATCTCAGCCTACAGACATGTACGGTAGTACAGTGCAGCCAGCTGTACCCTCACATCATTGACATGTCCTATTCCTTATGAATAAAAGCTAGAACTAGAGGAGGAAAAAAAGTGGTAGTGGGCGTGTCTGCTCGGTGCGTCCATATTAGTCAAGCGCAGCCGCGTCACTCTCTCTTCTGTCCGTTCGGAGACAGGATGTTAGAAAAGGCCTGAGGCCTGTTGGGAATCTGTGTTTTATAGCGTCATCCTTTCACAGCTCATGTCTTACACCTGCCCGCACAAGGGTACTGGCGCCCGCTGCTCGCACCCTCTTGTTGCCCGTCATCTCGGTCTTATCTCCGGTTGTGCGGTGCTTGCGGCCTGTGTCTGTCCCGCAGCCTGTGCCGGGCCTGTTACAACGCCGGACTTATCTAGGCCTGTGGCCCTAACATTGACACGGGCTTGCTGTCTACCTAGGCTCTCCCCGGCATGTTTCGGCCTTTGTCCTCTCTTCTTCTCCGCTGCGTGACATCGGCCGGGATGACGTCAGAGTGTTTACTGCCGGGTTCTGTGTTGGGAAAAGGAAAACACCATCCGCGTCAGTTCAGAGGGAGCCTGCATTCTTCTGTACTCTGTTTATATAGGGTCTAACAGCATGATCACTCATTCTTACATTTTGTCTCTGCTAGACAGCAGGAAGAGAACAGATGTACCACACTCCCCACACACTGTGTGTGCAGGCCCCTCACCCAGTGTCAGTCTATGGGATACTCTATCCCTTGATCCATATTCTGATTTGTGGAATGCCGTAAAGGGGATTTCCTGTGGAGAAAGTTAGGCCCTAACTTCTTATTGCTGGGAGACTACTCTCACATATGAAAACTGAGGGGGGTGTTGGTAATCTGTACAGCCTGGTCTGTCCCATCCAGCTTCTCTGCTCATCCCTCCTGTTTTTTGTGGTCTGTGGGGTCTTTGTCACTGACACCTGCTTACCTTGTTTTTGTGGGAAATCTTTTTTAACACTTAATGCTTTCATGAGGTGTACTTGCTCTGTAGGGTCTAATGATCTGTCAAAAGGCTTAATGGGGGGGTCAGGGTGGCTTTTTAATTGTACTGATTTTTCTCAGATGTGATGACCTAAAATTTAATTTCCAATTTTTTTTTTTTCCTTTAGGTTCTCACAGAAAGTTCTCTGCTCCCAGGCACGGCTCCCTGGGCGTTCCTGGCCACGCAAGCCGCAGCAAGAGACAATCGTGGCAAGGTCAAGAGCTTCCCTAGGATGACCAAGCAAACCATGCATCTGACTGCCTTTCCTGGGTTACAAGGCCGGCATGACCCATTTTGTTAAAAAGAGAATGGACAGACCTGGCTCAAGTAAGTGTGTACTGTAGAGCAGGTGGTTATCCTTAGGTGTTGACTATTGGAGTAACGTAACGGGGCTTAGATGCCATAAGCATTGTCATTCTAGATATCAGCATCATTATACTATGAGGCGAGTTTAAGGTGGAAGTCCACAGTGAAATGGCTCCTAAATGTCCTTCCCTCTACTTGGTATTTAAGTATAATCTGCCCTGATTTTTTTTTAGGTTTGGTACATGGTAGCCTTTTTGTTTGGTCCACTTGATAATTTGATCTACCTGTTTAAAAGGGCTCAGCGTGACTTGAACCTCTTTCGACGGGCGACTGATTGACATCCAAGTGTTGCTGTGCTGAATTTCGAATTCTCTGGACTGTACCTCTAAATGATTATTTTTTTTAAACGGCTTAAAACTAATTTTATGCCGACACTGTCAGGAATTAGTAGGGTCTGTCTTGTTTTTGACAGTGTCTTGTAGTATTGTCATGTTATCCCATTTTCAAGCTGCCAAACCTGATACTTCTGGTGTTGTCAATATGATCAATAGCCCTTTGTTGTCACCTTGGCAAAATACAATAGGAAACATGCTTTTTTTTTTTTCGCAGGGGATTCAACTTGTAGAAAGACTTAGTTTTTAAAGCAGGTCTATTCCTGCCTGAGTTTAGTTCTGGCTGTTGGGCCATAGAAACATAGTGGATGTGAAGCTATATTAACAGTACATTAATGCTTGTCTAGTAATATACACAAGGCAGTTTCTAGTAACTATTTACTTTTTACATTCCTTTCTCAAGGTTAACAAAGGAAGTTGTGGAAGCGTGACTGTTGTGGAGACCCCTCCTATGGTCATTGTTGGAATTGTGGGAACTCCAGACCCACGTGGTCCTCCGCAGTTTCAGGCAATCTTTGCTGAACACATCAGTGATGATTGCAAAGAGGCTTCTTCTACAAGATCTGGTAAGGGGCTGCTGCTTAGTTGGGGGATGTTGTGGAAAAGGCCAATCCAAAACTTGGGAACCACTAGCGTGAATTTTCTATATTTTTAATTCATGTTTGGTTGGTTTAAATATGTCGGAATAGCATGGAGGTAGCTCCGCTCGCTTCTGGCCTTGCTTGCTTTGCCTGATGACTCCAGCTCCGCTTGCTGGCTAAATCTCCTTTGAGCCATGCCATGAGCCAAAATCTGGAAATGTTTTTGGTGCTCTCCGCTCTTGTCCTCATTGGGCATGAATAGGGTCCACTCCAACTGCATGATCTGCCATTCAGTAGCAAATCCAGAAAAGGCCCCCTTCAACGCAAGTACTGCAAGAGTGGCAGAATGAAGAGGCAAGACACGCTGTAGAAGGATTTTGCAAGCATAAGAAATACTGCCAAGTCACAGATTCATGCCCACACTCAGGTAGGTGGTGATCATTTTATCATGAGACTTAACACTAGTTAGCTCATCTGGCTATACTTTATTTAAAAATGAAGTTTAAACATCTGTTTAAAGTGCATATGTGGATTGTACTTCTTTAAATGCAAATAATAATCTGCTATGACTTGAGACAATAAGGTTCTGGACTTGAAATAATTAGTTATCCACCACATTAGATGTTTACAATTTTTGGCCCGATTATGACTGTTGATCTGTACATGGAGCTGGTTTTACAGCTGTAGACAGTGTCATGCCCCCTTAACATCTGGCTTGCATATGCTTAATGGTGGTCTGCATGTACATGAGTATTAAACTTTGTAACCTACATCCTAGCATTGGTATGAAAACTACATAGAAGGAAAATGCTAGGATCACTGGCACCTTGGGTGGGGGTAAAAAAAAAAAAGCAAACTGAATGAATGAGACCTCCGACGGGCGGACAAGATGATTGTGCTTGCAATCTATTGTTGAATGTCGTTTTTTTCTGACTTGTCTCCAGTTTGTCTTGTGTTTTGATCCTTGGCGACCTTTTTTTGCGTGTCTTTTAAAATGTACTTCGTCTTTAGATGCGTCTGCCCCCCTGCGTCATAAGAAACTCATCTTATGGAGATCCAAGTGAATGGAGGGACAATTTGCTTAGAAGATGACTGGCTCGTGAGAAGCTGGAGCAGCAGGTTGCAGTGTCTGGCTCATTTGTCAGGATGAATGATAGAGGTCATTGTAGTCAAAGGGAAAAGGCTACAAAGTGAGACGATGTTCACTTTTTAATAAGTTTTGCACACATATGTAAAAAATCAATTGTTCTATGACCTGAAGTAATGGAATACACTGGCACAGTGCCTGAGTGAATGCTGAAGAATATTCCATCTGTCCTTCCTTCTGAGAATGTACAGTATTAAGATGACTAAATAGATTTGCATGTCCGTACTAAACTTGGTCTGCCCTTGCCATCATAGGTGTGACTAGCCGTTTGCACACAAAGAAGCTGCCCGCAAGACTCACAGGGGTCTGAGGAAGGTTGCTTGGTTTGGTGCTTGCACCTGCCCGTGTGGCCTTCCTCCGTGCTCGGGCTGGTCCTAAAGGTTATCATCACGCACAGAGATCACAAGAAGGTTGCTAACGGACATTGGGTTACAAAGGGATTTAATCAGGATTTGGGGTAGCGAATTCCAGTATTTTGTACCCTCACCAACTTTGTAACAAGGCGGGCAGAACGCTTGCTAATCCCGCAGAAACAATTGGCTGCACTATTTATGCCATGCCCTCCCTGACTACATGTGTGGATGGGTGTAATGGTTTATCAAACACCTGGCCCTGTGTATTTCTGCTCCAGAATATGGTAAACCAAAGT
The DNA here is from genome assembly GCA_019512145.1 of Engystomops pustulosus. NCBI lineage: Eukaryota > Metazoa > Chordata > Amphibia > Anura > Leptodactylidae > Engystomops > Engystomops pustulosus. Next base: position 66,630,188 of record CM033649.1, read on the forward strand.
CCTTGCTTTTCTTTTTAGATCTACAAGATCGGACAAGGTTACCCACTCAAAAGATGTAACACTTGTGAAGAACAATGCTTCGTCATCCACTGACTACTATCTGTCAGATACAAGTATCAACCATTGGTAAGAACTATACAAAGTAAATCTTGCACATGACGGGTGTGAACGCTCAATGTTGGACTAATAGTTGTAATATCTTGGCTGCACAGGGACATGTAAGGGGAGTTACCTTTAATAAACTCTATAAACTGGTTGAGGTGCTGTCATGGCGGTCTAAAGTGTACTTTTGCATTGAGGGAGCCCAAGTTTTGTTTTTTAATAAATTCTTGAGTTAAACTAACGTTTGCATGTTGATGGTCTCTAACTTGATCTGGTCTGTTCTAGCATGAGCAATGGAAATTGGCACTGTTTGGTGCCTGAAAACTGTTATTAAGACTCCATGCTGCCTTCCTTCTGAGGACTTGTCTTTTACTGTCTTGTGGGGTTCTTTCCATTAGGCTGTTCCTCAATGACATGGAGTATAGTTGTAGACCTGCATAACTGTTATAATAATCCTAAATTGAGTTTCTTCGTCCTAAGTTTAATTGTTGTTTCTATTTCAGTAAATGTCCTATAGAATGACACGCAGCAAAAACTCGAGAAAACAGAAATTGATACTTCTAATATAATTTCTGTAACATTTTAATCATGCAATGACATTACTTGGCAGAAATGGGAATACCTTTTAGGCACAGGTGAAAACCTAGTTTATCTTGTTAGTGTAACCCCTCTATTGTGTAGCCTATACAACTTTCCATGTTTGTCTACTTCTTAGGGGGTGGCTTTGTTCATTCTGGAAGTTAAAACTGACTTCTCATGCTGAAAGCTGTGTTGTGCACCACGAAAAGGGTTTCTCACCCTGCGCAAGTCCCTCCTTGTGCAGACCAACCTTCGTGCGTTGGCGAAGATCGACTTTAAGTTTCATCGACCACAACATCCACGTTTGGACATGGACGTTTCCAGACTGCAAGAAGAAAGACGGCCTTTCCATGGTATGATAACTCAACCTTAAATGCTCATAGCATTTATTACAGTAGAAAGTTTATGCTTTGGAGAAAATTCTGCAAAATGCTAATCTGGAAATTCATCTCTGGAGTAAATCTTAATCTGGAGGTTGTAAGTCCTCATTCAATGTAAAGCCATTATATATCCACTTTTGGTAACTTGCCCTTTTATATCAATGGATGTCCAACCCATTGTTGAAAGAGAGGAGTTCGATCACCTATCCTGTCAAACGCACACTCGGAATGTTGGTCCAGAAACAAGAACTTTGTGATCTGTGGGTTTCTTTGGTAGTTTGTGTATTAGTGGATGAAAATCTTGTCTGTCTTGCATTCCCTTTAGTGTAAGCAATTGGGCATGAACCTTTGAGCTTCCTGGGTCAGCATATGGTTGCCGTGGCTTTAGGATGAGTTCAATTCTTGCCTGACCTTCAGCAGTCATATTCTGTGTCTTAATTGTAAGTGTCTGGTTTACTCATCACATGGTTTTTGCTGACAGGGTACCCTCAAAAGACCGCCTGGCAAAGGAGGAAGCCTAAGTCTAAACAGATCTTGTCCCATTTACAATCGGGAAAATGTGCAGTTTTGTGCTTTTCAATAAAGTCTATAAAAAAAAAAATCACCAGGTTTTGGTGTCCTGCTGAAATTGGCGTACGTTTCCTGTCTATATATGCATTAAAACTCACACTGACCTCCATTCCAATCAAATGAACCTTATCCCCCAGTAACATATGTTGTAAAACCATGCCTTCAAACATCACATGGTGCACACCCACAACTACATGGGGTCTACTTATATTTATTGGCAACTGGACCTATGCTTGTTTCAGCCCAAAGAACCCAGTATGATTGCACCTAAGCAAGGTAATCTCTTCCATCACTGGACTCGGTCCTTGCCAAGCAGTGCATCTTGTGGGTCAGGAGAGCACTTCCAAAAGGCAGTTTGCTATTGGCTTTCTGGTGACTTAATAAATTAACTCCTGCCCTTACCAGGGCAGTACCTGTACTGACTAAAAATTAACACTCCACATAACGCCGCCAATATGCATTTCCTCCTATTTACAGAATTCATCAGGGGCACATCAGGTAGATGCATATAATGAGTTTCCGTCCTTGTGGTAGTTTTTTTTCCTTGGGTAAACTTGTAATGCTCAGGTGCAAGTCGCATCCCCCTAACTAGAAATCCCATCTACAGAACCCCGCTGTAATTTTTTGCTTTTGTCTTGACTTTTTTCAAATGAACCCCTTGCGGGACTTGCCCCACTTAAATATACAGCAGCATTTACAAGCAGTAGCGCCGTCCTCGGACTACAAGCCACGCACCCGTTCTGCGCAGAATGCAGAGTATTGGGACGAGTGGCGCGCAGCTACAGGAGCTGCGCGAGCGATTACCTTGATAGCGGAGTACCGGGCATGACTGGGTTGGTAGTAGCCGCGACTTCGCCTCAGTAGTCGCTCTACTCAAGCCAAAAACGTTCATATACACTGCAATAAATTTTCGAACAGGATAGACAGCTGTACGTGAGTGATTAGCCCAAAAAGGGCTACCTCACGTCCATCATCACCTACCACACCTTCTACCTTTTATAGGTAAGATTGTGGGTTATGTTTAGAGATGAGCGAACATGCTCGTCCGAGCTTCGATGCTCGTTCAGCATTAAGTCCTCGAGACGGCTCGTTGCTCGACGAGTATTTCCCCGCTCGGATCCGAGCATTTAAATTAAAAAAACACAGTGAAAACAATGAATAATAAATAAAACGTGAAACACCGTGAACCCCGATCATTTAAGTGAAAAACCACAGTGCAAACACAGTGCGATGATTACATAATTTCTGCACATCTGCTTACTTGTCGGAAGATACCGCGCGGAACGGTGCGAACAAACTAGCAATGTAAGAACAATATATAGGTGTGAAGAAGACATTGCATGACACGGTGAGCAGGACGGGACACAAGTGGCAGCACAGGCACAAGGGAGCATCACGGAGACATGGGGCAGCGGCAGCACGGAGACAGGGGGCGCGGCAGCACGAGACATTGGGGCACGGAGACATTGGCAACGGGTATATACAGTGGTGGCCAATAGTATTGGCACCCCTGCAATTCTGTCAAATATTCCAAAAAATTATTGCAATCAGAAATTCTTTGGTATTATTATTTTCATGTAATTTGTCGTCAATTGAAAACCACAAAAAGCCAAATTGGATATAATTCCACGCCAAACATAAAAAGTGGGTGGACAAAAATATTGCCACTGTTTGAAAAATCATGTGATGCTTCTATAATTTCTGTAATTTTTTACAGCACCTGTAACTTACCTGTGGCACCTAACAGGTGGTGGCAATAACTGGTGCCACAATAGCTGGTGCCACACGCAGCGATTTGTCTGTGCTTGCAAACGCAGACAAAGTTGCGCCCACCGGGGCGGGCCTCGGCCCGATCACATCGGCGTTTCTATGGAAACGCCTGCGATCGGGAACGAGCCGCCGGTGTTTTGCGTTAATTTAATGCAAAACACCAGTGGCTCATTCCCGATCGCAGGCGTTTGCCACATTGAGCATGGGGAAAAGAAAGAAGACCAAAGAACTGTCTGAGGACTTGAGAATAAAAATTGTGAGGAAGCACCCTAGATGGTCAGATTGTTCCTACCATATACTGCAATACTTCTGTATTGCAATATATGGCATTTTTGCAGCTCATTCATTACAATGAGCCACTGGCTCATTGTAAGGAATCTGCAGAAGCCATGTAGCCTCGTGTCAAAAGAAGACACGAGGCTACCATGGCAACCGATCGCCGCCCCCCGATGACGTTCGGGGGAGCGACGATAGGAAGAAAGATGTTTTTTAAATGCCGCCGGCAACTTTGCCGGAGGCATCGTAAGGGGTAATAGCCGCGATCGGTGCAAGCACCGGCCGCGGTCATCAGCGTTGGGGGTTCACTGCAATATGCAACAACCCCCACCCTTGTATGAAGAGGACTCAGCCCGTGAGCCCTCTTCATACATTTCCTGCACCTCTGCATCCGGTGGCCTGATGTCCGTGCAGCTCCGCTTCTTTCTTCCTTGCGGCTCCTCTTCTGTCTTCTGTTTTCTTTAAAAGCCTGCAGGGCGCGGCCATGTTTTCTTCCGTGGACACGGGGGAGCCGTGCTGAACATCGGGGCCGCCGGAGGGTGAGTATATAATTTTATTTTTTTAATTGACTTGTGTACATTTTTTGTGCTGAAAAACTCAGCTTATTCACGAATATATGGTAACTTTTTGTACCTTTGTAACTTTAAGTCTTGTGTGGCCATTACATGTTATGGTGATACCTTGTATTTCTACTATCAGGACTAGTGATGTACTTATGTGATTTTTGGGGTGTTTTTATGGGTTGATTTTATGTCGTGGTGACCGTAATATCGATATATTTTGTATACGTAAATAAAGTTTGTATCTTTGATAAATCAGGTGGTGATGTATTGTGCACATTTGTGTTATTCTGCATGGAGTCTGTATACAGGCAGTCCCCTACTTAAGGACACCCGACTTACAGACAACCCATAGTTACAGACAGACCCCTCTGACCTCTGGTGAAGCTCTCTGAATGTTACTATAGTCCCAGACTGCAATGATCAGCTGTAAGGTGTCTGTAATGAAGCTTTATTGATAATCCTTGGTCCAATTACAGCAAAAAATGTTTAAACTCCAAATGTCACTGGGGCCAAAATTTTTTCCGTCTGGATCTACAATTATAAAATATACAGTTTTGACTTACATACAAATTCAACTTAAGAACAAACCTCCGGACCCTATCTTGTACGTAACCCGGGGACTGCCTGTATAGGTATATTACTGACTAGAGATCTTACAGGCCGTGTGCTGTATTGTTAGTATCTGGATAATTGATATTCACAACTAGAACAGTTCTGCCCTCAGATACGTCTAATAAATCTCCCCCATAGAATACTCAAAAAATGATGTGTTACACCAAAGTCTGACAATGTTCTTCTGTTCTCTCTTCTTTTCAGCTCACTCGTGTCCATACATTAACGTTTTAACAAACTGTGAAGCAATGAAGAAGTACTGCATGTGGTCAAGTGATGTTAAAATGTCATGCATGGCCACGTGCCACTGCTAAAATGCAATTATTTAACCCCTTAATGACCGCCGTATAGGGTTTTAACGGGGGCTATTAAGGCTACTTCTTATGATGCGGCGCCTTTCTATGTTGGCGGGTCAGAAGAAGATCGAGGGACATCGGGTCCTGCTGGTGCCGGGGCTGTATCATTACAGCCCACCCTCAGATCCCAGGTTTTTAACCCCTTACAAGCCACAGTCAAGCATGACCGCTTCGTGTAAGTTTGTCCCCGATGGATCGAACCACCCCAGTGGGCTTACCGGGGGATCCGATCCTTCCTGCTGCAGCCTCAAGTCCGGCTGTAACTAACTGAGCATGCTCAGTTAGTTACATTATACAGTGCAAAAAATGTGTATTGCAGAGTAAGGGCTTGAACAAGCGATTGGATGAATGCTTGTTCAAGCCCAAGTGTGGAAAAATGTAAAAAGTTTTTTAAAAAAACGGTACAAATCATTTTATAATAATAATTAAATAAAATAAAAGTCGCCTTATCACCTCAGTTACATTTAAAATCCAAATAAAGTCTATAAAACGAATAAAACCCCCCAAAAAGCGTACACATTTGGTATCACCGTTTCCATATTAACTCCCTGCACACCGTCCGTTGACTCCAGACGTCGGCGGGCGCAGGCCCCGAGTCTGCGGCGACATCTTTAGCAGTTTTTTTCTGCTCCCGCACTAGCCGCAGGACTGGGTCTTCGGGTGCAATTTGCTACTGCTTCTCCCTTCTATGCTCCTCACAGCATCGCGCTGAATGAGCACAAAGGATCAGAGCCGGCTCCGCCACCGCCAGCTCTGTAGACTTGGCAGTCACGTGACCGGCAGGTCTAAAGGGGTCAAAGGGATCAGAATCCCCTGTGACAGTTGGTCATTTCCCCCAATGTCAGACTGGGTTTCCTTAGGTCCACCAGAGAAAATCAATCTGGGGGCCGACTCTTTATCCCCCAGGAAATATTCTCTAGCAGCCTCCAAATTGTGTTTTTTTCTGATGGCCCTCTGGGGTTCAGTATTGGGTTGAGCCAGGGCCCACCGGAGGATCCTCTGGTACTCTGGTGGGCCAGTCCCAAACTGATTTCCCCTGTAACTGGGACTCTTATAGATGCCTCAGTTACAGGTGAAAACTTGAAAAAGGAAAAAAATAAAGTAAAGAAAAAAGTAAAATTTTACAAATAAATTAATAAAAAAAGTGAAAATGTCAACCCCTGGTCTTTTCTGACCTCATGGGGGACATATAAAGTAAAAATACACACAAAAATATAAATAAATATTCATAAAAATACAATGAAATTCCCCCATATAATAATAAAAAAAATCACTACACTAGATAAAACATCATTAGATTGTGAGCCCCATGGGGACAGTAACCAATTTGACATGCTTGTGCAGCGCTGCTGAATCTGTGTGCGCTGTATAAATAAAGAATTATTATAATATAGATCAACTATTATTTTTACATTTCGTTGAGCGGCGAAAAAAAAAGTGCTAAAAATAATTTAAAAAAATAATAAAATGGATGATGGCACCTCCCTAGATGAAGAAGTGTAAAGCCCATGGCACTGTGGCACCTCCCTAGATGAAGAAGTGTAAAGCCCATGGCACTGTGGCACCTCCCTAGATGAAGAAGTGTAAAGCCCATGGCACTGTGGCACCTCCCTAAATGAAGAAGTGTAAAGCCCATGGCACTGTGGCACCTCCCTAGATGTGGACGGAAACGAAAAATTGACGAGAGATTTCAACGCAAGATTGTGCGGATGGTGGATAAAGAACCTGGACTAACATCCAAACAAGTTCAAGCTGCCCTGCAGTCTGATGGTACAACAGTGTCAGCCCGTACTATCCGTTGGCGTCTTAATAAAAAGGGACTGTATGGTAGGATATCCAGGAAGATCCCACTTGTTACACAGAAAAAAAAGCCAGGCTGGAGTTTGCCAAAACTTACCTTAGAAAGCCTGAGGGCGCACTCACACGATGCGTTGCGTTGTGCGTTGCGTTTTTGACGCATTCCACTGGCTTCAGCCTCGATTACATGCTGAGGTTATATTGCTTTTTAGCAGATGCAGTGGAAACGCAATATAACCTTAGCATGTAATCAAGGCTGAAGCCAGTGGAATGCGTCAAAAACGCGACACAACGCATCGTGTGAATGTGCCCTAAAACGTTGAGGGCGAATGTTCTCTGGTCAGGCTGGTGGCACACATAGGGGGTCATTTACTAACGGCCCGATTCGCGTTTTCCCGACGTGTTACCCGAATATTTCCGATTTGCGCCGCTTGTACATGAATTGCCCCGGGTTTTTGGCGCACGCGATCGGATTGTGGCGCATCGGGGCCGGCATGCGCGCGACAGAAATCGGGGGGGCGTGGCCGAACGAAAACCCGACGTATTCGGAAAAACCGCCGCATTTAAAAACCGAAATGTGTCGCTTGGGAAGCGCTCACCTTCACCTGCTATGGGATGGTGCATTCCGGGGCGTTAAGATTATTTTCGGCGCAGCAGCGCCACCTGGTGGACGGCGGAGGAACTACCTTCTTAAATCCCAGCCGGACCCGAATCCTGTGCAGAGAACGCGCCGCTGGATCGCGAATGGGCCGGGTAAGTAAATCTGCCCCATAGCGTTTTGAACCCATTTTTGGTCCGTTGTTAAAAACGCATCCGTTTTGACCATTTTAATTAAGATAATTGGTAAAACTGGTCAAAAACGGGTGTGTTTTCAAAAAACCTATGCGTTTTTAAAAAATGCATGCATTTTTCAAAAATGCATGCATTTTTTAACACATGCAGTTTTTAACGTACTGCTTAAAAACAGCCTAAAAACGGGTTCAAAACGCCAAGTGTGCCAGCGGCCTCAGATGATCAGATTCCATGATATTTTGGGTTTGCTTTGCTTCTTCTGGCACTGGACTGCTTGACCGTGTGCATGGCATTATGAAGTCTGCAGACTACCAAAACATTTTGCAGCATAATGTAGGGCCCAGTGTGAGAAAGCTGGGTCTCCTTCAGAGGTCATGGGTCTTCCAGCAGGACAATGACCCAAAATACACTTCAAAAAGCACTGGAAAATGGTTTGAGAGAAAGCACTGGAGACTTGTAAAGTGGCCAGCAAAGAGTCCAGACCTGAATCCCATAGAACACCTGTGGAGTGATGGCACCTTCAAGTCTCCAGTTTGGAGAAGACACCTTCGAATCTCAGGGACCAATTTGCGAAAGAAGAATGGTCTAAAATTCCAGCAGAGCACTGTAAGAAACTCATTGATGGTTACTGGAAGCGGTTGTTCGCAGTTATTTTGTCTAAGGGTGATGCCACACCTGGCGTTTTGAACCCGGTTTTGGTCCGTTTTTAAGCAGTCCGTTAAAAAAAGCATCCATAAGGGACTGCTTAAAAACGGGTTCAAAACGCCATGTGTGGCATCACCCTCACGGTTCTGCTACCAAGTATTAGGCTGCGGGTGCCAATACCTTTGGAGTTTTGTGTAAAATGATCAATGATTTGACTTTTTTTTTCATTCTCTTTTGTGTTTTTCATTGCAAGCAAAATACATGAAAATATTAACACCAGGAAGAAAACAAGTATTATCTGACAGAATTGCAGGGGTGCAAATAATTTTGGCCACCACTGTAGGTATCCAGCACACTGCCCCCCATTATATAAGTAGTCGCGGCACATGCCACCAATATATAGGTAGTCCTGGCACATGCCTCCAGTATATAGGTAGCCCAGCACATGCCCCAGTATATAGGTAAGCCAGCACATGCTACCAGTATATAGGTAAGCCAGCACATGCTACCAGTATATTGGTAGCCCAGCACATGCCCCCAGCATACAGGTAAGCTAGGACATGCTCCCAGTATATGGGTAGCCCAGCACATGTTGCCAGTATACAGGTAGCCCTGCCTGCATTTAGTAATCGGAGATAGGAAGGCAAACAAGGAGAGACCGAACAGCGCTCATAGAGTAGTGTTATTATTAGAACAAAGTTGGTGATATTAGAAGTAAACGATTGGAAAGAGGATCACCAGATTAGGTTGTGCTATATTAGGCACAACGCTATTTATCGCTTAGTTGTATACTGGTGAGGATGGTTGGAGGTGCTGCCTTTGGACAGTGGCCATTGAGACACGGTTGCCTGGGTGGTCAGGATCAGAGTATGGAGGAGAAGGTTAGACGCTGTATGTTAAGGCAGCAGAAGTTCGGAGTGACAAATCATGTAGGGATAAGGTTAACGTTTATTAATTATCTCGGATCACAACGCGTTTCAGAGTATCGAAGACTCCTTTCTCAGGTGGAGTGAGACTGATTATCTGTAGTCCCCACACAGTGATCCACTTTATAGCATTGTATACTGTTTGGATGTGATTTTACCCACTGGCAAGTCTTCTCAGGTGGAGTGTGGCGATGTGGAGTACACGCTAATATTCCTGTCTGTATTACTATATAATCCTCTATAAGCAGTAAGCATATCCCTGCACTATGTGATAGCACATTGTAATGATAGGGTTAACACGAGCCAGCCTCGAGTCTACGGAAGACCCAAGGCTGTCATGGCGACGGATGGTCGCCCTCCGATGACATCACGGGGAGCGACGATCCTCGGCAAGATGGCGGCGCCCAAAGCGCTTTCATCTATTTGAAGCCGCTGGCAGCATTGCCATTGCCGATTGGCGGGAAAACACCCACGATCAGTGCTAAATGTGTGCTGGGGGTCTATATTCATTTTTATTGTTTGTTGGGACTATTTTGTTATTTATTGTCTGGTCTTCAGTATTTCTGTTAATAATTATTGTCTTCTTTGATGTGCGGTTTATGGAGCGCACCGAGGAGTTACGTCTTGAGTGTCTGCAAGCCCGGGTTCGATGTCTACCTTGCGTGGCACCTGCCTTCCAAAGCCTCCGGCTTTACCATCTGCAGAGGAGCCTATGCAGGTGGACAGTGCCGACTCTCCCTCCAGGAACGTTACAGACAATGTCAGGAGAATCTTTGCCTGTATTGTGCCAGTCTAGAGCACTTCATTGGGGTTTGTCCTGTCCGTCCCCAATGTCCGGGAAACGCCAGCACCTAGAGTTTTTGGGAGAAGCATCCGTAGGCGTAAGCAAAGTTTCTTCATGCCTGACTATTCCTGTGCTCCTCAGGTTCAGCACATGCACTCAGATTCAGGTCACTGCTCTCCGGTTCTGCGGGGAACTTCATGGTTGGCGATCTGGACCCCCAGCACCACATCCCTGTGGTCCTTCTCGAGAAGCCTCTGGTCGTCTCCTCAGTCAGTGGCCAAATTCTCTCTGATCCGGTGTGGTACCACACTGAACTTATTTCCCTGCAAGTCAGAGCTCTGAATAAGGAGAGACTGTCCTTTTACATACTGCCTTGCTCCACCTCATCCCTCCTGCTGGGTCTTCCGTGGCTGCAACTCCACGCACCTATCCTTAACTGGAAGATGACGGAAATTCTTTGTTGAGGACCAGAGTGTCTGTCCCGCTGCATGGTGTCGCCTCTACCAGTACCTGTCCTAGTCTCCTCTGTAGCTCCCAAACCTCTGGAGGGACTACCTACGTGTTACCAGGCCTTTACCGATGTTTTCTCCAACAAGCCAAGAGACTTTGCCACCCCATCGTCCCTACAATTGCTGTGTGTATCTTCTGCCGGGAATATATACAAGAGAACCTGCTGAGAGGGTTTATTCATAAGTCCTCCTCTCCTGCTGGTGCAGGTTTCTTATTCGTGACCAAGAAGGATGAGTCAATCCGTCCTTGCATTGACTATTGCGGGCTTAACAAGGTTGATCACGGAGCTCTTTGACTACCTGCACAGATCCAAGGTCTTCTCCAAGCTGGACCTTCTTGAGGCCTACAACCTCATCTGGATCCACAAGGGTGACGAATGGAAGACAGCCTTTAACACTTGTGATGGACATTTCAAGTACCTGGTGATGGTGTCTACGTGCCATATGGAGGTTCCTGAGCTTTGCCAAACTCTCACTTGTGGGTTTTTCTCTAGGACTTTTTCCTCGGCACAGAGGAATTACTCCATAGGAGATACAGAACTTCTGGCCATCAAACTTGCCCTGGAGGAATGGCGATATTTTCTGGAGGGGGCTCTTCATCCAGCCTGTGTATAAAAAGGTCATAAAAATCTCCTGCATCTCCAGACAACCCAACGTCTCAACCCTAGGCAAACCTGTTGATTGCTATTCTTCTCACATTTCAACCTTCTGTTCCACTTCCATCCTGCCAAGAAGAATGTCAAGGCTGATGCCCTTTCCCGTGCCTGATGTTATAGGCTGATGTTATAGGAGAGGAACCAGCTCCTCAGCACATTATTTCTCCTGAACAACTGGTTGTTGCTGCTCCAGTGGATCCTCGACAATTACCTCCTGGCAAGACCTCTGTTAGACCGGCTCTTCGGAGGAAAATTCTGACTTGCGGTGTTAACCAGTCCATCGCCACTGGCAAAGCTGCCGGCAGCTTCAAAAAGTTGGCAGCGCATGGGCGCCACCATCATGGTGAAGATCGTTGCTCCCCATGACGTCATTGGGGCGGCAATCAGTTGCCATGACGGGTGAGCACCGCTCCAGCTCCTACGGAGGACGCATCCACCTCCAGAAGAAAGGGTTTGTTCATATCTGGCCTAGTGAGCACGGGAGCCATGGCAAAAGCGGACTTCAACTTGGAGAAGGCCATTTCAGCAGCCGGAGACCAGGCAGGTGGATTGGCACACTTCTTGGTGAGCGCCACAATGGGAGACACCAGAGTGGAGAAATGGGGAATAAATTGATGGTAATAGTTCGCAAACCCCAGGAATCTCTGTATGGCTTGGAGGCCCTCTGGATGTGGCCACTGAAGAACTTCAGACAGTTTCGCGGGGTCCATCTGGAGGCCTCTGTCGGAAATTATGTAACTGAGGAATTGCAGGCAGTGCTGGTGAAACTGGCATTCTTCTAACTTGGCGTAGAGGCGATTGGCACGAAGTCGACCAAGTACTTGTCGTACGTGTGCCTGGTGGGAATCAAGGTCTGGAGAATACACTAAGATGTCATCTAAGTAGACCATGACACATGTATAAAGAAGGTCCCGAAAAATGTCGTTCACAAACTCCTGAAATACAGCAGGGGCATTACACTGTCCAAAAGGCATTACTAAATACTCAAAGTGCCCGTAAACGCCGTCTTCCACTCGTCACCTTTGCGGATCCGGATGAGATTGTAAGCACCACGGAGGTCCAGCTTGGAGAACACTTTAGAACAGTGGTGGAAAACCTATGTCACGGGTGCCAGAGGTGGCACTCAGAGCCCTCTCTATGGGCACCTGCGCCATCACCCCAATGCAGAGTTCGCCAGACAGGATTCAAGGCCTCTTGCAGTCCCAGGCAGCCCAGAACCCTAGAAGGAAGCTACAATGATGATCCAAACTTCTTCTCCTTCTTTTTACTGTATTGGTGTCCTCAGGTGCCTATACAATTTAAACATGTAACAGAGCAGGGAGTAATAAGTTACTGCTTAAATTGTCGAATCGGCACTTTACAAAAAATATGTGGGTTTCGGTTGTAGTTTGGGTACTCGGCATCTAAAAGGTTTGGCATCACTGCCTTAGGACCACGCAGGCGATCAAAGAGTTCTGTAATCAACGGCATATTCTCCTTGATGTAGTTAGACATGGCTACAGTCTCAGGTACAGAAAGAGGATAGACATGACCTCTGGGAGAAGTGGCGCCCGGAAGAAGATCCACAGGGCAACCACGCAGGCGATCAAAGAGTTCTGTAATCAACGGCAGGGGGTAACGTTTTTTTACCGTGATCTTGTTTAGCTCACGATAGTTTATACAGGGACATAGGGAGCCGTCCTTCTTGGTAACGAAGAAGAAACCTGTGCCAGCTGGAAAGGAGGACTTGCGTATGAGACCCTTCTGCAGATTCTCCTTGATGTAGTTAGACATGGTTACAGTCTCAGGTACAGAAAGAGGATAGACACGACTTCTGGGAGAAGTGGCGCCTGGAAGAAGATCCACAGGGCAATCATAGGGACGATGTGGTGGCAGAATCTCCGCCTGTTTCTTAGAGAAAACATCCGAAATGTCCTGATAACAAGCTGGCAGACCCTTCAGAGACTTGGGAGACAGAGTCGAAGTCCTGACAGGTAGCGGACGAGGAATCTGCATACAGCGTGAAGAACAGTTCGGGCCCCAACGGAGAATCTGCCCAGAGGACCAGTCCAGTACAGGGGCATGATGCTGTAACCAAGGGAGACCTAGCAGGACAGCAGAAGTGCAATGGGGTAGCACAAACAAAGAAAGTCTCTCTTTGTGTAGAGCACCAACTTGTGTGGTGCTCTCCGTACCAGATGGGTACGGAGAGAATCTGTCCGCTAACAGAGGCAATAGACAATGGCTTTTCAAGATGAACCACCGGGAAGTGATGCTGAGAGACCAGGGCAACATCCACAAAGTTCACTTTAGAGGCTGAATCCAGGACGTAGCAGAAGGCCTAGCAACTTCTCTGCAGCGAAGTCCAGATTCCTGCATAGAGGTGAAAGGGTAAATATTAGAGAGGTCCAAGAATAACGCCCTTAATGTGTGGCCTAGTAGGATAGCACAGTGGGTTTACAACCCACTGCTTGTTACACTAAGGGCACAGTACTCGAAATGTCACACCTGGTATGGCACAATATAGCAAATGCCTTGTTACTTCATGCTCAAGAACCCCCTAGCATGCCATTTTAAACATGTGCTTTGGGTTCTGAGAGAATCTGTTTAATTCATACCTATCATAGCTGGGTCCTTGGCACACGGATGTTCTTTTTATTTTTCATTGGTCATTGGTGAGAATCATAAGAAGACTATTTGCTCCATGTAATTAGAATATCTACCTGTGCTTAGGGTTATTTATATGGGTTTACTGGGATCAGAATATTTAACCAAGACCCTTATCCAATTGCTGCATCCTCAACATCATTTACATGCACTCCATCAACATTGTTGGTAAAGTGCAGAGACAGATTTGTGCATTTACTTGAATGTCACACCCCTGCCAAGCTGAAATTATGAATCTAGAATTCCTCTTTAACTGCTCAAGAAGTTACATTCTCTCTAAAAGTGAAAATTTGCCATTTTCTGAAACAGTTCCTAAAATTGTCTTGACATTTCTTTCTTTCTCCTCACCTTCACTCACTGATGTTGGCACTCCGGGCTCTGTTGCCATAGCAGCTAATCAGAACTCCATTTGTGGGTCAGTGAAACTGCGCACGCTTAAAGCCATCACTATGCAGACAGCAAGCATCAGAGCAACGAGAGATTGAGGGGATAAATCATTCTTCATTATGTCTTGTAAATTCACTAAATTCTTATGGGTCGCTGAACAGATCCACTTTCAAAGAACACAGACAATGCTTGTACTCCATTTAATTCATGGAATTATAGAAAAGCCAAACATACAGCAACTTCAGAAAAATAAAAAATCTGCACCCTCTTCCTCATATGGTTACACTATAATTATATATGGACACAGGGCAGTAATATAAATGGCACCAGCTCTTGCGGCTTTGCCCCTTGCATCTCCTCTGATTGCTGTTCCATTACATAAAGATTGTAAATGCAAGAGTTAGCTAAACTGGCTGTGTGCCCTCATAAAAGATGGTTCTCCTGTGGAATAATTGCAGTATAACTTTCATTTTCTTCACCGCAGTGGCATGAAAACTCAAGGAGCATTCTTAGACCATGGTATTCCATCAGTTTTGGGTTGCACTCAAGGTGACTTAAAGTTTTCCTTAGGGGGGACTTTGGATCACTAGGGGTTGATCTCTGGCTGTACAGTGAGCCCTGTCTAGGTGCTTCACAGGGGTTGTACCAGTCACTTCCTAGTCTCTACTCTGAAGGATTAGCAATCTGTTTACTGGTCACTCTCCAACTCTCAGCTACGTCCTGCAGACCCCAGACATAGTTCTAAAGTGTTACCAGTCTTTTCCTACTAACTATTTTGCAATCACAACACTTAGAACCCACTCTATAATAAAGTCCCAGAACTTCATATCTCTAGGCCTACAGATTCCATGGTCACTGTCATAGGAAAGTCTACTTACCGAAACAGCTACAAATAATCTACTATGAATGGAGGGGTAAATCCCATAACAATGTTGCAAAAACAGTAAGTCTCTTCAGCTTCAAGCCAGAGTATTGTTCATGATTCTATAAAGCATTTTGCAGGAATCTATGTTCTAGGGCAGTGATGGCGAACCTTTTAGAGAACGAGTGCCCAAACTATAACCAAAATCCACTTATTTACCGCAAAGTGCCAACATTGCATTTTAAGCAGTAACTTATTGCTACCTGCTCTTCAACATCTATCAATCGTATCGGCCTCTTGAGGCCACTAATACAGTTGAAAGAAGGAGGGCACATTCAGACTATCATTGTAGCTTCTCACCAGGGTCTCTCTATACAGTAAGAATGTAGGGTCCAGTAGGATGACCTACAAAGATACTGCAGTTCTATCAACACTTTCTCACGTTTACCACAGTTCCAAACAGCCAATGAAGTGTCATTTTAAAAAAGAGCTGATTTCAGCATCTCTTAAATTGCCTGCGCCTGCAGGAAGATTTGGTGACTTTGGTTCTGTTAGGTGAGCTCTGTTTTGAGGTCAATGGCCTGAGTGCCCACAGAAAGGGCTTTGAGTGCCACCTCTGGCACCCGTGCCATAGGTTCGCCACCACTGTTCTAGGGGAATACTGCCTAGTAAATGTGATCTTGGAGTGAGGCACAATAGATCAGATGACTTCAGAGAGACTTCAGTATCAAAACGTATGATTTTGGTCAGTGAAAAATGTGCAAATTTGATCTGGGTTTGGTCAGAGTTCTATCCTAGTGCAACAAGGGGTTGCTCAAAAATGTGTGACTTTTGTGTGAAAAAAGA
Organism: Engystomops pustulosus; assembly: GCA_019512145.1. NCBI lineage: Eukaryota > Metazoa > Chordata > Amphibia > Anura > Leptodactylidae > Engystomops > Engystomops pustulosus. Next base: position 66,646,246 of record CM033649.1, read on the forward strand.
TGCAAATTTCCAAACTAAAAATAAATGTCCACCTTTGTCCCTCAACAGGGAGGCATTGGAATGGCAGGGAATGTAGTGAGTTATCAAACCAGGTCGTGGAAATGAGGACGGGGTAGTGCATATCAGAGCACGGGTGTACCCGCCATCCATGTTGTAGACTCCCGTGACACTACTGACCTGTTTTCTATCTGTCTATGGACTCACTGGTGGCAAGGTAGGTAAGAAGTTCAAGGAGTTAGCCACTAGAGGTTAAAGGGGTTAGGCAATATATTAGGAACACCCTTCTTCGCTTTCCCTTTTTTTTTTTTTTTTAAAAACTGCATGTATTGATTTTTCAGTTTTAAGTAAACCGACCTCAACATGGGGCCACAACATGCAAAATAGGTCACAGACCTAAACAAAGCGGGAGGAAAAGGGCTGGATCGTTCATTAGAGTTTGTATGACTCTATTTGGAACATCAGTCAATTAAGCCGCCTTGTATCTAGATGTGGCATCCTGGCCTGGATTTAGTAGAGAGGGAGGAGGAGGAGGGGGGAATATCTGGTACAACTAAAGTAGTCCACAGAAAGAAAAAAAAACGTGGAAAGAGAAAGGAAACAAAACCCAAAAATGAAACATGACACTCGCTTATCATCTCATCCCCAGAGGTCAAGCCTCCCCATTCTGGCCCAAGTTTGATATCTCCCGACAGTATCACTATGGTCAAGTGCACTAATATGTGTTTTCTTGTCTGACCCAGGTACAGTCTGGCTCTATGAGTGGGTCTCATATAAGTCGCCGCTCCTGGTACCACACTGTGGTGGCAAAGCAATTTGCTTGTTTTTTTGCGATAGTACCGTAATCAAACTTTCCCAGGCGCTAAAGAATGATTGTAGCCACTCTTTGCTCAGGGAGGCCTTTATTCAGTCCATGCGGCTTATGAAAGTGAGTTTGTCATTAAACACGTATCTATAAGGGATGAGGAAAAGGAAAATTCGCCTTCCAAAGAGGTCTTGCTGTAACCTCGTAATAGAAGCGCTTCCGTTTTGTCTAAGTTTATGGAGTACCCTTATAGTTGTCCCAATCTAGCTATATCTTCCAGCAGGGATTGAGGGCATGTTTTGGGATCAGAGAATAAAAGCAATAGGTGATCCGCAAAAGCTGAGACTCTAATTTCCCTAGTCTCCACATGTAAGCCCCTAAAGCTAGAGGTGGTGTGTAGATGGTAAGGCGGAAGGTCCAGTGATAAGTTAAAAAGTAGAGGAGAGACCGGGCAACCCTATTGTGTCCCTCTGAACACGTCTATCTGTGGAGTGTTCCACCCATTGACCGTGATCACAGCGCGGGAGCCTGTGTATGAGGTCAACTAAGTTCAGGAAAGGCCAACCAAATTTCCTACAGTTCAGTGTTGTTTGCAAGAAAGGCCAGGAGACAGTGTTAGAAGCCTTTTCCATGTCTAGTCCCAGCAGCATGGAAACCTGTCCCTCACTTTCCAGACTCACGGCTTTAGGTGCAAGGACACGTCTAATATTTTTAACTGTATGGGGCCCTTATGTGAAACCAGCTTGAGTTGGGTGTAGTATGTGGTAAGATGGACTGGAGGTGGGACACTAGGATCGTCATCATTAGTTTGTAGTCATTCTTGAGTAAGGTTATGGGGCGATATCATTTAAGGGAGTCAGGATCTTTGTTGCGCTTCAATAAAAGGATAGTCCTAACGTCTGTGAATCTGTCTGCCATTATACCATCCCGGTAAGTTGCATTAAACAGTTCAGTGAGTAGCAGAATTATCTCAGGTACTAGAATTTTGTAGTATTCTGCTGACAGATTGTCTGCTCCTGGTGTCCTTTCCCGATCGTGAGGCCGACATAGCGGCCCTGACTTCCTCTTCCGTAAAGGCAGCCCCCAAGGCCTTCCTCTGGTCCTCGGTCACCCCTAGCAATGTTACTGAGTCAAGAAATGTCTTGATACTGCTAAGGTCTGTGGGCTCATTTCGGTATAAATCGTCAAAGTAAGTGTGTTTTTACAGGGGAACATTGTTCCTTATTGGACCCTCTTTTCTATGATTATATATATTGCATATAGTGTAAATGGATACAGTATACACTGACTACAGTCACTAATATTCTGTGGTGAGATGTCAGTGTGTACTGAGGCCATTTGCTCTCTTTGGGGGTCATTTACTGAGGGCCCGATTCGCGTTTTCCCGACGTGTTACCCGAATATTTCCAATTTGTGCCGATTTCCCCTGAATTGGATTGTGGCGCATCGGCGCTGGCATGCACGCGACGGAAATCGGGGGGCGTGGCCGAACGAAAACCCAACGGATTCGGAAAAAAACGCCGCATTTAAAACAAAAAATCTGTTGCGGAGCTTGCACTTACCTTCACTCAGCCCGGCTCTGTGAACTCCAGCGCGTTCCGATGCTTTTCAGCGCAGCAGCGCCACCTGGTGGACAGCGGAGGAACAACCTTAATGAATCCCGGCCGGACCCGAATCCAGCACAGAGAACGCGCCGCTGGATCGCGAATGGACCAGGTAAGTAAATCTGCCCCTTTGTTTCCTGACCCTCCTGGACGACCAGCACTTAACATAAGGAACCAGGTTATATGTTGTGTGTGCTTTCTGTGTATGTATATAACTTTATAAGAGTAATTCTCGGATAGTACTTAATATAATATAGTAGACTTTATACATGTACCTAAAGATGTTCCAGGTGTTCTGTGTTTTACCATATATACATAACTGTCTGCAGTGAGTGTGCATATGTGTATTGGAGGAGTCTCTATATGTACATGTATATGGTCAGGTACTGGATGTGACTCCTGCTTCAGGATATATCCAGGAGCTTCTGTAGTATTAGAATATATGGTATATACACTCACCGGCCACTTTATTAGGTACACCTGTCCAACTGCTCGTTAACACTCAATTTCTAATCAGCCAATCACATGGCGGCAACTCTGGTCTGAGTATTTCAGAACTGCTGTTCTACTGGGATTTTCACGCACAACCATCTCTAGGGTTTACAGAGAATGGTCCGAAAAAGAAAAGAAAAGGAAACTGAGGCTACAATTTGCACAAGCTCATCGAAATTGGACAGTAGGGTCCGTAGGATGACCTACAAAGATAATGCAGTTCTTCAACACTTCTCACGTTTACCACAGTTCCAAACAGCCAATGAAGTGTCATTTTAAAAAAGAAGCTGATTTCAGCCTTCTAAATTGCCTGGGAATCCAGGAAGATTTGGTGACTTTGGTTCTGTTAGGTGAGCTCTGTTTTGAGGTCAATGGCCTGGGTGCCCAAAGAAAGGGCTTTGAGTGCCACCTCTGGCACCCGTGCCATAGGTTCGCCCACCACTGTTCTAGGGGAATACTGCCTAGTATGTGATTTGGAGTGAGGCACAATAGATCAGATGACTTCAGAGAGACTTCAGTATCAAAACGTATGATTTTGGTCATGAAAAGTGCAAATTTGATCTGGTTTGGTCAGAGTTCTATCCTAGTGCAACAAGGGTTGCTCAAAAATGTGTGACTTTTGTGTGAAAAAAGGATGCAATTTCCAAACTAAAAATAATATGTCCACCTTTGTCCCTCAACAGGGAGGCATTGGAATGGCAGGAATGTAGTGATTATCAAACCAGAGTCTGGAAATGAGGAGGGGTAGTGACATATCAGAGCACGGGGTTACCCGCCATCATGTTGTAGACTCCCGTGACACTACTGACCTGTTTTCTATTGTCTATGGACTCACTGGTGGCAAGGTAGGTAAGAAGTTCAAGGAGTTAGCCACTAGAGGTTAAAGGGTTAGGCAATAATTAGGAACCACCCTTCTTCGCGTTCCCTTTTTTTTTTTTTTAAAAACTGCATGTATTGATTTTTCAGTTTTAAGAACCGACCTCAACATGGGGGCCACAAATGCAAAAATAGGTCCAGACCTAAACAAAGCGGAGGAAAAGGGCTGGATCGTTCATTAGAGTTTGTATGACTCTATTTGGAACATCAGTCAATTAAGCCGCTTGTATCTAGATGTGGCCTCCTGGCCTGGATTAGTTAGAGAGGGAGGAGGAGGAGGGGGGGAAATCTGGTAAACTAACAGTAGTCCACAGAAAGAAAAAAAAAACGTGGAAAGAAGAGAAAGGAAACAAAACCCAAAATGAAACATGACAATCGCTTATCATCTCACTCCCAGAGGTCCGCTCCCATTCTGGCCCAAGTTTGATATCTCCCGACAGTATCACTATGGTCAAGTGCAATAATATGTGTTTTCTTGTCTGACCCAGGTACAGTCTGGCTCTATGAGTGGGTCTCATATAAGTCGCCGCTCCTGGTACCACACTGTGGTGGCAAGCAATTTGCTTGTTTTTTTGCGATAGTACCGTAATCAAACTTTCCCAGGCGCTAAGAAATGATTGTAGCACTCTTTGCTCAGGGAGGCTTTATTCAGTCCATGCGGTTATGAAAGTGAGTTTGTCATTAAACACGCTATCTATAAGGGATGAGAAAAGGAAAATTCGCCTTCCAAAGAGTCTGCTGTACCTCGTAATGAAGCGGTTCCGTTTTGTCTAAGTTTAGGAGTACCTATAGTTGTCCCAATCTAGCTATATCTTCCAGCAGGATTGAGGGCCTGTTTTGGGTCAGAGAATAAAAGCAATAGGTGATCCGCAAAAGCTGAGGACTCTTTTTCCCTAGTCTCCACATGTAAGCCCCTAAAGCTAGAGGTGGTGTGTAGATGGTAAGGCGGAAGGTCCAGTGATAAGTAAAAAGTAGAGGAGGAGACCGGCAACCCTATTGTGTCCCTCTGAACACGTCTATCTGTGGAGTGTTCCACCCATTGACCGTGATCACAGCGCGGGAGCCTGTGTATGAGGTCAACTAAGGTCAGGAAAGGCCAACCAAATTTTACAGTTCAGTGTTGTTTGCAGAAGGCCAGGAGACAGTGTAGAAGCTTTTCATGTCTAGTCCCAGCAGCATGGAAAACCCGTCCCTCACTCAGACTCACGGCTTTAGGTGCAAGGACACGTCTAATATTTTTTACTGATTGGGGCCCTTATGTGAAACCCGCTTGGTTGGGTGTAGTATGTGGGAGATGGAGGAGGTGGGACACTAGGATCGTCACATTTAGTTTGTAGTCATTCTGAGTAAGGTTTATGGGGCGATATATCATTAGGGGTCAGGATCTTGTTGCGCTAATAAAGGATAGTCAACGTCTGTGAATCGTCTGCAATTATACCATCCCGGTAAGTTGCATTAAACAGTTCAGTGAGTAGCAGAATTATCTCAGGTAATAGAATTTTGTAGTATTTGCTGACAGATGTCTGCTCCTGGTGTCCTTCCCGTCGTGGGCCGACATAGCGGCCCTGACTTCCTCTTCCGAAAGGCAGCCCCCAAGGCCTTCCTCGGTCCTCGGTCACCCTAGCAATGTTACTGAGTCAAGAAAAAGTTTGATACTGCTAAGGTCTGTGGGCTCATTTCGGTATAAATCGTCAAAGTAAGTGTGTTTTTACAGGGGAACATTGTTCCTTATTGGACCTCTTTTCTAGATTATATATATTGCATATAGTGTAAATGGATACAGTTTACACTGACTACAGTCACTAATATTCTGTGGTGAGTGTTAGTGTGTATGAGGCCATTTGCTCTCTTTGGGGGTCTTACTAAGGGCCCGATGCGTTTCCCGACGTGTTACCGAATATTCCAATTGTGCCGATTTCCCTGAATTGGATTGTGGCGATCGGCGCTGGCATGCACGCGACGGAAATCGGGGGGGGCCGAACGAAAACCCGCGGATTCGGAAAAAACGCCGCATTTAAAACAAAAAATCTGTTGCGAAGCTTGCACTACCTAACTCAGCCCGGCTCTGCTTTTCAGCGCAGCAGCGACCTGTGGACAGCGGAGGAACAAACCTTAATGATCCCGGCGGGACCCGAATCCAGCACAGAGAACGCGCCGCTGGATCGCGAATGGACCAGGTAAGTAAATTGCCCTTTGTTTCCTGACCTCTGGACGACCAGCACTTAACATAAGGAACCAGGTTATTGTGTGTGTGTGCTTTGTGTATGTATTAACTTTATAAGAGTAATTCTCGGATTACTTATATAATATAGTAGACTTTACATGTACCTAAAGATGTTCCAGGTGTTCTGTGTTTTACCATATATACATAAATGTCTGCAGTGAGTGGCATATGTGTTGGAGGAGTAGATATATAGATGCTATTGTGCATGGTCCTTATGTACATGTATATGGTCAGGTATAGGATGTGAATCCTGCTTAGGATATTCCAGGAGCTTCTGTAGTATTAGAATATATGGTAATACACTCAACGGCCACTTTATTAGGTACACCTGTCCAACTGCTCGTTAACACTTAATTTTAATCAGCCAATCACATGGCGGCAACTCTGTCTGAGTATTTCAGAACTGCTGATCTACTGGGATTTTCACGCACAACCATCTCTAGGGTTTCAGAGATGGTCCGAAAAAGAAAAGAAAAGGAAACTGAGGCTACAATTTGCACAAGCTCATCGCAAATTGGGACAGTAGAAGATTGGAAAAACGTTGCCTGGTCTGATGAGTCTCGATTTCTCTGCGACATTCGGATGGTAGGGTCAGCAATTGGGTCAACAACATGAAAGCATGGATCCATCCTGCCTTGTATCAACGGTTCAGGCTGGTGGTGGTGGTGCCATGGTGTGGGGAAATTTTATTGGCACTCTTTGGGCCCCTTGGTACCAATTGAGCAGTCGTGCACGCCAACAGCCAACCTGAGCATTGTTTGCTGCAATGTCCATCCCTTTATGACACACTGTACCCCACTTGATGGCTACTTTCAGCAGAATAAGCGCCATGTCATAAAGCTGGAATCATCTCAGATGGTTTTTGACATGACACTGAGGTCACTGTACTCAAATGGCCTCCACAGTCACCAGATCTCAATCCAATAGAGCATCTTGGGATGTGTGGAGCGGGAGATTCGCATCATGGATGTGCAGCCGCAAATGCGGCAACTGTGTGATGCCATCATGTCATTGGACCAAAATCTCTGAGGAATGCTTCCAGCACCTTGTTGAATCTATGCCACGAAGAATTGAGGAAGTTCTGAAGGCAAAAGGGGGTCCAACCCGTTACTAGCATGGTGTACCTAATAAAGTGGCCGGTGCATGTACATAGACATTACTGTGGTCTCCTATATCTCCTATATGTTTTTCTATTTCCTATCTATCTATCTATCTATCTATCTATCTATCTATCTATCACTTTCTATCTATTTATCTGTATATCTTCTATCTACATATCTACCTCCTATCTTTTATCTATCAATCTTCTACTGTATCTATCTCTCATATGTATCTTCTATCATCTTTCTAGTTATCTATATATAATGTACTTTATATTTATGCATCTATAAATCTCTATTGTCTTTCATATTTATATTCTGTCATCCATTTACCTATCATCTGTCTATTTCCCTTAAAATGCTCCTAAAGTCCCATATTACAGATTGTCTCACTATATTACTGGGTGCAAACTGGGTTATTATTGTGTAGGGATAAAGGAGTCGCTTACCGACTGTGACTGTTTTAGTTTTGCCCAGAGCCCTACTTTTTCTAAAACCAGCCCCTGCCCTGCAGTATAAGTTGAGCTGGCTCCAAATGCAGTGAAATTGGTGAAAAAAATAATTCACTCTATTTTCTTGTGGGCTTGGATTTTATGGCTTTCACTGTGCACCCCAAACGAGTGAATTATTTTTTTCACCAATTTCACTGCATTCTGGAGCCCAGCTCACTAGCTGCAGTGGCAGGGGGTGGTTTAGAAAAAGTAGGCTCTGGGCAAAACTAAAACAGTCACAGTCGGGTCGGAGCCTTTTTGACCCTCTTCTCTGTCATACTCACGACTACACAATAATAACCCCGTGTTCACCCAGTAAAAGTGGAGGACAATCGGTAATATGGGAACCTTTATGAGCATTTTAACGGAGAAATACAGATGACGCTAATAGGTCAAATTGAATGACCAGAATATAAATTATGAAAGACAATAGAGATTTATAGATGCATAATATAAAGTCATTTATATATAGATAACTAGCAAAAGATGATTAGAAGATACATATGAGAAAGATAGATACAAGTAGAAGAATTGATAGATAAAAACGTACGGAGGTACTGTATGTAGATATTGAAGACTATACAGATATAGCAGAAAGTGTATGATAGAGTAGATAGATAGAGCTAGATAATATATAGATAGATAGATAGATGATGCTATTCAAGGAAGGCAGCAGCACTCCAGTGGATGAATTAAAATCAGGTGATCTTACAATTCATCCACTGCAGGTGGCTGCCTGTCCTTGCAGATATTACCAGATCCTTGTCCCTATATATACAGATCTTGCACCAAACCAACTAGAGGTTGTGACTCCGCATTGGACCTTCCTCTTCCTAGATAGGATAGAGTCAGTAGAAGGATAAAGACAAAACATATACTGAGAGATAGGAGACCACAGTAATGGTGTATGTAACGTGCACGGACCACAATTTCTTACGGAACACCTATGCTAGTAACATGGGTGTTGGACGGACCCTCTTGCCTTCAGAACCTTGCGCCAATCTATTTCTGGGCATAGATGTCAACAAGGTGCTGGAAGCATCCTCTCAGAGAGTTTGGCCATATTGACATGATGGCATCACACGTTGCCGCAGATTTGTCGGCTGCACATCCATGATGTCGAATGTCTCCCGCTCCACCATGCCATCCCAAAGATGCTCTATTGGATTGAGATCTGGTGACTGTGAGGGCCATTTTGATTACCGTGACCTCATGTCATGTTCAAAAACCAGTCTGAGATATGCCAGCTTTATGACATGGGCTATTCTGCTGACAGTAAGCCTCAATGTTGGGTTACATTGTGGTCATAAAGGGGATGGACCTGGTCAGCAAACAATGACTCAGGTTTGTAGGTGTGGCGTTTGCAACGATGCTCAAATTGGTACCATAAGGTGCCCAAAGAGTGCCAAAAAATATCCCCACACCTGGCTTCACCACCACCACCAGCTGAACCGTTTGTACAAGGCAGGATGGATCCATGCTTTCAGTGTTGTTGACCGGCCACATTCTGACCCTACCCAGAACCGCCTAATGTCGGCACAGCATAAATCGAGACTCATCAGAGCCAGGCATGACGTGTGTTTTCTCTTCTCACTCTCCATCTCTACTTCCAATTGCTGATGAGCTTGTGCAAATTGTCTACCTCAGTTCCTTTCTTTTCTTTTTTTCTGGAACCATTCTCTGTAAACCCTAGAGATGGTGTGCGTGAAATCCGTAGATCAGCAGTTCTGAAATACTCAGCAGACCGAGTTGCCGCCATGTGATCTGGCTGATTAGAAATTAAGTGTTAACGAGCAGGTGGAACAGGTGGTGACTAATAAAGTGGCCGGTGAGTGTATATACCATATATTCTAATACTACAGAAGCTCCTGGAATATATCTAAGCAGGAGGTCACATCCATACCTGACCATATACATGTACATATAGAGACTCATGCACAATGCATCTTATACTACTTCCTCCAATACACATATGCACACTCAATGCAGACAGTTAGTGTATATATGGTAAAACACAGAAAACCCTGGGAACATATTTTAGTACATGTAATAAAGTCTACTAATTATATTAAGTACCTATCCGAGAATTACTCTATAAAGTTTATATACATACACAGAAGACACACACATATTAATCACCTGGTTCTTATTTTAAGTGCTGGGACGCTCCAGGAGAGGTTCAGGAAACAAGGGGCCGATTTACTGACCTGCGTCCATTCGCGATCCAGCGGCGTCGTTTCTCTGTGCTGGATGCGGGTCGCCGGGCCGACTTGCTCCTTAAGTTTGTTCTCTCCGCTGTCCACAGGTGGCGCTTGCTGCGCTGAAAAGCAGAGCCGGGCTGAGTGTAAGGTAAGTGCAAGCTTCTCAAACAGATTTTTTGTTTTAAATGCGGCGTTTTTTTTTCGAATCCGTCGGGGTTTTCGTTCGGCCACGCCCCCCGATTCCGTCGGTTATGCAGCGCCGAGCGCCACAATCCAATTACAGGGGAAATCGGCACAATTGGAATTTCGGTACACACGTGGAAAACGCGAATCTGGCCCCTATAATGACCCCCAAAGAGAGCAAATGGCCCTCAGTACACCTGACTCTCACCACAGAATATTAGTGACGTTCAGGTGTATACTGTATCCCCATTTACACTATAATGCAATAGATAATACTCATAGAAAAGAGGTTCCAATAAGAACAATGTTTTTCCCCTGTAAAAACACAACTTACTTTGACGATTTATACCTAATGAGCCCACAGACCTTAGCGTATCAAGACATTTTCTTGACTCGTACATTGCTGGGGGTGACCGAGGACCAAGGAAGGCCTTGGGGGCTGCCTTTACGGAAGAGGAAGTCAGGGCCGCTATGGCGGCCTCACATCGGAAAGGACAACCAGGAGAGCCAGCCAATCTGTCAGCAGAATACTACAAAAATCTAGTACCTAGCTAATTTCTGCTACTCACTGAACCTGTTTAATGCAACTTACCGGATGGTCATATATGCCGACAATTCACAGAGCGTTAGGAACTATCCTTTTAGGAACGCACAAAGGACCTGACCTCCCTAAATGATTCCGTCGCATCCCCCATAACCAACCTTATAAAATGACTAACAAACTAATGATGGACGATCTTAGTGTCCCACCTCCAGTCCATCTTACCACATAAACACCCAAACTAAAGCTGGTTTCACATAAGGCCCCATACAGTAAAATATTCGACGTGTCTTGCACCCTACAAGCCGTGGTCTGGAAGTGAGGGAAGGTTTTCCATGCTGCTGGGACTAGACATGAAAGCTTCTAACACTGTCTCCTGGCCTTTCTGCAAACAACACTGAACTGTAGGGAATTGGTTGGCCTTTCACTGAACTTAGTTGACCATACACAGGCCTCCGCGCTGTGATCCGTCAATGGGTGAACACTCCACAGATAGACGTGTGTCAGAGGGAACACATAGGGGTTGCCCGGTCATCCTCCTCTACTTTTTACTGTTATCACTGGACCTTCCGCTCTTACACCTTCTACACAGCCACCTTCTAGCTTTAGGGGCTTTACATGGTGGAGACTAGGGAACTTGAGTCTCAGCTTTTGCGGATCACCTATTGCTTTTATTCTCTGACTCCCAAACATGCCCTCAATTCCTGCTGAAGATATAGCTATGGGTACACACTATAAAAGGGTATCCATAACTTAGACAAACGGAAGCGCTTCTATTACGAGTGTACAGCAAAAGACCTCTTTGGAAGGCGAATTTTCCTTTTCTCACCCTTATAGATAAGTGCTTTAATGACAAACTCACTGTCATAAACCGCATGGACTGAATATACAAAGCCTCCTGGCAAGAGTGGCTACAATCATTCTTTAGCGCCTGGGAAATAGTTTGATTAGCGGTACTATCAGGCAAAAAAACAAGCAAATTGCCTTTGCCACCGACAGTTGAGTCAAGGAGCTGGCGACTTATATGAGACCCACTCATAGAGCCAGGACTGTTACCTGGTCAGACAAGTAAAAACACATATTAGTGCACTTGACCAATAAGTGATATACTGGTCGTGGAGATATCAAACTTGGCCAGAATGGGGAGGCTTGACCTCTGTGGGAGGATGATGATGAGATGAATAATAGCGAGTGTCAGTTTCATTTTGTGGTTTTGTTTCCGTTTCTCTTTCCACGTTTTCTTTTCTTTCTGGTGGACTACTGTGTTACTTTGTACCAGAATTCCCACCCTCCTCCTCCTCGCTCTCTACTAAATACCAGCCAGATGCACATCTAGAGTCAAGGCGGCTTAATTGACTGATGTTCCAAGAATAGAGTCATACAAACTCTAATGAAGTCCACCTTTTCCTCCCAGCTTTGGTTTAGGTCTGTACCACTCTTTTGCATTGTGGCCCCATTTGTTGAGAGCTCGGGTTCTACTAAAACTGAAAAATCAATACATGCAGTTTTTAAAAAAAAAAAAAAAAGGGAAGCGAGAGGGTGTCCTAATATATTGCCTAACCCTTAACCTCTAGTGGCTAAACTCCCCTTGAATTCTTACCTACCTTTGCCACCATGAGTCCATAGACAGATAGAAAACAGGTCAGTAGTGTCACGGTACGTCTTACAACATGATGGCGGGTACACCCGTGCTCTGATATCACACCATCACCCCGTCTACATTTCCTACAGACTGGTTTATAACTCCTACATTCCGCATTCCAGTGCCTCCCCTGTTGAGGACAAAGGGGACATATTATTTTTCGTTTGGAAATTGCATCCTTTTTTCATCACAAAGTCACAAATTTTGAGCAACCACCTTGTGCACTAGATAGAACTCTGACCAAACCGATCAAATTTGCACATTTTTCACTGACCAAAATGTTATCCGTTTTGATACGAAGTTCCTCTCTGAAGTCATCTGATCTCAATTGTGCCTCACTCCCACAGATCACATTTACTAGGCAGTATTCCCTAGAACAGTGGTGGGCGAAACCTACGGACGGGTGGCCAGAGTGGCAAACTCAAAGCCCTTGTCGTGGGCCACTCAGCCCATTGACCTCAAAACAGAGCATCACCTAACAGAACCAAAGTCACCAATCTATCCTGGAGTCGCGGCAATTATAGAGATGCTGAAATTCAGCTCTTTTGTAAATGACACTTCATGTGGCTGTTTGGAAATGCTGGTAAACGTGGAATGAGAAAGGTTGATAGAACTGGCAGTATCTTTGTAGGTCCTCCTAACGTGGACCATACAATCTTACTGTAATAGAGAGACCCTGGGTGAGAAGCGACAATGAATTAGTCTTGAATGTGCCCCGCCTTCTTTCAACTGTATTATGGCCTCAAGAGGCCGATACTATTGATAGATGTGGTTGAAGAGCAGGTGCATAAGTTACTGGCTGTAAAATGCAATGGTTGGCACTTTGCGGTAATTAAGTGGATTTTGGTTAAGTTTGGGCAACTACGTTCTCTAAAAGGTTTCAGCCATCATCTGCCCTAGAACATAGATTCCTGTCAAAATGCTTATAGGAATCATGAACAATAATCCTGGCTTGAAAGCTGAAGAGACGTACTGTTTTTGCAACCTTGTTATGGGATTTACCCCTCCATCATAGTAGATTTATTTGTAGCTGTTTCGGTGTAGCCTTTATCGATCTATGACAGTGACCATGGAATCGTAGGCCTACGAGATATGAAGTTCTGGGACTTAAGTTTTAGAGTGGGTGTCAAGTGTTGTGATTGCCAAAAAATAGTTACGTGAGGGAAAAAGACTGTAACAAACTTAGAAACTATGTGCCGGGCTGCAGGACGTAAGCTGAGAGTTGGACAGTGACAGTACACAGATGCCTAATCCTTCAGAGTGGCGTTAAGACTAAGGAAGTGACTGGATACAACCCCTGTGAAGCACCTAGGACGGGGCTCACTGTTACAGCCAGAGATGACCCCTAGGATCCAAAGTCCCCCCTAAGGAAAACTTTAAGTCACCTTCGAGTGCAACCCAAAATGATTGGAATTACCCCATGGTCTAAGAATTGCTCCCTTGAGTTTTCATGCCACTGCGGTGAAGAAAATGAACAGTTTTATACTGCAATTATTCCACAGAGAACCATCTTTTATGGGCAACAGCCAGTTTAGCTAACTCTTGCATTTATAATCTTTATGTAATGGACAGCAACAGAGGAGGGATGCAAGGGGCAAAGCCCAAGAGCTTGGTGCGATTTATATATGCCCTGTGTCCAATAAATTATAGTGTAACCAATAGGAGGGGTGCGAGATTTTTATTTTTCGGAAGTTGCTGTATGTTCGGCTTTTCTATAATGCCTGAATTAAATGGAGTACAAGCATGTCTGTTGTTTCTTTGAAAGTGGATCCTGTTCTCGCACCCTAAGAATTAGTGAATTTTACAAGACATAATGAAGAATGAATTTATCCCCTCAATCTCTCGTTGCTCTGATGCCTTGCTGTCTCTGCATAGGATGGCTTTAAGCCGTGCGCAGTTTTCATGACACCACAAATGAGTTACTGATTAGCTTGCTATGGTAACAGAGCCCGGAGTGCCAACATCAGTGAGTGAAGGTGAGGAGAAAGAAAGAAATGTCAAGACAATTTTAGGACTGTTTCGAAAATGGCAAATTTCACTTTAGAGAAGAAGTAACTAACTTCTTGAGCAGTTAAAGAGGAATCCAGATCATATAATTCAGCTGGGCAGGGTCTGTGACATCAAGTAAATGCACATCTGTCTCTGCCTTTACCAACAATGTGATGGTAGTCTGCATGTAAATGATGTTGAGGATTGCGCAATGGGATAAGGGGTTCTTGGTTTTAAATATTCTGATCCCCGAAAACCATATAAATAACCTAAGACGATGTGAGATATCTAATTACCATGGAGCAAATAGTCCTTGTTATCGATTCCACATGACCATGAAAAATAAAACAGAAACAACACCATGTGCCAGGACCCGATATGACAGGTATGAATAAACAGAGCTCTCAGAACCCAAGCACATGTTAAAATGGCACTGCTAGGGGGTTCTTGATGCATGAAGTAACAGGCATTTTGTATATTGGGCCTAAGCCAGGTGTGACCATTTCGAGTTACTGTGCCCTTAGTGTAACAAGCAGTGGGTTGTCAACCCACTGTGCTATCCTACTAGGTCCAACATAATGGCGTTTTCCTTGGACCTCTCTAATATTTAACCCTTTCACCTCTATACAGAACTGGACTTCGCTGCAGTAAGTTGCATAGGCCTTCTGCTACAGTCCTGGACATCTCAGCCTCTACATGGACTTGTGGATGTGCCCTGGTCCTACTCAGCATCACTTCCCGGGTTCATCTTTAAAAGCCATTGTCATTGCCTCTGTTAGCAGGACGATTCTCTCCGTACCCACTCTGGTACGGAGAGCACCACAACAAGTTGGTGCTCTACACAAAGAGAGTACTTTCTTTGTTTTGTGCACACCCATTGCCATTCTGCGTTCTCTAGGGTCTCCCTTGGGTTACAGCATCATCCCCTGTACTGACTGGTCCTCTGGGAGATTCTCCGTTGGGCCCGAAACTGTTTTCACGCTGGATGCAGATTCCCTCAGACCGCTACCTGTCAGGACTTCGACTCTGTCTGCCCAGTCTCTGAAAGGTCTGCAGCTGTTATCAGGCACATTCGGATGTTTTCTCTACAAGAACAGGCGGAAATTCTGCCACCACATGGTCCCCTATGATTGCCCGTGGGAGCTTCTATCCAGGCGCCACTTCTTCCAAAGTCGGTGCTATATCCCTCTTTCTGTACCTAGCTGTACCCATGTTCTACCTACATCAGGGAATCTGCAGACGGGTCTCATACGCAAGTCCTCCTTTCCAGCTGGCACCGGTTCTCTCTCGGTACCACGAAGGTACGGCTCCCTTGTCCCTGTATAAACTTTGTGTGTCATAACAAGATCACGGTATAAAAACGTTACCCACTGCCGTGATTACAGAACTCTTGAATTCGCCGCGTAGGTTGCCCTGTGGTCTTCATCCGTCGCCACTTCCCAGAGGTACTGTATATCCTCTTTCTGTGGACCTGGACTGGTAGCCTGGTCTAACTACATCAGGAGAATATGCCGTGGATTTACAGAACTCTTTGATCGCCTGCTGTGGTCCTAAGGCAGTCGTTTGCCAAACCTTGTAGATGACGAGTACCCAAACTTACACCGAAACCACAATATTTTGTAAAGAAATGCGTTATTCGACAATTTAAGCAGTACAACTTATGTACTCCCTGCTCTGTTTACCATGTTTAAATTGTATAGGCACCTGAAGGCAAACACCAATACAGTAAATAAAGAGAGAAGAATTTGGATCATCATTGAAGCGATCCTTCTAGGGTTCTGGGCGCCTGGACTGCAAGACGGCCTTGAATCCTGTCTCGGCGAACTCTGCATTGGGGTGAGGCGCAGGTGCCCATAGTAGAGGCTCTGGAGTCCACCATCTGGCACCCGTGCCATAGGTTTTCCACCACTGTTCCTAAAGTTTCTCCAAGCTGGACCTCCGTGGTGCTTACAATATCATCCGGATCCGCAAATGGTGACGAGTGGAAGACGGCGTTTACGGCACTTGGAGTTTTTTAGTACATGCCTTTTGGACAGTGTAATGCCCCTGCTGTATTTCGGAGTTTTGTTGAACGACATTTTTTCGGGACCTTCTTTATACATGTGTCAGGTCTACTTAGTTGACATCTGAGTGTATTCTCCGACTTATTCCCACCAGGCCACGTACGACAAGTACTTGGTCGACTATCGTGCCAATCGCCTCTACGCCAAGTTAGAAGAAGCAGTTTCACCAGCACTGCCTGCAATTCCTCAGTTACCTAATTTCCCGACAGACGGCCTCCAGATGGACCCCGCGAAACGTCTGAAGTTCGTCAGTGGCCACATCCAAGGGCCTCACAAGCCATACAGAGATTCCTGGGGTTTGCGAACATATACCTCAATTTTATTGTCCCCATTCTCCACTCGGTGTCTCCATTGTGGCGTCACCAGCATGTGCAATCCACCTGCCTGGTCTCCGGCTTGCCTGAACATGGCCTTCTCAAGTTGAAGTCCGCTTTGGCCATGGCTCCCGGGCTCACTAGGCCAGTATATGCACAAACCCTTTCTTTGGAGGTGAGATGCCCTCCGTAGGAGCTGGAGCGGGCTCAACCCTCATGGCAACGATTGCCGCCCCAATGCGTCATGGGGCGAACGATCTTCAGCCATGATGGTGGCGCCATACGCTGCCAACTTTTTTGAAGTGCCGCAGCTGTTGCCAGTGGCGATGCGTGACTGGTTAACACCGCAAGATCACTAAATTTCCCTCCGAAAGCGCGTCTACAGAGGTCTTGCCAGGAGGGTAATTGGGTCGAGATCCACTGGAGCAGCCACAACCCAGTGTTCAGGAGAAATAAGTGCTGAGGAAGCTGGTTTCCTCTCCTTATAACATCAGCCTATAACATCAGGCACGGGAAGGGCTTCAAGCTTGACATTTTCTTGGCAGGATGGAAGTGGAACAAGTAAAGTGTTGAAATGTGAGATAATAGCATCAAACAAGGTTTGTCACTAGGGGAGACGATTGGGGTTGTCTGGAGATGCAGGAGGATTTTTAGACCCTTTTCTCCACAGGGTCTCGGCTGATTGAAGAGCCCCTCCCAGAAAATATCGCCATTTCCTCCAGTGCAAGTTGATGGCCCAGTACAGTTTCTGTATCTCCTAGAGTATTCCTCCTTCTTGTTCCGAGGAAAAAGTCCTAGAGAAAAAGCCACAAGTGGAGAGGTTTGGCAAAGCTCAGGAAGTAGGAACCTCCATTATGGCAACGTATCAAACAATAACCACAAACCAGGATACATTCTGAAATGTCTCCATCACAAGTGTTAAAGGCTGTTTCGGTTTTCTGTCGTCACCCTGTGTGGATCCAGATGAGGTTGTAGGCCTAAGAAGGTCCAGCTTGGGGGGGGGGAAAGGAAAAAAAAGACCTGGGATCGGTGCAGGTAGTGCAAAAGAGCTCCGGTGATCAACCTTGTTAGCCCGCAATAGTCAATGCAAGGACGGATGATCATCCTTCTTGGTACGAATAAGAAACCTGCACCAGCAGGAGAGGAGGACTTATGAATAACCCTCTCAGCAGGTTATCTTGATATATTCCCGGCAGAAGATACACACGGGCAATTGTAGGGACGATGGGGTGGCAAAGGTCACTTGGCTCTTTGGAGAAAGAAAGAAGAAAAACATCGGTAAAGGCATGGGTAAAACGTAGGTAGTCCTCCAGAGGTTTGGAGCCTACGAGGAGACAGCGACAGGTACGGGTAGAGGCGACACATGCACGGGACAGGACACTCTGGTCCTCAACAAGAATTTCCGTCACTTCCAGTTAAGGATAGGGGCGTGATGTGACAGCCACGGAAGACCCCAGCAGGAGGGATGCGGTGGAGCAAGGCAAGTAGTAAAAGGACAGTCTCTCATTATCAGAGCTCTGATTGCAGGGAAAAAGTTCAGTGTGGTACCAACGGAATATCCCCCCCCCCCACCAGAGAGATTTGGCCACGGACTGAGTGCGACGACCAGAGGCTTCTCGAGAAGGACCACAGGGATGTGGTGCTGGGGTCCAGATCGCCAACCATGAAGTTCCCGCAGAACAGGAGAGCAGTGACCTGAATCTGAGTGCATGTGCTGAAACTGAGGAGCACAGGAATAGTCAGGCATGAAGAAAACTTTGCTTACGAATAAGGATGCTTCTCCCAAAAAACTAGGTGCTGGCGTTTCTCCGGACATTGGGGACAAGGGACAGGACAAACCCCAATGAAGTGCTCTAGACTGGCACAATACGGCAAAGATTTCCTGCCTTGTCTGTAACGTTCAGGAGGGCAGAGTCGGCACTGTCCACCTGCATAGGCTCTCTGCAGATGGTTGTAAAGCGGAGCTTTGGAAGGCAGGTGCCACGCAAGGGTAACATCGAACCCGGCTTGCAGACATCAAGAACGTAACTCCTCGGTGGCTCCATAAACCGCCACATCAAGAAGACAACATAATTAACAGAAATACTGAGACCAGACAATAAATAACAAAATTAGTCCCAACAAACCATAAAAATGATTATAGACCCCCAGCACACATTTAGCACTGATCGTGGTGTTTTCCGCCCAATCGGCAATGCATGCTGCCAGCGGCTTCAAATAGAATGAAAGCGCTTGGGGCGCCGCCATTTCTGCCGAGGATCGTCGCTCCCCGTGATGTCATCGTGAGGTCGACATCCGGCGCCATGAAGCTTGGGTCTTCCCGTTAGACTCGAGGCTGGCTCGTGTGAACCCTATCATTACAATGTGCTATACCTAGGCAGGGATATGCTTACTGCTTATAGAGGATTATATAGTAATACAGAAAGGAATATTAGAGTGTACTCAATCGCCACACTCCACATGCGAAGGAATTGCCAGTGGGTCTAAAATCACATCCCAAACAGGATACAATGCTATAAAGTGATCACTGTGTGGGGACTACAAGATATCAGTCTCACTCCACCTGAGAAAGGAGTCTTCGATACTCTGAAACGCGTTGTGATCCGAGATAATTAATAAACGTTAACCTTGATCCTAATGATTTGTCACTCCGACTTCGGCGCCCTTACATACAGCGTCTTTAACTCTCTCCCACATACTCTGACCGACCACCCAAGGCAACCGTGTCTTAATGGCCCTGTCCCAAAAGGCAGCACCTCCAACCATTCCTCACCAGTATTACAAACAATAAGCGATAAATAGGTTGGGACTAATATAGCACAACCTAATCTGGTGATCCTCTTTCAATCGTTTACTTCTAATATCACCAACTTGTTCTAATAATAACACTACTTATGAGCGCTGTCGGTCTCTCCTTGTTTGACTCCTATCTCCGCTTACTAAATGCAGGCAGGGGCGACATGTTATACTGGCAACATGTGCTGGGCTACCCATATACTGGAGCATGTCCTAGCTACCTGTATGCTGGGGGCATGTTGCGGGATACAATATAATGGTCGCATGTGCTGGCTTACCTATATATGGTAGGAGTGCTGGCTTACCTATATACTGGGGATGTGCCTGGGCCGAACTAATAATGGAGTGCATGTGCCAGACCTACCTAATATTGGTGGCTGTGCCGCGAACTACTTAGCTATGGGGGCAGTGTGCTGAGATACCTACAGTGGTGCCAAAAATTATTGCACCCTGCAATTCTGTAGATAATACTTGTTTCTTCCAGGAAATGATTGCAAATCACAACTTTTTTGGTTGTTTAATATTTTTCGGTATTTGCTTGCAATGAAAACACAAAGAGAAGAAAAAAAAAAAAAAAAGTCAAATCATTGACTCATTTACAACAAAACTCCAAAGGTTATTGGACAACAGCAGCCTAATACGTGGGTAGCAGAAACTGTTGAGGTGATGCCACAAATGGCGTTTGAACCCGTTTTTAAGCAGTCCCTGGTATGGATGCTTTTTTAACGGACGCTTAAAAAACGGGACCAAAACCGGGTCAAAAAGCCAGGTGTGGGAATTCACCCTTAGACAAAATAACTGCGAACACCCGCTTCAGTAACCATAATGAGTTTCTTACAGTGCTCTGCTGGAATTTTAGACCATTCTCTTCGCAAATGTGGGCCCTGAGATTCGAAGTTGTCTTCTCCAACAATGGAGACGTGAAGGTGCCATCAACTCCACAGGTGTTCTATGGGATTCAGGTTGGACTCTTTGTGGCCACTTGACAAGTCTCCAGTGCTTCTCTCAAACCATTTTCCAGTTAATGCTTTTTGAAGGTATTTTGGGTCAATTGTCATGCTGGGAACCCATGACCTTGAAGGAGACCCAAGCTTTCTCACACTGGCCCTACATTATGCTGCAAAATGTTTTGGTAGCTGAAGACTTTCATAAGCCATGCACACGGTTCAAGCAGTCCAGTTGCCAGGAAGAAGCAAAAGCAACCCAAAATATCATGGAATATGATCATCTTGAGGGGCCGTGGCACACTTGGCGTTTTGAACCCGTTTTTAGGCGTTTTTAAGCAGTACGTTAAAAACTGCATGTGTTTTTAAAAAATGCATGCATTTTTGAAAAATGCATGCATTTTTAAAAACGCATAGGTTTTTTGAAAACACACCCGTTTGACCAGTTTTTACCAATTATCTTAATTAAAATGGTCAAACGGATGCGTTTTAACAACGGACCAAAAAGGGTTCAAACGCTATGTGTGCACCAGCCTGACCAGAGAACATTCGCCCTCACACGTTTTAGGGCACCTGCACAAGATGCGTTGTGTCGCGTTTTTGACGCATTCAACTGGCTTCAGCCTTGATTACAGCTAAGGGTGTAATTGCGTTTTCACGCCATCTGTGACTAAAAAGCAATAAACCTGCCTGTAATCGAGGCTGAAGCCAGTGGAATGCGTCAAAAACGCAACGCACAACGCAACGCATCGTGTAGTGCGCCCCTCAGGCTTTAAGGGAAGTTTTGGCAAAACTCCAGCCTGGCTTTTTTTTCTTGTGTAACAAGTGGGATCTTCGGGATATCTACCATACAGTCCTTTTAATTAAGCCGCAACGGATTAGTACGCCGCTAACATGTTGTACCATCAGGACTGCAGGGCGCTTGAACTTGTTTGGATGTTTAGTCCAGGTTCCTTTTATCCACACCGCAAAATATTGCGTTGAAATCTTGTCAATTTATTTTTCTTTCCGTCCACGCTAGGGACGGTGCCACAGTGCCATGGGCTTTACAATTCTTCATTAGGGAGGTGCCACAGTGCCATGGGTTTCACTTCGTCATCTAGGGAGGTGCCAACAGTGCCATGGCTTTACACTCTCATCTAGGGAGGTGCCGCAGTGCCAGGCTTTACACTTCTTCAGGTAGGGAGGGCCACAGTGCCATGGGCTTGCCAACTTCTTCATCTAGGGAGGTGCCACAGTTGCCATGGGCTTTTACAATCTTCATTAGGGGAGAGTTGCCCACAGTGCCAGGGGCTTCAATTCTTCCATCTAGGAAGGTGACGCAGTTGCCAGGGATGTACACTTCTTCAATAGGGATGGTGCCACAGTGCCAGGGCTTTACACTTGACTTCAATCTAGGGAGGTGCCACAGTGGACATGGGCTTACATTCTTCATCTAGGGAGTGCCACAGTGCCCGGCTTTACACTCTTCATATAGGGAGGTTGCAACAGTGCCATGGGCTTTAATCATTAACGCGCTGCGCCGTAGCTCTGTCGGCAAAGTCGACAGAGGCACTAAAAGACGCCGGCGCGCGGGCGCCGCCATCTTTGTTCGATCGCCGCGTCCCCGAACGTCATCGGGGGGGGCGATCGGTTGCCATGGTAGCCTAGGGGTCTTCGTTGTTTGACCGAGGTATCTGGCATCTGCAGATCTTTAACAATGAGCCAGTGGCCATTGTAATGAATGAGCTGCAAAAATGCCACATAGGCAATACAGAAGTATTGCAGTATATATGAGAGGAGCGATCTGGGACCATTTAGGGTTAATGTACCCTAGATGGTCTAAGAATAGTGGAAAAAAAAAAAAAAGAAAAAAAGAAAGTTGAAAAAAAATAAAAAAAATTAATAACAATTAAAAATTCAAATCACCACCTTTCCCTAGAAAGCTGATATAAAAACATAATACCAGTACAAATCACAGGACACATTACGAGTGACCCAAAATTCCCACTCTATAAAAATATAAAAACTCGGTTACGGCCGGCGGTGACCTTCGAGACGGAGGAAATGTCCAAAATGCGGACTTTTACACCTTTTAACATTCACATAAAAATGAATAAAAAAAATGATTAACAATGTTGCACAGAACCTAAAATTCGTAGGCCAGCAATGTAAAGGTTGGCTCATTTTGCAAAAAACAATGACCCCTTCATACAGCTCCGTGCGCCAAAGTATGAAAAAGTTATTAGCGTCAGAAGATGCAAACAAATTTTCTTTTGTACACATTCGTTTAATTTTTGAAAATGGTATTAAAACACATAAAACCTATATAAATTTGGTATCACGCGATCGCACCCGAACCAAAGAATAAAGCCGAGGTGTTATTCTTGAGTTGCACAATCAAAGTAGTAAAAAAAAAGAAGCCCACAAGAATTTTTCCACTTTTGGAATTTTTTTTCAGCTTCGCAGTACATGGCTGTAAATAAAGAACATTACGGGAAGTAAAATGGGTTAAGCACAAAATAAGCCCTCACACATGTTGTACCGTAAATTAAATGGATTTTGAAGGTGGAGAGCGAGAACTGAGCTGAAAAAACCCTCCGTCCTTAAGGGCTTTAAAATTCTTGATGACACTGCACACGGTAGGACACAGGAAAATTCTGGTCTTTGAGATGGACTTGTAGCCTTGAGATTGCTCATGCTTCTGACCACAATTTTTCTCAAGTCCTCAGACAGTTCTTTGGCTTCTTTCTTTCCCCATGATCAAATGTGGCAAACGCCTGCGATCGGGGAATGAGCACTGGTGTTTGCATTAAATTAACGCAAAACACCGGCGGATCGTTCCAGATCGCAGGCGTTCCATAGAAACGCCGATGTGAATAGGGCCGAGGCCCAGCCCGGTGGGCGCAACTTGTCTGCGTTTGCAAGCACAGAACAAATTCGCTGCGTGTGGCACCAGCTATGTGGCACCAGTTATGCCACCACTGTGAGGTTGCCACAGGTCAGCTACAGGTGCTGTAAAAAATTAAGGAAATATAGAGCATCACATGATTTTTCAAACAGTGGCAATATTTTGGTCCACCCAGTTTATGTTCTGGCGTGGAATTCTATCCCAATTTGGCTTTTGTGTTTTCAATTGACGACAAATTACATGAAAAAAATAATAATTACCAAGAAATTTCTGATGCAATAATTTTTGGAATATTGAAAGAATGCAGGGGGCCAATACTATTGGCCACCACTGGTAATACTGGGGGCAAGTGTCAGGCTAACATATCACTGGGGGCATTGTGCAGGCTACCTATATACTGGGGGCATGTGCCAGGATAACCTTTTCTATAATGGGGGCAGTGTGCCAGGCTACCTATATACTGGGGTGCAGTGCCAGGCTACCTATATACGGGGGCATGTGCCAGGCTATCTATATACTGGGGAATGTGCCAGGACTAAACTTTAATGGGGGCAGTGCTAGGAATACTAATATTGTGGAGGATATAAATGAGATCATGTTGTAAGTTTTGCAATATGGAGTTATTATATGGGTCAGGGGGGGCACAGGAAGGGGGCATTATATTATACTGTGTTTGGGATTAGTCGGATATCAGGAAGTGGCTTGGAAAAAAGGGGGTTCTATGTCCCTTTCTCTAAGCCCAAAGTGGGAGGATTATATGCCACAACTTTTTATTGTATGGTCATCAAAAAGGTCTTGAGCTCTTCCACCTGATGCATCCCTGATGATACTTCCCTATTCTCTGTGAAGATGTAGGACATTGTCTGTGACATCCAGTCCCATGCTTGCAGTCGCAATGGAGATAAGTAGACGTCAGAAATCAAGAGGAAGCTGGTGGGGACGTCCACTATGTCCTAGGAGGCAGCGGGGAGGAGAGCCAGAGGCGCAGGCGGGAGACGATGCCTCAGACACAGCAGTAGCCCGGGGCTGTCGCACAGGCTGCTGAGCAAGGGTTTGGCGGCGCGTTGTATTATCGCATCAGCTGCTTCCCATCGTCCCGTGTGCAAGGCAGCCGCGGCCATATCAGTTCCTCGGTGCCAGCATCTTGTGGCTGTGGTGGCGCTCACCTGCCATGCCCTGCTGAGCGGTGTAGCCATTATCTGATATCCTGTTCCAAGAGTCTGTTGGCACGGTAAAGGGATGACGGTTCTGCAGTTATTGTGGAGGTGCCATCATGGAGGAGGCCGCTATGGAAGCGGGAAAGCTGGAGGAGCCTTTGCCCCCCAGCGAACATTCAGCAGGCGCCCCACACTGTCCTGAGGATGGTGTCCTGGGTAAGTCATGTCATTGATCTAGTTTTAGTGCATAATTTGGGCAGCCTTTGAGACTCACCTGCCCATATTGTCATCATCATCTGCCCATATCAGCTGTCATCTGTGCATGTAGGAAAGTCACGGTGATGACATACCAGAGGACCCCCCCCCCCCAGAGAGCATGGCAGCATCAGTTATGGGCACATTACATGGTTCAACTAACCCCGGACCCAGCGAAACCTGCACAAACTCTCTTTGTATCCATCATTAGTACACAGGTGAAACAAGTGGGCAAAGGGATGTAGTTTGACTGGGCTGGTAATAAAGGGCTATACCGTGTCTATGTTATTTTGAGATGTGAGAAGACCGGGGCATCAACATTACCCAATAGTAAATCTGAATCCGCTTGTTTGGTACCCAAACGCCAAGAACAAAACCAAAGATGAAAGTTTGCTGTAGTAGAACTTCTTCTTGTTTCATCTCTTTCTCACACACACAAACAGAAATATCACAGTATCACTTTTTCCAACATTTTTACTCTTGGTGAACCTTACAGATTAGGCCTGTGCATAATAAGCACATGTCTATAAGAAGAGACAAATTATAATAGCAAGTACATTATATGAGTTGGAACATCAGGAGATCTTAAATAGGACCTGTCGCCAAGGTTTACTGCTAGCACCCTCAGGAAACGGGAATTGAAAAAGTCCTTTGTAGAAATTACCTCTTTTAATAATAGATATATCTCTCTGTCAAATATGACTCTTCTCAAATATTTCAGATGAGAGGAGTCAAAGTTTGTGGGCCAGATAGTGACACCTTCTATAGACCTAGAAATATGCTTTTGTGTCATACTAAAGATACAGATTTCATCTTCAGATCCCATCAGGCTTATGGCTTGTGAAAAGTGATCGAACCGGAGGACAGATGGCTAAGACAGAGCTGGAATGCAAGCTGCAGATAAAGATCCAGTTTCCAACTTTTTATTATGATTGTAGGGTCCATTTCTTGTAGCTCACAGCCTAAGCCTGCGGATTGGTCTGAAAGATAAGTCTTGTCTTTAATATGATCGAAAAGCATGTTTACCGGGAATAACAGAAAGATGCACATTTCTCCACTTTATGTGGAGAAGATATTTACAACGTGAACTTGGGCCACCAATATTTTTGCAATTTTGGGTGTTGCGTTTAGGTTCTAAC
Organism: Engystomops pustulosus; assembly: GCA_019512145.1. Lineage (NCBI taxonomy): Eukaryota > Metazoa > Chordata > Amphibia > Anura > Leptodactylidae > Engystomops > Engystomops pustulosus. The sequence goes on from CM033649.1 coordinate 66,671,949, forward strand.
ACAGTGATGTTTGCCCTTGTAATAACCATATTACGCTTTTCCAGTGCTACATCACAGTTATCTTGAGGACAGAGGGTCACGGTTCTGAGGTTACTACCTAAACCAAATGTGAAGGTCCGGGAGATATAGGGCTGGCGCAATGGATTATCCATTCTTTACTCTAGACATGGCTTTAAGCACCAATTTAAAAAATATATATATATTTTATTTTTTTTAAACCTTAAAATGAGGCTACTAAAGCAGGTTTATTATAAAGGTTTATTTTCTGTTGGGCTACACATGGACAACAGAGAAATTATTATTGTGTCCTCTCTGGACCCTTACATAGGAGCCATATGATCCACCATGGTAGAGGCACACTGAGATTCCAATGGCGCTGTAATACAGAGTTACTCTGTTCTATGTTTGTGACAATTCCAATAGGAAACTTTAACAGAATCCACAGAATATGCGGCAATGCGAATGTACCATGAGATTTTCACGGAGACCATTACAGAGAAGGACATGGTTGAAAGCCGCATCACGTGATGGCTGTAATGAAGCTTGGGACTAGTTGAAATAAGAGCGTCATGCTCCAAAGTCTGTGTTTAGACCAGCAGTTGAATGACACTCATGGGGTTAATTTACACTGTGTTTCAGAGTACGTATAGGATTTCCTACATATACCTGTATCATCAGGACAGCTGTTGAGGCGGAAAAATAATCCTTTACAGAAAAAAAACCATCGTATCTTGATTGAAAATCAGCTATTGAGGACACCATCTACTCAATGGGGAGCATTTTAGATATAATCCTGGATGCAAGAGCTTAGGCTACAGTCACTCTCGCATAACAAGGCACTATTGGGGGTGGTATTTATCAGGACAACCCTAAAATAATCACAAATGTAGTGCTTTGGTGTATCGGGCTGGGCGGCAGGGCATTCATACCCCCTCACACAAGGCCCCATGTCTAATATCTTAAATATATACAGGCGTCCCGGTGGTGGGTACATACAAGATAGGTTCCCTAGGTTTGGTTCTTAAGTTGGATTTGTATGTAAGTCGGACTGTATATTTATGATTTGTAACCCCAGACAATATTTTCTAGTCTATGTGATAATTTGGATTTAAAAAGTTAGGATGGTCACACAGAACCAGGAGTAATATAGCGCTTTATTTGCAGCACCTTTGATAAGGGTTATAGCTGTTTTACCAGTAGCTACGGCTAACAGCTACAATAAGTTACCAACATCCAGAGGGCGTTTGTACTAGGGGTCGGTTATGTAAGTCAGTGTTCTTAAGTAGGGGGACAGCATTTATATGCTTATATATGTCTAAGACTGTAAGTAATGCTGTCCTATTTGATGACATTTTGGGCAGGAACTGAGAGGGTCGCGGATACTTTCGTCTGTACTGTAGCTGAGTAATCACTAGCATACAACTAACGGACCATTCATAATGCCACGACCCCAATGTTTAAAGGGCACTACCACCCCAATTCCACCTATAAAGGTAGAAGGCGGTGTAGCGTGGATGCGATGTTACGTGAGGAAAGCCCTTTGTTTGGCTAATCCTCACGTCCAGCGGTGTCTTTAGAAACACTTATTGGCAGGTATATGTAAAAATTTTTATGCGGCTAAATGGGGCGTGGAGTAGCGGACAGAGGCTACTAGTAGCGCTAATCCACACCCCAGTAGCCACGTTACGCCGCAACCAGGTAATCTTCAGCCCGCCAGCTACCAGGAGAACGCAGGCCTGCGGCTGCATGGAGACGGGCCCCGGCCGGAACTATGCGCATGCGCAGTAGCGGGGGACGGGCGGACGGGCGCGCAGCTACCAGGAGCTGCGCGCAGAAGATTACATGATCGGCGGAAGTAGTAGTAAGTAGTCCGTGGCTACTGGGGCGTGGAGTAGCCCCGAATAGTTCAGCCTTCATGGTCATGATTACCCACTCCCCAGTGCCACATTAAAAAAAGTTGGCATTGTATCCTTCAATAAAGTTTGTAAAAGACACCCGGACCCGTGAGGATAGCCAAAAAAGGCTATCCTAACGTCCCATCATCCACTTACCACCCCTTCACCTTTATAGGGGAAATTGCGGTGGTAGGTGCCTTTAATAGCAGAAACCAGAACCAAAAAACAAGAGAGCTGCCAAGGTAGAAAACCAAATACACTTTATTCAACAAATACCACATACAATATCAGTAGACCACTTTCAGGAGGGAGTCTGGAAGTCAGAAATTATGGGGCGAACAAAACAGTTGTCCCAGATGGAAGTGGGACGACACAGAGAACTATGGCCCCCATACCCGTATATGCCCCAGAAGTTGTGCCAAAAAATTGTTATTATCGAAAATGTCTAATGTCCGCAAAATAGGACTATAGTAAGAGGCCAGGGGACCTATGTGTCAAAAAACTGTGTGTGTTCCGCCGTAGGTACATCCGGTGCCAACACACCCAGTCAAGAAACAAAGTCAGAAAAACAGGCCACACTACCCAAGGGCCATTGTATAGGCGGCTAAGAGGCAGACAGGGGAGGGCCCCAGGCCGGCCGCCAGCACCCGCAAACCAGGGCAAGGGCGGGGCCCACAGCTGCTGGGAGGGCCACTCGTGGCCAGATCTCATCCCCCAGCAGCCGGGCCGTGCCAGGTGCTGGGGCAAAAGTAAAGCGGTGCTCCGTTTACCGCAAAGACCCTGGCTGTGCAGCGAAACCTCCCGTCGAAGCAGCAGTGCCGTGAACGGGTTCTAGAGCCGTAAAGTGGCGCTCCCTCGTCTGGATGAAGGATGCTGCGCGTGAGGCCGCCGGCAGGCAGGAGGAGTGAGGACGGCGACAGGGGAAGCTCCGGACCTGACCAGAGACTGAGGTGAGTAGTGGTCTCTTGATTTTAACGGTCACATTTACTAGTGCATTGAGGGGTGAGGAGGCCGCGGTATAGAATGAATGGGGGGGGGGGATGAGGAGGGGGTGTAATAGAATAATGGGGGGGAATGAGGACGGGGGATGTATAGAAGGAATGGGGGGGGATTGAGGAGGGTGGCGGATAGAATGAATGGGGGGGGAGAGGAGGGGCTTGTTTATAGAAAGAATGGGGGGGGTGAGGAGGGGGCTGTATAGAATGGTGAATGGGGGGGGATGAGGCGGGGGGCTGCTATTAGAATGAATGGGGGGGCGGGGATGAGATGGGGCGTGTAAGAATGATTATGGGGGGGGATGGATGAGGAAGGAGGGGGGGGCTGTTATAGAATGAAGGGGGGATGAGAGGCCGCTGTATAGATGAATGGGGGGGGATGAGGAGGCCGCGGAGGACGCTGTATAGAATGAATGGGGGGGATGATGAGGAGGCCGCTGTATGAGAATAATGGGGGGGAGGGGAGGCCGCGGTATAGAATGAATGGGGGGGATGAGGAGGCCCGCTGTATAGAATGAATGGGGGGATGAGGAGGGGGCTGTTATCGGAATGATGGGGGGGGATGAGGAGGGGGGCTGTATAGAATGAAGGGGGGGGGGGATGAGGAGGGGGCTTGTATAGAATGAATGGGGGGGGATGAGGAGGGGGCTGTATAGAATGAATGGGGGGGATGAGGAGGCGGCTGTTAGAATGAATGGGGGGGATGAGGAGGGGGGCGTATAGAATGAATGGGGGGGATGAGGAGGGGGCTGTATAGAATGAATGGGGGGGCATGGAGGAGGGGGCGTTTGTATAGAAGAATGGGGGGGAGGGGATGAGGGAGGGGGCGTATAGAATGAATGGGGGGGATGAGGAGGGGCTGTATAGAATGAATGGGTCGGGGGGGATGAGGAGGGAGGGGGCTGTATAGAATGAATGGGGGGATGAGGAGGGGGGCTGTTATAGAATGAATGGGGGGATGCGGAGGGGGCTGTATAGAAGAATGGGGGGGTGAGGAGGGGGGCTTGTATAGAATGAATGGGGGGTGATGAGGGGAGGGGCTGTTATAGATGAATGGGGGGATGAGGAGGGGGCTGGATAGAATGAATGGGGGATGAGGAGGGGGCCTTGGATAGACGATGAAATGGGGGGATGAGGAGGGGGGATGTATAGATGAATGGGGGTGATGAGGAGGGGGCTTGTATAGAATGAATGGGGGGGATGAGGAGGGGGCTGTATAGAATGAATGGGGGGGATGAGGAGGAGGGGGACGTATAGAATGGAATGGGGGGGATGAGGAGGGGGCTGTATAGAATGAATCGGGGGGCGTGCAGGGGGCTCTGTTATAGAAATGGGCGGTGATGAGGGGATGCATATAACCATGGGGGGAGAGGCGGCTTGAATATAATTAAACTATGGGTGGTGAGGGGGGCCTGGGCTGTATATTTAATCCATGGGGGTGAGGAGGCTGTATTACAAATGAATCCATTGCCGCTTACGCCAGTTACTGCAAAGGGGGCCCACGGAGGCTCTGTCGCCCAAGGGCCCACTTGAAACCTGGAGCGGCCCTGGAGGGCCAACAGGAACTTAATAGGAACAGCCCGTTAATAGCACCATAAAAGTATACGGACTTCTGGTACATACCTGTTACATGCTGTAGTATGGTGATAAAGTTTTCAGGAAAGTTAATGCGGTTACTTAGACGGCAAAAATTCCTATCGTAAAAGTGATTTGATATTTTCTTTGCAAATGTACAATGTGCAGATTTGGGTGCGTCACACTGCCGGTTGGCGAGTCCGGGTGCAGCAGGGTAGTCGTGTCATATATTAACCATGAAGGGGTCAGGAGCAGCCGGTAAATGTCTGTGCCCCAAAAGCGAGTTTGTTGAGAAACTCTCTCCAGGATTTCCCAGACAAACTGTAAGTGACCGGACATGTGGAGTCAGTGATTCTTGTTTGACTGGAAATCCAAGCAATGTTAGGTGGGACACAGAACATACACCCCGGGCAACAGGGCTGGTCACGGCGCAGATTACACACAGGTTTGTGTGCGTGAGGAGGGAGGTGCCGATGTGCCAAATTATCTTTATTAAAATGCTTATTAAAAAACATTGTACATTCATTATACATTTTATATGATTGATGAAGCAATTCCGAACCGTAGCGTAAGAGACAGCAGTTAGGGGGATTATATGCAAAAAAATGCCATTTGTCTCCGGATCGTATGCTCACATATTGTGATGTCACATTGATGGCAATATTGCTACTATGATTCTGTTTGGCAGGAAATACAATGTGTTTTAGAGGTGACTTGGCAGGTCCTCTGCTTGTTTCATAATTAAGTAGAAGATCAGTTAAAGGGCCTTATGTAAGAACGGCGTGGTAGGCAGGTATAGGTCACCTCCAACACGAGAGGCATTAGAATGACTGGACGTCTTCTGACGGCCTCGGCTCACAAGCATTCAAACATATTTGTAATTCGTATTCTTACATGTCACCCGTGACGCGGGCTGTGATTCTTGACATGTAACCCCGTGACGCGGGCTGTTTATTACATGTCACCCCGTGACGCGGGCTGTATTCTTAATGTTTCCCCCACTGTGCGGGCGTATTCACTTGTCATCAGTGAGACCTTTTTTACTATGGCTGCTGCACACATCCGACGGGCCGACGGACCAAAGAACGGTGTGCAGGTAGTGCGAGTCCTGCATCATAAAGCAATGGGATGAAATCTTTCCCTGTCTGACAGGTCAAACATTTAGCACCAAAAACTGAAGCAACTGTTACACTGCAATTTGTCTGGTTGGGCTATCATGGAAAATATGATGCAATGACTCTGGTCCAATGCGCTGTCTTGTTCCATGTGATCGACTTGAAAGGGGGTAAGTTCTATCGGGGCAGAGAAAAAATACCTTTTAAGCCATCCCTATAGGGAATGATTTTTACTATTTACTTTTTTTTTGTTCCATCACAGATGGTTGGAAAAATAATATCTGGATTTTTGACCCACTAAGTGTGTGAGTGTCCTATTTTCTAGGAATATCGACCAACCATACGGGATTTTTTAAATAAATGTATCTGTATGAAACTTTAAACAATTATGTGCTGAGATGTGTCATCGTGTGTGGGTTGTATATTTATATATTGCGATAATTACGGGTCTGCATAAATTATGACAGGAAACAAAAAATGCGGACTTCTGTGTATACTGCCATGCCAGCAAGTGGAAGACTACCAAATATGATATCTAATGGTCACTTAATTTCCTAGATCAGGGTACAGACAGGTAGTAGAGGGCTCTCTACTCTGTACAGATGAAGACGAATACCACAGAACATGGAGCAAACATATGGAAATGTGTGAAGGTTTATTTTCGCTGCTGCCAGCTCGGTGTTACCTGATAATTAAAAGACCTGCGGGGTCAAATCAAATGCCACAATGTCCACGGACCTATTCCCTAAGGAGAGAATATTAATATTCAATCCTGGAAAACCCCCTCAAATGGTTCTGGGCCCTTCATAAAATTTATGCTTTTCTCAGTCATTGTATTGCAATTGCTGTTTATAACCATATGTTTGTGTATGTCACTGTAATCTGTATAAAAAATATGGTTGGTGCTCAACCTCCAAATCCCTAGATACTACAAGCAAAACAGTGCAACAGTAAGCAAACGGAACGGAAAAAAATACAGGGGAAAATAGGGGTGGGAACATGCTCTGTATCGCTCATGGTAAGATGTGGTACCTTTTTGGCAATACGACCATTTAAATGGATGAAAAACAGGTGGGGGAAGTCTCTGGCCGGGTGGGACGATGGTGAGGGGGTGAACACTCCTTACTACTTCCATTCAATAGGGAGTTGGGTCGCCCCTGATCGGTAGCAGTGCATAGGGGACACGGGTTGTACTTCCCACACTGTGTATAATGATAGTCATTGGCAGCCGTGAGCTGGCTGCAGTGTATTGTGGCCCAGTTAATATCCGCCAAAAACGGGCATGTTACATGAGGCTAAAGGAAACCTACCACTGCTAATGGTAGTATTAGATGTAAACACTGGGCACCAGATTACCGGAGCTTACCTTTGCAAGTGTCTTAAAACAGCTATATATGCGGTTTTTTTTTTTAAACACATTTTGATGAACAGACCCGAAGCAGCTTCGGCGCTGTGCATGCCGTACGCGCGCGATGCGCGCGCCTCCATAGGCAAAAATATAAGTGCCGGTTTTTTTTGTAAAATGTGTTTAAACCGCGATTATAGGGTTTTTTTTTTAAAACACTAGCAAAGGTAAGTTAAGCTCCGTCACCAGCTCACCCGGAGATGGGCCGGGTTTACAGTAAGACCTACCCTAGCAGTGGTAGGTTTACTTTAAGGGAGTTTTATTAGAAAAATTAGCTTGGGAGGTCACTAAAAGGCAAGGACATTGACTACTGCTGCAACTTTTCAGCTTTTTTACGGCCTTATTTGTGGTTAGTTGACAATCATTTCTTAAGGGGGAGTCTTCTGGTAAGGGGTTGCGGTATAAAGAACCAAGAACCTCATGCTGGGTGACTTATACTGTGCCCTGGAACAGTGGTTACTGGCCGGTACTGCTCATCGGGGTTCCCTAGGTCACTGCTTACAGGAGATGCTGAGTACTGGAGGACTGAATACCGCTGTATTGGGAATCCTATAAGAGGAGTTCAGAAAGCCCCTAAGCTATTGCACAGGAGCGGTCACTGCTGAAATGAAACGCCTTGAAACACAGTACCTTTTCAGGATGTGAAGTTGTTGACGGTCGATCATTTCGTGCTTAAAGATTGGAAGAATATTTCCTCCAAACAACTAACTTGGAAAATGGAAGGCATCAGTATAAAGCAGAAAGTGATGGAAATACTTTGTGAGCTTCGAGCCTTTAAGAGCGCTTTTTTCTGATTCTTATAATACGGAGATAGAGATCAGCAGAGCTGGCAGTGCGGAAACAAGAGCCATCAGATGAAGAACAGAATAAGGATAAGAAAAAAGGGTAATGAGAGGATGGATTAGCATAGCCAGGGATAGCCAGGGGGCCCATCTGTCCCATCTCGCCAGTGGGTGGGAAAATTGGGAATTCTGTGTCTTCTCAGTAATGATGACACAATGACCAAATATGCGGCATCATATGTTTCATAGATGGTGAGGGTGTTTTTTTAATAGAATAATAGTCAACTTGTGACAAAAAGGAAGTGCCATAATGGGGGCTTAATTTACTAAGGGTCACAATCCGCAGTTCCGGGGGTTTCCAACGTTTGCGGGGATTGCGCCGCTGGGACAGGGATTAAGAAGGGGATTGTGTCACACAGGATCTGATTTTGGCGCATTGGCACCAGGTTTCATGTGACAGAAAATTTTTTTGGGGGGCGGGGTCGGACTTGTGAAACGACTGATTCGGACAGATTAACTTTTGTCGCAATCCATGCACTACATGCATCGGGAAGAAAGAAAGATGATGAACTCCGGCGGATCCCTGAGAGGGAACGGACACATGCAGGATATATGGCAAACGATTCGGAGGAATCGGTCAGAGTTCATTCTCTGGTCGGAAACTCCAAATTGGGGAACGCGCAGGACCGAAGTAAATGTGCCCAAGGTGTCCTATAGGACTATTATGCAATAGAGTTTAAAGGGAACTTGCCTTTTTAAGCTGGTGACGGGTTCCAAGTAGGTATATGCTGCGCTGATTTTAAAAAATGCCTTTGTAATATTTGAATCATTTACAGTAAGTTTATCTAAATTTAATTCACATTATTGGCTCCCTGCCAGGATCTTCGAGGACCGAGGATGTCTCGTTTTTACACTTTCATTACAAAGGTGCTGTAAGCAACCTTGTAATTAAGTGAGGAGAAAATCCCAGTTATACTGCCATACTGTAGTAGGCGAGTAGATGGGTAGGATCAATCGGGAAAAACCTAGAGATGAGGGATTGGGGGGATTAAAGTACCCTAGGGATGTCTGAAAATGCTGAAAAAAGTAAAAGTAAAAATTAAAAAAGTTTAAAACAAAAATGTATAATTAAAAAAACTAAAAAGTAAAATCACCCCGACTTTCCTAACTGTAACACAAAAAAAAAAAACCCAAAAAAAAAAAAAAAAAAAAAAAAAAACAAAAAAAAAAAAAAACAAAAAAAAAAACAAAAAAAAAAACAAAAAAAACAAACAAACTGAAAAAAAACTAAATAAATCGAGTATAAGCTGAGGGTAAGAAATGCATTGGGGCACAGATTCCCAGTATATGCCATAGTATATTATCGGCCCCCCTGTAGTATATAGCTGCCGGCCCCTGCCCCAGGTATAAGGCCTGTATGAAAAAAAAGAAACTCACTTCCAACGCCCTCTGGCAGGTCCTCGTCTATAAATCGCAGCTCCGCCCCATCGATCTGGGCTCCGTGTCCCTGTGCAGTCCATCGCATGCGCCAAGAGTCAGCCGCACGCTGGACATTCTAGTGTGTGCAGATGCTCAAGAACACTAGTAGAACGTCAGCGAGCGGCTGGCGTCAGGTGCCTGCGACAGGGCACGATGCGGGGCCGCAATGTATGGAAGGGGTTTTTTCAGACATATTTTTGTGCCTAAAAAAAATATTCTGCTATACTTGAATATAGCGGTAGTTAATTTAACATACTTGGCTACCCCTGATGTTGGCACATATATCCATGTATTCTATGGGCTAGCACACGGCTTGTAGTCTCCACAGCTGGTGTTGAGCCTGTTTCCTGCATTCACTCCAGCGGTCGTAAGATAGTAACAGGAATTCCCTCCCAGTGCCTTGTCCTGTAATCTGTTGTCGAGGAGCTTAACCTGCGCATGTACATAAATCGCCAAAATCATGTAAAGGCTAGATCAGGAGTGAACAACATACAGCCATCGGCCAAATGCAAACTGTCAAGCCTGGAGTGAGGCCGGAACCCTGCTGACACTCAAAGTCCATTGAGTGCTACCATAATAATGGAATCTGGCCAGGAGGCAGGGGTTAGAGGTTGAATGAGCTGAGAAATACAATGCTCCCTGGTCTTTATGTTCGGGACTAAATAATGGTTGTTAGGAGCCAGTTTCAAGAACCGGAGAAAAGCGGGCCAGGCCAAATGAGAGCAGACGTAGGTGTTTACAGCTGACTCCCGAAAGTGCCTCCATCTTTACTGGCACGGATATTATATTGGTTCCGAGGCAGGGCACAAGACAAGCAAGCACAAGACACAGAGCGGCAATTGGAGAGAAGCTGAGGTGCTGCAGGGGAGCAGTGGTGCGGGGGGAGGGGAGATTGATTATAATATAATGTCTTATTTATATGCACACACAGATTACACAGCGCGCACAAAGCATTGCAAAATCAGTCAATGTCCCATGGAGATCAAAAAACCTAAAACAACCTAACAGTAGTTTTGGAGGTGGAGAAGGAAAATGGAGTACCGGAGGAACCACGCACACGTCGAGGAACATACAAACTCTTTGCGAGTGAAATGGGTGGAATGGAAATGGAAATAGGAACCAGCGCTGCAAGAAGAAGTGCGCACACTCAGCCACTGTGCGCCCACTATATATGCATAATTCTGGTTGAAGTGAGCAGTCTGAAAATATAACGCTCAGAACAATAAAAAATGTGTACCCATGGCATAAATCAGAGCAGGGAAAACAGACAGGTGTTAAAGGACAAGTCATATTTTATAAAGAAATTAGTTATGTAATGTATGTCAATGTGTAAGTTGATCACGCTGATGACTCAAGAGACAGTGCTTCCAGAAATACCATATTTCCTGTAGTATGTCCCAAGACAGTACATGCTTATCATGGTCCTTTTGAATTTGCAGGTATTTATGGGGGCCAATGAAATTGTAGCACTGTCTACATACTTTACACACGAGCATTATGAGCGATGTAAACATCATGTCGCAGGGCACAAGCCCCGGATAAACCCAATTTTCTGATTCTTGAAATGGACATGTGACCCCGAGCCTGTGACACAGGGTCTTGTGCGGACGTCCTTGAGTTGGTGCCGGGCGGTTTGTCTCCAGTGGTATACATAACAGGACAGAATAAGCAATCATCTGAAGCTCCTGGTGACGGGGGAAAATAATTATTGGACGCCTATTTGGTTCTAAGAAATATAGGAATTAATGTAACGTAATTAGGATCGGGTAGTAAGAGGGTATAAAGCAGAAGTAGTGAATGAATATCAGACTGATAGGACATCTGCCAGCTACTTTAGAAGAGAGATGGGAAAAACGTTGCCTGGTCTGATGAGTCTCGATTTCTGCGTGCCGACATTCGGATGGTAGGGTCGAATTTGGCGTCAACAACTGAAAGGCATGGATCCATCCTGCCTTGTACAACGGTTCAGGCTGGTGGTGGTGGTGCCATGGTGTGGGGAATTTTATTGGCACTCTTTGGGCCCCTTGGTACCAATTGAGCATCGTTGCAAAACGCCACCCACATAACCTGAGCATTGTTTGTGACCATGTCCATCCCTTTATGACCACAATGTACCCAACATCTGATGGCTACTGTCAGCAGAATAATGCGCCATGTCATAAAGCTGGAATCATCTCAGACTGGTTTCTTGAACATGACAATGAGGTCACTGTACTCAAAATGGCCCTCCACAGTCACCAGATCTCAATCCATAGAGCATCTTTGGGATGTGGTGGAGCGGGAGATTCGCATCATGGATGTGCAGCCGACAAATCTGCGGCAACTGTGTGATGCCATCATGTCAATATGGACCAATCTCTGAGGAATGCTTCCAGCACCTTGTTGAATCTATGCCATGAAAGATTGAGGCAGTTCTGAAGGCAAAGGGGGTCAACACCGTTACTAGCATGGTTTACCTAAGAAAGTGGCCGGTGCATGTACATACCATTACTGTGGTCTCCTATTCTCTATATGTTTTTCTATTTCCTATCTATCATATCTATCTATCTAGAAGGAAGTCCAAGCAGCACAACCTTTGGTCTGGGTGCAAGATCTGTATAATCCGTGGCAAGGATCTGGTCATATTTCAAGGAAGGCAGCACCTCCAGTGGATGAATAAGATCACCTGATTTAATTCATCCACTGGAGTGCTGCTGCCTTCCTTGAATATCTATCTATCTATCTATCTATCTATCTATTATTATCATCTATCTATCTAATCTATCATATCACTTTCTCTATTTATCTGTATATCTTCTATCTACATATCTACCTCCTACTTTTATCTATCAATCTTCTACTGTATCTATTCTCTCATATGTATCTTCTATCATCCTCAGTTATCTATATATAATGACTTTATATTATGCATCTATAAATCTCTATTGTCTTTCATATTTATATTCTGTCATTCATTTTACCTTATCATCTGTCTATTTTCCGTTAAAATGCTCCTAAATCCCATATTACAGATTGTCCTCACTATATTACTGGGTCACGGGTTATTATTGTGTATGTGAGATAGAAGAGAAGGGCTAAAAGGCGTCGCTTACCGACTGTGACTGTTTTAGTTTTCCCAGAGCCTACTTTTTCTAAAACCAGCCCCCTGCCCTGCAGTCTAAGTTGAGCTGGCCTCCAAATGCAGTGAAATTGGTGAAAAAAATAATTCACTATTTTCTTGTGGCTTGGATTTTATGGTCTTTCAACTGTGGCACCCCAAATGAAATGTCTACCTTTATTCTTTGAGCAGTGCAATCATGGGGATACCCAAATTTTATAGGTTTTGTAATGGTTTTTTACATTTAAAATATTAAAAGCTGTGTACAAATCTTAATTTTTTTTTTAAACAGTTTTCAATGCTACCATTTTAAGGGGGAAAGTTGTGTCATCCTGTGATCATTTTTGATTAAATTTTTTATATTTAGCAAAATGGCATACGTGGATGCATGGTGGGCCATATTATTCACGGCAAAAAGCTCCTTCATAGCAACAAGGGGGTGGAAATCCTTGAGCGCTCCCACAACCACAAGCTCTTAGACAAATAGCAGAGCATTGAGCGTTTTTTTGAGCGTTTGGTGGCATTACGGAACCATTCTTTAACAATTTTCAGGCAAATGGGACGAGTGGTTACGCCCATCCCCAACCCTTCAACCATGCAAGAAGGCCTACCCGACTAAACTAAAAAAGGAAAAATAGCTATAAAGGAACATATCAAGACAGTTCACATATAATTAATGGCCCCAACGCCAAACTCTGTGTGGTGAAGATAGATTTAAAGAATTACATGTTCTTTCTATGTGCATAACTTGTGAAGACTGTTTGTCAAGGTTGGCTAATATAATAAAGCTTTAGGTCAAACTTAAGTCATACGTGTATTGTAATGCAGTCTGCGGATGGATATACTGTAACTGACTATAAGTACCAGATAGAGCTGTGAAGCACGTTATAATATATACTACCATATAGTGACGAATTTGCAGGAGACTTGTGAACGTTATTTTGGCTCTATAGTGACACACATATCCATTTCAAACAGCTAGTGTCACAATTTATTGGGGGTTTGATTGCAATTATGGCACAGTCCTGTGACGATTTTTTTTTTTTTTTAAAGTGAAAGTGAAGGTCCAGCCAAAATCCTTTTGTGCGCTGTCAGTGGTTGAAAACCAATTTGCATTTCATCTAGCTTAGTTGCCTGCTACTGTTTAGCAAGCTAGTCTCCAGAAATCCCATCCACACTTCTCTCTGCCAGTGAAGCGCACTGTATGTCACGGGTGGTGGTAATCTAATAAAGTTTTGTTTTGTTCACATTAGTATCGAAACAATTCAGCAATCCGCATTTCAGTTTGCTTTCTGCTTTCTTTCTTTTGCGTGTTTCATTCATAAAGACTTATCGGTCAGGCCCTAAAACTCAACTTTATTCAATTAGTAAGAATTCTGACAAATTATTTATCACACTTATTATTAAAATTCGCAGGTTTTGGATCATTAGCCCGATCCCTGGTGACGCTGGTTTTCCGGCGACTAGTACTGTTTGCTTTTAATTGACTTGTCTGAGCTTCTCCTCACATAATGGGTCTTGACAAAACCCGCTTTAGTATTTACAGGCTGAGTTTGTAAAACTGAAGTAAGAAAAAAAGTTATTTGCGTCATTTTTCTTTTTTGACACATTCGTTTAAATCTTTGAAAATCTATTAAAATGCAATAAAACCTGTATAATTTGGTATCTTGAACCAAAGATAAAGTTGAGGTGTTATTTGGAGTGCAATCATCAAAGTCGTAAAAACTGAGCCCACAAGAACGTGCGCACTTGCGTTTTTTTTTTCTATTTTTTTTCCACATTTGGAATTTTTCCGATTCGCAGTACATGGCATTGTTAAAATAAATAACATTACAGGACAGTAAAATTTGTTACGCACAAATAAGCCCTCACACAGGTCTGTACACGTAACAATGAAAAAGTTATGGGTTTTGAGGTGAAAGAGCGAGAAATGAAGCGAAAAAAAACCCTGCGTCCTTAGGGGTTAAAACGGATAAATAATGGATCTGTTTATTCCCATAGATTTCAATGCACTTTCTCTATTATATCATTTTTACCTCTTCCATTAGACCTTCTGTGTTTGAGCGGATAGTTAAAATAAAAAAAAAAATGGATGTGCTATGAAATAATGAGAGAGGGTAACTCACTGATTAATTTGGAAAGCAAAAATTCCAATTTTTTAAAAACAGATCATTTATGGTATCCTTTAAAAATATTTGCTCTGAATGTGTCAATCCAGACTCTGTTTAAATAGCATGTCCGTTATTACAAAACTGAAAAAAAAAAATGCAGAGAGAACTATACCTTAGGCTGCGTTAATACACACATACAACAACTGAGAAGAGTATTGCCCAATTATATTGCCTTCAAAGGGGTTATGTGGTGTTTAAAATTACTTAGCCAGGATGAGGGGGCTATTTTCAAAATAATAAACGTTGTACTTACCCTCGTCGGGCGCTGCTGATGTCCCGCGCCACTGTCATTTCCTCGGTGCCCATTGATTACAAGGGCCCAGGGAGCTTCGGCCGCTTACAACGCTGAGAGATAGGGACGGAAGTTCAAAACAGGGGCATGGAATCTACGGACACGGGCCCGGAGGAGGTAAGTACATTTTTATTATTTTTAAATGCCCACCCGCCAGCCCGGTCCCTAATTATTTTTTAAAACTGGATAACCCCTTTAACGGTTTGTAACCAGCATACTTAGATGCTGGTGTGGCCCCCTGTCGGACCTGCTCTTCTTTTAGCTTCTTATGCGCTGAAGAGCATCGAACGCATTGGAGTTCACCAAGCCGACACTTTATTTTTTTCAATGCGGCGGCGGTTTTACGAATCCGTCGAGTTTTCGTTCGGCCACGCCACCCGATTTCCGTAGCGTGCATTGCCAGCGCCGATCGCCCAATCCGATTGTCGTGTGCCAAAACCCGGGGCAATACAGGGAAACATCGACGCAAATTGGAAATATTCGGGTAACCACGTCGGGGAAAACGCGAATCGGCCCTAGTAAATGACCCCCATTGTACTTCAAATTTGTTTAAAATTTTGGACGATTACTTTGTGTTAGTTATGAAAAAAACTGAAATTTGGCCAAAATTTCGAAGGATTCTCTATTTTCAAAGTTCTAAATTCTCAACTTTTGAAGCAGATAGTCAAATTATATATGCCCTATAAAAAAAGAAAAAGATAGATGTGTATTTAGGACAACAAAATATTTTATTATTAAATATTATCACACTTAACCCCTTAACGCTCTGCGCCGTAGCTCTACGGCGCAGAGGTATAAGGGAAGTATGAAGGGCTCACGGGCTGAGTCCTCTCATACAGAGGTGGGGTTTTTGCATTTTGCACAAAACCCCCCACGTATAATACCCGCCGGTCGGTTGCTTGCACCGATCGCGGCTATTACCCTCTAACGCCGCCGCAAAGTCGCGGGGGCGTTTAAAAGACAGCCGGCAGCGGCGGGCGCCGCCATCTTTTTCGATCGCCACGCCCCCGAACGTCATCGGGGGGCGGGCGATCGGTTACCATGGTACCTCGGGTCTTCTCTTGACACGAGGCTACATGGTTTATGAGCAGGTTCGTTACAATGAGCCAGTGCTCATTGTAATGTAAGACCTGCGAAAACGCCATATATTGCAATACTGTAGTATTGCAGTATTGGTAGGAGCGATCTGATCATTAGGGTTATGTATACCTAGATTTTCTAAAAAATAGTGAAAAAAAAAAGAAAAAAAAAAGTTTAAAAAATAAAAAAAATTAATAAAATATTAAAAGTTTCAAATCACCCCCCTTTCCCTAGAACTATATAAAACATAACAAACAGTAAAAATCACAGACATATTAGGTATCGCCACGCCGGTCCCAAATGCCACGATCTATCAAAATATAAAAACGGTTCGGCCGGCGGTGACCTCGAGGCGGGAAATGGCGCCCAAATGTCCGAAATGGCGAACTTTTAACACTTTTACATAACATGAAAAAATGATAATAAAAATGATCAAAATGTCGCCACAGACATCAATGGTTAGCAATGAAAACGTCAGCTCTCATTTCGCAAAAAATGACCCCTCACACTTTCGTGCGCCAAAGTATATAAAAAAGTTATTAGCGTCAGAAGATGGCAAAAAATTTTTTTTCTTTTTTTACACATTCGTTTAATTTTTGAAAATGTATTAAAACACAATAAAACCTATCTAAATTTGTATCACCGCAATTCGCACCGAACCAAAGAATAAGTAGGCGTGTTTTTGGAGCGAAGAGTGAAAGTCGTAAAAACTGAGCCCACAAGAAGCTACGCACGTGCGGTTTTTTGTTATGGGTGTCATATTTTCCACATTTGGAATTTTTTCAGCTTCGCAGTACACGGCATGTTAAAATAAATACATTACGGGAAAGTAAAATTTTACGCACAAAAAATCCCTCACACAGGTCTGTACACGTAAAAAATGAAAAAGTTATGGATTTTTGAAGTTGGAGATCGAGAAATAGCCGGAAAAACCCTCGTCTAAGGGTTTTTAAAGAGCCAGCGAAGCTGGACACGACAATACAAAGTCATTCTCAGAGTGTAATCAAATGTTATACACAACAGTTAATTCAAACATATAGCTCCAAAAGGTAAGTACATATAATCGTCACACCAAAAAACCGAATAGTATTGTGGAGCAAAGGTATATCACAGTGTAATGTTTAATATATTATACATATCTTGGGGTCTCTCCACTCCATTCTCAGTCTGTTATTTGGATTTACAGGTAATGTAAACTAATACTACTGATACCATATTATTTGTATATTGTATTAACATTAAACTGTGTTATACTTTGTTCCAAACATACAATTCGTTTTTGTATGGGGTTGTATTCTAGTTTAGGGAGGTGTATATATATATTATTTATATATAGGGGACGATATAGTTATAGGGAGGCTGTATGAGTTATCACACGTGTTGTATATTTTATTATAGGCGGCTGTATGTAGTTAATGCTGGGTACTGTATATAGGTTACGTTTGAGGAGGCTATATATAGTTATTCTGGGGAGCTGTATTAGTGGATTGTGGGGGAGCATGTATATAGTGATTGGGGCAGTCGGTAGATAGTGATTGGCTGGGGGAGCAAGTATATAGTGATTGCCTGGGGAAGACTGTAGTATAGTGATTACTGGGGGGGCTGTATACAGTGATGATGGGGGACTGTATATAGTAATTGCTGGGTCGAGCTGTATATAGTGATTGCTTGGGAGCTGTATATAGTAATGCTGGGGAGCTGTACATAGGGATTGGGGGGGAGCGTATATAGCTGATTACAGGGGGATGCGTATAGTGATACTGGGGTTGTATATGTGATTGCTGGGGGGGCTGTATATAGTGAGATTACTGGGGAGGCTGTGTATAGTTATTTGCTGGGGAGCAGTAATAGCGATTACTGTTCCCTGGTCTTGACTAGATTCAATGAGGACCCCACCACAGGGGCAACCCACCAACCTAATCCCCGGCCCTGGTTGACAGCAACGTAATTAATCTCCTTTTTTCTGTTGTTCATGCGTTTGAAAATTGACAAGTGTTAAACCGCACTGTTATGGCTTCAAATGCCCCTGTAAGAACTGACTGTCAGGAGGTCTTTTGCTATACTTCATCAGCACATGAGCGGAAGCCCACAAGTAATGCTCATATATGGAGATCTCAGCCTACAGACATGTACGGTAGTACAGTGCAGCCAGCTGTACCTCACTCAGTGACAGTCCTATTCCTTATGAATAAAAGCTAGAATAGAGGAGGAAAAAAAGTGGTAGTGGGCGTTGTCTGCTCGGTGCGTCAATATTAGTCAGAGCGCAGCCGCGTCACTCTCTCTTCTGTCCGTTCAGGAGACAGGATGTTAGAGAAGGCCTGAGGCCTGTTGGGAATCTGTGTTTTATAGCGTCCATCCTTGTCACAGCTCATGTCTTAAACATGCCAAGCACAGAGGGACTGGCGCACCGCTGCTCGCACCCTCTTGTGCACGTCATCTCGGTCTTATTGGTTGTGCGGTGCTGCGGCCTGTGTCTGTCCCGAAGCTGTGCCGGGCTGTTACACGCCGGACTTATCTAGGCCTGTGCCCTAACATTGACACGTGGCTGCTGCACTCGTAGGCTTCTCCCCGGCATGTTGCGGCCTTGTCCTCTCCCCCGCTGCGTGACATCGGCCGGGGATGACGTCAGAGATGTGTACTGCCGGGTTCTGTGTTGGGAAAAGAACACCATCCGCGTCAGTTCAGAGGGGGAGCCTGCATTTTCTGTACTTGTTTATATAGGGTCTACAGCATGTCACTCATTCTTACATTTGTCTTCTGCTAGACAGCAGGAAGAGAACAGATGTACCACACCCCCACACTACTGTGTGTGCAGGCCCTCACCAGTGTCAGTCTATTGGGATAACTCTATCCCTGATCCATATTCTGATTGTGGAATGACCGGTAAAGGGGATTTCCTGTGGAGAAAGTTAGGCCCTAACTTGCTTATTGCTGGTGAGACTACTCTCACATAATGAAAACTGAGGGGGGTGTTGGTAAATTGGAAGCCTGGTCTGTCCCACAGCTCTCTGCTCATCCCTCTGTTTTTTGTGGTCTGTGGGGTCTTTGATCACTGACACCTGCTTAACTTGTTTTGTGGGAAATCTTTTTTAACACTTAATGCTTCATGAGGTGTACTTGCTCTGTAGGGTCTAAGATCTGTCAAAAGGCTTAAGGGGGGGTCAGGGTGGCTTTTTAATTGTATGATTTTTCTAGATGTGATGACCTAAAATTTAATTTCCAATTTTTTTTTTCCTTTAGTCTCACAGAAAGTTCTCTGCTCCCAGGCACGGCTCCTGGGCTTCCGGCCACGCAAGCGCAGCAAGAGACAATCGTGGCAAGGTCAAGAGCTTCCCTAGGATGACCAAGCAAACCAGTGCATCTGACTGCCTTCCGGGGTTACAAGGCCGGATGACCCATTTTGTTAGAGAAGTGGACAGACCTGGCTCAAGTAAGTGTGACTGTAGACAGGTGTGGTTATCCTAGGTGTTGACTATTGGAGTAACGAACGGGTTAGATGCCATAGCATTGTCATTCTAGATATCGCATCATATACTATGAGGCTGAGTTAAGGTGGAAGTACCACAGTGAAATGGTCTCCAATGTCTGCCCTTCTACCTTGTATTTAAGTAGAATCTGCCCCCTGATGTTTTTTAGGTTTGGTACATGGTACCTATTTGTTTGGTGCTCACTTTGATTAATTTGATCACCTGTTTTTTTTAAAAGAGGATCAGCGTTGACTTGAAACCTCTTTCGAGCGCGGGGACTATTGACATCAATGTGTTGCGTTCGCTGAATGTCGAATTCTTGGCTGTAGCTCTAAATGATTTTTTCTTTTAACGGCTTAAAACTAATTATGCGACACTGCGGAATTAGTAGGGGTACGTCTTGTTTTTGACAGTGTGGTTAGTATATTGTAATGTTATCACATTTTTCAAGCTGCCAAACCTGACTACTTCTGGTGTTGTCAATATGATCAAGCCCTTTGTGTCACTGGCAAAATACAAAGGAAACATGCTTTTTTTTTTTTTCGCATGGGGATTCAACTCTGTAGAAAGACTTAGTTTTTAAAGCAGGTCTTATTCCTGACTGAGTTTAGTTCTGGACTGTTGGGCCATAGAAACTAGTGGATGTGAAGCTAATATTAACAGTACAGTATGCATTGTCTAGTCATTACACAGGCAGTATTTCTTAGTAACTATACTGTTTACATTCCGTTCTCAGAGGGTAAAAACAAAGGAAGAATTGTGGAAGCAGGATGTTGTGGAGACCCCCTATGGTCTTGTTGGAATTGTGGGAACTCCAGACCCACGTGGTCCTCCGAGTTTCAGGCAATCTTTGCTGAACACATCAGTGATGAGTTGCAAAGAGGCCTTCTACAAGACTGGTAAGGGGCTTGCTGCTTAGTTGGGGGATGTTGTGGAAAAGGCCATCCAAACTATGGGAACGAACATAGCGTGAATTTCTATAAGTTTTTAATTCTGTTGGTTGGTTTAAATATGTCTGGAATATCAATGGAGTAGCTCCGCTCAGCTTGCTGGCTGGCTTGCCTTTGCTGATGAGCTCTCAGCTCCGCTTGTGAGTAAATTCCTTTGAAGCCATCCAATGAGCCAAAATCTGGAAATGTTTTGGTGCTCTCGCTCTGTCCTCATTGGGGCATGAATGAGGGATCACTAACCAACTGCAGATCAGCATCATTTAAGGTAGCAAATACAGAAAGAAAAGAAGACCTTCACGCACAGTACTGCAAGAGGTGGCAGATTTAAGATGAAAGGAGGCAAGAACACGTGGTGAGAAAGGATTTTGCAAGCATAAGAAATACTGCCAAGTCACAGATCATTGCCCACACTAGGTAGGTGGTGATCATTTTATCAGATGGAGACTTAAATAGTTATGCTTCATTGGCTATACTTTATTTAAAAATGAAGTTTAAACATCTGTTTAAAGTGCATATGTGGATTGTACTTCTTTAAATGCAAATAATAATCTGCTATGACTTGAGACAATAAGGTTCTGGACTTGAAATAATTAGTTATCCACCACATTAGATGTTTACAATTTTTGGCCCGATTATGACTGTTGATCTGTACATGGAGCTGGTTTTACAGCTGTAGACAGTGTCATGCCCCCTTAACATCTGGCTTGCATATGCTTAATGGTGGTCTGCATGTACATGAGTATTAAACTTTGTAACCTACATCCTAGCATTGGTATGAAAACTACATAGAAGGAAAATGCTAGGATCACTGGCACCTTGGGTGGGGGTAAAAAAAAAAAAGCAAACTGAATGAATGAGACCTCCGACGGGCGGACAAGATGATTGTGCTTGCAATCTATTGTTGAATGTCGTTTTTTTCTGACTTGTCTCCAGTTTGTCTTGTGTTTTGATCCTTGGCGACCTTTTTTTGCGTGTCTTTTAAAATGTACTTCGTCTTTAGATGCGTCTGCCCCCCTGCGTCATAAGAAACTCATCTTATGGAGATCCAAGTGAATGGAGGGACAATTTGCTTAGAAGATGACTGGCTCGTGAGAAGCTGGAGCAGCAGGTTGCAGTGTCTGGCTCATTTGTCAGGATGAATGATAGAGGTCATTGTAGTCAAAGGGAAAAGGCTACAAAGTGAGACGATGTTCACTTTTTAATAAGTTTTGCACACATATGTAAAAAATCAATTGTTCTATGACCTGAAGTAATGGAATACACTGGCACAGTGCCTGAGTGAATGCTGAAGAATATTCCATCTGTCCTTCCTTCTGAGAATGTACAGTATTAAGATGACTAAATAGATTTGCATGTCCGTACTAAACTTGGTCTGCCCTTGCCATCATAGGTGTGACTAGCCGTTTGCACACAAAGAAGCTGCCCGCAAGACTCACAGGGGTCTGAGGAAGGTTGCTTGGTTTGGTGCTTGCACCTGCCCGTGTGGCCTTCCTCCGTGCTCGGGCTGGTCCTAAAGGTTATCATCACGCACAGAGATCACAAGAAGGTTGCTAACGGACATTGGGTTACAAAGGGATTTAATCAGGATTTGGGGTAGCGAATTCCAGTATTTTGTACCCTCACCAACTTTGTAACAAGGCGGGCAGAACGCTTGCTAATCCCGCAGAAACAATTGGCTGCACTATTTATGCCATGCCCTCCCTGACTACATGTGTGGATGGGTGTAATGGTTTATCAAACACCTGGCCCTGTGTATTTCTGCTCCAGAATATGGTAAACCAAAGTCCTTGCTTTTCTTTTTAGATCTACAAGATCGGACAAGGTTACCCACTCAAAAGATGTAACACTTGTGAAGAACAATGCTTCGTCATCCACTGACTACTATCTGTCAGATACAAGTATCAACCATTGGTAAGAACTATACAAAGTAAATCTTGCACATGACGGGTGTGAACGCTCAATGTTGGACTAATAGTTGTAATATCTTGGCTGCACAGGGACATGTAAGGGGAGTTACCTTTAATAAACTCTATAAACTGGTTGAGGTGCTGTCATGGCGGTCTAAAGTGTACTTTTGCATTGAGGGAGCCCAAGTTTTGTTTTTTAATAAATTCTTGAGTTAAACTAACGTTTGCATGTTGATGGTCTCTAACTTGATCTGGTCTGTTCTAGCATGAGCAATGGAAATTGGCACTGTTTGGTGCCTGAAAACTGTTATTAAGACTCCATGCTGCCTTCCTTCTGAGGACTTGTCTTTTACTGTCTTGTGGGGTTCTTTCCATTAGGCTGTTCCTCAATGACATGGAGTATAGTTGTAGACCTGCATAACTGTTATAATAATCCTAAATTGAGTTTCTTCGTCCTAAGTTTAATTGTTGTTTCTATTTCAGTAAATGTCCTATAGAATGACACGCAGCAAAAACTCGAGAAAACAGAAATTGATACTTCTAATATAATTTCTGTAACATTTTAATCATGCAATGACATTACTTGGCAGAAATGGGAATACCTTTTAGGCACA
The DNA here is from genome assembly GCA_019512145.1 of Engystomops pustulosus. Classification (NCBI taxonomy): domain Eukaryota; kingdom Metazoa; phylum Chordata; class Amphibia; order Anura; family Leptodactylidae; genus Engystomops; species Engystomops pustulosus. Next base: position 66,694,773 of record CM033649.1, read on the forward strand.
GGTGAAAACCTAGTTTATCTTGTTAGTGTAACCCCTCTATTGTGTAGCCTATACAACTTTCCATGTTTGTCTACTTCTTAGGGGGTGGCTTTGTTCATTCTGGAAGTTAAAACTGACTTCTCATGCTGAAAGCTGTGTTGTGCACCACGAAAAGGGTTTCTCACCCTGCGCAAGTCCCTCCTTGTGCAGACCAACCTTCGTGCGTTGGCGAAGATCGACTTTAAGTTTCATCGACCACAACATCCACGTTTGGACATGGACGTTTCCAGACTGCAAGAAGAAAGACGGCCTTTCCATGGTATGATAACTCAACCTTAAATGCTCATAGCATTTATTACAGTAGAAAGTTTATGCTTTGGAGAAAATTCTGCAAAATGCTAATCTGGAAATTCATCTCTGGAGTAAATCTTAATCTGGAGGTTGTAAGTCCTCATTCAATGTAAAGCCATTATATATCCACTTTTGGTAACTTGCCCTTTTATATCAATGGATGTCCAACCCATTGTTGAAAGAGAGGAGTTCGATCACCTATCCTGTCAAACGCACACTCGGAATGTTGGTCCAGAAACAAGAACTTTGTGATCTGTGGGTTTCTTTGGTAGTTTGTGTATTAGTGGATGAAAATCTTGTCTGTCTTGCATTCCCTTTAGTGTAAGCAATTGGGCATGAACCTTTGAGCTTCCTGGGTCAGCATATGGTTGCCGTGGCTTTAGGATGAGTTCAATTCTTGCCTGACCTTCAGCAGTCATATTCTGTGTCTTAATTGTAAGTGTCTGGTTTACTCATCACATGGTTTTTGCTGACAGGGTACCCTCAAAAGACCGCCTGGCAAAGGAGGAAGCCTAAGTCTAAACAGATCTTGTCCCATTTACAATCGGGAAAATGTGCAGTTTTGTGCTTTTCAATAAAGTCTATAAAAAAAAAAATCACCAGGTTTTGGTGTCCTGCTGAAATTGGCGTACGTTTCCTGTCTATATATGCATTAAAACTCACACTGACCTCCATTCCAATCAAATGAACCTTATCCCCCAGTAACATATGTTGTAAAACCATGCCTTCAAACATCACATGGTGCACACCCACAACTACATGGGGTCTACTTATATTTATTGGCAACTGGACCTATGCTTGTTTCAGCCCAAAGAACCCAGTATGATTGCACCTAAGCAAGGTAATCTCTTCCATCACTGGACTCGGTCCTTGCCAAGCAGTGCATCTTGTGGGTCAGGAGAGCACTTCCAAAAGGCAGTTTGCTATTGGCTTTCTGGTGACTTAATAAATTAACTCCTGCCCTTACCAGGGCAGTACCTGTACTGACTAAAAATTAACACTCCACATAACGCCGCCAATATGCATTTCCTCCTATTTACAGAATTCATCAGGGGCACATCAGGTAGATGCATATAATGAGTTTCCGTCCTTGTGGTAGTTTTTTTTCCTTGGGTAAACTTGTAATGCTCAGGTGCAAGTCGCATCCCCCTAACTAGAAATCCCATCTACAGAACCCCGCTGTAATTTTTTGCTTTTGTCTTGACTTTTTTCAAATGAACCCCTTGCGGGACTTGCCCCACTTAAATATACAGCAGCATTTACAAGCAGTAGCGCCGTCCTCGGACTACAAGCCACGCACCCGTTCTGCGCAGAATGCAGAGTATTGGGACGAGGGCGCGCAGCTACAGGAGCTGTCGCCGAAGATTACCTTGTAGCGGAGGACCGAGGCTGCTGCGGTTTGTTAGTAGCCGCGACTTCTAGCCCAGTAGCTGCTTAAAGAAAATAGCATATACAAGCAATAAATTTTCAACAGGATAGCAGGGACGTGAGTATTAGCCCACAAAAGGGGCTTCTTCACGTCCCATTCATCACCTACCACCCTTCTACCTTTTATAGGTAAGATTGTGGGTTATGTTTAGAGATGAGCGAACATGCTCGTCCGAGCTTCGATGCTCGTTCAGCATTAAGTCCTCGAGACGGCTCGTTGCTCGACGAGTATTTCCCCGCTCGGATCCGAGCATTTAAATTAAAAAAACACAGTGAAAACAATGAATAATAAATAAAACGTGAAACACCGTGAACCCCGATCATTTAAGTGAAAAACCACAGTGCAAACACAGTGCGATGATTACATAATTTCTGCACATCTGCTTACTTGTCGGAAGATACCGCGCGGAACGGTGCGAACAAACTAGCAATGTAAGAACAATATATAGGTGTGAAGAAGACATTGCATGACACGGTGAGCAGGACGGGACACAAGTGGCAGCACAGGCACAAGGGAGCATCACGGAGACATGGGGCAGCGGCAGCACGGAGACAGGGGGCGCGGCAGCACGAGACATTGGGGCACGGAGACATTGGCAACGGGCCCTGATTTAATTCATCCACTGGAGTGCTGCTGCCTTCCTTGAATATCTATCTATCTATCTATCTATCTATCTATCTATCTATCTATTTTCTTGTGGGCTTGGATTTTATGGCTTTCACTGTGCACCCCAAACGAAATGTCTACTTTATTCTTTGAGTCAGTGCAATCATGGGGATACCAAATTTATATAGGTTTTGTAATGGTTTTTTACATTTAAAAATATTAAAAGCTTGTGTACAAAAAAATCTTAATTTTTTTTTAAACATTTTCAATGCTACCATTTTAAGGTGTGCAGCCTTGTGATCACTTTTTATTTAATTTTTTATATTTAGCAAAATGGCATAAGTGGATGCATGGTGGGCCATATTATTCTAATGGCAAAGCTCCTTATAGCAAAGGGGTGGAAATCCTTGAGCGCTCCCAGGCAAAGCTCCTTATAGCAAAGGGGTGGAAATCCTTGAGCGCTCCCACAACCACAAAGCTCTTAGACAAATTAGCAGAGCATTGAGCGTTTGAGCGGTTGGTGGCATTACGGAACCATTCTTTAACTAATTTTCAGGCAAACTGGGACGAGTGGTTAGCCCTATCCCCAACCCTTTCACCATGCAAGAAGGGCCTACCCGACTAAACTAAAAAAGGAAAATAGCTATAAAGGAACATATCAAGACAGTTCACATATAATTAATGGCCCAAGCCAAACTCTGTGTGGTGAAGATAGATTTAAAGAATTACAATGTTATTTCTATGCATAACTTGTGAAGACTGTTGTTGTCAAGGTTGCTAATATAAATAAAGCTTTAGTCAAACTTAAGTCATACTCAAGGTTGCTAATATAAATAAAGCTTTAGTCAAACTTAAGTCATACGTGTATTGTAAAGCGTCTGATGGATATACTGTAACTGACTATAAGTACCAGAATAGAGCTGTGAAGCACTGTTATAATATATACTACCATATAGTGACGAATTTGCAGGGAGACTTGTGAACGTTATTTTTGGCTCATAGTGACACACATATCCATTTCAAACAGCTAAGTGTCACAATTTATTGGGGGTTTGATTGAATTAGGCACAGTCTGACGATTTTTTTTTTTTTTAAAGATCCCATTCTCTCTGCCAGTGAAGCGCACTGTATGTCACGTGTGGTGTAATCTAATAAGTTTTTTTGTTCACATTAGTATCGAAACATTCAGCAATCCGCATTTCAGTTTGCTTTCTGCTTTCTTCTGCATGTTTCGTTCATAAAGACTTATCGATCAGGCCTAAAACTCAACTTTTATTCAATTAGTAAGAATTCTGACAAATTATTTATCACACTTATTACTTAAAATTCGCAGGTTTTAGGATCATTAGCCCCGATCCCCTGATGACGCTGGTTTTCCGGCGACTAGTACTGTTTGGCTTTTAAATTGACTTGTCTGAGGCTGTCTCACTAATGGGTCGCTGCAAAGACCCGCTTATGTATTTACAGGCTGAGTGAATACTCAGCATTATAAGTGCAGATAGGATAGATAGCAGCCTCAAACCTTCGAATTTTAAGTAATAAGTATGATAAATAATTTGTCAGAATTCTTACTAATTGAATAAAAGTTAAGTTTTAGGCCTGACCAATAAGGCTCTATTCTGTCTTAGAACAGTTTTGTAAATAGACTACTATATTGCCTTGGCAGTCCTAATAGGGCTATCTTTTGTGTTCTAAAAATTTAGTTAATAAAGAAATTTAAAAAAACCTGCCGGTGCTGCCTCCGCAAGCCATTCCCTATAGTGTCAGGGTCAATTATTGTGTGTTTTAGATGCTATCTTGCCTCACTCGATCACTTCAATGGGGTTCGTTATTTGAAACGAGCACTCGAGAATCGGAAAAAGTTCGACTCGAATAACGAGCACTCGAGCATTTTAGTGCTCACTCATCTCTAAATGGAGAGCGAGAAATGAGCGAAAAAAACCCTGCGTCCTTAAGGGGTTAAAAACGGATAAATAATGGATCTGTTTTCCCATAGATTTCAATGCACTTTCTCATTAGTATCCATTTTTACCTCTTCCATTAGACCTTCTGTTGTTTGAGCGGATAGTTAAAATAAAAAAAAAATGGATGGCTATGAAATAATGAAGAAGGGGAACTAACTGAAATTATTGGAAAGCAAAATTCCAATTTTTTAAAAACAGATCATTTTATGGTATCCTTTAAAATACTTTGCTCTGAATGTGTCAATCCAGACATCTGTTTAAATAGCAGTCCGTTATTACAAAAACTGAAGAAAAAAAAATGCAGATGAGAACTATACCTTAGGCTATATTCACACTAACGTATGGGGGACGTATATACGGCCATACCGTACCGGCACACGTGCGGCACCGTACCGTTCCGTACCCGGGAAAAAGATAGGACCTGTCCTATCTTTTCCCGTAATACGGCGCCGTGCGCCATAGGTTGCTATGGAGAGGGGCGGGGGTGAGCTGCGCTCACCTCCTCCTCCTCTCCCCATACACTGCCGTTGCCCGCTACGGTACGGTACGGGCGGGCAACGGTAGTGTGAATATAGCCTAAGGCTGCGTTAATACACACAATACAACAACTGAGAAGAGATTTGCCCAATTATATTGCCTTCAAAGGGGTTATGCGGGTGTTAAAATTACTTAGGGCCAGGCTGAGGCGGGCTATTTAAAAATAATAAACGTGTACTTACCTCGTCAGGCACTGCTGATGTCCCGCGCCGCTGTCCATTTCCTCTGTGCGCCGTTGATTGCAAGGGCCCACAGGGAGCTTCCGGCCGGCTTACAGCGCTGAGAGATAGGGACGGGAAGTTCCCTGTACACGGCTTCTGTGCCCCAGTAAACAAACAGGGGCATGGATCAAACGGACCGCGGCGCCGGAGGAGGTAAGTACATGTTTATTATTTTTAAAGGAAACCTACCATTTAGAATGGTCGGTGTAAGCTGTAAGTACCGAGCACCAGCTCAGGGTGAGCTGGTGCCGGTACTTACTTTCGTTAGTGTTATAAACCGCGATACCGCGGTTTATAACCAGACATCTGTTTAAATAGCAGTCCGTTATTACAAAAACTGAAAAAAAAAAAAAATGCAGATGAGAACTATACCTTAGGCTGCGTTAATACACACAATACAACAACTGAGAAGAGATTTGCCCAATTATATTGCCTTCAAAGGGGTTATGTGGGTGTTAAAATTACTTAGGGCCAGGCTGAGGTGGGCTATTTCAAAATAATAAACGTGTACTTACCTCGTCGGGCGCTGCTGATGTCCCGCGCCACTGTCCATTTCCTCTGTGCGCCATTGATTACAAGGGCCCACAGGGAGCTTCCGGCCAGCTTACAACGCTGAGAGATAGGGACGGGAAGTTAACAAACAGGGGCATGGATCTAACGGACCACGGGCCCGGAGGAGGTAAGTACATGTTTATTATTTTTAAATAGCCCACCCCAGCCCTAAGTAATTTTTTATAACCGGATAACCCCTTTAACGGTTTGTAAACCAAGCATACTTAGATGCTGGTGTGTGCCCCCTGACAGGACCTGCTCTTCTTTTAGCTTCTTATGCGCTGAAGAGCATCGGAACGCATTGGAGTTCACCAAGCCGACACTTTATTTTTTTTAAATGCGGCGGTTTTTACGAATCCGTCGAGTTTTCGTTCGGCCACGCCCCCCGATTTCCGTAGCGTGCATGCCAGCGCCGATGCGCCACAATCCGATTGCGTGTGCCAAAAACCCGGGGCAATACAGGGAAAATCGACGCAAATTGGAAATATTCGGGTAACACGTCGGGAAAACGCGAATCGGGCCCTTAGTAAATGACCCCCATTGTACTTCAAATTTGTTTAAAATTTTGGACGATATCTTTTGTGTTTAGTTATGAAAAAAACTGAAATTTGGCCAAAATTTCGAAGGATTCTCTATTTTCAAAGTTCTAAATTCTCAACTTTTGACGCAGATAGTCAAATTATATATGCCCTATAAAAAAAGAAAAAGATAGA
>CM033649.1:66701159-66836444 GCA_019512145.1 Engystomops pustulosus
TAGATTTGTATTTAGGACACAAAATATTTTAATTATTAATTTATCACACTTAACCCCTTAACCAACGCCTGCGCCGTAGCTCTACGCGCATAGGTATAAAGGGAGTATGAAGAGTGCTCACGGGGCTGAAGTCCTCTCATACAGAGGTGGGGTTTTTTGCATTTTGCACAAACCCCCCACCTATAATACCCGCGGTCGTGCTTGCACCGATCGCGGCTATTACCCTCTAACGCCGCCGCAAAGTCGCGGGCGGCGTTAAATAACAGCCGGCAGCGCGCGGGCGCCGCCATCTTTTTTCGATCGCCCACGCCCCCGAACGCATCGGGGGGCGGGCTGTCGTTACCATGGTATCCTCGGGTCCTTCTCTTGACACGAGGCTACTGGTTTATTTATGCAGGTTCGTTACATGAGCCAGTGCTCATTGTAATGTAAGACCTTCGAAACGCCTATATTGCAATACTGTAGTATGCAGTATTGGTAGGAGCGCTCTGATCATCTAGGGTTATGTATCACCCTAGATTTTCTAAAAAATAGTGAAAAAAAAAGAAAAAAAGTTTAAAAAATAACAAAATTATAATATTAAAAAAGGTTTCAAATCACACCCCCCTTTCCCTAGAACTGAATAAACATAACAAACCGTAAAAATAACAGACATATTAGGTATCGCCATCGCCGCGTCCCAAAATGCCCGATCTATCAAATATAAAAACGGTTTCGGCCGCGGTTGACCTCGAGGCGGGAAATGTCGCCCAAATGTCCCTCGAAATGGCGAACTTGTTAACAACTTTTACATAACAGAAAAAATGAAATAAAAATGATCAAATGTCGCCACAGACTCAATGGTTAGCATGAAACGTAGTCTCTCATTTCGCAAAAAATGACCCCTCACACTTTTCCGTGCGCCAAAGTATTAAAAAGTTATTAGCGTCAGAAAATGGCAAAATTAAAAATTTTTTATTCTTTTTTTACACATTCGTTTAATTTTTGAAAATGTATTAAAACACAATAAAACCTATCTAATTTGTATCACCGCTTCGCACCGAACCAAAGAATAAGTAGCGTGTTTTTGGAGCGAAGAGTGAAAGTCGTAAAACCTGAGCCCACAAGAACTACGCACGTGCGGTTTTTTTTCAATTTTCCACATTTGGAATTTTTTTCAGCTTCGCAGTACACGGCATGTTAAAATAAATGACATTACGGGAAAGTAAAATTTTTTACGCACAACAAAATCCCTCACCAGGTCTGTACACGTAAAAAAATGAAAAGTTATGGATTTTTGAAGTTGATATCGAGAAATACCGGAAAACCCTCCGTCCTGTTTTTAAAGAAGGCCAGGCGAAGCTGGACACGACAATACAAGCATTCTCAGAGTGCTAATCAAATGTTAACACAACAGTTAATTCAACATATAGCTCCAAAAGGTAAGTCCATATAATCGTCACACCAAAAACGATAGTATTGTTTGGAGCAAAGGTATATCACTGTAATTGTTTTAATTTTATACACTATCTTGGGGTCTCTCCCTCCATCTCAGTCTGTTATTTGGATTTACATGGTATGTACACTAATACTACTGATACCATATTATTTGTATATTGTATTAACATTTAAACTGTGTTATACCTTTGTTCCAAACATACAATTCTTTTTGTATGGGGTTGTATCTAGTTTAGGGAGGCTGTAATATATATTATTTATTATAGGCGGACGATCTAGTTTCTAGGGAGGCTGTATGAGTTATCACAACGTGTTGTATATTTTATTATTAGGCGGCTGTAATGTAGTTAATGCTGGGTACTGTATATAGGTTCGTTTGAGGAGGCTATATATAGTTATTGCTGGGGAGCCTGTATTAGTGGATTGCTGGGGGAGCTGTATATAGTGATTGGGGCATCTTAGATAGTGATTGGCTGGGGGAGCAAGTATATAGTGATTGCCTGGGGAGCTGTATATATGATTACTGGGGGGGGCTGTATACAGTGATGACTGGGGACCTGTATATAGTAATTCTGGTGAGCTGTATATAGTGATTGCTTGGGAGCTTGTATATTAGTATTGCTGGGGAGCTTGTACATAGTGGCTTGGTGGGGTGAGCTGTATATAGCTGATTACAGGGGGATGCTATAGTGATTACTGGGGTCTGTATATGTGATTGCTGGGGGGGCTGTATATAGTGGATTACTGGGGAGGCTGTGTAATAGTTATTTGCTGGGGAGCAGTAATAGCGATTACTGTTCCCTGGTCTTGACTAGATTCAATGAGGACCCCACCCAGGGCAACCCACCAACCTAATCCCCGGCCCTGGTTGACGCAACGTAATTAATCTCCTTTTTTCTGTTGTCATGCGTTTGAAAATTGCAAGTGTTAACGCCTGTTATGGCTTCATCAACTGCCCCTGTAAGAACTGACTGTCAGGAGGTCTTTTCTATCTTCATCAGCCATGAGTCGGAGCCCACAAGTAATGCTCATATATGGAGATCTCAGCCTACAGACATGTACGGTAGTACAGTGCAGCCAGCTGTACCCTCACATCATTGACATGTCCTATTCCTTATGAATAAAAGCTAGAACTAGAGGAGGAAAAAAAGTGGTAGTGGGCGTGTCTGCTCGGTGCGTCCATATTAGTCAAGCGCAGCCGCGTCACTCTCTCTTCTGTCCGTTCGGAGACAGGATGTTAGAAAAGGCCTGAGGCCTGTTGGGAATCTGTGTTTTATAGCGTCATCCTTTCACAGCTCATGTCTTACACCTGCCCGCACAAGGGTACTGGCGCCCGCTGCTCGCACCCTCTTGTTGCCCGTCATCTCGGTCTTATCTCCGGTTGTGCGGTGCTTGCGGCCTGTGTCTGTCCCGCAGCCTGTGCCGGGCCTGTTACAACGCCGGACTTATCTAGGCCTGTGGCCCTAACATTGACACGGGCTTGCTGTCTACCTAGGCTCTCCCCGGCATGTTTCGGCCTTTGTCCTCTCTTCTTCTCCGCTGCGTGACATCGGCCGGGATGACGTCAGAGTGTTTACTGCCGGGTTCTGTGTTGGGAAAAGGAAAACACCATCCGCGTCAGTTCAGAGGGAGCCTGCATTCTTCTGTACTCTGTTTATATAGGGTCTAACAGCATGATCACTCATTCTTACATTTTGTCTCTGCTAGACAGCAGGAAGAGAACAGATGTACCACACTCCCCACACACTGTGTGTGCAGGCCCCTCACCCAGTGTCAGTCTATGGGATACTCTATCCCTTGATCCATATTCTGATTTGTGGAATGCCGTAAAGGGGATTTCCTGTGGAGAAAGTTAGGCCCTAACTTCTTATTGCTGGGAGACTACTCTCACATATGAAAACTGAGGGGGGTGTTGGTAATCTGTACAGCCTGGTCTGTCCCATCCAGCTTCTCTGCTCATCCCTCCTGTTTTTTGTGGTCTGTGGGGTCTTTGTCACTGACACCTGCTTACCTTGTTTTTGTGGGAAATCTTTTTTAACACTTAATGCTTTCATGAGGTGTACTTGCTCTGTAGGGTCTAATGATCTGTCAAAAGGCTTAATGGGGGGGTCAGGGTGGCTTTTTAATTGTACTGATTTTTCTCAGATGTGATGACCTAAAATTTAATTTCCAATTTTTTTTTTTTCCTTTAGGTTCTCACAGAAAGTTCTCTGCTCCCAGGCACGGCTCCCTGGGCGTTCCTGGCCACGCAAGCCGCAGCAAGAGACAATCGTGGCAAGGTCAAGAGCTTCCCTAGGATGACCAAGCAAACCATGCATCTGACTGCCTTTCCTGGGTTACAAGGCCGGCATGACCCATTTTGTTAAAAAGAGAATGGACAGACCTGGCTCAAGTAAGTGTGTACTGTAGAGCAGGTGGTTATCCTTAGGTGTTGACTATTGGAGTAACGTAACGGGGCTTAGATGCCATAAGCATTGTCATTCTAGATATCAGCATCATTATACTATGAGGCGAGTTTAAGGTGGAAGTCCACAGTGAAATGGCTCCTAAATGTCCTTCCCTCTACTTGGTATTTAAGTATAATCTGCCCTGATTTTTTTTTAGGTTTGGTACATGGTAGCCTTTTTGTTTGGTCCACTTGATAATTTGATCTACCTGTTTAAAAGGGCTCAGCGTGACTTGAACCTCTTTCGACGGGCGACTGATTGACATCCAAGTGTTGCTGTGCTGAATTTCGAATTCTCTGGACTGTACCTCTAAATGATTATTTTTTTTAAACGGCTTAAAACTAATTTTATGCCGACACTGTCAGGAATTAGTAGGGTCTGTCTTGTTTTTGACAGTGTCTTGTAGTATTGTCATGTTATCCCATTTTCAAGCTGCCAAACCTGATACTTCTGGTGTTGTCAATATGATCAATAGCCCTTTGTTGTCACCTTGGCAAAATACAATAGGAAACATGCTTTTTTTTTTTTCGCAGGGGATTCAACTTGTAGAAAGACTTAGTTTTTAAAGCAGGTCTATTCCTGCCTGAGTTTAGTTCTGGCTGTTGGGCCATAGAAACATAGTGGATGTGAAGCTATATTAACAGTACATTAATGCTTGTCTAGTAATATACACAAGGCAGTTTCTAGTAACTATTTACTTTTTACATTCCTTTCTCAAGGTTAACAAAGGAAGTTGTGGAAGCGTGACTGTTGTGGAGACCCCTCCTATGGTCATTGTTGGAATTGTGGGAACTCCAGACCCACGTGGTCCTCCGCAGTTTCAGGCAATCTTTGCTGAACACATCAGTGATGATTGCAAAGAGGCTTCTTCTACAAGATCTGGTAAGGGGCTGCTGCTTAGTTGGGGGATGTTGTGGAAAAGGCCAATCCAAAACTTGGGAACCACTAGCGTGAATTTTCTATATTTTTAATTCATGTTTGGTTGGTTTAAATATGTCGGAATAGCATGGAGGTAGCTCCGCTCGCTTCTGGCCTTGCTTGCTTTGCCTGATGACTCCAGCTCCGCTTGCTGGCTAAATCTCCTTTGAGCCATGCCATGAGCCAAAATCTGGAAATGTTTTTGGTGCTCTCCGCTCTTGTCCTCATTGGGCATGAATAGGGTCCACTCCAACTGCATGATCTGCCATTCAGTAGCAAATCCAGAAAAGGCCCCCTTCAACGCAAGTACTGCAAGAGTGGCAGAATGAAGAGGCAAGACACGCTGTAGAAGGATTTTGCAAGCATAAGAAATACTGCCAAGTCACAGATTCATGCCCACACTCAGGTAGGTGGTGATCATTTTATCATGAGACTTAACACTAGTTAGCTCATCTGGCTATACTTTATTTAAAAATGAAGTTTAAACATCTGTTTAAAGTGCATATGTGGATTGTACTTCTTTAAATGCAAATAATAATCTGCTATGACTTGAGACAATAAGGTTCTGGACTTGAAATAATTAGTTATCCACCACATTAGATGTTTACAATTTTTGGCCCGATTATGACTGTTGATCTGTACATGGAGCTGGTTTTACAGCTGTAGACAGTGTCATGCCCCCTTAACATCTGGCTTGCATATGCTTAATGGTGGTCTGCATGTACATGAGTATTAAACTTTGTAACCTACATCCTAGCATTGGTATGAAAACTACATAGAAGGAAAATGCTAGGATCACTGGCACCTTGGGTGGGGGTAAAAAAAAAAAAGCAAACTGAATGAATGAGACCTCCGACGGGCGGACAAGATGATTGTGCTTGCAATCTATTGTTGAATGTCGTTTTTTTCTGACTTGTCTCCAGTTTGTCTTGTGTTTTGATCCTTGGCGACCTTTTTTTGCGTGTCTTTTAAAATGTACTTCGTCTTTAGATGCGTCTGCCCCCCTGCGTCATAAGAAACTCATCTTATGGAGATCCAAGTGAATGGAGGGACAATTTGCTTAGAAGATGACTGGCTCGTGAGAAGCTGGAGCAGCAGGTTGCAGTGTCTGGCTCATTTGTCAGGATGAATGATAGAGGTCATTGTAGTCAAAGGGAAAAGGCTACAAAGTGAGACGATGTTCACTTTTTAATAAGTTTTGCACACATATGTAAAAAATCAATTGTTCTATGACCTGAAGTAATGGAATACACTGGCACAGTGCCTGAGTGAATGCTGAAGAATATTCCATCTGTCCTTCCTTCTGAGAATGTACAGTATTAAGATGACTAAATAGATTTGCATGTCCGTACTAAACTTGGTCTGCCCTTGCCATCATAGGTGTGACTAGCCGTTTGCACACAAAGAAGCTGCCCGCAAGACTCACAGGGGTCTGAGGAAGGTTGCTTGGTTTGGTGCTTGCACCTGCCCGTGTGGCCTTCCTCCGTGCTCGGGCTGGTCCTAAAGGTTATCATCACGCACAGAGATCACAAGAAGGTTGCTAACGGACATTGGGTTACAAAGGGATTTAATCAGGATTTGGGGTAGCGAATTCCAGTATTTTGTACCCTCACCAACTTTGTAACAAGGCGGGCAGAACGCTTGCTAATCCCGCAGAAACAATTGGCTGCACTATTTATGCCATGCCCTCCCTGACTACATGTGTGGATGGGTGTAATGGTTTATCAAACACCTGGCCCTGTGTATTTCTGCTCCAGAATATGGTAAACCAAAGTCCTTGCTTTTCTTTTTAGATCTACAAGATCGGACAAGGTTACCCACTCAAAAGATGTAACACTTGTGAAGAACAATGCTTCGTCATCCACTGACTACTATCTGTCAGATACAAGTATCAACCATTGGTAAGAACTATACAAAGTAAATCTTGCACATGACGGGTGTGAACGCTCAATGTTGGACTAATAGTTGTAATATCTTGGCTGCACAGGGACATGTAAGGGGAGTTACCTTTAATAAACTCTATAAACTGGTTGAGGTGCTGTCATGGCGGTCTAAAGTGTACTTTTGCATTGAGGGAGCCCAAGTTTTGTTTTTTAATAAATTCTTGAGTTAAACTAACGTTTGCATGTTGATGGTCTCTAACTTGATCTGGTCTGTTCTAGCATGAGCAATGGAAATTGGCACTGTTTGGTGCCTGAAAACTGTTATTAAGACTCCATGCTGCCTTCCTTCTGAGGACTTGTCTTTTACTGTCTTGTGGGGTTCTTTCCATTAGGCTGTTCCTCAATGACATGGAGTATAGTTGTAGACCTGCATAACTGTTATAATAATCCTAAATTGAGTTTCTTCGTCCTAAGTTTAATTGTTGTTTCTATTTCAGTAAATGTCCTATAGAATGACACGCAGCAAAAACTCGAGAAAACAGAAATTGATACTTCTAATATAATTTCTGTAACATTTTAATCATGCAATGACATTACTTGGCAGAAATGGGAATACCTTTTAGGCACAGGTGAAAACCTAGTTTATCTTGTTAGTGTAACCCCTCTATTGTGTAGCCTATACAACTTTCCATGTTTGTCTACTTCTTAGGGGGTGGCTTTGTTCATTCTGGAAGTTAAAACTGACTTCTCATGCTGAAAGCTGTGTTGTGCACCACGAAAAGGGTTTCTCACCCTGCGCAAGTCCCTCCTTGTGCAGACCAACCTTCGTGCGTTGGCGAAGATCGACTTTAAGTTTCATCGACCACAACATCCACGTTTGGACATGGACGTTTCCAGACTGCAAGAAGAAAGACGGCCTTTCCATGGTATGATAACTCAACCTTAAATGCTCATAGCATTTATTACAGTAGAAAGTTTATGCTTTGGAGAAAATTCTGCAAAATGCTAATCTGGAAATTCATCTCTGGAGTAAATCTTAATCTGGAGGTTGTAAGTCCTCATTCAATGTAAAGCCATTATATATCCACTTTTGGTAACTTGCCCTTTTATATCAATGGATGTCCAACCCATTGTTGAAAGAGAGGAGTTCGATCACCTATCCTGTCAAACGCACACTCGGAATGTTGGTCCAGAAACAAGAACTTTGTGATCTGTGGGTTTCTTTGGTAGTTTGTGTATTAGTGGATGAAAATCTTGTCTGTCTTGCATTCCCTTTAGTGTAAGCAATTGGGCATGAACCTTTGAGCTTCCTGGGTCAGCATATGGTTGCCGTGGCTTTAGGATGAGTTCAATTCTTGCCTGACCTTCAGCAGTCATATTCTGTGTCTTAATTGTAAGTGTCTGGTTTACTCATCACATGGTTTTTGCTGACAGGGTACCCTCAAAAGACCGCCTGGCAAAGGAGGAAGCCTAAGTCTAAACAGATCTTGTCCCATTTACAATCGGGAAAATGTGCAGTTTTGTGCTTTTCAATAAAGTCTATAAAAAAAAAAATCACCAGGTTTTGGTGTCCTGCTGAAATTGGCGTACGTTTCCTGTCTATATATGCATTAAAACTCACACTGACCTCCATTCCAATCAAATGAACCTTATCCCCCAGTAACATATGTTGTAAAACCATGCCTTCAAACATCACATGGTGCACACCCACAACTACATGGGGTCTACTTATATTTATTGGCAACTGGACCTATGCTTGTTTCAGCCCAAAGAACCCAGTATGATTGCACCTAAGCAAGGTAATCTCTTCCATCACTGGACTCGGTCCTTGCCAAGCAGTGCATCTTGTGGGTCAGGAGAGCACTTCCAAAAGGCAGTTTGCTATTGGCTTTCTGGTGACTTAATAAATTAACTCCTGCCCTTACCAGGGCAGTACCTGTACTGACTAAAAATTAACACTCCACATAACGCCGCCAATATGCATTTCCTCCTATTTACAGAATTCATCAGGGGCACATCAGGTAGATGCATATAATGAGTTTCCGTCCTTGTGGTAGTTTTTTTTCCTTGGGTAAACTTGTAATGCTCAGGTGCAAGTCGCATCCCCCTAACTAGAAATCCCATCTACAGAACCCCGCTGTAATTTTTTGCTTTTGTCTTGACTTTTTTCAAATGAACCCCTTGCGGGACTTGCCCCACTTAAATATACAGCAGCATTTACAAGCAGTAGCGCCGTCCTCGGACTACAAGCCACGCACCCGTTCTGCGCAGAATGCAGAGTATTGGGACGAGGGCGCGCAGCTACAGGAGCTGTCGCCGAAGATTACCTTGTAGCGGAGGACCGAGGCTGCTGCGGTTTGTTAGTAGCCGCGACTTCTAGCCCAGTAGCTGCTTAAAGAAAATAGCATATACAAGCAATAAATTTTCAACAGGATAGCAGGGACGTGAGTATTAGCCCACAAAAGGGGCTTCTTCACGTCCCATTCATCACCTACCACCCTTCTACCTTTTATAGGTAAGATTGTGGGTTATGTTTAGAGATGAGCGAACATGCTCGTCCGAGCTTCGATGCTCGTTCAGCATTAAGTCCTCGAGACGGCTCGTTGCTCGACGAGTATTTCCCCGCTCGGATCCGAGCATTTAAATTAAAAAAACACAGTGAAAACAATGAATAATAAATAAAACGTGAAACACCGTGAACCCCGATCATTTAAGTGAAAAACCACAGTGCAAACACAGTGCGATGATTACATAATTTCTGCACATCTGCTTACTTGTCGGAAGATACCGCGCGGAACGGTGCGAACAAACTAGCAATGTAAGAACAATATATAGGTGTGAAGAAGACATTGCATGACACGGTGAGCAGGACGGGACACAAGTGGCAGCACAGGCACAAGGGAGCATCACGGAGACATGGGGCAGCGGCAGCACGGAGACAGGGGGCGCGGCAGCACGAGACATTGGGGCACGGAGACATTGGCAACGGGGCAGATAGTCAAATTATATATGCCCTATAAAAAAAGAAAAAGATAGATGTGTATTTAGGACAACAAAATATTTTATTATTAAATATTATCACACTTAAAAACACTTAAAGAGCCAGCGAAGCTGGACACGACAATACAAAGTCCATTCTCAAGTCCTGCCATGCGTTAACAAGTCCTTCAAGGGCCTTAACAAGTCCTTCCTGTCCTTAAAAACTGCCCGGGCCTTAACAAGTCTTGAGTGGGCCATAGCAAGTCCATCACAGAACTTAACAAGCCCTTCTCGGGCCTTAACAAGTCCTGCCTCAGGCCTTAACAAGTCCTGCAAGTGCCTTAACAAGTCCTGCAAGTGCCTTAACAAGTCATTCCTAAACCTTAGCAAGACCTTCCAAAGTCTTAGCAACTCCTGTCCGGGCCTTGACCCCTTAACACTCTGCGCCGTAGCTCTACGGCGCAGAGGTATAAGGGATGTATGAAGAGGGCTCACAGACTGAGTGAGCTAATAACCGCGGTCGGTGCTTGCAACGCGCGGGCGCCGCCATCTTTTTTCCGATCGCCATGCCCCAGAATGTCATCGGGGGGCGGCGATCGGTTACCATGGTAGCCTCGGGTCTTCTTTTGACACGAGGCTACATGGCTTATGCAGGTTCGTTACAATGAGCCAGTGGCTCATTGTAATGTATGACCTGCAAAAATGCCATATATTGCAATACTGTAGTATTGCAGTATATGGTAGGAGCGATCTGACCATCTAGGGTTAATGTACCCTAGATGGTTTAAAAAATAGTGAAAAAAAAAAGTTTAAAAAATAATAAAAATTAATAAAATATTAAAAGTTCAAATCACCCCCCCTTTCCCTAGAACGGATATAAAACATAACAAACAGTAAAAATCACAGACATATTAGGAATCGCTGCGTCCCAAAATGCCCGATCTATCAAAATATATCAAAATGTCCCGGGCCAAAACACGTCCTTCCCGGGCCTTATCAAGTCCTTACCTGGCCTTAACACGTCTTGACTGGGCTTTAAAAAGTCCTTCCCGGGTCTTAGCAGGTCCTATGCGGTACCTTAAAAAGTCCTGCAAGGGCCTTAACAAATCCTTCCCGAGCGTTAACAAGACTTGCCCTGGCCTTAACAAGTCGTGCCCTATCCTTAACACGTCCTGCCCAGGCCTTAGCATTTCCTTCCCGCGCTAAAACAAGTCCTTCCCTGGCCTTAACAAGTCCTGCTCGGCCCTTAACAAGTCCTTCTTGGGCCTTAAATTTCCTGCTTGGACTGTAAAAAGCCCTTTCTGGGGCTTAAGTAGTCCTGCCATGCGTTAACAAGTCCTTCAAGGGCCTTAACAAGTCCTTCCCGAAGAGTGAAAGTCGTAAAAACTGAGCCCACAAGAACGTGACGCACGTGCGGTTTTTTTTCAATTTTTCCACATTTGGAATTTTTTTTCAGCTTCGCAGTACACGGCATGTTAAAATAAATAACATTACGGGAAAGTAAAATTTGTTACGCACAAAATAAGCCCTCACACAGGTCTGTACACGTAAAAATGAAAAAGTTATGGATTTTTGAAGTTGGAGAGCGAGAAATGAGCCGGAAAACCCTCCGTCCTTAAGGGTTTTTAAAGAGCCAGCGAAGCTGGACACGACAATACAAAGTCCATTCTCACTGGCCTTCTTTAAAAACAGGACGGAGGAGTTTTCCGGTATTTCCTCGTTCAACTTCAAAAATCCATAACTTTTCATTTTTTACGTGTACAGACCTGTGTGAGGGTTTTTTGTGCGTAAAAAATTTTACTTTCCCGTAATGTATTTATTTTAACATGCCGTGTACTGCGAAGCTGAAAAAAATTCCAAATGTGGAAAATTGAAAAAAAACCGCACGTGCGTCACGTTCTTGTGGGCTCAGTTTTACGACTTCACTCTTCGCTCCAAATAACACGCCTACTTTATTCTTTGGTTCGGTGCGAATGCGGTGATACAAATTTAATAGGTTTTATTGTGTTTTAAACATTTTCAAAATTACAACGAATGTGTAAAAAAAGAAAAAAAATTTAATTTTGCCATTTTCTGACGCTAATAACTTTTTATACTTTGGCGCACGAAAAGTGTGAGGGGTCATTTTTTGCGAAATGAGAGCACGTTTCATTGCTACCATTTTGAGGTCTTGGCGACATTTTGATCATTTTTATTTCATTTTTTTGTTATGTAAAAGTGTTAAAAGTTCGCCATTTCGACATTTGGGCGCATTCCCGCCTCGGAGGTCACCGGCCGGCCGAACCGTTTTTATATTTGATAGATCGGTGCATTTTGGGACGCGTGGCGATACCTAATATGTCTGTATTTTTACGTTTGTTATGTTTTATATCCGTTCTAGGGAAAGGGGGGGTGATTTGAACTTTTGTTAATATTTATTAATTTTTTATTTTTTAAACTTTTTTTTTTCTTTTTTTTTTCACTATTTTTTAGAATCTAGGGTGATACATAACCCTAATGATCGATCGCTCCTACCATATACTGCAATACTACAGTATTGCAATTATAGGGCGTTTTCGAGTCTTACATTACAATGAGCACGGCTCATTGTAACGAACCTGCTATAAACCAGTAGCCTCGTGTCAAGAGAAGACCCGAGGCTACCATGGTAACCGATCGCCGCCCCCCGATGACGTTCGGGGGCGTGGGCGATCGAAAAAAAGATGGCGGCGCCCGCGCAGCTGCCGTTCTTTTAAACGCCGCCCGCGACTTTGCGGGCGGCGTTAGAGGGTAATAGCCGCGATCGCGTGCAAGCAACCGACCGCGGGTATTATAGGTGGGGGGTTTGTGCAAAATGCAAAAAACCCCCACCTCTGTATGAGAGGACTCAGCCCCGTGAGGCCTCTTCATACTTCCCTTATACCTATGCGCCGTAGAGCTACGGCGCAGAGCGTTAAGGGGTTAAGTGTGATAATATTAATAATTAAAATATTTTGTTGTCCTAAATACAATCTATCTTTTTCTTTTTTTATAGGCATATATAATTTGACTTATCTGCGTCAAATAAGTTGAGAATTAGAACTTTGAAAATAGAGAATCCTTCGAATTTTGGCCAAATTCAGTTTTTTTCATAACTAAACACAAAAGTATATCGCCAAAATTTTAAACAAATTTGTAAGTACAATGGGGGTATTTACTAGGGCCGTATTCGCTTTCCCCCGACGTGGTTACCCGAATATTTCCAATTTGACGTCGATGTTTCCCTGTATTGCCCGGGTTTTTGGCACACGCAATCGGATTTGGGCGCATCGGCGCTGGCATGCACGCTACGGAAATCGGGGGGTCGTGGCCGAACGAAAACTCGACGATTCGTAAAAACCGACCGCCATTAAAAAAAATAAAGTGTCGGCTTGGTGAAACTCCAATGCGTTCGATGCTCTTCAGCGCATAAGAAGCTAAAAGAAGAGCAGGTCCTGACAGGGGGCACACACCAGCATCTAAGTATGCCTTGGTTTACAAACCGTTAAGGGGTTATCCGTTATTAAAAATAATTAGGGCGGGCTGCGGGGTGGGCATTTAAAAATAATAAATGTACTTACCTCCTCCGGGCCCGTGTCCGTTAGTCCATGCCCTGTTTGTAACTTCCGTCCCTACTCTCAGCTGTTGTAAGCTGGCCGGAAGCTCCCGTGGGCCCTTGTATCAATGGGCACTACGAGGAAATTGGACAGTGGCGCGGGATCATCAGCAGCGCCCGACGAAGGGTAAGTACACGTTTATTATTTGTGAAAAAGCCCACCTCAGGCCTGGCAAGTAATTTTAAACACCACATAACCCTTTGAAGGCAATATAATTGGGCAATTCTTCTCAGTTGTTGTATGTGTGTATTAACGCAGCCTAAGGTATAGTTCTCATCTGCATTTTTTTTTTTCAGTTTTGTAATAACGGACTGCTATTTAACATGATGTCTGGATTGACACATTCAGAGCAAATATTTTAAAGGATACCATAAAATGATCTGTTTTTAAAAATTGGAATTTTGCTTTCCAAATTAATTCAGTAGTTCCCTCTCTTCATTATTTCATAGACATCCATTTTTTTTTTTATTTTAACTCACGCTCAAACACAGAAGGTCTAATGGAAGAGGTAAAATGGATTAATAGAGAAAGTGCATTGAAATCTATGGGAAAACAGATCCATTATTTATCCGGTTTTAACAACCTAAGACGCAGGGTTTTTTTCGCTCATTTTCGCTCTTCACCTTCAAAATCCCTAACTTTTTCATTGTTACGGGTACAGACCTGTGTGAGGGCTTATTTTGTGCGTAACAAATTTACTTCCTGTAATGTTATTTATTTTAACAAGCCATGTACTGCGAATCGGAAAAAATTTCCAAATGTGGAAAAAAATAGAAAAAAAAAAACGCAAGTGCTCACGTTCTTGTGGGCTCAGTTTTTACGACTTTGACTGTGCACTCCAAATAACACCTCAACTTTATTCTTTGGTTCGAAGATACCAAATTTATACAGGTTTTATTGCATTTTAATAGATTTTTCAAAGATTAAACGAATGTGTACAAAAAAGAAAAATGACGTCAAATAACTTTTTTCATACTTCAGTTTTACAAACTCAGCTGTAAATACTAAGCGGGTCTTTGCAGAGACCCTTATGTGAGGAAGCTCAGACAAGTCAATTAAAAGACAAACAGTACTAGTCGCCGGAGAAACCAGCGTCATCAGGGATCGGGGCAATGATCCAAACCTGCCGAATTTTAAGTAATAAGTGTGATAAATAATTTGTCAGAATTCTTACTAATTGAATAAAAGTTGAGTTTTAGGCCTGCGATAAGTCTGTATGAAATGAAAAACGCAGAAGAAAGAAAGCAGAAAGCAAACTGAAATGCGGATTGCTGAATTGTTTCGGATACTAAGTGAACAAAAAACTTATTAGATTACACCACCCGTGACATACAGTGCGCTTCACTGGCAGAGAGAATGTGGATTGGGATTTCTGGAGACTAGTTGCTAAACAGGAGCAGGCAGACTAAGCTAGAGAAATGCAATTGGATTTTCACCACTGACAGCGCACAAAAGGATTTTGTGCTGTGACCTTCACTTTCACTTAAAAAAAAAAAAAAATCGTACAGACTGTGCCTAATTCAATCAACCCCAATAAATTGTGACACTAGCTGTTTGAAAATGGATATGTGGTCACTATGAGCCAAAAATAACGTTCACAAGTCTCCCTGCAAATTCGTCACTATATGGTAGTATATATTATAACGAGTGCTTCACAGCTCTATTCTGGTATTATAGTCAGTTACAGTATATCCATGAGCTCTTACAATACACGTATGACTTAAGTTTGACCTAAAGCTTTATTATATAGCCAACCTTGACAAACATCTTCACAAGTTATGGCACATAGAAAGAACATTGTAATTCTTTAAATCTATCTTCACCACACAGAGTTGGCTTGGGCCATTAATTATATGTGAACTGTCCTTGATATGTTCCTTTATAGCTATTTTCCTTTTTTAGTTTAGTCGGGTAGGCCTTCTTGCATGGTGAAGGGTTGGGGATAGGGCAAACCACTCGTCCCAGTTTGCCTGAAAATTAGTTACATGAATGGTTCCGTAATGCGCACCAAACGCTCAAACGCTCATGCTCTGCTAATTTGTCTAAGAGCTTTGTGGTTGTGGGAGCGCTCAAGGATTTCCACCCCTTTGCTATAAGGAGCTTTGCCGGTTAGAATAATATGGCCACCATGCATCCACTATGCCATTTTGCTAAATATAAAAAATTTAATAAAAGTGATCACAGGACTGACACAAGCATTTCCCCCTTAAAATGGTAGCATTGAAATGTTTAAAAAAAAATTAAGATTTGTACACAAGCTTTAATATTTTAATGTAAAAAACCATTACAAAACCTATATAAATTTGGTATCCCCATGATTGCACTGACTCAAAGAATAAAGTAGACATTTCATTTGGGTGCACAGTGAAAGTCCATAAAATCCAAGCCACAAGAAAATGAGTGAATTATTTTTTTCACCAATTTACTCACTGCATTTGGAGGCCAGCTCAACTTAGACTGCAGGGCAGGGGGCTGGTTTTAGAAAAGTAGGGCTCTGGGAAAACTAAAACATCACAGTCGGTAAGCGACTCCTTTTATTCGTCCCTACCCTAACAATAACAATAATAACCGTGACCCAGTAATATAGTGAGGACAATCGGTAATATGGGATTTAGGAGCATTTTAAAGGAAAATAGACAGATGATACGGTAAATGATGACAGAATATAAATATGAAAGACAATAGAGATTTATAGATGCATAATATAAAGTCATTTATATATAGATAACTAGGATGATTAGAAGATACATATGAGAGATAGATACAGAGTAGAAGATTGATAGATAAAAGCTAGGAGGTAATATGTAGATAGAAGATATACAGATAAATAGAAGCTAAAGTGATAGATAGATAGATAGATAATGTAGATAAAGATAGATAGATAGATAGATGATAGATATTCAAGGAAGGCAGCAGCACTCCAGTGGATGAATTAAATCAGGTGATCTTATTTCATACCACTGGAGGCTGCTGCCTTCCTTGAATATGACCAGATCCTTGCCACGGTTATACAGATCTTGCACCCAGACCAAGAGGTTTGCTGCTTGGACATTCCTTTCTAGATAAGATAGATAGTAGATAGGAAATAGAAAAACATATAGAGATATAGGAGACCACAGTAATGGTATGTACATGACCGGCCACTTTCTTAGGTAAACCATGCTAGTAACGGTGTTGACCCCCTTTGCCTTCAGAACTGCCTCATCTTTTCATGGCATAGATTCAACAAGTGGCTGGAAGCATCCTCAGAGAGTTTGGTCCATATTGACATGATGGCATCACACAGTTGCCGCAGATTTGTCGGCTGCACAGCCATGATGCGAATCTCCGCTCCACCACATCCCAAAGATGCTCTCTATGGATTGAGATCTGGTGACTGTGGAGGGCCATTTGAGTACAGTGACCTCATGTGTCATGTTCAAGAAACCAGTCTGAGATGATCTCAGCTTTATGACATGGCGCATTATTCGCTGAAGTAGCCATCAGATGTTGGGTTACATTGTGGTCATAAAGGGATTGGACATGGTCACAAACAATGCTCCGGTAGGGGTGGCGTTGCTAACGATGCCTCAATTGGTACCAAGGGGCCCAAAGAGTGCCAATAAAATATTCCCCACCACCATGGCCACCACCACCCACCTGAACGTTGTACAAGGCAGGATGGATCCATGCTTTCAGTTTTGACGCCAAATTCGACTCCTACCATCCGAAGTCGCAGCAGAAATCGAGACTCATCAGACCAGGCAACGTTTTTTCCATCTCTCTACTAGTCCAATTTGCGATGAGCTTGTGCAATTGTAGCCTCAGTTTCCTTTTCTTTCTTTTCGGACCATTCTCTGTAAACCCTAGAGATGGTATGTGCGTGAAAATCCAGTAGATCAGCAGTTCTGAAATACTCAGACCAGAGTTGCCGCCATGTGATTGGCTGATTATGAAATTAAGTGTTAACGAGCAGGACGGGGTACCTAATAAAGTGGCCGGTGAGTGTATATACCATATATTCTAATACTACAGAAGCTCCTGGATATATCCTGAAGCAGGAGTCACATCCAGTACCCTGACCATATACCTGTACATATAGAGACTCATGCACAATAGCATCTATATACTACTCCTCCAAACCATATGCACACTCAACTGCAGACAGTTAGTATATATGGTAAAACACAGAACAACCCTGGAACATCTTTAGGTCATGTATTAAAGTCTATCTAATTATATTAAGTACTATCCGAGAATTACTCTTATAAAGTTTATACATACACAGAAGCACACAACACATATAACCTGGTTCCTTATGTTAAGTGCTGGGTCTCAGGAGGAGGTCAGGAAACAAAGGGGCAGATTTACTTACCTGGTCCATTCGCGATCCAGCGGCGCGTTCTCTGTGCTGGATTCGGGTCGCCGGCCGGGATTCATTAAGGTTTTTCCTCGCTCCACCAGGTGGCGCTGCTGCGCTGAAAAGCAGAGCCGGCTGAGTGAAGGTAAGTGCAAGCTTCCAAAGATTTTTTGTTTTTAAATGCGGCGTTTTTTTCCGAATCCGCGGGGTTTTTCGTTCGGCCACGCCCCCCGATTTCCGTCGGTGTGCAGACGTCCGATGCGCCACAATCCAATTCAGGGGAAATCGGCACAAATTGAATATTCGGGTACACGTATGGAGAAACGCGAATCGGCCCTTAGTAAATGACCCCCAAAGAGAGCAAAATGGCCTCAGTACACACCTGACATCTCACCACAGAATATTAGTGACGGTTCAGTGTATAATGTATCCATTTACACTATATGCAATATATATAATCATAGAAAAGAGGGTCCAATAAGGAACAATGTTCCCTGTAAAAACACTTACTTTGACGATTTATACCGAAATGAGCCCACAGACCTTAGCGTATCAAGACATTTCTTGACTCAGTACATTGCTAGGGTGACCGAGGACCAGAGGAAGGCCTTGGGGGCTGCCTTTACGGAAGGAAGAGAAGTCAGGGCCGCTATGGTCGCGCTCACGATCGGAAAAGGACACCAGGAGCAGCAATCTGTCAGCAGAATACTACAAAAATTCTAGTACCTGAGATAATTCTGCTACTCACTGAACTGTTTAATGCAACTTACCGGATGGCTACATTGCAGACAGATTCACAGACGTTAGGACTATCCTTTTAGGAACGCAACAAAGATCCTGACTCCCTTAAATGATATTCGCCCCATAACCTTACTAAAGATGACTACAAACTAATGATGGACGATCCTAGTGTCCACCTCCAGTCCATCTTACCACATAAACACCCACTAAGCTGGTTTCAATAAGGGCCCCATACAGTTAAAAATATTAGACGTGTCCTTCACCTAAAGCCGTGAGTCTGGAAGTGAGGGAGGATTCCATGCTGCTGGGACTAGACATGAAAGGCTTCTACCCTGTCCCTGGCCTTTCTTGCAAACAACACTGAATGTAGAAATTGGTTGGCCTTTCCTGAACTTAGTTTGACCTCATACACAGGCTCCCGCGCTGTGATCACGGTCAATGGGTGGAACACTCCACAGATAGACGTGTTCAGAAGGGAACAATAGGGTTGCCGGTCTATCTCTCTACTTTTTATACTTATCACTGGACCTTCCGCTCTTACCATTCTACACACCACACTCTAGCTTTAGGGGCTTACATGTGGGAGACTAGGGAAATTAGAGTCTCAGCTTTTGCGGATCACCTATGCTTTTATTCTTCTGATCCCAAAACATGCCCTCAATCCTGCTGGAAGATATAGCTAGAGTTGGGACACTATAAGGGTACTCCATAAACTTAGACCAAACAGGAAGCGCTCTATTACGAGGTACAGCAAGAAGCCTCTTTTGTGAAAGGCGGAATTTTCCTTTTCCTCAGCCTATAGATGACGGTGTTCTAAATTTATGACAACTCACTTTCATAAGCCGCACTGGACTGAAATAAAAAAGGCCTCCCTGAGCAAGAGTGGCTACAATCATTCTTTAGCGCCTGGAAAGTTTGTATTACGCCGAGTACTATCGCAAAAAAACAAGCAAATTGCTTGCCACCACAGTTTGACCAGTGACTGAGACTTATATGAGACCCACTCATAGACCAGGACTGTTACCTGGTCAATCAAAAAACACATATTAGTGGCACTTGACCATAGTGATAACTGTCGGGAGAATACAAACTTGGGCCAGAATGGCGCTTGACCTCTGGTGGAGAGATGAGAATGATAATAACGCGAGGTCATGATTTCATTTTGGGTTTTGTTTCCGTTTACTCTTTCCCCATCCTGTTTCAGTTTTGTTTTCTTCTGTGGCTACTTGTTAAGTTGATAACCAGATATTCCTCCCACCGCTCCTCCTCCTCCCTCTCTCTAAATCAGGCCAGATGCACACCAAACAATCCTAGAAAGGAAAAAAACCCAAGGCGGCTTATTGACTGAGTTTCCAAAATATAGTCCACAAACTCTAATGAACGTGCCGCCTTCCCCCTCTTTCCTCCCGCTTTGTTTAGGTCTGTGACCATGTTTGCTGTTGTGGCCCCCATGTTGAGGTCGGGTTTAACTTTCAAACTGGAAAATCAATACATGCAGTTTTATAAAAAAAAAAACAAAGGGGAACGCGAAGAAGGGTGTGCCATGATGCATTGCCTAACCCCTTCACCGCTAGTGCTGAACTCCATCCTTGAACTTCTACCTACCTTGCACAGTGAGTGTCCATAACAGATAGAAACCAGTGATTAGTGTCACGGGACGTCTACAACAGGATGCGGGTCCACCCGTGCTCTGAATATGCCTACCCCCAAACCCCGTCCTCAATTTCCACGCACTGGTTTGATAATCACTACATTCCCTGCATTCCATGCCTCCCCTGTTGAGGGACAAAGTGGACATTTATTTTTACGTTTGGGAAATTGATCCTTTTTTCACACAAAAAGTCACCACATTTTGAGCAACCCTTGTGCACTAGGATGAAACTCTGACCAAACCCAGATCAAATTTGCACATTTTTCACTGACCAACATCAATACGTTTTGATACTGAAGTCTCTCTGAAGTATCTGACTCATTGTTGCCCAGCTACCAAGATGCACATTTACTAGGCAGTTTCCCCTAGAAACAGTGGTTGGGCGAAACCCTACTGGCAACAAGTGGCCAGAGTGGCACTCAAGCCTTTCTGGCACTACAGTGCCATTGACCCTCGAAAACAGAGGCTCGACCTAACAGAACCAAAGTCACCACACTCTTCCTGGATTCCCCAGGCAATTTAAGAGATGCTGAAATTCAGACTCTTTTTTTAAAATGACACTTCATTGGCTGTTTGGGAAATGTGGAACGTGTGAGAAAGTGAGTTTGATAGAACTGCAGTATTTTGTAGGTCTCCCTACGGACCTACAATCTTACGGTAATAAGAGAACCCTGGTGAGAACGCATACAATGATTAGTCTGAAGGTGTGCCCCTCCTTCTTTCACTGTATTGTGGCACTCGAGGCCGATTACGTTGATAGATGTTGAAGAGCAGGTAGCAATAAGTTACTGGCTTAAAATGGCAATGTGGCACTCTTGGCGGTAAATTTAAGTGGATTATTGTTAACGTTATTGGGGCACTACGTTCTCAAAGGTTCGCTCATCACTGCCCTAGAACATAGATTCCTGCAAATGCTTTTATAGGAATCATGAAACAATAATCTCTGCTTGAAAGCTGAAGAGACTTACTGGTTTTGCAAACATTGTTATGGGATTTTCCCCTCCTCATAGTTAGATATTGTAGCTGTTTCGGCGGTAAGTAGACTTTACTTATGACAGTGACCATGGAACTCTGTTAGGCCTAGAGATATGAATTCTGTGACTTAATTATTATAGATGTTGGTTCGAAGGTGTGTGATTGCAAAATTAGTTAGTGAGGGGAAACGACTGGTAACACTTAGAACTATGTGGGGGTCTGCAGGACGTAGTCGGGAGAGTTGGAGCAGTGACCGGGCAGTACACAGATATGCTCAATCTCTCAGAGAGTGCGTTAAGACTAGGAAGTGACTGTACAGACCCCTGTGATAGCACCTAGGAGCAGCTCACTTTACAGACAAGAAACCCCTAGATCCGAAATGGTCCCCCCTAAGGAAAACTTTAAGTCACCTGATGCAACCCAAAATGATGGAATACCATGGATCTAAGAATGCTCCTTGAGTTTTCAATGCCACTGCGTGTAGAGAAACTGAAATTTATACCTGCAATTATTCCACAGAGAACATCTTTTATGCAGAAGCACACAGCCAGTGTTAGCCTAACTCTCTGCAATTTAAATCTTATGTTGGAACAGTCAATCAGTAGGAGGATGCAGGGGCAGAAGCCGCCAAGAGCTGGTGCCATTTATATATCCTGCTGTCCAATATAATTAGATGTAACCATATGAAGGAAGAGGGTGCAGATTTTATTTTTTCGTGAAGTTCGCTGTTTTGGCTTTTCTAGTAATTCCATGAATTAAATGGAGTACAAGCATGTCGTGTTCTTTGAAAGTGATCTGTTCCAGCGACCCATAAGAATTTGTGCTTTACAAGTACAAATGCAGAGAATGATTTCATCCCCTCAAAATCTCTCGTGGCTCTGATGCTTGCTGTCTGCATAGGTGTGCTATTAATCCGTGCGCGAGTTGTCCTGAACCACACAATGGTAGTTTGATTAGCGTGCTATGGCAACAGAGCCCGGTAGTGCCAACATCAGTGAGTGAAGGGAGGAGAGAAAGAAAGAAAGGTCAAAGCAATTTTAGGAACTGTTTGAAAATGGCAAATTTTCACTTTTAGAGAGAAGTAACTTCTGAGCAGTTAAAGCGGAATTCCAGATCAATATATTCAGCTGTTGCAGGGGTCTTGACATTCAACAGAATGCACAAATCTGTCTCTGGCACTTTACCAACAAATGTTGATTGGAGTGCATGTAATGATGTTGCGGATGCTGTCACATTGGATAAGGAGTGGTCTGGTTAAATATTCTGATCCCAGGATAAACCCATATAAAATAACCCTAAGACAGGTTAGATATTCTATGTACATGGAGCAATAGTCTTATTATGATTCCACACATGACCAATGAAAAATAAAAGAAACATCCATGTGCCAAGGACCCATCTATGATTAGTATGAATAAAAAACGCCTCAGAACCCAAAGCACATGTTTAAATGGCATGCTAGGGGGGTCTTGATGCTGAAGTAAACAAGGCATTGTGCTATATTGGCTACGTTGTGACCTTGCGACGTACTGTGCCCTTAGTGTAAC
This sequence comes from Engystomops pustulosus, assembly GCA_019512145.1. Taxonomy (NCBI): domain Eukaryota; kingdom Metazoa; phylum Chordata; class Amphibia; order Anura; family Leptodactylidae; genus Engystomops; species Engystomops pustulosus. The sequence continues at coordinate 66,723,691 of CM033649.1, forward strand.
AAGTCAGTGGGTTGTAAACCACTGCTGCTTCCTACTAGGCAACATAAGGGCGTTATTCTTGGACCCTCTAATATTTAACCTCTTTCACCTCTATACAGGAATCTGGGACTTCGCTGCAGATAAAGTTGGCTAGAGCCTTCTGCTACGTCCTGGAATTCAGCTCGACAGTTGGACTTTGTGGATTTGTGCCCTGAGTCTCATCAGTCATCACTCCCGTTGGTTCATCTTTAAAAGCCATGTCATTGCCTCTGTTACGGACATATTCTCTCCGTACGCCATCTGGTACGGAGAAGCCCCACACAAGTTGGTGCTCTAACAAAAGAGACTTTCTTTGTTTGTGCTACAACCCATTCATTCTGCTTCGCCTAGGCTCCCTTGGTTACAAGCATCGATGCCCCTTACTGGACTGGTCCTCTGGCAGGATTTCGTCCGTTGGGCCCGAAACCTGTTCTTCCGCTGATGCATATCCGCGTCCGCTACCTTCAGGATCGACTCTGTCTGCCCAAGTCTCTGAGGTTCTGCCTCGCTGTGTTATCAGACATTCGGATTGTTTTCTCTAAAGAAAGGCGGAAATTCTGCCACCACATGGTCCCCTAGTTGCCCGGTTGAGTCTATCCAGGCGCCACTTCTCCAGAAGTCCGTGTCATCCTCTTTCTGTACCTGAACTGTAACCCATTCTCTAACTACAATACAGGGAATCTGCAGAAGGGTCTCATACGGCAGTCCTCCTTTCCATCTGGCCCAGGTTTTCTTCTTCGTACCAGAAGGCGGGCTCCCTATTCCCTGTATAACTATTGTGAGTTAAACAAGATCACGGTTAAAAAACGTTACCCTGCCGTTGATTTACCAGAACTCTTGATCGCCTGCGTGGTTGCCCCTGTGGATCTTCATCCGGGCGCCACTTCGCCCAGGGTATGTCTATCCTCTTTCTGTTTACCTGAGACTGTAGCCATGTCTACTACACATCAAGGGAATCCGTTGATTTACAGAACTCTTTGATCGCCTGCGTGGTCCTAAGGCAGTGGATGCCAAACCTTTAGATGACGGTACCCAAACTACAACCGAACCCACAATATTTTTTGTAAAGAATCGATTATCGACATTTTAAGCAAAGTAACTTATTACTCCCTGCTCTGTTACCATGTTAAATTGTATAGGCACTGAGGACCCAATACATAAAAAAAGACGGAGAAGAAGTTTGGATCATCATTGAGGTCCCTCTAGGGTTCTGGGCGCCTGGGACTGCAAAGTCCTTGAATCCTGTCTGGCGAACTCCTGCATTGGGGTGAGGCGTCAGGTGCCCATAGAAGGCTCTGAGTGCCACCTCTGTGCACCGTCCATAGGTTTTCCACCACTGTCTAGTGTTCTCCAAGCTGACTCGTGGTTGCTTACAATTCTCCGGATCCGCAAAGGGACGAGTGGAAGACGGCGTTTTACGGCACTTGAGTATTTAGTAATGCCTTTTGGACAGTGTAATGCCCCTCGTGCTGATTTCAGGAGTTTTGAACGACATTTTTTCGGTAACCCTTCTTTAATACAGTGTCAGTCTACTTATGAATTACTTGGTAATTCTCCGACCTTTGATTCCCACCAGGCACACGTACGACAAGTACTTGGTCGACTTCGTGCCAATCGTCACTTCTTACGACAAGCAATAGAATGATGGCCAGTTTCAACCAGCACTGCCTGCAATCCTCAGTTATCATAATTTCCGACAGAGGCCTCCAGATGGACCCCCGCGAACGTCTGAAGTTCTTCTGTGGCCAATATCCAGAGGTCCTCCAAGCAATACAGAGATTGCCTGGGTTTGCGAACTATACCCAATCATTTATTGCCCCATTCTCCACTCGGTGTCTCCCATTGTGGCGTCACCAAGAGTGGTGCCATCCACCTGCCTGGTCTCCCGGCTGCTGAAATGGCCTCTCCGAAGTTGAAGTCCGCTTTTGCTCATGGCTCCGGGCTCACTAGGCCAGATATGCACAAACCCCTTTCTTCTGGAGGTGGATGCGCCTCCGTAGAGCTGGAGCGGTGCTCCACCGTCATGGCAACTGATTGCCGCCCCAATGACGTCATGGGGAGCAACGATCTTCCACCATGAGTCGGGGGCGCCATGGCGCTGTCCACTTTTTGAAGTGCCGGCAGCTGTTGCCAGTGGCGATGCGACCTGGTTAACAACCGCAAGTCGCAATTTCCTCCGAAGGCACGGTCTAACATGAGGTCTTTGCCAGGAGGGTAATTGTCGAGGATCACTGGAGCAGCACAACCCATGTTTTCAGGAGAAATAAGTGCTGAGGACTGGTCTCCCTCTCCTATAACATCATCTATAAACATCAGGCAGGAACGGGCTCATCAAGCCCTTGACTTCTTCTGGCCGGATGGAAGTGGAACAGAGTTAATGTTGCATGTGAGAAGATAGCACACACAGGTTTGCATAGGGTTGAGACGTTGGGTTGTCTGGAGATGCAGAGATTTTTAGACCCTTTCTTATACACGCTGGATGAAGACCCCTCCAGAAAATATCTCCATTCCCTCCAGGGCCAAGTGTGATGGCCCAAAGTTCTGTATCTCCATGAGAGTATTCATCTGTGCCGAGGAAAAAGTCCTAGAGAAAAAGCCACAAGTGAGAGGATTTGGCAAAGCTGAAGGAACCTCCATATGGCACGTAGACACCATCACCAGGATTGAATGTCCACACAAGGTTAAAGCGCTGTCTTCTTCGTCACCCTGGTGGATCCAGATGAGGTTGTAGGCCTAAGAAGGTCCAGCTTGGGGGGGGGGAAAGGAAAAAAAAGACCTGGGATCGGTGCAGGTAGTGCAAAAGAGCTCCGGTGATCAACCTTGTTAGCCCGCAATAGTCAATGCAAGGACGGATGATCATCCTTCTTGGTACGAATAAGAAACCTGCACCAGCAGGAGAGGAGGACTTATGAATAACCCTCTCAGCAGGTTATCTTGATATATTCCCGGCAGAAGATACACACGGGCAATTGTAGGGACGATGGGGTGGCAAAGGTCACTTGGCTCTTTGGAGAAAGAAAGAAGAAAAACATCGGTAAAGGCATGGGTAAAACGTAGGTAGTCCTCCAGAGGTTTGGAGCCTACGAGGAGACAGCGACAGGTACGGGTAGAGGCGACACATGCACGGGACAGGACACTCTGGTCCTCAACAAGAATTTCCGTCACTTCCAGTTAAGGATAGGGGCGTGATGTGACAGCCACGGAAGACCCCAGCAGGAGGGATGCGGTGGAGCAAGGCAAGTAGTAAAAGGACAGTCTCTCATTATCAGAGCTCTGATTGCAGGGAAAAAGTTCAGTGTGGTACCAACGGAATATCCCCCCCCCCCACCAGAGAGATTTGGCCACGGACTGAGTGCGACGACCAGAGGCTTCTCGAGAAGGACCACAGGGATGTGGTGCTGGGGTCCAGATCGCCAACCATGAAGTTCCCGCAGAACAGGAGAGCAGTGACCTGAATCTGAGTGCATGTGCTGAAACTGAGGAGCACAGGAATAGTCAGGCATGAAGAAAACTTTGCTTACGAATAAGGATGCTTCTCCCAAAAAACTAGGTGCTGGCGTTTCTCCGGACATTGGGGACAAGGGACAGGACAAACCCCAATGAAGTGCTCTAGACTGGCACAATACGGCAAAGATTTCCTGCCTTGTCTGTAACGTTCAGGAGGGCAGAGTCGGCACTGTCCACCTGCATAGGCTCTCTGCAGATGGTTGTAAAGCGGAGCTTTGGAAGGCAGGTGCCACGCAAGGGTAACATCGAACCCGGCTTGCAGACATCAAGAACGTAACTCCTCGGTGGCTCCATAAACCGCCACATCAAGAAGACAACATAATTAACAGAAATACTGAGACCAGACAATAAATAACAAAATTAGTCCCAACAAACCATAAAAATGATTATAGACCCCCAGCACACATTTAGCACTGATCGTGGTGTTTTCCGCCCAATCGGCAATGCATGCTGCCAGCGGCTTCAAATAGAATGAAAGCGCTTGGGGCGCCGCCATTTCTGCCGAGGATCGTCGCTCCCCGTGATGTCATCGTGAGGTCGACATCCGGCGCCATGAAGCTTGGGTCTTCCCGTTAGACTCGAGGCTGGCTCGTGTGAACCCTATCATTACAATGTGCTATACCTAGGCAGGGATATGCTTACTGCTTATAGAGGATTATATAGTAATACAGAAAGGAATATTAGAGTGTACTCAATCGCCACACTCCACATGCGAAGGAATTGCCAGTGGGTCTAAAATCACATCCCAAACAGGATACAATGCTATAAAGTGATCACTGTGTGGGGACTACAAGATATCAGTCTCACTCCACCTGAGAAAGGAGTCTTCGATACTCTGAAACGCGTTGTGATCCGAGATAATTAATAAACGTTAACCTTGATCCTAATGATTTGTCACTCCGACTTCGGCGCCCTTACATACAGCGTCTTTAACTCTCTCCCACATACTCTGACCGACCACCCAAGGCAACCGTGTCTTAATGGCCCTGTCCCAAAAGGCAGCACCTCCAACCATTCCTCACCAGTATTACAAACAATAAGCGATAAATAGGTTGGGACTAATATAGCACAACCTAATCTGGTGATCCTCTTTCAATCGTTTACTTCTAATATCACCAACTTGTTCTAATAATAACACTACTTATGAGCGCTGTCGGTCTCTCCTTGTTTGACTCCTATCTCCGCTTACTAAATGCAGGCAGGGGCGACATGTTATACTGGCAACATGTGCTGGGCTACCCATATACTGGAGCATGTCCTAGCTACCTGTATGCTGGGGGCATGTTGCGGGATACAATATAATGGTCGCATGTGCTGGCTTACCTATATATGGTAGGAGTGCTGGCTTACCTATATACTGGGGATGTGCCTGGGCCGAACTAATAATGGAGTGCATGTGCCAGACCTACCTAATATTGGTGGCTGTGCCGCGAACTACTTAGCTATGGGGGCAGTGTGCTGAGATACCTACAGTGGTGCCAAAAATTATTGCACCCTGCAATTCTGTAGATAATACTTGTTTCTTCCAGGAAATGATTGCAAATCACAACTTTTTTGGTTGTTTAATATTTTTCGGTATTTGCTTGCAATGAAAACACAAAGAGAAGAAAAAAAAAAAAAAAAGTCAAATCATTGACTCATTTACAACAAAACTCCAAAGGTTATTGGACAACAGCAGCCTAATACGTGGGTAGCAGAAACTGTTGAGGTGATGCCACAAATGGCGTTTGAACCCGTTTTTAAGCAGTCCCTGGTATGGATGCTTTTTTAACGGACGCTTAAAAAACGGGACCAAAACCGGGTCAAAAAGCCAGGTGTGGGAATTCACCCTTAGACAAAATAACTGCGAACACCCGCTTCAGTAACCATAATGAGTTTCTTACAGTGCTCTGCTGGAATTTTAGACCATTCTCTTCGCAAATGTGGGCCCTGAGATTCGAAGTTGTCTTCTCCAACAATGGAGACGTGAAGGTGCCATCAACTCCACAGGTGTTCTATGGGATTCAGGTTGGACTCTTTGTGGCCACTTGACAAGTCTCCAGTGCTTCTCTCAAACCATTTTCCAGTTAATGCTTTTTGAAGGTATTTTGGGTCAATTGTCATGCTGGGAACCCATGACCTTGAAGGAGACCCAAGCTTTCTCACACTGGCCCTACATTATGCTGCAAAATGTTTTGGTAGCTGAAGACTTTCATAAGCCATGCACACGGTTCAAGCAGTCCAGTTGCCAGGAAGAAGCAAAAGCAACCCAAAATATCATGGAATATGATCATCTTGAGGGGCCGTGGCACACTTGGCGTTTTGAACCCGTTTTTAGGCGTTTTTAAGCAGTACGTTAAAAACTGCATGTGTTTTTAAAAAATGCATGCATTTTTGAAAAATGCATGCATTTTTAAAAACGCATAGGTTTTTTGAAAACACACCCGTTTGACCAGTTTTTACCAATTATCTTAATTAAAATGGTCAAACGGATGCGTTTTAACAACGGACCAAAAAGGGTTCAAACGCTATGTGTGCACCAGCCTGACCAGAGAACATTCGCCCTCACACGTTTTAGGGCACCTGCACAAGATGCGTTGTGTCGCGTTTTTGACGCATTCAACTGGCTTCAGCCTTGATTACAGCTAAGGGTGTAATTGCGTTTTCACGCCATCTGTGACTAAAAAGCAATAAACCTGCCTGTAATCGAGGCTGAAGCCAGTGGAATGCGTCAAAAACGCAACGCACAACGCAACGCATCGTGTAGTGCGCCCCTCAGGCTTTAAGGGAAGTTTTGGCAAAACTCCAGCCTGGCTTTTTTTTCTTGTGTAACAAGTGGGATCTTCGGGATATCTACCATACAGTCCTTTTAATTAAGCCGCAACGGATTAGTACGCCGCTAACATGTTGTACCATCAGGACTGCAGGGCGCTTGAACTTGTTTGGATGTTTAGTCCAGGTTCCTTTTATCCACACCGCAAAATATTGCGTTGAAATCTTGTCAATTTATTTTTCTTTCCGTCCACGCTAGGGACGGTGCCACAGTGCCATGGGCTTTACAATTCTTCATTAGGGAGGTGCCACAGTGCCATGGGTTTCACTTCGTCATCTAGGGAGGTGCCAACAGTGCCATGGCTTTACACTCTCATCTAGGGAGGTGCCGCAGTGCCAGGCTTTACACTTCTTCAGGTAGGGAGGGCCACAGTGCCATGGGCTTGCCAACTTCTTCATCTAGGGAGGTGCCACAGTTGCCATGGGCTTTTACAATCTTCATTAGGGGAGAGTTGCCCACAGTGCCAGGGGCTTCAATTCTTCCATCTAGGAAGGTGACGCAGTTGCCAGGGATGTACACTTCTTCAATAGGGATGGTGCCACAGTGCCAGGGCTTTACACTTGACTTCAATCTAGGGAGGTGCCACAGTGGACATGGGCTTACATTCTTCATCTAGGGAGTGCCACAGTGCCCGGCTTTACACTCTTCATATAGGGAGGTTGCAACAGTGCCATGGGCTTTAATCATTAACGCGCTGCGCCGTAGCTCTGTCGGCAAAGTCGACAGAGGCACTAAAAGACGCCGGCGCGCGGGCGCCGCCATCTTTGTTCGATCGCCGCGTCCCCGAACGTCATCGGGGGGGGCGATCGGTTGCCATGGTAGCCTAGGGGTCTTCGTTGTTTGACCGAGGTATCTGGCATCTGCAGATCTTTAACAATGAGCCAGTGGCCATTGTAATGAATGAGCTGCAAAAATGCCACATAGGCAATACAGAAGTATTGCAGTATATATGAGAGGAGCGATCTGGGACCATTTAGGGTTAATGTACCCTAGATGGTCTAAGAATAGTGGAAAAAAAAAAAAAAGAAAAAAAGAAAGTTGAAAAAAAATAAAAAAAATTAATAACAATTAAAAATTCAAATCACCACCTTTCCCTAGAAAGCTGATATAAAAACATAATACCAGTACAAATCACAGGACACATTACGAGTGACCCAAAATTCCCACTCTATAAAAATATAAAAACTCGGTTACGGCCGGCGGTGACCTTCGAGACGGAGGAAATGTCCAAAATGCGGACTTTTACACCTTTTAACATTCACATAAAAATGAATAAAAAAAATGATTAACAATGTTGCACAGAACCTAAAATTCGTAGGCCAGCAATGTAAAGGTTGGCTCATTTTGCAAAAAACAATGACCCCTTCATACAGCTCCGTGCGCCAAAGTATGAAAAAGTTATTAGCGTCAGAAGATGCAAACAAATTTTCTTTTGTACACATTCGTTTAATTTTTGAAAATGGTATTAAAACACATAAAACCTATATAAATTTGGTATCACGCGATCGCACCCGAACCAAAGAATAAAGCCGAGGTGTTATTCTTGAGTTGCACAATCAAAGTAGTAAAAAAAAAGAAGCCCACAAGAATTTTTCCACTTTTGGAATTTTTTTTCAGCTTCGCAGTACATGGCTGTAAATAAAGAACATTACGGGAAGTAAAATGGGTTAAGCACAAAATAAGCCCTCACACATGTTGTACCGTAAATTAAATGGATTTTGAAGGTGGAGAGCGAGAACTGAGCTGAAAAAACCCTCCGTCCTTAAGGGCTTTAAAATTCTTGATGACACTGCACACGGTAGGACACAGGAAAATTCTGGTCTTTGAGATGGACTTGTAGCCTTGAGATTGCTCATGCTTCTGACCACAATTTTTCTCAAGTCCTCAGACAGTTCTTTGGCTTCTTTCTTTCCCCATGATCAAATGTGGCAAACGCCTGCGATCGGGGAATGAGCACTGGTGTTTGCATTAAATTAACGCAAAACACCGGCGGATCGTTCCAGATCGCAGGCGTTCCATAGAAACGCCGATGTGAATAGGGCCGAGGCCCAGCCCGGTGGGCGCAACTTGTCTGCGTTTGCAAGCACAGAACAAATTCGCTGCGTGTGGCACCAGCTATGTGGCACCAGTTATGCCACCACTGTGAGGTTGCCACAGGTCAGCTACAGGTGCTGTAAAAAATTAAGGAAATATAGAGCATCACATGATTTTTCAAACAGTGGCAATATTTTGGTCCACCCAGTTTATGTTCTGGCGTGGAATTCTATCCCAATTTGGCTTTTGTGTTTTCAATTGACGACAAATTACATGAAAAAAATAATAATTACCAAGAAATTTCTGATGCAATAATTTTTGGAATATTGAAAGAATGCAGGGGGCCAATACTATTGGCCACCACTGGTAATACTGGGGGCAAGTGTCAGGCTAACATATCACTGGGGGCATTGTGCAGGCTACCTATATACTGGGGGCATGTGCCAGGATAACCTTTTCTATAATGGGGGCAGTGTGCCAGGCTACCTATATACTGGGGTGCAGTGCCAGGCTACCTATATACGGGGGCATGTGCCAGGCTATCTATATACTGGGGAATGTGCCAGGACTAAACTTTAATGGGGGCAGTGCTAGGAATACTAATATTGTGGAGGATATAAATGAGATCATGTTGTAAGTTTTGCAATATGGAGTTATTATATGGGTCAGGGGGGGCACAGGAAGGGGGCATTATATTATACTGTGTTTGGGATTAGTCGGATATCAGGAAGTGGCTTGGAAAAAAGGGGGTTCTATGTCCCTTTCTCTAAGCCCAAAGTGGGAGGATTATATGCCACAACTTTTTATTGTATGGTCATCAAAAAGGTCTTGAGCTCTTCCACCTGATGCATCCCTGATGATACTTCCCTATTCTCTGTGAAGATGTAGGACATTGTCTGTGACATCCAGTCCCATGCTTGCAGTCGCAATGGAGATAAGTAGACGTCAGAAATCAAGAGGAAGCTGGTGGGGACGTCCACTATGTCCTAGGAGGCAGCGGGGAGGAGAGCCAGAGGCGCAGGCGGGAGACGATGCCTCAGACACAGCAGTAGCCCGGGGCTGTCGCACAGGCTGCTGAGCAAGGGTTTGGCGGCGCGTTGTATTATCGCATCAGCTGCTTCCCATCGTCCCGTGTGCAAGGCAGCCGCGGCCATATCAGTTCCTCGGTGCCAGCATCTTGTGGCTGTGGTGGCGCTCACCTGCCATGCCCTGCTGAGCGGTGTAGCCATTATCTGATATCCTGTTCCAAGAGTCTGTTGGCACGGTAAAGGGATGACGGTTCTGCAGTTATTGTGGAGGTGCCATCATGGAGGAGGCCGCTATGGAAGCGGGAAAGCTGGAGGAGCCTTTGCCCCCCAGCGAACATTCAGCAGGCGCCCCACACTGTCCTGAGGATGGTGTCCTGGGTAAGTCATGTCATTGATCTAGTTTTAGTGCATAATTTGGGCAGCCTTTGAGACTCACCTGCCCATATTGTCATCATCATCTGCCCATATCAGCTGTCATCTGTGCATGTAGGAAAGTCACGGTGATGACATACCAGAGGACCCCCCCCCCCCAGAGAGCATGGCAGCATCAGTTATGGGCACATTACATGGTTCAACTAACCCCGGACCCAGCGAAACCTGCACAAACTCTCTTTGTATCCATCATTAGTACACAGGTGAAACAAGTGGGCAAAGGGATGTAGTTTGACTGGGCTGGTAATAAAGGGCTATACCGTGTCTATGTTATTTTGAGATGTGAGAAGACCGGGGCATCAACATTACCCAATAGTAAATCTGAATCCGCTTGTTTGGTACCCAAACGCCAAGAACAAAACCAAAGATGAAAGTTTGCTGTAGTAGAACTTCTTCTTGTTTCATCTCTTTCTCACACACACAAACAGAAATATCACAGTATCACTTTTTCCAACATTTTTACTCTTGGTGAACCTTACAGATTAGGCCTGTGCATAATAAGCACATGTCTATAAGAAGAGACAAATTATAATAGCAAGTACATTATATGAGTTGGAACATCAGGAGATCTTAAATAGGACCTGTCGCCAAGGTTTACTGCTAGCACCCTCAGGAAACGGGAATTGAAAAAGTCCTTTGTAGAAATTACCTCTTTTAATAATAGATATATCTCTCTGTCAAATATGACTCTTCTCAAATATTTCAGATGAGAGGAGTCAAAGTTTGTGGGCCAGATAGTGACACCTTCTATAGACCTAGAAATATGCTTTTGTGTCATACTAAAGATACAGATTTCATCTTCAGATCCCATCAGGCTTATGGCTTGTGAAAAGTGATCGAACCGGAGGACAGATGGCTAAGACAGAGCTGGAATGCAAGCTGCAGATAAAGATCCAGTTTCCAACTTTTTATTATGATTGTAGGGTCCATTTCTTGTAGCTCACAGCCTAAGCCTGCGGATTGGTCTGAAAGATAAGTCTTGTCTTTAATATGATCGAAAAGCATGTTTACCGGGAATAACAGAAAGATGCACATTTCTCCACTTTATGTGGAGAAGATATTTACAACGTGAACTTGGGCCACCAATATTTTTGCAATTTTGGGTGTTGCGTTTAGGTTCTAACACAGTGATGTTTGCCCTTGTAATAACCATATTACGCTTTTCCAGTGCTACATCACAGTTATCTTGAGGACAGAGGGTCACGGTTCTGAGGTTACTACCTAAACCAAATGTGAAGGTCCGGGAGATATAGGGCTGGCGCAATGGATTATCCATTCTTTACTCTAGACATGGCTTTAAGCACCAATTTAAAAAATATATATATATTTTATTTTTTTTAAACCTTAAAATGAGGCTACTAAAGCAGGTTTATTATAAAGGTTTATTTTCTGTTGGGCTACACATGGACAACAGAGAAATTATTATTGTGTCCTCTCTGGACCCTTACATAGGAGCCATATGATCCACCATGGTAGAGGCACACTGAGATTCCAATGGCGCTGTAATACAGAGTTACTCTGTTCTATGTTTGTGACAATTCCAATAGGAAACTTTAACAGAATCCACAGAATATGCGGCAATGCGAATGTACCATGAGATTTTCACGGAGACCATTACAGAGAAGGACATGGTTGAAAGCCGCATCACGTGATGGCTGTAATGAAGCTTGGGACTAGTTGAAATAAGAGCGTCATGCTCCAAAGTCTGTGTTTAGACCAGCAGTTGAATGACACTCATGGGGTTAATTTACACTGTGTTTCAGAGTACGTATAGGATTTCCTACATATACCTGTATCATCAGGACAGCTGTTGAGGCGGAAAAATAATCCTTTACAGAAAAAAAACCATCGTATCTTGATTGAAAATCAGCTATTGAGGACACCATCTACTCAATGGGGAGCATTTTAGATATAATCCTGGATGCAAGAGCTTAGGCTACAGTCACTCTCGCATAACAAGGCACTATTGGGGGTGGTATTTATCAGGACAACCCTAAAATAATCACAAATGTAGTGCTTTGGTGTATCGGGCTGGGCGGCAGGGCATTCATACCCCCTCACACAAGGCCCCATGTCTAATATCTTAAATATATACAGGCGTCCCGGTGGTGGGTACATACAAGATAGGTTCCCTAGGTTTGGTTCTTAAGTTGGATTTGTATGTAAGTCGGACTGTATATTTATGATTTGTAACCCCAGACAATATTTTCTAGTCTATGTGATAATTTGGATTTAAAAAGTTAGGATGGTCACACAGAACCAGGAGTAATATAGCGCTTTATTTGCAGCACCTTTGATAAGGGTTATAGCTGTTTTACCAGTAGCTACGGCTAACAGCTACAATAAGTTACCAACATCCAGAGGGCGTTTGTACTAGGGGTCGGTTATGTAAGTCAGTGTTCTTAAGTAGGGGGACAGCATTTATATGCTTATATATGTCTAAGACTGTAAGTAATGCTGTCCTATTTGATGACATTTTGGGCAGGAACTGAGAGGGTCGCGGATACTTTCGTCTGTACTGTAGCTGAGTAATCACTAGCATACAACTAACGGACCATTCATAATGCCACGACCCCAATGTTTAAAGGGCACTACCACCCCAATTCCACCTATAAAGGTAGAAGGCGGTGTAGCGTGGATGCGATGTTACGTGAGGAAAGCCCTTTGTTTGGCTAATCCTCACGTCCAGCGGTGTCTTTAGAAACACTTATTGGCAGGTATATGTAAAAATTTTTATGCGGCTAAATGGGGCGTGGAGTAGCGGACAGAGGCTACTAGTAGCGCTAATCCACACCCCAGTAGCCACGTTACGCCGCAACCAGGTAATCTTCAGCCCGCCAGCTACCAGGAGAACGCAGGCCTGCGGCTGCATGGAGACGGGCCCCGGCCGGAACTATGCGCATGCGCAGTAGCGGGGGACGGGCGGACGGGCGCGCAGCTACCAGGAGCTGCGCGCAGAAGATTACATGATCGGCGGAAGTAGTAGTAAGTAGTCCGTGGCTACTGGGGCGTGGAGTAGCCCCGAATAGTTCAGCCTTCATGGTCATGATTACCCACTCCCCAGTGCCACATTAAAAAAAGTTGGCATTGTATCCTTCAATAAAGTTTGTAAAAGACACCCGGACCCGTGAGGATAGCCAAAAAAGGCTATCCTAACGTCCCATCATCCACTTACCACCCCTTCACCTTTATAGGGGAAATTGCGGTGGTAGGTGCCTTTAATAGCAGAAACCAGAACCAAAAAACAAGAGAGCTGCCAAGGTAGAAAACCAAATACACTTTATTCAACAAATACCACATACAATATCAGTAGACCACTTTCAGGAGGGAGTCTGGAAGTCAGAAATTATGGGGCGAACAAAACAGTTGTCCCAGATGGAAGTGGGACGACACAGAGAACTATGGCCCCCATACCCGTATATGCCCCAGAAGTTGTGCCAAAAAATTGTTATTATCGAAAATGTCTAATGTCCGCAAAATAGGACTATAGTAAGAGGCCAGGGGACCTATGTGTCAAAAAACTGTGTGTGTTCCGCCGTAGGTACATCCGGTGCCAACACACCCAGTCAAGAAACAAAGTCAGAAAAACAGGCCACACTACCCAAGGGCCATTGTATAGGCGGCTAAGAGGCAGACAGGGGAGGGCCCCAGGCCGGCCGCCAGCACCCGCAAACCAGGGCAAGGGCGGGGCCCACAGCTGCTGGGAGGGCCACTCGTGGCCAGATCTCATCCCCCAGCAGCCGGGCCGTGCCAGGTGCTGGGGCAAAAGTAAAGCGGTGCTCCGTTTACCGCAAAGACCCTGGCTGTGCAGCGAAACCTCCCGTCGAAGCAGCAGTGCCGTGAACGGGTTCTAGAGCCGTAAAGTGGCGCTCCCTCGTCTGGATGAAGGATGCTGCGCGTGAGGCCGCCGGCAGGCAGGAGGAGTGAGGACGGCGACAGGGGAAGCTCCGGACCTGACCAGAGACTGAGGTGAGTAGTGGTCTCTTGATTTTAACGGTCACATTTACTAGTGCATTGAGGGGTGAGGAGGCCGCGGTATAGAATGAATGGGGGGGGGGGATGAGGAGGGGGTGTAATAGAATAATGGGGGGGAATGAGGACGGGGGATGTATAGAAGGAATGGGGGGGGATTGAGGAGGGTGGCGGATAGAATGAATGGGGGGGGAGAGGAGGGGCTTGTTTATAGAAAGAATGGGGGGGGTGAGGAGGGGGCTGTATAGAATGGTGAATGGGGGGGGATGAGGCGGGGGGCTGCTATTAGAATGAATGGGGGGGCGGGGATGAGATGGGGCGTGTAAGAATGATTATGGGGGGGGATGGATGAGGAAGGAGGGGGGGGCTGTTATAGAATGAAGGGGGGATGAGAGGCCGCTGTATAGATGAATGGGGGGGGATGAGGAGGCCGCGGAGGACGCTGTATAGAATGAATGGGGGGGATGATGAGGAGGCCGCTGTATGAGAATAATGGGGGGGAGGGGAGGCCGCGGTATAGAATGAATGGGGGGGATGAGGAGGCCCGCTGTATAGAATGAATGGGGGGATGAGGAGGGGGCTGTTATCGGAATGATGGGGGGGGATGAGGAGGGGGGCTGTATAGAATGAAGGGGGGGGGGGATGAGGAGGGGGCTTGTATAGAATGAATGGGGGGGGATGAGGAGGGGGCTGTATAGAATGAATGGGGGGGATGAGGAGGCGGCTGTTAGAATGAATGGGGGGGATGAGGAGGGGGGCGTATAGAATGAATGGGGGGGATGAGGAGGGGGCTGTATAGAATGAATGGGGGGGCATGGAGGAGGGGGCGTTTGTATAGAAGAATGGGGGGGAGGGGATGAGGGAGGGGGCGTATAGAATGAATGGGGGGGATGAGGAGGGGCTGTATAGAATGAATGGGTCGGGGGGGATGAGGAGGGAGGGGGCTGTATAGAATGAATGGGGGGATGAGGAGGGGGGCTGTTATAGAATGAATGGGGGGATGCGGAGGGGGCTGTATAGAAGAATGGGGGGGTGAGGAGGGGGGCTTGTATAGAATGAATGGGGGGTGATGAGGGGAGGGGCTGTTATAGATGAATGGGGGGATGAGGAGGGGGCTGGATAGAATGAATGGGGGATGAGGAGGGGGCCTTGGATAGACGATGAAATGGGGGGATGAGGAGGGGGGATGTATAGATGAATGGGGGTGATGAGGAGGGGGCTTGTATAGAATGAATGGGGGGGATGAGGAGGGGGCTGTATAGAATGAATGGGGGGGATGAGGAGGAGGGGGACGTATAGAATGGAATGGGGGGGATGAGGAGGGGGCTGTATAGAATGAATCGGGGGGCGTGCAGGGGGCTCTGTTATAGAAATGGGCGGTGATGAGGGGATGCATATAACCATGGGGGGAGAGGCGGCTTGAATATAATTAAACTATGGGTGGTGAGGGGGGCCTGGGCTGTATATTTAATCCATGGGGGTGAGGAGGCTGTATTACAAATGAATCCATTGCCGCTTACGCCAGTTACTGCAAAGGGGGCCCACGGAGGCTCTGTCGCCCAAGGGCCCACTTGAAACCTGGAGCGGCCCTGGAGGGCCAACAGGAACTTAATAGGAACAGCCCGTTAATAGCACCATAAAAGTATACGGACTTCTGGTACATACCTGTTACATGCTGTAGTATGGTGATAAAGTTTTCAGGAAAGTTAATGCGGTTACTTAGACGGCAAAAATTCCTATCGTAAAAGTGATTTGATATTTTCTTTGCAAATGTACAATGTGCAGATTTGGGTGCGTCACACTGCCGGTTGGCGAGTCCGGGTGCAGCAGGGTAGTCGTGTCATATATTAACCATGAAGGGGTCAGGAGCAGCCGGTAAATGTCTGTGCCCCAAAAGCGAGTTTGTTGAGAAACTCTCTCCAGGATTTCCCAGACAAACTGTAAGTGACCGGACATGTGGAGTCAGTGATTCTTGTTTGACTGGAAATCCAAGCAATGTTAGGTGGGACACAGAACATACACCCCGGGCAACAGGGCTGGTCACGGCGCAGATTACACACAGGTTTGTGTGCGTGAGGAGGGAGGTGCCGATGTGCCAAATTATCTTTATTAAAATGCTTATTAAAAAACATTGTACATTCATTATACATTTTATATGATTGATGAAGCAATTCCGAACCGTAGCGTAAGAGACAGCAGTTAGGGGGATTATATGCAAAAAAATGCCATTTGTCTCCGGATCGTATGCTCACATATTGTGATGTCACATTGATGGCAATATTGCTACTATGATTCTGTTTGGCAGGAAATACAATGTGTTTTAGAGGTGACTTGGCAGGTCCTCTGCTTGTTTCATAATTAAGTAGAAGATCAGTTAAAGGGCCTTATGTAAGAACGGCGTGGTAGGCAGGTATAGGTCACCTCCAACACGAGAGGCATTAGAATGACTGGACGTCTTCTGACGGCCTCGGCTCACAAGCATTCAAACATATTTGTAATTCGTATTCTTACATGTCACCCGTGACGCGGGCTGTGATTCTTGACATGTAACCCCGTGACGCGGGCTGTTTATTACATGTCACCCCGTGACGCGGGCTGTATTCTTAATGTTTCCCCCACTGTGCGGGCGTATTCACTTGTCATCAGTGAGACCTTTTTTACTATGGCTGCTGCACACATCCGACGGGCCGACGGACCAAAGAACGGTGTGCAGGTAGTGCGAGTCCTGCATCATAAAGCAATGGGATGAAATCTTTCCCTGTCTGACAGGTCAAACATTTAGCACCAAAAACTGAAGCAACTGTTACACTGCAATTTGTCTGGTTGGGCTATCATGGAAAATATGATGCAATGACTCTGGTCCAATGCGCTGTCTTGTTCCATGTGATCGACTTGAAAGGGGGTAAGTTCTATCGGGGCAGAGAAAAAATACCTTTTAAGCCATCCCTATAGGGAATGATTTTTACTATTTACTTTTTTTTTGTTCCATCACAGATGGTTGGAAAAATAATATCTGGATTTTTGACCCACTAAGTGTGTGAGTGTCCTATTTTCTAGGAATATCGACCAACCATACGGGATTTTTTAAATAAATGTATCTGTATGAAACTTTAAACAATTATGTGCTGAGATGTGTCATCGTGTGTGGGTTGTATATTTATATATTGCGATAATTACGGGTCTGCATAAATTATGACAGGAAACAAAAAATGCGGACTTCTGTGTATACTGCCATGCCAGCAAGTGGAAGACTACCAAATATGATATCTAATGGTCACTTAATTTCCTAGATCAGGGTACAGACAGGTAGTAGAGGGCTCTCTACTCTGTACAGATGAAGACGAATACCACAGAACATGGAGCAAACATATGGAAATGTGTGAAGGTTTATTTTCGCTGCTGCCAGCTCGGTGTTACCTGATAATTAAAAGACCTGCGGGGTCAAATCAAATGCCACAATGTCCACGGACCTATTCCCTAAGGAGAGAATATTAATATTCAATCCTGGAAAACCCCCTCAAATGGTTCTGGGCCCTTCATAAAATTTATGCTTTTCTCAGTCATTGTATTGCAATTGCTGTTTATAACCATATGTTTGTGTATGTCACTGTAATCTGTATAAAAAATATGGTTGGTGCTCAACCTCCAAATCCCTAGATACTACAAGCAAAACAGTGCAACAGTAAGCAAACGGAACGGAAAAAAATACAGGGGAAAATAGGGGTGGGAACATGCTCTGTATCGCTCATGGTAAGATGTGGTACCTTTTTGGCAATACGACCATTTAAATGGATGAAAAACAGGTGGGGGAAGTCTCTGGCCGGGTGGGACGATGGTGAGGGGGTGAACACTCCTTACTACTTCCATTCAATAGGGAGTTGGGTCGCCCCTGATCGGTAGCAGTGCATAGGGGACACGGGTTGTACTTCCCACACTGTGTATAATGATAGTCATTGGCAGCCGTGAGCTGGCTGCAGTGTATTGTGGCCCAGTTAATATCCGCCAAAAACGGGCATGTTACATGAGGCTAAAGGAAACCTACCACTGCTAATGGTAGTATTAGATGTAAACACTGGGCACCAGATTACCGGAGCTTACCTTTGCAAGTGTCTTAAAACAGCTATATATGCGGTTTTTTTTTTTAAACACATTTTGATGAACAGACCCGAAGCAGCTTCGGCGCTGTGCATGCCGTACGCGCGCGATGCGCGCGCCTCCATAGGCAAAAATATAAGTGCCGGTTTTTTTTGTAAAATGTGTTTAAACCGCGATTATAGGGTTTTTTTTTTAAAACACTAGCAAAGGTAAGTTAAGCTCCGTCACCAGCTCACCCGGAGATGGGCCGGGTTTACAGTAAGACCTACCCTAGCAGTGGTAGGTTTACTTTAAGGGAGTTTTATTAGAAAAATTAGCTTGGGAGGTCACTAAAAGGCAAGGACATTGACTACTGCTGCAACTTTTCAGCTTTTTTACGGCCTTATTTGTGGTTAGTTGACAATCATTTCTTAAGGGGGAGTCTTCTGGTAAGGGGTTGCGGTATAAAGAACCAAGAACCTCATGCTGGGTGACTTATACTGTGCCCTGGAACAGTGGTTACTGGCCGGTACTGCTCATCGGGGTTCCCTAGGTCACTGCTTACAGGAGATGCTGAGTACTGGAGGACTGAATACCGCTGTATTGGGAATCCTATAAGAGGAGTTCAGAAAGCCCCTAAGCTATTGCACAGGAGCGGTCACTGCTGAAATGAAACGCCTTGAAACACAGTACCTTTTCAGGATGTGAAGTTGTTGACGGTCGATCATTTCGTGCTTAAAGATTGGAAGAATATTTCCTCCAAACAACTAACTTGGAAAATGGAAGGCATCAGTATAAAGCAGAAAGTGATGGAAATACTTTGTGAGCTTCGAGCCTTTAAGAGCGCTTTTTTCTGATTCTTATAATACGGAGATAGAGATCAGCAGAGCTGGCAGTGCGGAAACAAGAGCCATCAGATGAAGAACAGAATAAGGATAAGAAAAAAGGGTAATGAGAGGATGGATTAGCATAGCCAGGGATAGCCAGGGGGCCCATCTGTCCCATCTCGCCAGTGGGTGGGAAAATTGGGAATTCTGTGTCTTCTCAGTAATGATGACACAATGACCAAATATGCGGCATCATATGTTTCATAGATGGTGAGGGTGTTTTTTTAATAGAATAATAGTCAACTTGTGACAAAAAGGAAGTGCCATAATGGGGGCTTAATTTACTAAGGGTCACAATCCGCAGTTCCGGGGGTTTCCAACGTTTGCGGGGATTGCGCCGCTGGGACAGGGATTAAGAAGGGGATTGTGTCACACAGGATCTGATTTTGGCGCATTGGCACCAGGTTTCATGTGACAGAAAATTTTTTTGGGGGGCGGGGTCGGACTTGTGAAACGACTGATTCGGACAGATTAACTTTTGTCGCAATCCATGCACTACATGCATCGGGAAGAAAGAAAGATGATGAACTCCGGCGGATCCCTGAGAGGGAACGGACACATGCAGGATATATGGCAAACGATTCGGAGGAATCGGTCAGAGTTCATTCTCTGGTCGGAAACTCCAAATTGGGGAACGCGCAGGACCGAAGTAAATGTGCCCAAGGTGTCCTATAGGACTATTATGCAATAGAGTTTAAAGGGAACTTGCCTTTTTAAGCTGGTGACGGGTTCCAAGTAGGTATATGCTGCGCTGATTTTAAAAAATGCCTTTGTAATATTTGAATCATTTACAGTAAGTTTATCTAAATTTAATTCACATTATTGGCTCCCTGCCAGGATCTTCGAGGACCGAGGATGTCTCGTTTTTACACTTTCATTACAAAGGTGCTGTAAGCAACCTTGTAATTAAGTGAGGAGAAAATCCCAGTTATACTGCCATACTGTAGTAGGCGAGTAGATGGGTAGGATCAATCGGGAAAAACCTAGAGATGAGGGATTGGGGGGATTAAAGTACCCTAGGGATGTCTGAAAATGCTGAAAAAAGTAAAAGTAAAAATTAAAAAAGTTTAAAACAAAAATGTATAATTAAAAAAACTAAAAAGTAAAATCACCCCGACTTTCCTAACTGTAACACAAAAAAAAAAAACCCAAAAAAAAAAAAAAAAAAAAAAAAAAACAAAAAAAAAAAAAAACAAAAAAAAAAACAAAAAAAAAAACAAAAAAAACAAACAAACTGAAAAAAAACTAAATAAATCGAGTATAAGCTGAGGGTAAGAAATGCATTGGGGCACAGATTCCCAGTATATGCCATAGTATATTATCGGCCCCCCTGTAGTATATAGCTGCCGGCCCCTGCCCCAGGTATAAGGCCTGTATGAAAAAAAAGAAACTCACTTCCAACGCCCTCTGGCAGGTCCTCGTCTATAAATCGCAGCTCCGCCCCATCGATCTGGGCTCCGTGTCCCTGTGCAGTCCATCGCATGCGCCAAGAGTCAGCCGCACGCTGGACATTCTAGTGTGTGCAGATGCTCAAGAACACTAGTAGAACGTCAGCGAGCGGCTGGCGTCAGGTGCCTGCGACAGGGCACGATGCGGGGCCGCAATGTATGGAAGGGGTTTTTTCAGACATATTTTTGTGCCTAAAAAAAATATTCTGCTATACTTGAATATAGCGGTAGTTAATTTAACATACTTGGCTACCCCTGATGTTGGCACATATATCCATGTATTCTATGGGCTAGCACACGGCTTGTAGTCTCCACAGCTGGTGTTGAGCCTGTTTCCTGCATTCACTCCAGCGGTCGTAAGATAGTAACAGGAATTCCCTCCCAGTGCCTTGTCCTGTAATCTGTTGTCGAGGAGCTTAACCTGCGCATGTACATAAATCGCCAAAATCATGTAAAGGCTAGATCAGGAGTGAACAACATACAGCCATCGGCCAAATGCAAACTGTCAAGCCTGGAGTGAGGCCGGAACCCTGCTGACACTCAAAGTCCATTGAGTGCTACCATAATAATGGAATCTGGCCAGGAGGCAGGGGTTAGAGGTTGAATGAGCTGAGAAATACAATGCTCCCTGGTCTTTATGTTCGGGACTAAATAATGGTTGTTAGGAGCCAGTTTCAAGAACCGGAGAAAAGCGGGCCAGGCCAAATGAGAGCAGACGTAGGTGTTTACAGCTGACTCCCGAAAGTGCCTCCATCTTTACTGGCACGGATATTATATTGGTTCCGAGGCAGGGCACAAGACAAGCAAGCACAAGACACAGAGCGGCAATTGGAGAGAAGCTGAGGTGCTGCAGGGGAGCAGTGGTGCGGGGGGAGGGGAGATTGATTATAATATAATGTCTTATTTATATGCACACACAGATTACACAGCGCGCACAAAGCATTGCAAAATCAGTCAATGTCCCATGGAGATCAAAAAACCTAAAACAACCTAACAGTAGTTTTGGAGGTGGAGAAGGAAAATGGAGTACCGGAGGAACCACGCACACGTCGAGGAACATACAAACTCTTTGCGAGTGAAATGGGTGGAATGGAAATGGAAATAGGAACCAGCGCTGCAAGAAGAAGTGCGCACACTCAGCCACTGTGCGCCCACTATATATGCATAATTCTGGTTGAAGTGAGCAGTCTGAAAATATAACGCTCAGAACAATAAAAAATGTGTACCCATGGCATAAATCAGAGCAGGGAAAACAGACAGGTGTTAAAGGACAAGTCATATTTTATAAAGAAATTAGTTATGTAATGTATGTCAATGTGTAAGTTGATCACGCTGATGACTCAAGAGACAGTGCTTCCAGAAATACCATATTTCCTGTAGTATGTCCCAAGACAGTACATGCTTATCATGGTCCTTTTGAATTTGCAGGTATTTATGGGGGCCAATGAAATTGTAGCACTGTCTACATACTTTACACACGAGCATTATGAGCGATGTAAACATCATGTCGCAGGGCACAAGCCCCGGATAAACCCAATTTTCTGATTCTTGAAATGGACATGTGACCCCGAGCCTGTGACACAGGGTCTTGTGCGGACGTCCTTGAGTTGGTGCCGGGCGGTTTGTCTCCAGTGGTATACATAACAGGACAGAATAAGCAATCATCTGAAGCTCCTGGTGACGGGGGAAAATAATTATTGGACGCCTATTTGGTTCTAAGAAATATAGGAATTAATGTAACGTAATTAGGATCGGGTAGTAAGAGGGTATAAAGCAGAAGTAGTGAATGAATATCAGACTGATAGGACATCTGCCAGCTACTTTAGATTAAAGAGCCAGCGAAGCTGGACACGACAATACAAAGTCCATTCTCAGAGTGTAATAAATGTATATACACAACAGTTAATGCAACCATATAGCTCCAAAAGGTAAGTACATATAATAGTCACACCAAAAACCGAATAGTATGTTTTGGAGCAAAGGTATATCACTGTTAATTGTTTAATATATTATACAATATATGGGGTCTCTCCACTCCATCTCAGTCTGTTATTTGGATTTACATGGTAATGTAAACTAATACTAACCGATACCATATTATATTGTATATTGTATTAAACAGTTAACTGTGTTATACCTTTGTTCCAAAACATACAATTCGTTTTGTAGGGGGTTGTATATAGTTTAGGGAGGCTGTATATATATATAGTTATTATAGGGGACTGTATATAGTTATAGGGAGGCTGTATGTAGTTATCACAACGTGTTGTATATAGTTATTATAGGCGGCTGTATGTAGTTAATGCTGTGGGACTGTATATAGGTAGTGTTGAGGAGGCTATATATAGTTATTGCTGGGGGAGCTGTATATAGTGATTGCTGGGGGAGCTGTATATAGTGATTGGGGGCAGCTGTATATAGTGATTGCTGGGGGAGCAAGTATATAGTGATTGCTGGGGAGCTGTATATAGTGATTACTGGGGGGCTGTATACAGTGATGACTGGGGGCTGTATATAGTAATTGCTGGGTGAGCTGTATATAGTGATTGCTTGGGAGCTGTATATAGTAATTGCTGGGGAGCTGTACATAGTGATTGTGGGGGGAGCTGTATATAGTGATTACAGGGGGGATGCATATAGTGATTACTTGGGTCTGTATATAGTGATTGCTGGGGGGAGCTGTATATAGTGATTACTGGGGAGGCTGTGTATAGTTATTGCTGGGGAGCAGTAAATAGCGATTACTGTTCCCTGTCTGGACTAGATTCAATGAGGACCCCACCCAGGGGCACCCACCAACCTTAATCCGGCCCTGGTTGACAGCAACGTAATTAATCTCCTTTTTTCTGTTGTCATGCGTTTGAAAATGCAAGTGTTAACGCCGTGTTATGGCTTCAACTGCCCCTGTAAGAACTGACTGTCAGGAGGTCTTTTACTATATTCATCAGCACATGAGCGGAGCCCACAAGTAATGCTCATATATGGAGAGCTCAGCCCTACAGACATGTACGGTAGTACAGTGCAGCCAGCTGTACACTCACTCAGTGACAATGTCCTATTCCTTATGAATAAAGCTGAGACTAGAGGAGGAAAAAAAAAGTGTAGTGGGCGTGTCTGCTCGGTGCGTCCATATATAGTCAGAGCGCAGCCGCGTCACTCTCTCTTCTAGTCCGTTCAGGAGACAGGATGGTAAGAGAAGGCCTGAGGCCTGTTGGGAATCTGTGTTTTATAGCGTCCATCCTGTCACCAGCTCATGTCTTACACCTGCCCCAGCACAGAGGGGACTGGCGCCCGCTGCTCGCACCCTCTATGTGCCGTCATCTCGTGTCTTATCCGGTTGTGCTGGTGCTGCGGCCTGTGTTCTGTCCCGAAGCCTGAGCCGGGCCTGTTACACGTCCGGGACCTTAGCTAGGCCTGTGCCCTAAGCATTGACACGTGGCTGCTGCTACTCGTAGGCTTCTCCCCGGCATGTTGCGGCCTTGTCTCTCCGCTGCGGTGACATGCGGCCGGGGATGACGTCAGAGATGTGTACTGCCGGGTTCTGTGTTGGGAAAGACCATCCGCGTCAGTTCAGAGGGGGAGCCTTGCATTCTTCTGTACTCTGTTTATATAGGGTCTACAGCATGTCACTCATTCTGTACATTTTGTCTTCTGCTAGACAGCAGGGAAGAGAACAGATGTACCACCCCCCACACTACTGTGTGTGCAGGCCCCTCACCAGTGTCAGTCTATTGGGATAACTCTATCCCTGATCCATATTCTGATTTGTGGAATGACCGGTAAAGGGGATTTCCTGTGGAGAAAGTTAGGCCCTAACTTGCTTATTGCTGGTGAGACTACTCTCACATAATGAAAACTGAGGGGGGTGTTGGGTAAATCTGGGACAGCCTGGTCATGTTCCACCAGCTGCTCTGCTCATCCCTCCTGTTTTTGTGGTCTGTGGGGCTTTGATCACTGACACCTGCTTAACTTGTTTTGTGGGAAATCTTTTTAAACACTTAATGCTTTCATGAGGTGTACTTGCTCTGTAGGGTCTAATGATCTGTCAAAAGGCTTAATGGGGGTCATGGGTGGCTTTATGGTAATGATTTTCAGATGTGACCTAAAATTTAATTTCCAATATTTTTTTTTCCATTTAGTCTCACAGAAAGTTCTCTGCTCCCAGGCACGGCTCCCTGGGCTTCCTGCCACGCAAGCGCAGCAAGAGACATCGTGGCAAGGTCAAGAGCTTCCCTAAGGATGACCCAAGCAAACCAGTGCATCTGACTGCCTTCCTGGGTTACAAGGCCGGCATGACCCATATTGTTAGAGAAGTGGACAGACCTGGCTCAAGTAAGTGTGGACTGTAGATCAGGTGGTTATCCTTGAGGTGTTGACTATTAGGAGTAACGGGGCTTAGATGCCATAGCATTGTCATTCTAGATTATCAGCATCAGTATACTAATGATGGCTGAGGTTAAGGTGGAAGCCCACAGTAAAATGGCTAATGTCTGCCCTCTAACTTGTATTTAAGTAGAATCTGCCCTGATGTTTTTTTAGGTTTGGTACATGGTACCTTTATATGTTGGTCACTTGATAATTTGACCTACCTGTTAAAAGGGCTCAGCGTGATGAAACTCTTTCGACGGGCGGACTGATTGACATCCAATGGTTGTCTGTGCTGAATGTCGAATTCTGACTGTAGCTCTAAATGATTATTTTTTTTACGGCTTGAAAACCTAATATCGACACTGTCAGGAATTAGTAGGGTATGTCTTGTTTTTGACAGTGTCTTGTAGATATTGTCATGTTATCCCATTTTCAAGCTGCCAAACCTGATACTTCTGGTGTTGTCAATATGATACAAGCCCTTGTTTGTCAACTTGGCAAAATACAATAGGAAACATGCTTTTTTTTTTTTTCGGCAGGGGGGATTCACTCTGTAGAAAGACCTTAGTTTTTAAAGCAGGTCTTATTCCTGCCTGAGTTTAGTTCTGGCTGTTGGGCCATAGAAACATAGTGGATGTGAAGCTATATTAACAGTACAGTATGCATTGTCTAGTATACAAGGCAGTTTTCTAGTAACTACTTTTTACATTCCTTTCTCAGAGGTTAACAAAAAGGAAGTTGTGGAAGCAGTGACTGTTGTGGAGACCCCTCCTATGGTCATTGTTGGAATTGTGGGATACGTCCAGACTCCACGTGGTCTCCGCAGTTTCAGGACAATCTTTGCTGAACACATCAGTGATGAGTGCAAGAGGCGCTTCTACAAGAACTGGTAAGGGGCTGCTGCTTAGTTGGGGATGTTGTGGAAAAGGCCATCCATAAACTATGGGGAAACACTAGCGTGAATTTTCTATAATTTAATTTTGTTGGTATTAAATATGTCCGGAATGATCATGGGTAGCTCCGCTCAGCTCTGGCCTTGCTTGCCTTTGCCTGATGAGCTCCAGGCTCCGCTTGCTGGCTGAAAATCTCCTTTGAAGCCATGCAATGAGCCAAAATCTGGAAACGGTTTGGTGCTCTCCGCTCTTGTCCTCATTGGGGCATGATGAGGGTCCACTCCAACTGCATGATCTGCCATTAAAGGTACAAATCCAAGAAGAAGGCCTTCACCAAGTACTGCAAGAAGTGGCAAGATGAAGAAGGCAAGAAACAGCTGGAGAAGGATTTTGCAAGCATGAAGAAATACTGCCAAGTCATCAGAGTCATTGCCCACACTCAGGTAGGTGGTGATCATTTTATCATGAGACTTACACTAGTTATCTTCATCTGGATATACTTTATTAAAAATGAAAGTTTAAACATCTGTTTAAAGTGCATATGTGGATGGGTACTTCTTAAATGCAAATAATATCTGCTATGACTTGAGAAAATAAAGAGTTCTGGACTTGAAAATTAGTTATCCACCACATATAGATGTTTAAAAATTTGGCCAGATTATGACTGTTGATCTGTAACATGGAAGCTGGTTTTACAGCTGTAGACTAGTGTCAATGCCCCTTAAACATCTGGCTTGCATATGCTTAATGGTGGTCTGCATGTAAATGAGTATTAAACTTGTACCTACATCTAGCTTGGTAATGAAAACTACATAGAAGGAAAATGCTAGGATCACTGGCAAACTTTTGGGGCAAACTGAATGATGAGACTCTCGACGGGCGGACAGATGATTGTTCTTGCAATCTTTGTTGAATGTCGTTTTTTTTCTGACTTGTGCTCCAGTTTGTCTTGTGTTTTGATCCTTGGCGACCTTTTTTTGCGTGTCTTTTAAAATGTACTTCTGTCTTTAGATGCGTCTGCTCCCCCTGCGTCAGAAGAAATCTCATCTTATGGAGATCCAAGTGAATGGAGGGACAATTGCTGAGAAGATAGACTGGGCTCGTGAGAAGCTGGAGCAGCAGGTTGCAGTGTCTGGCATATTTGGTCAGGATGAAATGATAGATGTCATTGGAGTCACAAAGGGAAAAGGCTACAAAGGTGAGACAGATGTTCAGCTTATTAATAAGTTTTGCACACCATATGTAAAAATCAATTGTTCTATGATTAAGTAATGGAATAAGCACTGGGCACAGTGCCTGAGTGATGCTGAAGAATTATTCCATGCTGCCTTCCTTCTGAGAATGTACAGTATTAAGATGACTAAATATATTTGCATAGTGTCTGTACTAAACTGTCTGCCCTCGCCACATAGGTGTAACTAGCCGTTGGCACACAAAGAAGCTGCCCCGCAAGACTCACAGGGGTCTGAGGAAGGTTGCTTGTATTGGTGCTTGGCATCCTGCCCGTGTGGCCTTCTCCGTGGCTCGTGCTGGGCAGAAAGGTTATCATCACCGCACAGAGATCAACAAGAAGGTATGCTAACGGTCATTGGTTACATAAGGGATTTATCAAGGATTGGGGTAGCAATTCCAGTATTTTGTACCCTCAGCCAACTTTGGTAACTAAGGTGCAGAAGCCTCTTGATAGATCCAGCAGAAACAATTGGCTGCACTATTTATGCCATGCACCTCCCTGACTACATAGTGTGGATGTGGTGTAATGGTTGATCACACCTGGCCCTGTGTATTCTGCTCCAGAATATAGGTAAACCAAAGTCTTGCTTTCTTTTAGATCTACAAGATCGGACAAGGTTACCACTCAAAAGATGGAAAACTTGTGAAGAACAATGCTTCCACTGACTACGATCTGTCAGATAAAAGTATCAACCCATTGGTAAGAACTATTAAAAAGTAAATCTGCACATGACTGGTGTGAAAGCTCAATGTTGGACTAATAGTTGTATATCTTGGGCTGCACAGGGACATTGTAAGGAGTTACCTTTAAACTCCTATAAACTGGTTGGAGGTGCTGTCATGGCGGTCTAAAGTTTACTTTTGGCATTGAGTAGCCCAAGTTTTGTTTTTAAATTCTTGAGTTAAAACTAAAGTTTGCATGTTGATGGTCTCTAACTTGATCTGCCTGTCCTATGATGAAGCAATGGAAATTGCACTAGTTGGTGCCTGAAAACTGTGATTAAGACTTCCATGCTGCCTTCCTTCTGAGGACTTGTCTTTGACTGTTTCTTGTGGTGGTTCTTTCCATTAGGCTGGTCTCAATGACATGGAGTATAGTTGTAGACCTGCATAACTGTTTATAATAATCATAAATTAAGTTTCTCCTAATTTTCAATTGTTGTTCTAATTTCAGTAAATGTCTATAGAATGACAGCAAGCAGAGAAACTCTAGAAAACAGAAATTGATACACTTCCAATATAATGTCTAACATTTTTATCATACAAATGACATTAATTTGCAGAAATGGGAATACCTTTTAGGCACAGGTTAAACCCTAGTTTAGCTGTTAGTGTAAACCTCTGCTATTGTGTAGTCTACAACTTTACCATGTTTGTCTTACTTTCTTAGGGTGGCTTTGTTCATTATGGAGAAGTTAAAAATGACTTCATCATGCTGAAAGGCTGTGTTGTTGGCACCAAGAAAAGGGTTCTCACCCTGCGCAAGTCCCTCCTTGTGCAGACCAACCGTCGTGCGTTGGAGAAGATCGACTTGAAGTTCATCGACACAACATCCAAGTTTGGACATGGACGTTTCCAGACTGCAGAAGAAAAGAAGGCTTTCATGGTATGTAACTGCAACTTAAATGCTCATAGCATTTATACAGTAGAAATGTTAATGCTTGGAGAAAAATTCTGCAAATGCTTATCTTGGAAATGCATCTCTGGAGTATCTTTACTCTTGAGGTTTTAATGTCCTCTTCAATGTAAAGCTCATTATATATCCACTTTGGTAACTTGCCCTTTTATATTCAATGGATTGTCCAACCATTGTTGAAATATAGGAGCGATCACCTATCCTGTCAAGACCACACTCGGATGTTGGTCTCACAAGAACTTTAGTGATCTGTGGGTTCTTGGTAGTTTGTGTATTAGTGGAGAAAATCTTGTCTGTCTTGCATTCCCTTTAGTGTAGCAATGGGGCATGAACCTATTGAGCTTCCTGGGTCAGCATATGGTGCTTGGCTTTGAGGATGAGTTCAATTCTTGCATTAACCTTCAGCAGTCATATTCTAGTGTCGTAAATTGTAGTGTCTGGTTTACTCATCACATGGTTTTTGCATTACAGGGTCCACTCAAGAAAGACCGCCTGGCAAAGGAGGAAGCATAAGTCTAAACAGATCTTGTCCCATTTACCATCGGGAAAATGTTGCAGTTTTGATGCAATTTTCAATAAATTCTATAAAAAAAAATCAACCAGTGTTTGTGTCCTGCTGAAATTGCATACGGTCCCTGATTAAATATGCAATAAAAAGCAAACTGACCTACATTCCAATGCAAAATGAACACTACCCACCACAAAGTAACATAATGTGTAAAACCATAGCTTCAAACATCACATTGGTGCACACACACAACATACATGGGTCTCTTATATTATTGGCAACTGGACCTATCTTGTTTCAGCCTCAAAGCACACCAGTAAATGAATTGCACCTAAGCAGGTATCCTCTTCCATCACTGGACTCGGTCTTGCACAAGGCAGGCAGCTTGTGGGTCAGGAGAGCACTTCCAAGGCAGGTTGCTATTGGCTATTCCTGGTGACTTATAAATTAACTCCTGGCCTTACAAGGGCAGTACCTTGTACTGAACCAAAAAGTAACACTCCACATAACCCGGCCAATATGCATTTCCTCCTATTTACAGAATTCATCAGGGGCACATCAGGTAGATTCATATGAGTTCAGTCCTTGTGGTAGTTTTTCCTTGGGTAAACTTGTAATGCTCAGGTGCAAGTCGCATCCCCCTAACTAAATCCCAATCTACAGAACCCGCTGTAATTTTTTTGCTTTTGTCTTGACTTTTTTCAAATGAACCCCTTGGGACTGCCCCACTTAAATATACAGCAGCATTTACAAGCAAGTAGCGCCGGCCTCGGAGCTACAGCCACGCACCCGTTCTGCGCAGAATGCAGAGTATTGGGACGAGGGCGCGCAGCTACAAGGAGCTGTGCGCCGAAGATTACCTTGTAGGCGGAGGACCGAGGCTGCTGAGGTGTGGAGTAGCCGCGACTTCTAGCCCCAGTAGCTGCTTAAGAAAATTAGCATATACAAGCAATAAAGTTTTCAAAAGGATAGCCGGGACGTGAGGATTAGCCCAAAAAAGGGGCTATCTTCACGTCCCATTCATCCACCTACCACCCGTTCTACCTTTTATAGGTAGAATTGTGGTGTTAGGTTCCCTTTAACCTATTCAAATCGGCATTTGAGAAGTCAACTTTTTTTTCCCCATCACCACGACGGCACCAACCAGAGAGAGGGATCCGCCCCCAGGGACAGGAAACCTGAGCATAAAAAACACGCCCTTCCTATCCTGCCTCAGTGGTTTCCTGTCCCTGGCGGGAACCTGAGTGTGTAGAGAACTATTACCTAGTACCTGTCAGACAACAGGTACTAGGGTTTTGAACCCAGCCAGTGAGCTGGAGATCGTCCAGATCTGGAGTGATCCAAAGCCTAGCCCCAGAAACAGCATGATGTGGGGACTAGAGTGCGCCTGTTCGGGGTTCCTGCTGCACGCTGCTGACCCCAGAGTGGGAGCCCAGCCGTGTCCGACATCTTTAGAAGCAGGATTCGGAGTTTACATGGTGTGACAACTCTCCAGACACACCTCACATGGTGAATGGCGCTAACAGGATGGGACTTCTGGCGTCCCGTACAGAACACGCCTCCAGTTGGATTGGTTTGTGTCTGTTGGATTATCCATTTGAGGGGCTAACGGAACCTGACAAGGAGCTCACCGTATCCCCACAGACCCGGCAGAACCTCTGTACCTATATGAGAGTTCTGGGTGGTAAGTCTACTTTTCTTCTATTACACTCATGATATGTAGTGTGTAATATGAATTCTGGTTAACCTATGGAAAGGCTACCAGCCATTCTAAACTAAACGTGCTTGCTTTTGTGAGGGGGCTGCATCTATGCAGCTTTAAAATCTGCAAGTCCCAGAATGGGAAGATGGTCTGTAATCCTGGTTAGTAGCTCAGGTCACAGCTTTTGATTAATTACTCTTGCAGGCTGAGTTAATTATCTAACGACTTGCAGGTTAGCCTCTCCTCCTAGGTGGAGAGATGTGCAGGACTGAGACCCCTCACAGAGCACATGGTTATTTTTCAGTTATCTTGGAAGGTCTGATGAACCACATGCTGCTTTTATAAAGCATGGCCTGGACTAAAAGTGAGTTCCCATCAACATTGATCATTTGGAAACTCAAGATTACAAGATGTAGTAAAACATTTATTATATGGGCTATGCCTGCAAAACTTGTTAGGTTTTAAACAACTCAGTGTTGGCATATTGCAGTTTGTTAACAGATGTGCAGTTTCCTAACCTAATTCAAACTGCTCTCTCCAACCTTGTACATCTACATACAATAGGATATAAAAGTTTATTCATATAACACATTGTGGTTGCGGGACCATTAACACATTAACATTTGACTCCCCTGCTCGAGATCGAGCATTTAATTAAAAAAACACAGTGAAGAATAGATTATAGATGTTCGGCACATCTGCTTAGTTGTCGGAAGATACGCGCGGAACGGTGCGAACAAAATAGTATGTGAAGAACACATTGAAGAAAACGGTGAGCAGGACAGAAACACCAGGGAGCAGCACAGAGACACCGGGGAGCAGCACAGGCAGCAGCAAGCACGGAGACAGCGGGGCAGCGGCGGGCACGGAGACAGCGGGGCGGCGGCGGGCACGGAGACAGCGGGGCGGTGGCAAGCACGGAGACAGCGGGGCGGCGACGGGCACGGAGACAGCGGGGCGGCGACGGGCACGGAGACAGCGGGCGGCGGGCACGGAGACAGCGGGGCAGCGGCACAGAGACATCGGGAAGAGCAGAGAGACATCGGGAAGGGCAGAGAGATCGGGGAGACTTCAGTGTAAGAAGAGGAGCGGATCCCGGGACAGCGTATCTCCCGACAAGTAAGCAGATGTGCCTAACATCTGCAATCTATTCTTCACTGTGTTTTTCACTGCGTTTTTCACTTAAATGATCCTGTGTTCACTGTTTTTATTCTATTCTTCACTGTTCTTCACATCTGCTAACTTGTCGGGAGATAATATACGCGCGGAACAGTGAAGAATAGATCGCAGATGTTTGCATACATCTGATAACTTATCAGAAGACATTCTTTTTCAATTAATTAACACATTTTATTCCCGAACCATGGTCCCTTTGAAAAATGCTCGAGTCTCCCATTGACTTCAATGGGGCTCGTTATTCGAGACGAGCACTCGAGCATCAGGAAAAGTTTGTCTCGAATAACGAGCACTCGAGCATTTTAGTGCTCGCTCATCTCTAGAGATAAGCGATCCGGGGGAAGGGGGAGGCAGACACATGTCTGTGAGATGTAGCAGAGCTCATAGTGTAAAAGTCTGTCAGTCTCTGTGTAATCTCATGCATCACTGATCTGTCTCATCTCTTTCCATGAGTCAATGTACTGATAACCTAACCACATTGTCACCCCACAGAACTAGATAGATCATAATAGGGAACATTTACTTACCCGTCCTGCGCGATCCCCGAAAGTGCATTGTCCGACCAGAATGCACTGTGCCGCGATTCACTAAGATCGTGCGCCTGATATCCTGGTACTGTGCGTTCAGAGATGCTCTTCTGCCTACCTTGGTTGTAACGGATGGCGATTTGAGTCACTGTTGCCTTTCTATCAGCTCGAACTAGTCTGCCCATTCTCCTCTGACCTCTGGCATCAACAAGGCATTTCCGCAGAACTGCCGCTCACTGGATGTTTTTTCTTTTTCGGACCATTCTCTGGACCATTCTCTGTAAACCCTAGAGATGGTTGTGCGTGAAAATCCCAGTAGATCAGCAGTTTCTGAAATACTCAGACCAGCCCTTCTGGCACCAACAACTATGCCACGTTCAAAGGCACTCAAATCACCTTTCTTCCCCATACTGATGCTCGGTTTGAACTGCAGGAGATTGTCTTGACCATGTCTACATGCCTAAATGCACTGAGTTGCTGCCATGTGATTGGCTGATTAGAAATTAAGTGTTAACGAGCAGTTGGACAGGTGTACCTAATAAAGTGGCTGGTGAGTGTATATCTATATCTATGTGTATATGTTTCCCTTAGAATCGTGTGGAACGTGCTCATTTGCTCAAGCTACATAAGGTACTTTCCCACTTATCTACCATACTGAGTTTTTGTCAGGAGCTATCATGCATTTCTATTAATGTTAAGGCTTGCTGATACCAGTAGTTCCTCGATTAGGAACATGGAGTCATGTGGTATGGAGGCTTCGGGCCTGGACCTCATATCCTTAAACCCTGTAAGGGGGTCATCCAGGGATAGGGTGGTGGGTCACCCACATATCCCGCATATTATCACATCATATGGGTGATTAAGGATTAATTATACCTCCTTCTCCTTGGTAGGAACCCAGGGAAAAGGAGAAGGATAAAGGGAGAGCTAAAGACAAAGATCAGCCCAGTACAAAGAAAGCTACATCAAAAAAGTGCAATATGTGTCTGGAAAAACTTCCAAACGATTACAAAAAACCAGTGTGCAAGAATTGTGTAGATAACTTGCTCAAAGAGGAAAGAGCCTCATTTGTAGATGAAATGTGTAGCTTTATCAGAGACAAAGTAAAAACTTCGGTTACATCATCTATAGCGCCATTAATCCCTCAAAAACCTCCACAAAAGAGACAAAGGATAATAGAATCCATGTCGGATTCAGCATCAGATTCAGAGGGAACTGGAACTAGGGAATCTGTAGATCTGGATCCCGGTCCTTCAAGTTCAGCGAGTAAGATGGAATCTAGATATCTACTGGCAACCGAAGATCTGGAACCACTCTTGAGAGCTATGCGAGATACCCTCAAGATAGGAAATAGAAGAAACCAAGACTATTCAGGATGAGCTATTCAGACTTTATAAAGTCAAGAAGAGACATGTGTTCCCAATTAATAACACTCTCAAAGGGTTAATATTGGAAAAATGGAGGGATCTCCATATCTAAAGAATTTAAAAACGTCTTTCATTTGACGAATCTGAAGCAAAAATTTGGATTTCTACACCTAGAGTAGACATCCAGGTCACCAAAATGACCAAAAAAACGGATCTACCAATCGAAGACGTGATCCAACTAAAGGATCCCTTAGATAGAAAAGCGGACAGCATGGCTCGTACCCTCTTTCACTGGATAGCCGAACTAGAGAATCATATCAGAGATGGCACTCCTAGGGAAATGTTGTTAAGCACCTTTCCCACATGCCTCAGCAGAAGTACGTTGGAATTAGCGCAAAAGAGGGTGCATTGTCTAATTCAGTTAGGAGGTCATTTTGGCTTCGCCAATGGACTGGGGACTTCAGATCAAAGTCAAAACTATGTGGTATCCCCTTTGAAGGGGAATATTTATTCGGATACGAATTAGACATTCTTCTAGAAAAAGCAGCGGATAGAAAGAAAGGCTTTCCATAATCTAAAAGTAGTCTAAGGAAACAGCGCTTTTGGGACCCTAAGGATAAGAAGCAGTCTTACAGAGGGAAAGGCAAGCAAGGCAGGTGGAGCTACCCTAAAGGAGGGAAAGGAAGAGGTTTCCTCCTTAGCGCCAGTAACTCTGCCCCAGCATACAGGAAACAACGCCAGAGTGGGAGGAAGATTGTTAAAATTCCATCTACAGTGGGATCAAGTCACATTGAATCCCTGGATATTGAATATTCTCCAAGAAGGTTACTGAATAGAGCTAACCTCCCAAGAAAATTGTCTTGACAACACAACCCTCAGAAAGCCTCTCAGTCCTACTATGGTCGGAGGTACAAAAATTTGCAACCTAAAAGACCTGAACAAGTATGTACGCTACAGAAAATTCAAGATGGAAACTGTAAAGTCGGCAGCTGTCCTGTTTAGATTTAAGAGATGCGTACTACCATGTGCCAATACCTCCTGCTTCACAAAAATTCCTCAGATTCGCAATATTATCACCCAGAGGAGAAGAAGTCCATTTTCAGTACAAGGCGCTGCCTTTTGGAATATCCTCGGCTCCAAGAACGTTCACAAAACTTATGGTCGAAGTGATAGCATTTCTGAGGAAAAAAGGAATAATGGTCATTCCATATCTGGACGATCTATTAGAAGTAGCCAGTTCAAGACAGGAACTAATTTATCACAGGAATATCACGATAATAACCTTGCAACCTTGCAATTAGGATGGATAGTCAATTTGGAGAAATCCAAGCTAACTCCAAGTACGAAATCTTTTTGGGAACCCTGTTGGATTCAGTTCAGCAAATGTCCTTCTTGCCACCAGAGAAGAAAACAAATCTGATACAGCAGATAATAACGTTTCAGAAGATAAGTCAGTGCTCTATAAGAGAAGCCATGAGAGTCCTTGGGATTATGACATCATGCATACAGTGTGTACAGTGGAGTCAGAGTCACACAAGAACTCTTCAAAGTTGGGTATTGGCCTCCTGGGACAAAAACCCCCGACACCTGAAACAAAAAATAGAAATACCAGAATTAGTCAAGCGATCCATGGATTGGTGGAAAAACATTTCAAACCTAGAAAGAGGAATATCATGGCATCCCTGGCCAGTAATAAATATTCAGACAGATGCGAGTCAGTCAGGCTGGGGAGCAGACGTAGCAGGTCACCCCACACAGGGACAATTGCCAAGGTCGATCAGATCCCGATCCTTAAATTACCGGGAATTGAGAGCGGTATTAGAGACTTTAAGAGCCAGCACTCTGAAGTTAAAAGGAAAACATGTCAGAATATACTCAGACAATACCACCACGGTGGCTTATCTTCGTCATCAAGGGGGAACCAGGCGCTGGACAGCCTAAAGTGGTGGAGTGTCTACACCAGCAGTAACACTCCACCACTTTAGGCCGTCCAGCGCCCATATTTGTAGCCCCCATTTTTTTACGTTTTTGAGCATATTTCACAGGTGCTGGACTTCCTGCAAGCAGGATTCGACAAGGGCCTTAAGACAAGTTCTCTCAAAGTCCAGGTTTCAGCCCTCAGCGTATTCTTTGACACTTCACTAGCAGAACACAAGTGGATTCAGAGGTTTGTCAAACTGGGATCTCTCATTAGTACTGAACCATCTTACGGGACTACCGAGAAAAGAGGCGCTTCCATTTAAGAAATATGCAGGGCAGACACGTGGTCTAATCAATTGACTTTTGCATAACATTTTAGACTGAACATTCAAAATGCCAAAGAACCAGCCTTTGGTATAAAAGTCTTACAGGTTGTAGTCCCTCCCTAAAGGAGTTAATTGGTAAATCTCCGTCATGGGGACGCTATGGAAAATGGGAATTATTCTCACCGTTAATTCAGCTTCCATTTTCACCATGACGGCCCATGTATTTTTTCCACCCTTTATAAATTTGATATGATAACTGTAGTAAAAAAATATGGTGTATGTGAAATTAATTTGGTAATTATTTGGTAGTCACTGGAGTGTGGATGCACAGGGTGGGGTATTTAACCTCTCTTCTTCCTGTGCCTACAGAGGTCAAGGAGTCATCCTCCTTCAGGTGGGGCCAACATGCTGGACTAATGGAAACCGAATTAACAATGAGATTAATTCCTATTTTTCACATTTGTAGTCAATTATTGGCAAATTTTGAAAATGTAATTATTAAAACTATGGTATCAAACTATCACATGCCTTGAAAAACAAAGTAAAATTTGTTATATGTAATGCTTTTCCAGAGATATTGTAATTTAAAGAAGCGCATAGCAGAACGGCAAAAATTGACTTGGTCTTTTTGGCACCAATGACCATCGGTACTGAAGGGTTAAGTAATGGTTTACACTTTTCGTCACATATTGCTTATGATTGCTGTATGGAAACAAAGTGTATAGCTGCAATTTAG
Organism: Engystomops pustulosus; assembly: GCA_019512145.1. Taxonomy (NCBI): domain Eukaryota; kingdom Metazoa; phylum Chordata; class Amphibia; order Anura; family Leptodactylidae; genus Engystomops; species Engystomops pustulosus. Next base: position 66,760,295 of record CM033649.1, read on the forward strand.
TGGAACTTCAGTCCCTCACTAGGTGATCTTTAATGTCCCAAGGTACAGTAAATATCCCATTACAGTGGGAGCAGCAGCCCAGGAGACGATGTGGAGGGAGATGTATAAAAAAGTGTTGGTGAATAGACCAGCGCCGAGGCAGACTCCACTGTCTTTTTCTGCTCCAGATAAATCCTGTTAGGGGATGTAGTTTAGAACTTTGGATTCTTACCTTAAACCAAGTATAGTTTGACTGAATTTTCTAGTATTGACCTTATCCCTATTTCATACTATTTGGGAAACTGCAATGTGGCATACAGCATTTCGGGAAGATATTGCTCCAGAATTCTGGTGTACATGGGTTGATGAATCTTCCCCATGGTGTGCAGAAAGTGGGAGACGTTCAAATTGCTGACCTGCCAAAAGCAATTTGCAGATCTTTAATTGCCCCCTAATCACCATGGGATAGCTGGCAGGTATAGTCACTGTCCTGTCTACAACTTAATTTAATATATGAGGTTGGAAAAAGACAGCGACAGAGTCCAACCTATACAAAGCTTAGTTTGATCTAGAGCAGTGTTGCACGGACTGCATGCCGCCCACGCGCAGCTGCCATCTATGATGGAAGCCTTTATTGGTTCAGGAGGCTGGGTTGCAATGATTATGTCTGTCTCCTGTGTTGGCTTCAGGACCCAGGGCAATACAGTGACCGGCGCAGGGGGAACTCAAACAGTTAGTACATGTCAGCTCTTTTGTACTTGCTGCTCCATGTGTGGTACTAATGCTGGCACACAGAACCAGCATCAGGAACCTAAGCAGTGCAGCAAGAAGAAGAGGAGCCTGGAGAAGTGAGGATTTTTACTTATATTTTTTCCCCCTGCCCTCCACAATGGCCCTGCAGGAGGGATTCCCTGCCTCTCCAGGAGCAGCAAACATGAAGCCAATAAAATGGCTGTCCCCTCCTCCTAAAACTCAAGTTTTCTGTAGGAAAATCTACTCCTGCAGAGCTGTAGGAATAAAGCCAAAAATTACATTGGGCTACCCTCGATCCCAGCGCGTCCGTGGTGTCTGTCTGGAGGGCTGATGTAGGAAGTGGGGATCTGGGGATGTTTGTTCCTTGTCTCTTGGCGGTAAGTCCTCCTCAGGAGGCAGGTTAGGGCAGCCAGATGCCTGGGAGCCCCTCTGGAGGTTCTGCCATGCGTTTGGGGCTTACAGGAGAGATGGCGCGGGGCCACATCTTATTCCTCTCTCTACTTCTGTGTTTGAGCGCTATGGGTTATGTGTCTCTCTGCTTGGACCAATCACACAGGTATCATCAGAAGTGGGGAGGGGCTCAGGATGACAACACCGGTTTAGCATCAAATTTAGAAATGTAAGCGGGCTATAAGCTGGTATGTGTTGCTAACGCTGTCTTTTCAGGTTTAGCTATAGAGCCCCGCAACCCTGCGGAATCCAGGCTTCAGATAGACCTTTCTCAACCAGAAGAAAAATCACATTTCTCAAGCCAGGAATGAACAGTCTTAGAAGAAATTTCAGCCCTACAAAAGAAAAGCTAAAAACATTTTCTTTAAACCTTTACCGAAGTGTGATACCTTCCATAAAAGGTGGGCGTTTGCTGAATTTGCAGGTAACACCCACGATTGGTGCTAGCACCGATCGTGGGTGTTAAACCTTTGATCGTCACTGACCGAGTTTCCATCTTGGTAGAGATTGTCACTCCCTTTGACATCATCAAGGGATGACGATCTTCCGCCATGACCACCACGGGTCTTTGTAAGACCTGAGGCTGTTTTGTTTTAACAGATCTATTACAATGTGTGTTTTGCACATTGTAATAGATGATGTGGATAATTCCCATTTATGACCACCAATCAGACAACCTAGGGAACTCGAAAAACAGTAAAAAATAAATAAATTAAACCTAAAAATTCAAATCACCCATTTCCCTAGAACTGATATAAAAATACATAAACAGTAAAAATCAGAGACATGTTAGGTACTGCCACATCCCAAAATGTCTGATCTATCAAAATATCATAACAGTTATTCCCAGCGTTAAACCCCATAACGGAAAATAGCGCAATAGCAGAAAAAACTGTGAATCTCCACTGTGATCAACAGGTTGTCCTCAAAATGATGACAAAGAAAATGTCAGCTAAAAAAATTACATATCACTCAGTTCCGTACACCAAAGTATGAAAACGTTATTAGCGCGAAATGAAGAAATTTATATGAATTTTGTATCCTTGTGATCATACCGATCCAAAGAATAAAGGAGACCTGTCATTTGGGGTGCACAGTGAAAACCCACAAGAAAATGGCCCAAATGCAGTTTTTCACCAATATCACAGCGTTCTGAATTTGGTGGAAGCCACCAACGTTCACCATCCAGCCTGAGGGAACTGGAGAGGATCTGCTAGGAAGATTGGCAGAGGACCCCAAATTCAGGTGTGAAAAACTTGTTGCTTCTTCCAAAGAAGACTCAACGCTGTACTAGCTCAAATTTGTTGATCTTACCAATTGGCTGTAATTAATCAAAGAGTGAAAAATTTAAAGGGGTTTGAATACATTTCGTACCCACTGTATCTATCATCGGAAGAAAAGTTCGCTTCTATACCTCAGATAATTTAAATCTTGAAAAGGGAAAAAACCTGTTCTATCAGGGAAATTATGAGGATCCTGGTCCAGTGGTTCAATGGTCGCAGTCTCACACGAGACCGCTATGTTCATTCCTCCTTCAAGTCTGGGAAAAGAGGTTGTTGTACTTGGAAAAGGAGGTGATAATCCCAGTAAATGTACAGAAGAGCTTAAACTACGGTAGTTAAAAATAGGAGTACAATGGAGACCATATCCTCAATTAGTAATAAACACAGATGGCAAGGGCTATGCTGCCCATTTGGGAAGGCTCCTGGGGCAAGCAGCTGATGAAAGCTTCCTCCAATGTAAGGGAACGTTTGGTGGTCAAAGAAGTACTAACATTCCTTTCCCCTCATATCAAAAATTGCCATATAAAAATACAAACATAAAACATATTAAAAAATCTGAGAAGTCCAGGCTTTTTTATGCACAGACCCCTATCTAATAATCATGGACAACAGAATTATTCTGAAACACCACTCAGATTTTCTCCCAAAAGTGGTTTCCAAATTTCATCTACAGAAGAAGTTACCCTGCCCTCATTTGTGACCATCCAACCACCAAAAAAGAAGAACAACATCACACCCTAACTGCAATCTAGCATATTTGGAGGTTACCAAAGTGCTAATCTGGAGCTCCCAGCGCACAGCGTTCTTCTGCTTCAGCCCAGGATATGCCATCTGCTAGTAGCGCTCAAAGCGCACGTCTTGGGTTGCTTTTACCAAAGGTCAATAGTGTTACTTAAGGGTCCCAGTGGTACGGAGCACCTCATTTAGAATGGGGGCCTCCCCAGCTCAGCAGCCGATGCGGGACCCCTTCCCACAACAATATATGTAAAAGATACCACATACTTATACTGTTTCAAATATCAGCTTAACCCCTAGAGTTATTACAAACAATAGTATCTTTAGTTTTACATAAATTCCTACCTTTACTAAACCAATTCCAATTTTGTTCCATGAAGAATCAAATAATGATACCACAGTACTGTTACTAAATAAAACTACCATATTCAAAATAATAACATAAAAAATACCAACATACTAATAAAGAACACAAGACTCTATACACAAACCTGCATGACCATTAATTTACCAAATATAAAATTCATTTATTGATGCTCTTTACTGTCATATTGTTATATCACTGGAAATGCTTAGGGAGGCTTTCTCTACAGTAGAATGACCCGAAGATCAGGCAGGGGATGCTGGGAGCCGCCAGGCTATATAGCAGAGCCGGGATGCCAGCACAAATAAGGAAGACGCTGGCCCTTTAAATTCCTGGAGAGTCGGGCGCGCACGCCCTAGCAGCGGAAGCGCGCGGCTTGGAAGGAAGGAGGCGCGCGGACTACATGCCGAGACCCGAGCGGAGCCTGGAGAGGTGAGTACAGGAGAGGGATGTGGGACAGCATATACCACGGAGCATGGGTGCACCCGCGATCCGCGACATGGATCGCGGGGACACCCGTGACACAGGACCAGACCAGGGGGCTGCGCAGCACAGTGGAACACAGGTGCCCCCGCGATCCATGTCTCCGTGCCAACATAAAGCTGATATTTGGTAAATGTAAGTTATGAATTTATTTGGCTGCTATGACTCTCTGCTTCAAATCTAAAGAATTTAGAACTTTGAAAATATTTTTCTAAATTTTTGGCAAATTTGTTTTTTTAAAAAAAAAACTAAACACAAAAGATATCACCCAAATATTCAAACTAATTTGAAGTAGAGTGTGTCACGAAAAAACAATCTCATAGCGTTCCAAAGCTATAACCACTCAGGGGCGGCGCTATGGGTAGGCAAAGAGTCTCTTCTTTCAAATGAATCTTGAATTTTGTTTCTAGGTGCTATGGATCCAGAGATATTCTGGTTTGAAGTGAGAATATCAGGTGCCATTTTTATATATAAAAATCACTCCAGATGGCAGTTTAACAGTTAATATCTCAGTTTTCCTGAGATTTAGAAGCACATAGATACAGCCCCCTGAAGTTTGCCCCCTCCCCCTTCCAGATTCTTAGCCGGCAGCTACAGGGAGAATTTGCTGCACACAGGAGCTGCTGCACCTCACAGATAATGGAAATACTCACTTTATATGTTACTACATTTTGAGAAGGGATAATAGCAACTAATATTCATGTTTTTAACCCTTCTCTATGCAGAACTATCTAAGAATACGCTTTCTCTCTTATTGCCTTTTATTTCGTGATTGCCAAATCATTAATTGCAAAATGCATCTCCTGGTTGTCTGCTTTCAAAATCATACAGGTTTTATGGCGCCTTTACTTTTTAATCTGTTTTATTGCCATATTTTGCAGGATGTGACGGTCTTATTTGTAGCTGAAAAGCAGATATCTAGTTATTATAGTTTTAGTGATATTATGTGGATTTATGTGAACATATCAATATGGGACATTTGTGAACTCTACACATGTCCATCTATTACATTTAGGAGATGTGAAGGTAAATATTTTCACATTTTTTGCCATCAAAGTCAAATTTTAAGTATTTTTTATAAAATGTTTCAGTTTGAATCAAAATTGCAAGAAGGCTGACTGTGACCTGTCATAAAATAGTTTTATTTTGGAGCCCCACTTATAGTTTTGCCCAGGGCCCCACTCTGTCTAGAACCGGCCCTGTAACCACTTATAGTCACACAGGGCAGATTTGAAAAATGGGGCCGCTTCCTTAAGGCCAAAATAGTCCTCAAGGGGTTAATGTGCACATTAATGTTTAAAGTGTTGTGGAAGTACAGTACAGATATCTTTCTCTTAATGTTGGCATACAACCTTCTACACCTATATACCATTTCATGATCATGATGTAATATTTTCAGCCACTAGATGGCAGTCTCTGATTAGAAAAGTTTTATGAGTGCAGCTATATATATATTACATGGGAGAAGCATAAGGGAGGGTGGCCAACACTTGAGTATGAAGGCAATGCACTGCAAACATTAAATTTGCTTCCTGTTCTCATCCTACTTACCATGCACCAGTTCAGATTACATATTTATTCATGTTATACACAATAGGATTAAATGCTTCAATACTAGTGGCACTAATGTACTTAAAGAAACCCCTGGAGCAACCGCTATTATACATATAACTGCTAGCATTACATCACAGATAAAACTTGCCTTTATGACCGGGATCTCTTTTTCATAACTTTTTTTAACCAAATATTCGCTTTCTTTGTTTGAGCATCTTAACTTTGAAGCGTTAACTCAAACAATCCTACAATAAAACAAGATGTTTCTTGTGTTTGTTACATCTTGTCATATTGCCGGCATTAAGCACATAAAACCAGGGGCGTAACTACAGCGATAGTAGCCGCTATGGGACCCACAGTGTCAGGGGGCCCCGTCATCCGACCTGACACAATAAAGAATGGAGGATGTGCACCATTATATCTATATTGTACTGCCCATGTCCAGCATAATATGTATATAACATACCGTATACTGTGTTATATATATGCAGTATTTGTGATGTGTTTATGGTGTCTGTATACACTGTATGTGAGTATGTGTATTTATATGTGATTGTAACTCGCATGTCTGAGTATACTAATATGTATATTTTTAAGTGGGAAGGGGGGCGCCATGCAGTAGCCTGTAGTTACACCACTGCATAGAACAACACTTTCTTCCGCTACCATACAAAGTTTTGTGGGATTGCACATGTGTTTTTGAATTTATATTAAATGTAATTGAATTAATTGGAGATATACTAATATATACTAAAGACCTGTGGAAAACAAAGCAGTGGAAAACAATGCTTGAGTTGTATGGTTCTATGGTTGTATAATTCCAATTCTTATTATCCATAGCAGGACTACGAGCAATAAAGAATCTACAATACAAAGAAAACAGAAACTCCACTCACATGTTGTCAATGTAATCAATTTAATTTAGAACCAAAATATATACATGATAAAGCCTCTACAAATCAAATGTACAATGGAAACTATTCAATGTAGGAAGCTGGATACTATGGGGCAGATTTATCAAGCTGTCTGAAAGTCAGAATTTTTCTAGTTGCCCATGGCAACCAATCACAGCTCCCCTTTAAAATATTCATGAGCACTGGTAAAATGAAAGCTCAGCTGTGATTGGTTGCCATGGGCAACTAGAAATATTCTGACTTTCAGACAGCTTGATAAATATGCCCCTATGACTTCTGTCTACTGTATAGCAGTTGTGTCAGGGAGTTGCAGCTGAGCTCCTATTCACTTGATGTTACCCATATCACCCACTATATATATTAAGGCCAGTCGTACACAAATGAATTTGGTTCGTAGAATCATAGTGAAATCTGATGCAAGGACTCCCTCGCCTGCCAGTTCAGGTAGGAGAGGAGTCCTTACATCGTATCTCTGTTTAATGCAAGGTCTCCAGTCCACTGCACTGTTCTTGGACTGTGGGATCTTACCAGGACTAAGCGCGGGATTTAAAATTCAAATTGTGTCACACCCACATGCACCCACATACACCGGGAAGAAGAAGGTGAACTCCGGCGGACCTGAGCAGGGAAGCGACACATGCAGGATCTCGGGCGCACGATCTTGGTGAATCGCGCCGGACTTCATCCTCAGCGGACAATCCGGATCGGGGATCGCGAGAGGACCGGGTAAGTAAATTTGCCTCATTATTGAGCAGCCAGACTAAAGACTAAAACAGACAACCATGATTGGTCCGTGAATCATGGAGTGTTCATGGCTGGATTAAACAGTCTGACCACAGTACAGAGTAGAGGACTTGCAAGAGTCTTGGCTTTCATGTGAATCCACAAATATGCATATTTTTATAGCAAAATTTCTTTCTTGCATTGCAGCTAGTTCATGTGAATATGATAGATTTAGTTGCAGTGTATAGGTAGCTAAGTTCTTAAAAAAGGGAACCTGTTGTCAGTGACCCCCCACAAACAATACACAGAGGCCAAGATTTACTAAAAACAGTGCAAACTGCATTATGTGCCAGTTCTTCATGAATCTGGTGCCCCCTGCACATTTCTTTTTTTGCTGCACCTATAACATTTGGCGTGCAACAAACTTCTGTTGGACTTTGCATAATAAATGTTGCGCACGGTCTGACTGAGCACCAGAACGCCCTTCTTAAATACATGTGCAAGCAGTTTGCACATTAAAAAACGTGCAACAGAAAACCGTCGCAGGGGCTTTAGTAAATGTAGGCCAGTAGCTTTTTGATGTCTTAATACATGTTTCACTGATGGCTCTATCTATGGGATAGGGCTACCATTTTTCTAAATAGGAATTCACCTCCAATTCGTCTGATATTACTAACCCACCCCGCCGCGTGAGTAAGTGGGTTGCTAGAGACACTGGCCGCAGGGCCGATTCTAGCCTTTTTGCTGCCTGAGGCGAAAATTCAAATAGCGCCCCCCCCCCTCCCCACGCTGTATACACAGGCCTATTTAAATGTTTATTTCCACACTCTTTGTATATAGACAATCACTCACACAAATACCCATATGTATCAATTGTTTACCTCCTGAGATCAGTATTTTAAATAAAATTTTTGAACAAATAGTTATAACACAAAAATGACTTAATAAATAACATTCGCCATATGTCTGCTTTGCGTTGGCAACATTTTTAAAAATTCTTTTGTATCTTTAGGATGGTAGAAGTTTAGTAGATATTTTTTTTTTTAATTTCCAAATTCATTTTATTAAGGGCAATTTCAAGTGATTTCAATGGACCTAAACAACAGATACAAACACATAAATTACACCATTTAAGAAACTACACCTACAATTATTCAAAATGTCTTTAAGGAGCTTTATTAACCCTTTAGGTTTTCTTCAAAGTTAAATAAAAATGTAGAGGAGGGCACAGATGGGAGAGGTATGCAGCTGGGCAGTGAAGGGGTTAATTGTGTGTGGTGTGCAGGTGATTTATAGTGTGGAGGGTCTGTGAAGGAAAATGAGGAGATAGGATACTGATAAGGTGAGCTCAGCCAGGGAATGCTACTTTCTTCTGGGATTTGTCTGTCTGTACTAAATGACCAGTCACAGCAATCGCTGCATATTGTCAGAGTAACAGAAGTCATGACGTTCCACAATGTCATGGTGTCTTTATGCACTGCTGCCCATAACGTTGGGGTACGTCATGGTGGCTTGAGGGGTTAATTGTCTGCTAGCTAAAAGGATCCTAACTAAATAGTGTATGACCTGTGCAGGGGGGAGCAGAGAGCAGCCAGCAGGAACTTCTGCTGGGTGATAGATCAGGTCACGAGCTGCCCCCTAAATCATCCAGGCTCCCATTCTGCCGCCTCTGATGTCCGCCGCCTGAAACAAGATTTTCATCCTGCCTCATGGCAGATGCGGCCCTGACTGGCCGCGTCTCACACATTCACTGTCTCTTAGTCTCCTCATTCATGCCATCCTTGGGAATTCCCTTTTGAGTTTGTGTCTTTCTCTCTCAACTCCCACATCACCCCTCCATCAGGAATTCTCTACAGCTAGTTTAGCAGTGTCAGCATCTGTTAGGAGGGGGTATCTTAACTGCATACAGGAGCTCCTTTCATGACTGGATCTTTAGTATCAGAGGGCATCAATAAAAGTCTTTTTTTAGCAGAATGGTGACTGTAATCCCATGGATAGAAGCAATGATTCTGAGATGTAGTGTTATATTACCCCATATTTTAGTTGTATCTGGGACACAGAGGTGTAGATTTATAAATAGTATGTTAGCCTCTACAGATGTTCCTTTTGATTAATATTGTTTATATGCATGGTAAAAATATGTAACTATATAGAGCACAATAAGAGATTCTCAAATAATGAATGCAGAAAACTTTAAATGGGTTGACATCCCTGTAATTGTCGTCCATGCACATAAATACACAAATGCAAGTCTGATGAGGCATCTGGAATTTTTGGCAATTCTTCTTAGCACAAGCAGCTCCAGCTCGGCTTTCCTCAAGGAATCTCCTGCTTTATTCATCTTACTGTCAGAGTCGCTAGGGAGAATGCTGGGACTTCTGGTTCTTCTGCTGGTGCCAGCAGCGTTCTCCGACCCCCGGCGTGTATCCGCGCAAACTCCACCTCTCATCCCGGGCAGCGACTGCTAAGATCTTGCGCTGTCTAGGAGTTGTGTTCGGAACTGCTGGGACTTGTGGTACCTCTGCATGATGCCTGGTTGTTTTGCACCATGACGGGTTAATTCCCAGAAGCTGTCCAGCTCCTATCAGGTTCTGGAGGTGGAGTTCTGGCTGCATAAATTGCAGCTTCACTAGTCACCTGTGCCAGTGTTTGAAATCCCTTCATCACTCGCTTGCTGCATTAGGTTGTATTGCTCTGTATCTGTATCTGTATCTGTATCGTTGTGACCTCGGCTAGTTTTTGACATTGACTCTTTGCTTACTGATTTTGCTCTTGACGTACCCTCTCGTTGTTACTCCGGCTAGTTTACCATTCTTTTGTGTTTTATGTTTGTCAGTCTGTTTGTGTTTCCCTTCCCACACTTATCCAGTGTATTTCGAGTCTTCAAGTAGTCGCCCCACGGTTTAGCATGGGGGGGCTATAAGAAGGGACAGAGGTTGGGACAAGCTCAGGGCACACTATCCCCTGTCTTCTGTGTTACCCAACCCTAACACTTACCATCAACTCTGACCAGCTTCCCAGTCCCTTGTGAAGTAGTGAGTACACTGTACCCCCTTACTGGTTCACCTTTGGCAAATCCTCAAGAGAGTGAGGTCAGGGCAGGTATAGTCAAAATACAAGCAGTAGATCAGGGCAGGCCAAAGGAACCAGGAAAGAGAAACAACAGGAGATCCTCTTTACAAGAACTAATAAGCTATAGTGCTGTTCACCTTTATTGGCACCCCATTTTTGTACTGAGACTGTATATTTTTTAATTAGTGGTCCAAAATAATACAACAATACAACATTGTTTTTTATCTTAAATGTTGCAGTTTCAAAGCAGATACAAAATAAACAGCATGTGCAAATAATTGGTTTCACCCCCTTTGGCATCAATAACAGCCTCCGAACTTTTCTTGTAGCCATCTATAAGCTTCTGGCACTTCTCAGCTGATATTTTGTGCTTTGGGTCAGTGTCTTGCCCTCCAGTACTAGACGCAGCAAAGTAACCCCAGAGCTTTATGAATCCTCCACCGTGCTTAACTCGGTAAGGTGTTCTTTTCCTTAAAAGCTTCATGGTGCTGTCTGTAAGCAAACAGTGGCTTTGCATTGCCAAAAAGCTCTATTTTTGTTTTCTCTGTGCACAGAATGTTTTTTCAGATGGATTGTGGTTTGTCAAGGCTCTCTTTGTCATAAATCAGTCATTCTTTTTTTTTCTTTCTTCAGCAATGGTTTCTTCCTTGGCCTTAGTCCATAAAACTCTGCTTGGTTTAGTGTGTGGCATTTGGTACTTGTTGAAACTATGACCTCAGACAGTTCAGTGTTGTCCTTCAGGTCTTTGGATGTATGATGTGATGTTTTCTTCCACCATTCACACCAACCTTCAAAAACATCTCTTGTTAATTTTCCTCTTTCCCCCACGTTCATAGAGGTTTTTTGACGGTTCTATGGCACACTTCTTAATAACTTTGCACACTGTTGAAACTGGGATACCAAGGTCTTTTGATATGGTCTTATACGCTTTGAAAGTCTTGTGTGTGTTAATAACAGCAGTTCTTGGGGCACATTTACTAAGGGTCCGTCGGATGCATTTCCATTGGGTTTTCCAAATATTTCTGATTTTCCCTGAATCGCACACGGGTTTTTGTCGCACACGAACGGATTGTGGCGAATCAGCGCCGGCTTTCATGCAACACAAATTGGGGGCATGGCCCCCGGACAACCCGACTGATTCAGACAAACCGCAGAATTTAACTTTCAAAAGTGTGTCGGAAGATCAGCACTCACATGCACTAGGAAGAAGAAGGTGAACTCCAGCGGACCTCAGCGGGGAAGCGACACATGCATGAAATTGGACACACAATCTTAGTGAATTGCGGCAGCTCCAAATCCTCGTCGGACATTCTGGATTGGGGATGGGTAAGTAAATGTGCCCCCTTATGTCCTTAGACTGCTCCTTTGTCTTCATCATTGTGGCAAAGGAACCAGGCCTACAAAATGGCTTTTTTAAACTCTGACATCATCATTTATTGGCTACAATTCATTTCACATGGGCATTGACAATCAATCACTCATTTATGGTTTGCCACAGGTGAGTCAAATTGTGTTTCCATACTAACTAAATGTAATACCACAGTGTCACAGCAAGCTTTAGGTTTTTCATACAAAGACCTGAGGCTGTCTCGTTTTAACCCATCTATTATAATGTGCACATTGTAATAGATGATACGGAGAATCCCTATATGTTGCCATACTGGTTAATAACAGTTTTTTATGGCGTTTAACCCCATAGTGGAAAAATAGTGCCTAATGTTGAAAATGCCACACGTGCCATTTTGCAAATATAAAAAAATTCACTAAAGAGTGATCAAAAGGCCATACTGTCCTCAAAACGGCAGCATTGCAAATGTCATCAAACGTCGCCAAAAATGACACCACCCACAGCTCCGTACACTGAAGTATGAGAAAGTTATTAGCTCCAAAGATGGCAAAATTAAATTTTCTTTTTTGAACAGAAGATTTTAATTTGTGTAAATGTATGAAAACATTATAAAACCTATACAAATTTGGTATCACCGTGATTGTACTGACCCAAAGAACAAAGTAGACATGTCATTTGGAGCGCATAGTGAAAACCGTAAAATCCATGCTCACAAGGAAATGGTGCAAATGCGTTCTTTCACTAGTTTCACTGCATTTGGAATTTTTTCCCGCTTCCCCGTACAAGGCATGGGATATTAAATACCGTCACTATGAAGTGCAATTTGATGGTTGGGAGCAAAAAATTGAAACACAAAAAAACGGAAAAGAGCCAAGTCGTTAAGGGGTTAAAGAGGAGGAGGCTTTCCACACTGGGACATGTATAAAACAATAACTAGAAGGTGTTTCCCTGCTTGACAAATATTCTGGTAGTGGTTTATTAGATCAATTGCTGATCATAGGTTCCATTTAAGCAATATCTTAACTTTACGATCCTCCAGTGCCATCTTTGTTATCTTATTTCCACATTGCAACTGCTTCTTACACTCTTATTATACCCCTTTAATCACTTTTCTACTCCCTATGACCCTTGACATGGAGTTACCATCTTTGGTGACTATAAAGATAAAGGCAGATAACTCATGACCCCCCAGTGATGATTGTGGCCTACAGTCTTTCATAGTGGTTGAGTCAACTTCATTCTACAGGTTTCTATGTCAGTATGTCTATTGTAAAGCATACTACAGAACTGTTGGTTTGTCTGCAGGCAAAATAAATCCTTTCTATCATTCTTATTAGCAGGTATTAAGGACCATGACCCACAGAGAATAGATAAGTATTCAGCTTTTAAAAGGGTTAGTATGAAAAAGCTGATATATTTTTGGAGCGTTACACTTCCCCTTTATTGAGAAATGATCCACTAACCGCGCTGATGCAATAATAGAAGGAGCAGCATATTATACATCACATTATCACAGGAAGTGATAAATGATCAGCTTAACACTACCCACCATGTTCAGATATAGAAAGACAGAAATTTCACAGGATGTTTTCTTCCATTTGTAACTAACCACAAAACACGTATAAACCATCCAAAATATAGTTTTTAAATTTCTCTATTTTGACTGAAAACATCACCGGAATGTGACTATAGCAAAAATATTCCACTAACGCAACATATGATGTTATCACATCAACCTGTGTCAAACCACTGGACACACTAAATACGTTGAAACTTGCATGTATCTTATCATCTTAATGTACATATATGCATATACCAGCACTTGTTGAAGTGGAGCTTACAATCTAATAAGCTTACCATAGACACAGAGGGCAGAATTAATACATTTTTTTTGGGGGGGGGGGGATGTGAAGATCTGCTCTATGCCATCCATTTTATGAACAGACTGGACACAATTGCACTTAATACTATACCTTTTAATGAATCAGTGCCCACTGCTCTTATTTTAACGAACTCTGCGGCTGATCAGTTTAGGAGGATCTGTGAAAAAAGATGGCAAATTGATTGTCAGGCCTACGGGATGTGGATGCACTGGACCATTGCAGACGATGACTCAAGCCACTACCTGGGACCGGAGTCTAAGTGGTACCCGGTTTTCACCAGAGCCCGCCGCAAAGCGGGTTAGACAAGCTGCGGAGTGGTACCACCAGGTCGTTCCTCAGGCGTGACTTGTCTGCAGTGGCGGCCAAAGTTGAAGTACAGAAACAGCAGTCAAACTCGAGGTCACAGTCCAGGCACAGGGTCAGGGCAGGAGGCAGCGATGCAAGTCAGAGTGCATTCCGGGGTCAGCAACAGGAGGTCCAAGCAGAAGGGTACGGGAACACAGCACACACGACAGCAGTACGGAGGAACACTGGTACACGGGAACACAGGGGAGGTCAGGTAACACAGGAACACGGAGGCAGTCAGGAACGCAGGAGACACAGGAACGCAGGAGACACAGGAACGCAGGAGACACTGGAACGCAGGCAAATCGCAACAGAGCTTTCTCTAAGGCTGTGAGGCACAAAGATCCGGCAGGGTTAGATGGGAGAGGCAGATATTAATAGCCTCCTCGGAAATGACCAGCGCCAATCAATGACGCGCTGGCCCTTTAAATTTCCTAGAAGTGGTGCGCACGTGCCCTAAGGCACGGGGCCACGCGCACACGGAGCGAGGCCGGGACTCGGGAGAGGTGAGACGCGGTGGCGCGGTGCCTGCATTGAGCGAGAGGCACGGGTGATCCACCCGCGACACCGATACAAGTTGCCCATGATTTTTTTATGACGGCTGATAATTGAAACATTCATGGCATAATATTTTAAAATAATTCTCAGATTTTGGACCACAACAGGTTTTTTATAATGTGAAACTCCACACCTATCCCATTTGTGCTCTGGATGGCACTTTTCTGAAGGGCAGTGGAGTGACCTTCAAATCTTGGGAAAATGTACTATAATTACATCAAATACATAGAATAAAATAAAGCTCAAATCAATGCCAGGCAGGAGCATTAGTGATTGTGAAAAAATGCAGGTAGGGCTAGATTCATATCTCGTATGGTGACCTCTCTTGTAAGGATACAGAAGGCAGATTCCTGATATATCCCACAGTATGCTCGTAGAGTGCTATACACCCTCTAGTTTGTCTCCATACCCCTGAAAGCAGTAAGGGTGACAGCAGGTATTGATTTGCAGCAGCCAATGTTCAGTTTGTCTCCTGAATGGGAAACACCCAAATGCTGAAAGGAGGCTGGGGATGGATGCCATACAGTTGAGTCTGTTCTCCATAGGCTATTATGGCCTTCGCTAAGCATATACTGCTCTCTCCAGCAGGAAGCAGAATGGAAAAATGCTGGATTTTCTCATCCAGTGTTTATAGTTGGATGCCGTGTATTGGATATTCCATCTGCCAGTATAAGTATATGGACACGCTTAACATGTACATCAACAGATTTCCTGGTGTGCATGTTAAACGTATATATGAATCAAGCCTTGGGCACCATTCACACAACTGTAATTGTGGCTGTGATCTGGCCACTCTATTTGCGGCCAGACAATTGCCCCAATAGAAGTGTATGCCAGCAGGTCATTGTGATGTAAGCACACTGGGGCACATTTACTTACCTGGTTCTGTCGCCCCGAGGTGCGTTGTCCGACGAGGATGAAGTCCGTTGCGATTCTTCAACATCGTGTGTCCATTTTCCTGCATCTCTTGCTTCCCCGCTGAGGTGCATGTGAGTGCATTGTCTTGCGACACAATTTGAATTGTAAATCCTGCGCTTAGTCCGAATCAGTCGGGTTGTCCCATGGACACGCCCCCTATTTGTGTCACATGCAGGTTGGCGTGATTGCGACAAAATCCAATCGTGTGCGCCAAAACCCCCACAATTTAATGCGGCACAAATTGGAAATAGTCGGGAAACCCGACGAAAATGCGCGGTGCGGACCCTTAGTAAATCTGCCCCATTGTGTCTCACTGAAACATGGCCAAACTGGGAGGCTGCACTGCTAAATAAAGGGAATGCCCTATATTTGGCCAGACTGACTGCTTGGCTTTCATTGGAGAGAGAAGGGGTGTGAAGCGCTCACCGGGTCTCTCTTCTCCAATCAGACAAGTGCTGTGTCCGGGTTTCGGCCCGAGTGGGCACAGAACCATGTGATTCTGAATGCAGATGTTTTCATTATACTATAAGGCAGTGATGGCGAACCTTTTGGAGATAGAGTGCCCAAAGTACAAACAAAACCCACTTATATGTCACAAAGTGACAAAATGACAATTTAAGCAGTAACTTATTGATCTCTGCTGTGTCACAGGTTTCAATCGTATTGGTGTCCTGAGTTCACCAATACAATAAAAAGATGATGGAGAACTTAGATTCAGGGTCCCAGAACAGGAGCTCCAACAATAATCTCTCTCTTTCCACACCTTCATGTTCCTCCTGTAGTCCTGGCAGCCAAGGATGTTGCTTTCAAATGGCGCTGAGCATGGCATGTCCTGGGCTGTATTTGACTTTGATGGCAAAAAATGTGATCCAAACAGAAAATATTTACCTTCACATCTCCTAAATGTAATAGATGGGCATGTGTACAGTTCACAAATGCCCCGTATTGATATGTGCGCATAAATAAATAAAGGGTATAGGACGCCGAACGTGCACCATAATCTATTTTAAGGCCTGTTTTTAATCTACTTTTGTGAGTATAATATTAAAATATTTTCTTCACGCTGACCAAGATGCCGAGCAGACGCACATAATCAGTGCTCCGTGCCTGGCCGAGCAAAATAGGGGTCAAAAGCCACTTTATATGGGGAAATTAGGCACGAGAAAGGCATCCAGCCGACTAAGAAAACGGGCACAAGAAATCCCGACCTTCAATTTCTTCGCTCCTCTCCGGGAGCACTACTCACCCTCCGACTCGGAGTCCCGCGATCCATCCACCAGCCCGCGGCCATCTTGCGCGCCGCGTGGAGCCAAGGCCAGAACGCCGGCAGCAATCCGCCACCCGAACGACCATCCGAGCGGCAAAGAGAACTACCGGGCAAGAGGTAGGGACGCATCCCGGTCCCTGCCGGAGAGCGGAGCCAACGGCATTCAGATCTCCCCCTCCGCCACGAGAGCGCGGAAGACGCGCCAGAAATCCTCACACGCGGCCAGAGTGGAGTCATCAGAGGCCCGAACTCAGAAGCCTGAAACCCCTTCACGTGTACGTAAAGCTCCAGGCCTCTCCACTGTGATAGAAGGCCCAGCTAAAGGTGAGCACATCAAAACCACTTACCCACAGCAGGGAATAACCCTCACCAGGAGCGCATCCAGCAGACAGCAGGAGAGTGGCATACAAGCCTGCAACACAATGGCACCACCATTTAAGACACCAACAGTAACTCCCTCACAACCAGCCCTAGAAACACCAAGAAAAGGGCTCAAAGGGGTTAATACCCCTTTACAAAGTCCTCCCTCCAAGCGCCCCCTACTGAATGAAAGCATAGATACACCAGGGCCATCTCTTCCCACTCCCCAGAAGGACACTGAAAGGGACACAGGAGGAATATCACAAGCTAGCCTTCCATCCCCAGAAGCTGCTATTCTTGCATTACAGGGCCATCCTGAACTACAGGCCCTTTTGGCACTTCTTCCATCTAAGGGAGATATGGACACACTAGCAAACGATCTAAAAGGGGCCTGGCATCAGGACCTACAGAAGGTCCAAACAGAAGTTAACGCTATACAAGAAAAAGTCGGTGCACTTGAAACTTTCAGAGAAGAGGTCACTGTTGCCATCTCAGAAATACAAGAGAAAACTGCAAACCAAACTGCCCAAATGAAACAACTAGCCTCCCACTTGGATGACCTAGAGAACAGAAATCGTCGAAACAATATTAGAATCAGGGGCCTCCCTGAAGCAACACACGCCGCTGATCTCATTCCTACACTCACAGGAATATTCAACTTATTATTGGATCGCCCTGTTGATACACATATAGAAATCGACCGTGCCCATAGGGCACTCCGAGCCCGGAGCTCAGACCCTGCTAGACCACGGGATGTCATATGCAGAGTCCACTTCTTCGCTGTAAAAGATCAAATAATGCAAAAAGCAAGACAAAAAGGCGATTTGGACTTTGATGGAGCACGAATAGCATTATTCCCAGACCTCTCCAGGCGTACCCTCAGACAGAGAGCCATTCTACGCCCTCTTCTTCAGGTTCTGCAAGATAAAAATATCACGTACCGATGGGGCTTTCCCTTTGCCCTCCATGCTCGCTCCAGTAAAGGTCAAGCGTCCCTCTCACATCCGGAAGAGTTGCCATCTTTCCTAAGATCTCTAGATCTTCCTCCAATGACACTCCCTGACTGGGATGCCCCAACAGTTGACCGCCCAAACTTACACTCTGATTCCTCTACAGCCGGAACGGGATGGTCATCAAGATCTACTTCACCTCGACCACAACGCCAAAGAAACAGGGGCCGACCTGCTCTTAATTAAATCCAAGGAACTAATTTAAAGTCTATAAGCGAAACTCCAAACCTGGAGGTTTTATACCCTTTGTATTAACTTTTATGTTCCTACAGGTGTTTCACTGTCTCAACCTGGTTCCAGGAGTTATTCATCTCAACTCTTCAGGTTTGGACTAAATAGTCATTCGTTCCTCTACCCTATAGCAGTAAAGTAAAAATGACTCAGATAACCCATATTCCTTAAACGAAATTTAAATGCGACAAACGGAAGGCAAACCATACTACACCCTTATTCCCCATCTGCATTTCCAACATACATATAGGAACCCCAAATGATTTCTTATTCTTATAAAAACCAAAGGCCTAAACGAACATTTTGACATTACCTGTTCTTTTATTAATTTACTACCTTACTTTGTGATCTTGTCATAACCACCTACCCCCATAGGTGTAGCTGTAGTAAAGACACTACGGTTGAAATTTGTGTTAAGCACTACTTCAAATAGCACCCTCACCGGGAAAGCTATCAACCCGGAAGTTTTCTTCCCTCCCCCCCCCCCCTCGACCCACCGTCATAAGAATTAACACCTTATCCCTCAACTCTCCCCTAAACCTTTCCTTCCCCCCTCCCTCCTCATTCCACCCCACTACAGTCAAAGTCAGACACTCCCAAGGGCCCTGGGACAATGAGTGCAACATCAGCTCTCCCATTCAAAATTGCCTCCTTCAATGCCAAAGGCTTAAACCTACCTGAGAAAAGGGCACGGACCTTATACTCTTTTCATAAGCAGAGGGTCCACGTATTATGTGTGCAAGAGACACATTTCAAGACAAACCACTTGCCGATAATTAACTGTAAATATTACCCCACGCAACTCCATTGTACGAATCCGGAGAGTAAGTCCAAAGGAGTTTCAATTTTTATTCACAAATCTGCAAACTGTACAGTATTAGACTCAAAATTAGACCCCGAGGCCAGATACCTCTTCATAAAATGTGACATTCAAGGTGCAGAATACACCTTGGCCAATATTTACACTCCGAACATTGACCAGACTAACTACCTACTCAAAACCCTAGAGGACTTATCTGAATTTGCAAGAGGCACCTTAATCCTCTGTGGCGATTTTAACCTCGCAATAAATCCTCTCCTGGACACGTCGGCAGGCAAATCCTCGGTGTCCTACAGTAAGCTTAATCGCTTGCGCAAATTTCTTCACTCTTTACAATTATGCGACATATGGAGGTTACACCATCCAGAGGATAGGGACTACACATTTTATTCCCAGGTCCACAATTCCTACAGTAGGATCGACTACATTTACATACAGCATCACCTCCTATCATCCGCAATGAGCTCAGAAATTGGCTCAATCATTTCATCAGATCACGCCCCAGTAACGTGCTCTTTATCCCTCCTACCAGGGAAACGTACACCTTTTAATTGCAGGTTAAACGAATCGCTACTCCAAGACCAGCTATGTCTCACAGAATTAAAAGAAGTCTCCAACAGGTTTCACTCAGACCATCAACATGACACCACTTCCCCGGCCTTTAAGTGGGAGATTTTGAAGAGAAACCTGAGGGGTATCCTTATAAAACATGGGTCACGACTAAAAAGAGCCGCGGGGATTAAACTTAAATCCCTAATGAACACTCTCCATGATCTCGAAGCTAAACATAAACAAAACCTCCTTCTGACTACCCTCAGAGAGCTGACAGCAGTAAGACACCAAATTAACACCCTAATTGAAGCCAAACAAAAACGATACAAACACCTATGTTCCCGCTCTCTTTATGAATGGGGGAATAAACCAGGCAGACTCTTAGCCAAAGCTTTGCGTGACAAAAGGGCCTCAACCTACATAGCCTCGATCAAAAACAAAGCTGGCAAAACAGTCCATACTACTGAAGAGATTGCAAAAGCCTTTTCTTCATATTACCAATCCCTTTACAATCTCCCCCCGCCATCTACAACCTTCGCACCCCCACACCCCATGCAATCATTGAACCAATTTATCCGGAACACGGCTCTCCCCACCTTGACAAAAACAGATACAGAAAAACTAGATTTGCCCTTCACACTAGAAGAGCTCCAAACTGTAGTAAACTCCCTACCGGGGGGCAAAAGCCCTGGGCCTGACGGGTATACCGCAGCCTTCTATAAAACCCTACTAAATGAGGCTTCACCAAGCTTATTAGCTAGTTTTAATGCAGTCTCTCCAACCAATCCCTTCCCACCCTCATTCCTCCACGCTCACATCACGGTAATTCCTAAAGATGGGAAAGACTCCCAATTATGCCCCAGTTACAGACCCATATCGCTCATCAACACAGACACCAAAATATATGCAAAAATGATAGCCAACAGACTTGCTAAACTGGTGGGGAACCTGGTCCACCCTGATCAAGTAGGGTTCATACCCTCTAGAGAGGCTAGGGATAATACCCTGAAATCATTCTCTCTTGTTCACCATATTACTCAGAAAAGGATCCCTACCCTCCTACTTTCTCTGGACGCTGAAAAAGCGTTTGACAGGGTGAACTGGGCCTTCCTAGAAGAAACTTTATTACAAATAGGTTTGGGCCCAATAATAAGAGCTAGGATCAAATCCCTATATTGCGCCCCTCAAGCGCAAATAAAAATCAATGGCTCACTCTCCTCTCCTTTTCCTATTCTGAATGGAACAAGACAGGGTTGTCCCCTATCCCCCCTGCTATATGCCCTGGTAATAGAGCATCTCCTCAATGCAATCCGAACAAACCCCGAAATAACAGGAATCACAATTGGGGACCATGAATATAAATGCTCCGCCTTTGCGGAT
Organism: Engystomops pustulosus; assembly: GCA_019512145.1. Classification (NCBI taxonomy): domain Eukaryota; kingdom Metazoa; phylum Chordata; class Amphibia; order Anura; family Leptodactylidae; genus Engystomops; species Engystomops pustulosus. Next base: position 66,781,277 of record CM033649.1, read on the forward strand.
GATGTTCTCCTATACTTAACTAACCCAAACACCTCATTGCCGGCGCTCATGAATGTCCTTGAAACCTTTGGTTATTTCAGTAACCACAAAATCAATATAACATAGAATCACAAGTATGTACCTGCCAAAATGTGACTCTTTATATGTACACCTGTTATTCTTTTAATAAAGGAATTTGAAAAAAAAAAAAATATTTTCTTCACTAAATAAGAAGCTCTGCTGCACTATTTTTGTTCCGTATCCCCCTCTTTCCTATACGGACCACTACGGAGCAAAGCGGAACCAAAGGCGCTGCGATTGAGTTTCCATCTGGAGGAAATAGCAACTCACACAGCCGCCCGCTGCATATCGCAAGTGGAAGTACGGGATCTACGTGAACACCGCAGAGCCAGCGACACATGGAGAACCTGATGACCTTACTTTTTCACTGCATCGCTTACTGGATTTAAGGTACTGTTTCTCTTTGGATGTGTTATCACATCTACTTTGAATATCTGAAAGACGTTGATGCAGAGGGAAAAACTCCTTAGACAATTCGTGACTACAAGGAATACTGGACTCCTATTCCTTCCCTTCTCTCATTGCGCCGTCATTTCTAAACAACTAGTTTGATCTTCAGTTTCCAACTATTGCTTTGTTTTTAAGAGATAAAGTGTGTTCTTAGATATTTCTGCATAGAGAAGGGTTAAAAACATAAACATTGGTTCATATTATCCCTTCTCAAAATATAACATATAAAGTAACATATAAAGTGAATATTTCCATTATCTGTGAGGTGCAGCAGCTCCTGTGTGCAGCAAATTCTCCCTGTAGCCTGATGGCTAAGAATCTGGAGGGGGGGACACTTCAGAGGGCTGTATCTCTGGCTCTGTGACACATAGAACCTCACTTCTTTTTTTCCTTTGAAAGAAGAGAGTCTCCTCTTTTATATGAATCTAAATGTATTTCTAAGTATGAGGAAAATGGAGATATTAACTATTAAACTGCCGTTGGTAGTGATTTTTATATATAAAAATGGCACCTGATAGTCTCACTTTAAACCTGAATATCTCTGGATCCATGGCACCTAGAAACAAAATTCAAAATTCATTTGAAAGAATTTAACCTTTCAAGGGGCCCTGGGTAATTGCCCACTTTGCCTACCCATAGCGTCGGCCCTGTGCAGGAGGAAGCCCTTAGTCCTGTTTGGCAAACTCTGTGCTAGGGTAAAGGCCTGGGTTCCAGAAAGGGCTCTGAGTGCCACCTCTGGCACCCGTGACATAGGTTCGCCACCACTGCTTTAGGGGAATAAGGCCTCAAAGGAATACATTGTTGGCTAGGTTCACACCATTTTTGGGGTAGTCATGTGTAATTTATGGCGGTCCCGAAAGAAATTTTTATTATATGGAGACAAGACTAGTATAATATCTAGTTTATGTGGTATATTAAATTCTCTGTTCATCTCACTTTCCTGTACTATCAATAGGGTAATGTTATATCTACTTCCTTACCATAGAACAAGAAAAATAATGTTTGTTACTGTATCACCTTAATAATCTCATAGTTAAGGGTTACACTTAAACATCATAATGCATTTCCAGCTGGAGGGCTTACAATTCAAAGCAAAAGGAATCATGTTACATTCTGCAGTTTAATATGTCATCTTGATTGTTGGCTCAGTACATTATATCATTAGTTTATGGCCCTGGGATTCTTCTTTTTTGTCTTTCTTCCCTTATCTGGATATTGGGCAGAGCTCAATGAAGCCAAGGCAGAAAAAGTATGTGCAGGAAGGTTGTGTTGGTTCATGGTTTGTTTCTTAAGGGGATTTTGGCTTCATTTCAGTGAGAATGACAGGTTCCATCCCATGGATTAGCCTTTGATCAATAGGGATGATAATACACAGGTGTATTAAGTATGAAATCCTTCCTTATTTCACCTTCTTTGGTGTAAACCCAAAAGCTGTGATACTTGATTTATACTGCGGGCAGGAGCCGCACTTGAGTCTTTTTGATGATGTTGCCACCTGAATACACTTTTACAGTATCACCTAATACTCCTGGATTTAGAAGCAGCAGATGTCAGATGAACTGCCCCCATCATCTCCATGAATGTTACATTGTGAAGGTACACCTACAACACACACAATAGTGCAGTTGTCCTTCAGTGGTCCTTCAAATGACAGGTTACAATGCCAGAAGTGGCTAACAATAGCCCAAATGGCTGCCTATTAGGCCTTACAGTAGGCAGAACCTAGTAAGTTGGCTAGCGTTTTGTTGTTAAGCATAATAAATACACTGCTGTTTTTGGACATCCTGCTTAAAAACAAACAAAAAAAATGTTTTTTCATTTTAAAAAGTTTCAGTATAGCTATAACCCAATGCAAACTGTACAGCTGTACTAATAAACATGTGTCCCCAAAAACTTAGAATGTTTGCTTCATATACAAAGTTGTCCAGCTAAAATGTCGCCTGAATTTAATTAAGGGCCTAGATTTTCTATTTATTGAAACCAATTTAAAACCATATTAGTATGTTAACAAAATACTTTTTAACAGTATATGGGGGGGGGGGGGGGGGCAGGGGCGTAACTACTGCTGTAGTGTAGAAGGCCTGGGTTGCACAGCCAATGCAGTAATCATCCTGTCCCACTAGGCTTCTATTATGGGGCCACCTTCAGAGCGGCTCTGCTATTCCTTTCCTTATATGCCTCTTTATAACAAAGTACTATTACTTGCTATATGGAGGCACTGCAGAGGAATGGCAATGCTCTACAGGTTCTCCAGCACACTCCGATCCCACAGCCTATCTCCTTTCCCAGCATTCTGCTCATGTTCACAAATAGTTGTATACGAGGAGCCCCATACCCCCACAGTGTGTGACCCAGGGGGCAGGATGCAGCGACACTTTAGTAGACATGTGTAGGCGAAGTGAGGGGGATGTCTGTACTATATGTGTGTGGGATCCTTTTCACTTGTTTGTTGTCAATGTGTGTGGGGGAGAGAGTTGTCACCTGTGTGTTGTCAGTGGGGGAGGGGACTTATCGCGTTTGCCTTCAGTGAGGGGGAGGGGGCTATGTAAATAATGGGAGAGGGGGACATGTATAACATGACTAAGGAGGAGGTCGGTATGGGAAGCTATGAGGCAGAAGGGGTACAATGCTCACAATTCAATGTACATTACTCTGCATGTTATTTGCTGATTGTTATCTGTTCCAAAACCCATTGCCTGCATCTAGATGCTTTTGTAGCTACCATGGAGGATCACAGTAACAATTTTGCTTTTGTCTTATAACCTTTTTTTTTTATCTGCAACTAACAAACTTAAAGCATAATTCTTTACATTGTGTGCAGGGAAATATGGGGAATATTTTTCCAATATACTTAATTACCAAATTATGCTTAGTTTGTAAAAAAAAAAATCGGCTACACCCTACCAATCAAGCTATGCCCTACCATAGAGAAGCATATTCCAGCTTGTACTATAATGCTCATTGCATACTGCAGACTGGGAGAGAGCAGAAACAGTTACCGCTCACAGCTGTGTAACAAACAGAAGAGGTGAAAGAGAGGCCCCTCTTCAATCCTGTAGACAGATTTGCCATAGCAATGTAGTTGTAACATTGTAACTAAGGGGCACACTGCAGTCTGTTTCTTTACAAACTAAGGAGAATTTCGGAATGAAGTATATTAGAACAATATAAAAAATAATCAGAAATCAGTGGTTACTCTTTCAGCTCTTTAAGCATAGGATCTCACAATTCTAGTAGCTAAGGATATGAGATCAAGATTATCATATCTCTGAAGTGATGTTCTGTAATGAAGAGGGTACTGCGGTTTCCAGTTTTTCTGCTTCTGGGGCCAAATACCTGGATAATTAAACTGACTGTAAATCAATGATACGTATTGTACCCTCTCTGCCTAAGATGTTATACTGTATCATACACTGGTAGATTGTAGCAAAGGGCTAAAATGTAATTTTTATTTAGTTCCAATTAAAAATAAAAAAACATAACAACCACCACAAACTGTGTGTCCCACGTCCTATGAAATGAAACACTCCCCATTTCATCCAATTCTCTGGTTCTCAATCCTCAGGAGTTTACTAACCATCTGTTAGCATTATTGCACCTTCTATTAGAGATGGACAACTACCCAGGCAATACCAATAGCTGACTGTCTGCTGCAAAACTATTTGGTTTCCAAAATGGCTAACTCCTATATTTATATACGTACTACATAGTGCTGCACTCCCTACCAGTTCTCTCTCAAGTTGCCTCAACCTACACCTTTCTGTATAATATATTAATTGTCAGGGGTCATCATTACATACAGGGTACCTGCATTGATTCCAGCGGTGAACCCAAGTGTGGTGCATGTTCGCCTGGGGCTGTGACATCCGCCAGCTGATTGGTCAGAGCACAAGTCCGTCCCATAAGTGATGCGGCCGGAGGCTAAAAGGTGCAAGCTATGCCAGTCACACTCTCCCAAAGGGGAGGGGAGCCAGGACAACCCCAAACCAGGAGGCTCCATGCCCCATGTCAGATATCAAGGGAGGAAGAAGAAGTCCCCCAACATGCAGAAAATGTAATAGCCCCTAACATAAGGGGACACAGGGGATCACATAGTCACATATATTTCGAGAAAAGGAGGCGTGTTTAGTTGCACTAGACAAAAATGTCACTAATAATATGAGTAAAAATTCAATAAATAAAGAACACCCTCTCAGCTTAGTTCTCATTGTCAGGCACCCGGGTTAGTGGACCCACTGGACCATCGTGGGAACAAGTGTAAGTGGTACCCGGTTTTCACCTGAGTCGACCCACTGGATCATCGCGGGAACAAGTCTAAGTGGTACCCGACCACAAAGCAGGATGGACTTGCTGCGGCGTGGTACCAAAAGGTCGTTCCACAGGCACAACTTTGTCTGCGGTGGCAGCCAAAGCCAAGTACAGAATCAAAAGAAAAAGTGTTTTTGTGATGCACACTATCCCCTATAGGAGCTGCCAAACAGTCACAGATGGATCCCACATCTAGCAATTAGTAAAAATAAAACAGTCTGACCGGAGCTCCTTGTGTGTCCTTTTATATATCCTTTGATAAATCGATGATTTCACTCCTTTCCCAACTATGTTCCAAATTCTTCAGTACACTTCCTCACAAACGGTATTTGGATGGGAATAGATCGCTATTCAGACAGTTTTAAGCTGCGTTTTCTTGCATCCTGTAGCCAAATAGTGTACAGCTACTATAGAAGAGATTAAGCAGCAGATAGGGTAGTATGTTCAAATATATGGAGTTTATTTTATTAAAACATACTCACAAAATAGAATAAAAACATGCGCATATAAAATCCACCATGTGGACGCCAGACTCGCTAGTTCGCCCGACCCAGGGTTTCGCTACCACGGCTTCTTCCGGGGCGTTGCTGACTAGTGACCTCTCAATCTTTTTATACCTTACACATTGCACAATTACTGCCTTCCATTCTATTATAAAATAAAAGGACACACAAGGAGCTCCGGTCAGACTGTTTTATTTTTACCAAGTACAGAATCGTAAGGCAAACTCCTGGTCAGGGAAAGGCAGGAGGTCGAGACGTGCAGCACGGGATCAGAGTCGGGAATGTGGCAGAGGGTCATGACAGGCAGCACGGTGTCGAAGTCAATAACGGAACCGGGGTCACAAGAGGAAATCACAACAACAGCGCATGGCATAGGAACAAAGCTTTCTCTAGGGCACAAGGCACGAAGATCCGGCAGGGGACACAGGATGAGGCAGGCTATTTAGCAGAATTGGCAGCTGGCCAGCACCAATTAGCGACGCACTGGCCCTTTAAATTTTACGTGGTAGACGGCGCTGGGATCCGGTGAGGTAAGTGAGACAACGGGGCACACATAGGCAAACGAGATGGTCGCAGCGGCACCCGTGACACTCATGGGTACGATGAAGCATAGACCCTATTGAGAATGACTCATAAGATGAAGATCCACTAAACTATAAGCTCACAACTAACTCAGAGTGTAAGTGGTAGAGTATTGTACGTAATGTAATGCCAAAGTGGCCTGTAGAAAATAAAATGATTGCATAAAGCTGGTAAACAGAAGCTGATTATTCAGGCCTTTCCCAAGCCTGTAGATGCATTGTGCTTCTTTACGAAGAAAGCGGCTATCCCAGTCACCGCCCTATTTGGGTCCCCTCATCCATTCTATCACCTGAAAGAGCAGCAAATAAGTATTCTCCTCATGAACTCCCATCATGTGTTTAACAAGCGCTGTATCCCTATTGTTCTTAATATCATAGACATTGGGGCACATTTACTTACCCGGTCACTAGAGTTTGTCATATGGAAACATTTTCTCAATTAGATGTAATTAAAATAAATGTTCCTGTGTGAAGATAATTTCTCATAAATGTAGTCATGTTGTCCCTTAGAAACGAGATAGCTTCTTCGGATACGACCACCTTTGGCATTGCTGGCCAGACATACGCTATTGAGTCCTGCCTGACTTCCTGGATTCAGCAATCATTACCACAGTGTGGCTGTGGGACATGCAGTAACTCCTGAACGTTGCATATACAGAAACTTTTTGTTTCTTTGCGCAATCCCTCCAGCAGAGGTGGCCGTATCCATCCGTTTCTAAGGGACCATATGACTACATTTATGAGAAATTATCTTCACACAGGTAAATTTTTTTTAATGACATCTAATTGAAGAAATGTTTATATATGGCAGATTATTGAATCTGGTTGTGAATGCCTAGATGAGAATACCCCTTTAACTACGACACTCAGTCTGAATCAGTCGGACCGACAGCACGCCCACTAATTTGTGTTGCTTGGAAGCTGCTGCAGCTGCGCCACAAATGGGTCGCGTGTGACACAATCCCAGCGCACACACTTCTCAATACCTGTGCAAGCCATTTTATCTATGAAGAATGTGCACCGTCTGACAAAAGTGCACAATGTGACCCTTAGTAAATGTGCCCCCCTGTCTCTGATACTTCATCTGATCTGTCTGATCGTTTTCTGGCTGTTTAATTCAGTGTGCGTGGACAAGTGATTAGATAGGTAACTCACATCATGAAGCAGAAGACCATATCCCTGATGTAATATGGCCTAATAGACTACATGAACCTCTTTTTCAATCGGTTCTCAGAAGGGCACCAGGACAAAGCAAGCACTGGAACAAGAGGCGCGGTACAAACAGTGAGCACAGGGGAGGTACTAGATGTGCTGAGGGCCCTCAAAGTTAACAAAGCTAGCGGACCAGATGAGATATGTCCACGGCTACTCAAAACTTGTGCCATGGAGCTGTGTAATGTGCTGGCGGATCTCTTCAATGTTAGCTTAAGGAAGGCTCAGATACCAGTGGCTTGGAAAACCTCAATTATCAGACCATTGAACAAAATCAAGAAACCAACTAGCCCAAACGACTACAGCCGATTGCTCTGACATCACATATAATGAAGTCATTTGAAAGAGTTCTGATTAAGCACCTAAAAGGGGAGGTCCAGGGGCATATGAACCCATTCCAGTTCGCCTACAATGACGGGATAGGCGTGGACAATGCGGTGCCGTTTCTGCTGCACAGGACTTACTGTCACCTAGAGCGCAGGGGAACCTCAGTTATGTACTTTGATTTTTCCAGTGCCTTCAATACAATACAACCTGGTGGCCTGAGAGAAAAGATGAGAGCACTGCAAATGGACACCACCCTAACCAACTGGACCTATGACTACCTGAGGAACCGACCGCAGTACGTCCAAATAGGAAACGTCCGCTCCAATACAGTCATAAGCAACAGCGGAGCACCACAAGGGACCGTACTGTCCCCCTTTCTCTTCACCCTCTACACCTCGGACTTCAGATATAACTCTATCTCCTGCCATCTACAAAAATTTTCAGACGACTCGGTTATTGTCGGTTGCATCAACGAGGGCAACCATGAGGAGTACAGAAATACCATCAGCGACTTTGTTAAGTGGAGTGAAAGCAACAATCTAGTGATCAATGTCGAAAAAACAAAGGAGATGGTCATCGACCTAAAGAGGAACAAAATGGCCAATAAATGGGCGAGAAATAGATCAAGTCAACACCTACAAGTACCTGGGGGTGCACATTCATGACAAGCTTGAATGGAGGACCAATATCGACTGGTTATGCAAAAAGGCCATGAACAGGTTGCACTGAGGTAAGGTAATTCCAAATGAGCACTATTGGGGAGACGCTGCATCCACTAGAGGAAGTCTGGCAAATCAGATGCCTTAGGAAACTTGACGCCATTGCAAAAAAACGGCAGCCACCCATTACACGAGACACTACTGCAGCAACGGAGCGACAGAAGTTATCGCTATCGCCAGGCAATAGAACTATTCAACCATACGGTGAATAAAGCAAAGGACTAATTCACACCCTCTTTCCCCCAAACCCTCTCCCCACCTCCTAAAATTAAGGTAGTAACTGTAATGTTATTTGTGTTGTTTATTATGTGAAACACTGGTCATGTCTTACCTGGAGTAATGATGCACAAAACAATTTCCCAACGGGATTAATAAAGTTTTATTCTATTCTATTCTAATCGGCCTTTCGGTATGCCCCTTTTAAATAGCAGCAGGGGCCAAGCACCAGAGACCCAAGGGAATAGACAAGACTATTGAAAATCAAACCACTTCTACAAAAAGAAACATGCAACCTACAGATTATTTACCAATAAATGTGTTCCAATTTGAACCCTTTTGATGAGTGTGATGTTTGTGTGGGAAAAAATGAATGATTTGATATATGACTGTACCATCTTCTTCCTCTCACATCACTTTCCTATTAATAGACCAGTATAAAAGAAGCATGTTCTACCATGATAGGAATAATCTTTGTAGCAAAAAATACAAGAATATAAATGTGGATATGACTAACCTTCTTGGAGTTTCTTAACAGTGCTAAAACAGATGAAGTAGGAGTGCAGGAAATGTAGGCTTTACATGTAGCTCAGGTGAAAGCAGTAAGGAAAATTTTTCAGTAAAAGCAGGATCGTCTTATATCTTAATTTCATTAACTGAAGAAATTGACAATTGAATTGAGCTAAGTTGACAATAGAAATTCTGTAGAAGAGATTAAATGATCACATCAGATATAGTATGCGCCGGTCTCCGTTTTTCAAGTCCCCAACCCACCCCTAATCCTGCACAAGGCTATCAAAAGGTTTGATGGATAATACATCTAAAAGTCAGGGGAAGACTGTGATAAAAGAGCAGAATATTCAAAATACAGGCATTCCCGGGTTATGTTCATGATGGGTTCTGTAGGTTTGAGGAATTTGTATGTAAGTTGGAACTGGTATTGTCATAAATTGTCATAAGAACAAGGATTAACACTAAAGATTCATTGCAGACACCTTTGATTACTAATTTTTATAATTGCAGCCTGGGGACAATGTTATTACCAGCATGCAGAGAGCTTCACCAGAGGTCACGGTGGCCAGAGAGGCCTGTTTATAACTAAGGGATGTCTGTAAGTTGGGCGCACTTAATTTGGGGACTACCTTTATACTGCAACACAGTAGCATTAATTGATTTCTTCTCTGAATCTGATGGACGTTATGTAGCTGAATTTCAGCTTCCCTGTGAGAGTGCTGGATATTGGGACATGCTTGTATACTGCCTTTAGCCTCAGGATTATCCACATAGCAGCGGGGAGGCGGCCGTAGGTGGAGAGCTGGGTGCCTAATCCTTTGTATTATAATATGTATAATATATAATTGTATTATATTGTTACAGTGTTCAGACCTCTTAAAGAGCCTGAAAATATAGCAAAAAATTCAAACTGCCCCCTTTCGCTAGAATGCATTTATAAAGAATTAAACGAATTAAACGAATGAACATGCTAGGTATCCCTGTATCTCAAAGAGCGACCTATCAAAAAAAAAAACTTTGTAAATGCTCAAATCAATACTTTTTTTATGTCAATTTGCTTCACATAAAATTGGTAATAATATTGTGATTGGTTGGACAGTTCTCAAAATAATACCAATGAAAGAGTCATCTTATTTAACCCCCACCCTCACAAAAAGACACCGTACAGGTTTAAATTTTTTTAAAGGTATTATGACATAACATTACAATATACATTTGGTATCTCTGTGAGCGTACTGATGTAAAGAATAAAAGGGATTTTCCCCATGGAAAAAATAAAATGTTATTTCTTTTGGAATTCTGGAAACGAAAAATAGTACTGGAAAAACTGAAAAGGTCCCGGAAGAGGTTAAACAAGGTCTCCTCATACTCTACTGATGAAACCACTGTCCTTAGCACGTTGCTATCATTTTTCTTAGGATTGCAGTATGATAAGTGAAAGGAAACCAGTTTTACGTAGTTTCTCCAGAATCCTGAACTGAAAATAAATTCTCTGAACAAAGAGATAATTTCTTTTTAGTAATGCTGGTCTCAAAAATGTTGAAGTTTAAATCTTTCTTTTATACACTGGTCAAAAAAATAAAGGGAAGACTCAAATGACAGATCTAAGGATCTAAATGAGATCTAAGGATCTAAGATCTAAGGATCTAAATGAGTGAAATATTCTTATTGAATACCTTGCTGAATGTGCTGACAACAAAATCACAAAAAATAGAATCAATGAAAATTACATTTATTAACCAATGGAGGCCTGGAAAAACTGAATTAACTAAAGTGGAAAAACACAGTACAGGATGATCCAACTTTGATGTAATGTCCATAAAACAAGTAAAAATGAGGCTCAGTATTGTGTGTGTGGTATCCATGTTCCTATATGACATCCCTACAAAACCTCACCATGCTCCTGATGAGGTTGTGGATGGTCTCCTGAGGGATCTCCTCCTAGACCTGGACTAAAGCATCCAACTCCTGGAAATCTGTGATCCAATATGACGTTGGTGGATGGAGCGAGATATGATGTCCCAGATGTGCTTAATCAGATTCGGGTCTGGAGTAGACCAGTCCACCGCTTCAATGCCTTCAACTTGCAGGAACTTCTGACACACTCTGGCCACATGAGGTCTAGCATTGTCCTGCATTAGGAGGAACCCTGGGCCAACGGCACCAATATATGTTGTCACAAGGGGTCTGAGAATCTCAATTCGGTACCTAATGGCAGTCAGGCTAGCAAATGGAGGGCTGTGTACAGGGGCGGACTGGCCATTAAGCCCACTAGGGGAAATCCCGGTGGGCCGACTGCTCCGGAGCTGCTGCGCGGCCGGTCTGGCGTCAGCGGGGCAGGTCTGTAATAATAAATGCTGAACTCAATTTTCCGACGTTACCCCTATCTCTGATGCATTATCTAGTCCAGCCGGCAGTGACAGCTTCGTGCGCCCGCTGCGCACAGAATATGACATGGGCAGGCGGTTGAAGTCACAGTCTGTGCGCCCGCCGCCGCAGCACACTGAACTGTCACTGCCGGCCTGACTAGATAAAGCTTTGGAGCTTCGGGGGAGCGCCGGAAAGGTTAGTTCAGCGTTTATTATTTTTATGTGCTGGGCAGGGGACTGGCTGTATACGGAGGGGGGAGCTGCCTGGCTGTATACGGAAGGGGGAGCTGGCTGGCTGTAAACACAGGGGGGCTGGCTGGCTGTATATGGAGGGGGGGGCAAGATGTATACTGAAGCAGGGCTGGCTGTATACTGAAGTGAGGCTGGCTGTATACTGAGGGGGGGTGGCTGGCTGTATACTACTGGGGGCTGTCTGTATACTACTAGGGAGAGCCTGGCAGTATACTACTGGGGGATGGCTGGCTGTATACTGAGGGGGGGGGGGGGGAACTGGCTGGCTGTATACTGAGCGGGAGCTGGCTGTATACAGGGGGGGGCTGGTTAGCTGTATACAGGGAGGGGGGCTAGCTGACCTTATACTGAGGGGGGGCTGGCTGTATACAGGGGGGCTGGCTGTATACTGAGAGGGGATGGCTGTATACTGATGGGGCTGGCTGTATATTGATGGGGGGCTAGCAGGCTGTATACCGATGGGGGGCAGGTGGGCTGTATACTGAGGGGGGGCTGGCTGTATACTGGGGGGGGGGCAGGTTGGCTGTATACTGAGGTGGGGTGCCGGCTGGCTGTATACTGAGGGGGGCAGGCTGGCTGTATACTCGGGGGGCAGGCTGGCTGCATACTGGGGTGGGCAGCTGGCTGTATACAGGGGGGCTGGCTGTATACTGAGAGGGGATGGCTGTATACTGATGGGGCTGGCTGTATATTGATGGGGGGCTAGCAGGCTGTATACCGATGGGGGGCAGGTGGGCTGTATACTGGGGGGGGGTTGGCTGTACACTTGGGGGGAGCTGGCTATATACTGGGGGACTGATTAGCTATATACAGGGGGCTGACTATATAGCATAGTAGTAGTAGTGGTAATGGTAATTATATTCCTGTACATAGGGGACAGTATTATAGTAATTATATTCTTGTACATAGGGGCAGTATTATAGTAATTATATTCTTGCACATAGGGGCAGTATTAAAGTAGTTATATTTTTGTACACAGGTGGTAGTATTATAGTAGTTATATATTGTACATCGGATGCAGTATTATAGTAGTTATATTCTTGTACATAGGTGGCAGTATTATAGTAGTTATATATTGTACATCGGATGCAGTATTATAGTAGTTATATTCTTGTACATAGGGGGCAGTATTATAGTAGTTTTATTCTTGTACATAGTAGGCAGTATTATAGTAGTTATATTCTTGTACATAGTAGGCAGTATTATAGTAGTTATATTCTTGTACATAGGGGGCAGTATTATAGTAATTATATTCTTATACATAGGGGGCAGTATTATAGTAGTTATATTCCTGTACATAGGGGGCAATTTTTATTAGTAAAAACAAACAAAAATATACAATACATTCTTGTCATGATGAAAAAAAAACAAAAACAAAACAATTATTTAACAGAGATCAAACACATCAGCAAATAATGAATTTAGAGTAACTTCAAATAAAAAAGTCCATCACTGGTAATAAGGGGAAAAGAAATAAACAGAATTCCATGACATATAATCCATCACTGTAGATTTATGTTCCTCCATAACTGAACTGAACATTTACTCTTTTTCCTTAACTCTAATGATTGGATCCACCTCAGCTCTGGCAATATCTGTGTGACTGCGGTCATGGGCTGGAAGAACTCGCTATGTACGGACACTCTGGTCCTGGTGTGCCAGTGGTAGTACTTAGTTATTGTGATGATCAGGTACATGGTCCCCCTGTCTATGCCGGCTACCTGTGGTGTCACCCCATAGATTATGTCTGGGTAGGTCAGAGACTGCAGTCCTGGTATCCTAAGCCTGCGGGACACCTCCTGCCATATCTGCCTCCCTCCCTGGCACTCAGTAATGAAGTGCTGCATTGTCTCCTCCTGCTGACAACCCAAGGGGCACATACGATCCGAGACACTCAAAAACTTTAAATTGCCCCTAACAAAAAGCTTCCCGTGCAGTGATAACCACGCGATGTCAATTAGCTTTGCTGGGAGTCTTGAACTATTGAGGAGCTTCAGACTCTCCTGCAGGGTGGCCGTCGTGCAGTCCCTCAGAGCTGGCTGTAAAGTATAAAAGGTCCTACAGACAATGGTATAAAGGTCCTTCCTGGTCCCACTCTCCAGATATGTCTTATCTGGAGACTTACCACTTTTTCATGCACCTTAGACCATACTCCAGATACTGGGGGAGGAAGCCAGGAGTCCACCGTCCTCTCTTGAGACTGCCGGCTCACACCCAAGACTCTGCAAAGGCAATATCCAGTCCCTGACACTACTTACCCACGAGACCATTGTTTGAGTCCAGGCTACCGAAATTAACTTTCAGAAAATGGAGTCAAAGAAAACCCTTGTATTTAACATATCCAGCCCACCCTCTCTCCTCCGTAGGTAGGTTATCCCTCTTTTTACTGGGTTCAACCTGTTCCCCCATAAAAGCTGGAAGAACAGAACATTTCCGGTTTCCAACTTCTCTTCCCAATTTAGCTTGGCATTATCTTCTCTCCCAAATTTAACCCCAAGAATTTTAATATGGGTGGAGGCCTTGGCGAATTGTGACAGATCAAAGCCAGGAGCAGCATCCAATGTCCAGAAAGCTTGACTCTTCTCAAGGTTAACCAAAGACCCGGAGGCCTCTGAGTAACTTCTGATGGCTGCAGACAACATCTCCACCTCACGAGGTTCAGATATCACCACAGTCACATCATCCGCGTAGGCAACAACATCCAGGGGCAAGCAATGGGGGACCGGCACCCCCTGAAATTCACACCGCTGCAGTGATCTCAGGAACGGATCGATAGCAAACACATACAGCAGTGGACTCAGGGGACAACCTTGTCGCACCCCTGCCTCTACCCTGAAAGTGTCCCCCTGCCAACCATTGATCAGAGGAAAGCTCTTCGCCTCTCTATACAAAGTTCTCAGCCAATCTATAAATTCTCCCGGAATACCGTACTTTGACAAAGTGGCCCATAGATAATCATGATCAACCCTGTCAAAGGCTTTAGCCTGATCCAGACCTACAACATATCTCCCACACCTCAGAGCTTTACATCTCTCAAACATCTCTCTAATCGAGATGACTGCTCCAGAGATGTTCCGCCCTTTTACTGTGCCGTACTGAGAGCCTGCCAACAGTGAATTTTTGCCAGTATTTTTCTGTCGACATTCAAGAGGGCGATCGGCCTCCAGTTCTTGATGTCACTAGGCTCTTTTCCTTTAGACAGCAGAATAAGGGAGGACAATCTCATGGATGGAGGCATCAGGTGATTCTCTAGACAGTTAGTAAACACATCCACAAGGATCGGGGCTAAGAGGTCTCTAAATTTCTTATAAAATTCTGCTGTTATCCCATCTGGTCCTGGTGCCTTCTTCAGGTGTAACTTATCAATAGCCTCTTTAACCTCCTCCTCTGTTATTCCTGCTGTCAACGGAGAAAAGTCCGAATTCCTAGTGTCAGGGCCTGAAGTTGCCTCCAAGAATGGAGTCATTTTCTCTTTATCCAAAACCTTCTTCTGAAATAACTCAGCATAGTACGATCTCACCACCCCCAGGATACCCTCCCGAGATTCCTGCAAAACTCCCTGGGAGTCAGCGAGACCTGTGATTGATTTCTTGGCCACACGTTCTACCACGAGAGACGTGTAGCGGCTGTACTGATACTGCTTGATCTCAGATTTCAGTCTTTCAATCTTTTGTTTGTCATCCCCACCCGCCGAATACAGTGACTCCAATTCTTTCCGCAGCTTGAGATACTGGCTGTACTTACTCTTACCCTTCTTCACTGACAGTCTCTTTAAGAGGGACCTGATCTCCTCCTTGACGTTCTCCCACCAGTCACATATGTTGTCATAGAAGTCTTGTCTCTGGAGCTGGTCCTGAAAAAGGGAGTGGACACAATTCTGGACACAGACATCATCCAGGATGCTGGAATTAAGCCTCCATAGCCCCCGCCCGATATCAGAGCGGTTAGAGGCTCCCATGCTAAACAATAAGGCCAGATGGTCAGAATATGGGACGACTCTCTCGCTCATCCCACTAACAGTCTCCGAGGGACTCACAAATGCCATGTCAATCCTACTGTTCCTGTCAGCACATGTGTAGGTGTACTTGGGTTTCCTGCCACCCAGGGTAAATACATCACATAGATCAGCCTGCGATATAATGTTACATAGGACTTTTGAGTCTCTCACCACTGCTCTGCCCGAGGACCTGTCACCTGATGTCAAAGTAACATTAAAGTCGCCCGCCATTACTACAGGGACTGAGGTAAAAAGATATTGCTTCACCTCATGGAACAGCTGGATTCTCTCTGTCACTGTCTGTGGGCCGTAGATGTTGATCAGCCGGAGCCGCCTACCATGGATGGTCACTTCTAGCACCAGGCACCTCCCCATAGCGACCTACGTCAGCCTGTGCACCATCACGTCTGTGGTGTTAAACAGTATAGCGACGGCTCCACAGCCAGTGACCAGTAAGAAGGACCAGACCGCCACTCACGCTCAGCCTCACGGAGATGCCCAAAGGTGGTCAGATGGGTCTCCTGCAGGAAGATGACATCAGCGTCCAGATATCTCAGGTGGTCATACACAGCGTATCTAGTCCTTCTTACTTTAACGCTATTGACATTGCTAGAAGCAACTCTTAATCCAGCCATCACAAAAAGAAAAAACAGAGCAGTGACCCCCATCATCATGAGTCAGAGTCAGATTCCCTCTGCCTACCACCAGTCTCCATGTCTGACAGGGGGTCTCCAGCTTCAGAAGAAGGGGGCTTCTTTTATGTCGGAGGGTCTTCCGTGTCCCCGCCACGCTCATTATCAATGCGTTCAAAATCTCCATCTGACTCTGATAAGACATCATATCTATTTGAAAGGACCATGACCCCGGCATCACCACTGGCTTTTTTCATGGTCTTAGACCCTGCACCATACTCTGTCTCAGGCTTAAGGGAGGATTTGTCTTTTTCTTTCTTTTGTTCTTTTTGGCTTCCTCATATCCAATAGTAGATGTAATAGAGGCTGCTGCCTGAGGCTGGTCCTGAGTGACAACCTCCATATTCTTCGGAGTGCGGGCTGCTTTCTGAGGTTCTGGCGCAGTATTACCTGACTCCCGCTGTACCTCCTGACTAGTTAGTATTTGACCTGACATTAAGGCCTCCTCCTCTAAGGCGTCTGCCTCCTGTACTATCTCATCATCAGAGAAGTCCCTGGCGATGTTATGCCAGGCCTCCGGGCAATCCTTGTGTGGGTGGCCCATCTCACCGCACAGATTACACTTGACTGTCTCGCAGTTGGCGCTGAGATGGCCGACCTACCCGCACAGGTTACACTTTATCACTGTGCATACTTTGGCCACGTGACCGATCTTACCGCATCTAAAACACTTTCTTGGTTGCCCAGGATAGAAACAGACACCTTTCTCTCTGCCTATGAAGAAGCTGTTGGGGAGGTGCAGGGTGATGTTATTATACTGGCGTAACTTCACCAGAACCTTCCACCCTCCAGTCCAGATACCATCGGCATCTCTATTCTTGGTGAGGTCAGACACAAGATCACAATGGCGCCTGAGCCACACCAGAATATCCTGAGGGGGAACAGACTCGTTCCAGAAGATGATATTTACCACTACAGTACCTGGCCTGGAAATGGGGACAAATGTAAATTTACTACATCCATCAGTGTCCCTGAACTGGGGGAATTTATCCCAGAACCTGTCCAGACTAGACATGAGCTTAAAGCTGACATCATAGCCCTGTCTGTCTGGAAGGTTGATGACCGCCAGGATGTCATCTGGCGTGAACCCCATCTGGCTGCACAGGAGATCCCGCACCACAAACCTCCTATCCGGGAGATCTTCTTTAGCGCCTCTGTTTCATAGTTTCATAGTTTCTACGGTTGAAAAAAGACACTTGTCCATCAAGTTCAACCAAGGAAGGGAAGGGATTGGATGAGGAAGGGATTTAAGGGAAACAATTCTATATAACAATTCTATAATTCTATATAATTCTTAAAGCGCACCATGTTCCTCCTCTTAAACGCCTGCCCTGAGTATTGTGCGCCGGAGGTGAAGGAGGGAGCGCCGCGGCTCCAGGCGTTTCTGGGAGGCTCTTGACGGGCTCACTCTGGGTATTAGGGGGAGGGTCTGATCTAGGGGGATCTGACTTATTTGGGGGGCTTGATGTTAGAGGGGGGAAATCACATACATCATCCTGTACAACCCCCTGCCCCCCATCCACCTCTATGCTATAATCAGATTGTTGTACATCCCAGATAGACTGATGGTCCCCTCCATCCCCCAACCCCTCAGGTTCATCAGAATGTCCCGCAGTGTCCCCAGTCTCGGGCACAGCAGCACAGATCTCCTGGGACAATGCAGCAGTCTGACACACAGAAGAAAATGCTTTGTCTTGCTGCTGCACAGTCACTGCTGGGACTTGTTGTACCACATCCTCATGCTCCTTCCCAGTGACTGCTGCTGAGGTCTGCAGCAGATCCTGCGACTGTCCCTTTTGGAAGGAGAAACTAGCGGGTTTCAGTACAGGTGTTGTAACACGGGGCGCATCTGGGATCTTGGGTGTGGGGTCACAGCTCTGCCTCTGCTGGGAGAAGCGCTCCCTATTCTGATATGTCTCAGCTAGGGGTCCCATCTTCTCCAGAACATAGTCCATGTCCCTCACCACCTGTGCCAGCTCTATGCTCAGTGAGTGCAGCTTGGTATCATACAGTCTGTTACTCTCTGGATGTGCAGTTTTCAGGTTGTACAAACAGTCAATCTGCATCTGCAGCATTTCCTTATGGTGGCTCAGCTCCCCCATCCTCCTTACCAGTCCTGGGATCTTCTCTGCTAGCAGTGGCGTAACTACCGCCGTAGCAGCCGTAGCAGCTGCTACGGGGCCCATGAGGTTCAGGGGCCTGGGGATGCACGGACCCTGCGGTCAGTGTTTTGCCAAGTGGTCCGGCAGTGCACTGCCAGGTGCCTGGCACATCGTGTCCCCGGGCCCCTCCCTCTGTGTTCCGGCTACCGCCCACCTCTCTCCTGGCCCACCCTCCACTCCTGGATCGCCCAGTCCCTTCCCCGTCCGCCGGCACAGGTAACCGCGGCCCGCCTACCCCCTGCTGCTCGAACGAGCATCAAGCTCGGACGAGTATGTTCGCTCATCTCTAAATAAGATACATTACTGTAGCAGACAATACTGCTTAGGACAGTCCTCTTTATCTGGCCAATAGTGGACTTATAGCAATTATTATAGGTGGATATATATTGTGCCCACTATCTCACATTTCATACCACTGACCACCTGCAAACTGCCTATGACCCAGTTCACACTGTGCTTTTAATCCACTGTTTGTCATGTGCATCTAGTGGTTTGTGCCACAACAGCTTGTAATATAGTGCAATCTTTTTTAAGAATCCCTAATAAAAGTGATGTTTTACTTTATTTTTTCATTTGTCCGGATATGGGTTAATCTTTACTGCCCAAAGGCAGTTTTGTAAAATATTTCACCTCTTGCAACGTTTCAGCTGTATCCCAGCCTTTTTAAAGCAGTGTGTGTCAGAAAACATGGAAGTACAATTTGATGACATCATATGTGAAGTAAATAAATAACAATGATATATTGGGGAGACCACCCTTGACTTCAACACACACATCAACCAACATAGGTACACAATCAGAGCGGGCAGGAAAGACCTTCCAGTACCCAAACACTTCCTAGAACACAACCCCAGGGAAGGCCAACTAAGGTTTCGCCTTATCGATAGAATTCCACCCCTAAGAAGGGAGGGAGACAGAATGAAATTACTGAAGAGGAAAGAATTAGAGTGGATTTAAAAGCTTAATACGCTGAAGCCAGTGGCGTAACTACCGCCGTAGCAGCTGCTTCGGGGCCCATGAGGTTCAGGGGCCCGGGGATGCACGGACCCTGTGGTCAGTGCTTTGCCAAGTGGTCCGGCAGTGCACTGCCAGGTGCCTGGCACATCGTGTCCCCGGGCCCCTCCCTCTGTGTTCCGGCTACCGCCCACCTCTCTCCTGGCCCACCCTCCACTCCTGGATCGCCTAGTCCCTTCCCCGTCCGCCGGAACAGGTAACCGCGGCCCGCCTACCCCCTGCATAGCGAGGCACAGTTGATGACCACGCCCCCCGCCCCAGCGAACGCACCCCCCTCTCCCTCCCGCCCCAGCGAACGCATCGCCCTCTCCCTCCCGCCCCAGCGAACGCACCCCCACTCCTTCCCGCCCCGGCGAATGCACCCCCTCCCCCGCCCCCCTCCTGCCCGAACACCCGCCGTAACAACCGCCTGACGCCACGGCCGGGTGGTCACCTACACATCCTAAAAGGTAAGTAAATACATATGTATTTATCGGTCTGTATATGTATATTGTATAAATATATATGTATATACTGTGTATATTGTATAAATATATATGTATATACTGTGTATATTGTATATATATATATGTATATACTGTGTATATTGTATATATATATATGTATATACTGTGTATATTGTATATATATATGTATATACTGTGTATATTGTATGTATATGTATATACTGTGTATATTGTATGTATGTATATACTGTGTATATTGTATGTATGTATATACTGTGTATATTGTATGTATGTATATACTGTGTATATTGTATATATATATATATGTATATACTGTGTATATTGTATATATATATATGTATATACTGTGTATATTGTATATATATATATATATGTATATACTGTGTATATTGTATATATATATGTATATACTGTGTATATTGTATATATATATATGTATATACTGTGTATATTGTATGTATATGTATATACTGTGTATATTGTATGTATATGTATATACTGTGTATATTGTATGTATGTATATACTGTGTATATTGTATGTATGTATATACTGTGTATATTGTATGTATGTATATACTGTGTATATTGTATGTATGTATATACTGTGTATATTGTATATATGTATATACTGTGTATATATGTATATACTGTGTATATTGTATATATGTATATACTGTGTATATTGTGTATATACTGTGTATATTGTGTATACTGTATATATGTGTATATTGTATATATGTGTATACTGTGTATATTGTATATATGTGTATACTGTGTATATTGTATATATGTGTATACTGTGTATATTGTATATATGTATATACTGTGTATATTGTATATATGTATATACTGTGTATATTGTATATACTGTGTATATTTTATATATGTATATATATGTATATTGTATATATACTGTGTATATTGTATATACTGTGTATATTTTATATATGTATATATGTGTATATTTTATATATGTGTATACTGTGTATATTGTATATATGTGTATACTGTGTATATTGTATATATGTGTATACTGTGTATATTGTATATATGTATATACTGTGTATATTGTATATATGTATATACTGTGTATATTGTATATATGTATATACTGTGTATATTGTATATACTGTGTATATTTTATATATGTATATACTGTGTATATTGTATGTATATGTATATACTGTGTATATTGTATATATGTATATACTGTGTATATTGTGTATATTGTGTGTATATATATATATATATATATATATATATATATATATAAGACCCTGGCTCAGTACAGGTTTACGCAGTAACCCTGGAATATTTCGGTGAGGCATCGATCGGTATCCTAAAGCCACCATCGCGGAGTCTGAATAACTATAAATGTAAAACCATCACACCTGAGATATAGTATTCGGAGGCGTCCATGCGATTTACCAGATGAGGCCGAAAAGTCAGAATGCAGCGTCTCCGTAGGGTGATTACCCTGCTGAGGTACTGACAAGACATCTGTCATGTAGGTCGTGGCGATTAAACCCTGCTTGAAAGTCCTGACAGTTTGAATGTAGTGGTCCGTGTCGTAATTACCCTGCTGAGGCTTAAACTTGCATGTAGTGGTCCGTGGCGATTACCAGCTGCGAAGTCTGGACAACTGTGCATGTAGTGGTCTGTGGTAAATACCTGCTGAGCTCTGACAACGTAAAGCTTGGCGGTCCCGTGGTTATTACCCCTGCGAGGTCGACATCTGTGCATTAGTGGGTCCGTGGTCAATACACTTTGCTGACGTTTGAACAAGCACTGTGTCCATGTATGCAGTTTCCAGGACTACCCAGCATCTGAGGTCCTGACAAGTGTGTATGCAAGTGGTCCATGCGATTACCATGCTAAGGGTCCGCGAGGCAGGGCATGTAGCGATCTTGTCGAGCCTTTCCGTTTAGCTGTCTGTTAAGCCAGAATGTAACTTCTGAAATTACACTGCTCTTACTAATCCTCACTTTCCGGAACTGGAACCTGTACTAACCACTAATAACCCTTGGAATAGACAATTTTTCTCCATCCTATTTTGAAAGTCCTGCAGGGTGGATTGGGGAAACCCCAGCCGTATTAGACCCAACTGTAGAGCATTGAGCTTGGCTATCATTACTCAACTGACGGCGGATACCCGCTGAGTGTATGAAAGCTGTGCGCGTCGTGATCTGGCCAATTACTCTCTGAGGTCTGAACATGCTTGCAGTGTAGATCGTCCATGTGATTACCCGTGCTGAGGTATGACAAGTCCTGTGTTTGTAGCGGTCTGTGGCTTTTTACCACTGCTGAGGTCGACAAAGCTGGGGATGTAGAGGCCCAGTGGCGATTTACCTGCGAGGTCTTACCAGCTGTGCATGTAGTGGTCCGTAGCAATTACCCTGCTGAGGTTGGACAGGCTGTTTATGTAGCGGTACTGGCGCCTTACGACCTGAGGTTGAAAGCTGTGTATGTCGTCCTGGGGATACCCTGCTGAGGATTTGACAAGCTGTGCATGTAGCAATCACGGCGATAACCCCGGCTGAGGTCTGACAAGCTGTGTCATGCCGTGGTACCGTCGGCGATCACCATGCTGAGGTACCGAAGGAAGCCGGGATTGTAGCGTTGGTGGCGGACCTTCTGTCGAGGTCTGGTAAGGCTGAATTTATCGGACTCTTACTACCCCTAGTTTCGGATCTGGAAACACTAGTAAACAAACTAACACTGGGAGGGTGACAGGATAAATTTGATTTGAACCTTATTTTTGAAAGGCATGTGCGGGGTGGTGGCCACCCCAGCCCCGTATCTACACCCTACTGTAAAGAATCTGAGCTTGGACTAGTCATTCTGCTGCCTGAGAAACCACTCAGCTCTATGGTTGCCACCGCAGCCCCACTGTTAAAGAGTCCGAGACTTGTATATGAAATCCGGCACAATGAGTAGGGATATTCTCCTAATAGTGTAGGACATCAATATGAATATGGCTTCTATGTTTAGAACCTTTATCGCTCCCCCCCCATGAGACTAGTGCAAATCAGGTTGACACCGAATTTGCATTATATGCCTATGCTCTGGGAAAGAAGGGAGGTTGGGTAACTCTGCTGTTGTCAAGGAGCGTGCTGACATAAAACTTTTAGTGCCTTTGGACCTCCGCATACCGAATAGTGAGACGGGGATTAAACATCTTAATGTTTACTTCTGTCCGTATTTACAATCTCTTGGTCTGCTCTTTATATAAACGTTTTATAGAACGTCTTGTGCTTCCCGTATTTACGTACCCTTTTTTTTTTTTTCATTCCTCCCACTCCAAGCTGAAAACATCCTTTACTGCTTTGTTTAAAAACCATGGTAATTTGTGACTGAAATATCTGTCAGGGAAAAAACTTGGCCTCACCTCAGAGAACCTGACGCATAAATAGGGGCCAGGGTAAATGGCCCTAAAAATGCCCAACGAAAATCTGGTGGGGGGAGGGAATAGATAAACCTATGGAAGGCTTCGCCTTGTAAAAAAACAGACAGCCCCCAAAGAAGTAGAGGATTGTGGGTGAAGGGGCCAGGACCCCACTCTCCTCGGACGGAGGAGGAGCTCCCGGCCGACCAATAAAAGCGACCCTATCAGAAAATCCGGTACTGCAGTTTAAGCATTATAAAACTTCTGTAGAGAATCTCAGGTAGCGTTGGATCCTCAAAGGCCCACTTGTTCTTCTACAAACGGAGTCATGACACTCAGGCACGAGTTAATAACATCAGGGAGCCAGTTGAAACCAATTGCAACATAGCTGCCACAAGCTTGGAAGCAAGAAATTAAGAATTACAAGTGAGGCCCTAGACGAAATAGAAAGGCAGAATCCGCAGAGTTGCAGGCACACAAATTTAACCGACTTGAAACAGATCGAAATGGCCCCCACTCCGGATTATTGGTCTCAAAGAGGAACGAACAGGAAAAAGACATGGCAGTAAGAGTCAAGAAATGGTTGCTTGACATGTTGCAGGAAGGCTTCTCCACAGTATGGGAGTGTAGAGGGGCGCACCGGTATGTACCTTTAATAAATTGCCCCCAGGGTATCCCTCGCTCGTTGCCTATTTAAGCTGATTAGTTCTCGCGACTGAGACTATGATCTGAGACAGAAGTTAGCGGTAGAAGGCTCTGGAGCATTGAGAAAATGGTGAACAATCTCTATCTACCCAGACTTCTCTAGAGAAACCACAAGGGAAGCGTGCTAACTCAGAACTGTTAAAAAGAGATTAAGTTGAGGGCCGGACTTACAATATGCTCTCAAGTTTCCAACCAATTATATATAAGGATAATATAAGGGATAAGGCTGTTTTTGCTACAGCTAGTGAAGCAACAACAACTTTTGGATCAACAGGGCCTTTGTAATCTCATTTATTATCGTCAACCATATGGGACCCATGCAAATAGGAGGGGACTAGGGCGTTCAGAGGTTGTTGGAGACCTGCGGAATAGGAGGAACCGCGGGCCAGTTGGGTTGGGGGGCTAGGGGGGGATGGGGGGACCGCTGTGGGTTTTTCCTTTTTTTTCTTTTTCTTACTTTCCTTTAAATGGCGAGGAGGTTTGAAGTATTAACATGGAATATTAGGGTTGTAGTGATGTATGATATTAAAAAGATGTCAAGTGTTCGTGTTACAGCAAACATCTTCCAGCAATTAGATTTGTTTATGGAAACCCACGATATAGACTCATATTCAGCATTTTATTTTAAAAAAAGACGGATTCGGAACAGAATTCACTTATTGTAATATCTTCTCAAAAGGGTATCTGTGCTGCATACACAGGACTCGATTGACGTATCAAGTCTCTGATAGACAGCTGGGCAGGTATATCTTTTTTACGGTCCAACCTTAAATGGACAAAAGATCATATGTGGCTTTTGTGTATGTCCTCCCCCGCATTCATTGAAGTCTGTTAATAGATTATTAAAATTTATAGAGGAATACGGGAAATGGCCAGCTTAATGATTATGGGAGATTTAACATGGGATGGAAGACCAGGGAGACGATTTAACGGACAAAGGATATAATCAGTAGTATGAACAAAGGAGTAATTATCATATTTATGTGAAGATTTGGGTGTGTGATGTTGGCGTAGATTGTATGGAAACGTAACTTTAGCGCATTCGCTGCATGAGTAGATCCATAACCACACTATCCCGCATTGATCCTCTGCTTAACAAACCCTGCTTTCCCTTAGCTTAATTGTAAGTGGGTGTATGAAAGCATATTAATTTCAGGACCATGCCCAGTAATGATTATTCTAAAGTCAGAGACAAGGGAAGAGGCAGTTAAGTTAAAATCCGTATTGGATCACATACTCATCCCCTGTCTATCATTCGAAAAAGACCCAATGTGTTTCGGCGATATAAATTGTGCTTCTTCAATTTATCTGCAGTATGGACACATTTTAAAATGTTTGTGAAGAGCTTTCACACAAAAATACAATGGGTAGGGACTGAGTTTGGCCAGAAGGAAGTACCACACTTAAAGCAGATTTCACCAGGGCGGAGATGCTCTCAGCTAATCCTCCATCAGAAGATAATAGGAAGATGTTAATGCTGGTCTAGAGAAGCCGCTGCACAAATTCACTGGGTAGAAAGACCAAACAAAGGGCGTTTTCCAGGCACAGGACCCTTTGTGAAGGAAAGTAAAACAGGGAGACCATCTAGCAGTAAGATCCAAAACTATATGGTACCAATGTCGATACTGCCTGAGAAAAAGGGAGGGGGGAGTGACAAGACGAGCTTAGTAGATTCGATCAAAGTACTCAGAAGCTTTTATGTTAACTATACATTCTAAAGCGTGGATGCAGCCAAGCAGCACGATGAAAGAAAAGTACCTCAACAAAAACAAGATTCCCAAAGCCAGTACACACCACAGCGCGATGTTTAGGGGCACCTTTACACGATAGAGGATGAAAGACACCGCATGCAATAATTTATTAGGATACATCACCCGGCTGCCCGGATGGGTACATTTAGTTTCTATTCTACAGAAAATATGGTATTTTTCCACCTCCCCAGAGCTACTGGAGTATCCAGAAGCTTTACTTGTGGGTGGGGTTACCAATACGATGGCAGAGGCCGATTACACTTATACTTAAAAAGGATAAAGACCATTTGGAAGTGCGCCTACCCCGTATTTCCTGTTACTTAAATACGGATCTAAAATAGATCTAAAGTACTAGCCCTGAGATTACAAAAGGTTATTCCTGATAATTTCATAAAGACCCAGTAATGGCTAATTACATCAAACAGAAGGACGGGGGATTGTACATCCACGATTTTATCGCAGTAGAACTTGGGTGAGGGAGGGACTCGCGCTCCATCCTGTCCGTAGATGCTATTAAAGCATTCGACAGGGTGGAGTGAGCTTCCTTGGAAACATTAGGAATTTGATCTTGGAGAGAAGTTTATTAGTATGTGTTAATGTATGGTACAATGCGCCGACAGCAGAAATTCAGAGAGGACATAGGGAGTCAGGAACTGTTTGGGTTTAAACCGAGGACACAAGATCAGGGATGCCCCCTATGCCCACTTCTGTTCGCCTATGTACATGAACCCATGGCAAATCAAAACTAAGAAATTACTGACCAATACAGGGGTTGAGAGTGTGAGGGGGTAGAAGGAAGAGATCTGCTCTATGCCGACGCTGTGGGTGCTTTACCTCGCGCAAACTCCCCACACTATCCCAACGTTAATCCAACTTGTTGAAAGGATGTTGGGGATTTATCTGGTCTTAGATAAATTGGCAAAAGCCAACTTAATGTCCGTTAGACAGGGAGTTAAGGAGTGGAGCAATAAAAGGTAGATGTGAGATGTGTGGAAACTTAGATATAGGGTATAGAGGGGTTCCCCAAAATAGGCAATTATTTAGTCGAACCTAAACTTAACAAACCCCGTACTTACTATATGAAGAACAGAATTCAAAGTTGGAATGGCCTACTTCTATCCAGAAGGATCGGATAGGTTGATAAAGAATGGGTATCCTCCCCCAAAATTCTTAGATTTCTTTTCTTGTTGCAGAACCCTATTTGGATAGCACCTTCCTTTTTTCAGACTGGTTAATCATTACTTAATAAATTAAATATGGGAAGGAAAAAAGTAGAATAAGATGGAACACCTTTATAAGCCTATTGGGAAGGAGATGAGATTAACCGTTTTTTCAGGGATATTATTACTACGTACAAGTGGGCCGACCTGATTAAAATTGGAAGGATACGATCTATATATATAAATTGATGCAGGTAGCAGGGGGGAAAATTACAGAATATACTGTAGTATTGAGAGTTCGCGTCTGGGAAAGATAACAACAGAAAGTGGGACCCTTGGGAACACACTGGGGAAAGTCTGAATGTTTATTAAGAAAATTCTATCCACGTCAAGGATTACTTGCAGGAGACCCCCAATGGGATAATAGAAAACTTAGCTGAATTGATGAAGATACCGAACATACTTTTGGCAGAGAGTAGGGATTACTATGTCTCCCAAAGTAATGGTAGCGTAGACAAATGCTTCCCTTCTCCTCATTCAGGAAAGGTATGGTTAAGGGAGTTGGATTGGAGTCGTCCACACAACCCAGCCCGTACAACCCCCCCACAAAACCCCCCCAACCCAAACCCCTACACCATGGCAAATACATGCATAATATAGCACACGTTCCACCAAAATTACAATTTGCCACACATTATGTTTGGAGTTTATCAGAAACAAGTCGTAGTGAAGAAGGGTGTTCTACGTATATAAGCACGTAAGAAATAGTTATACTAACAATATCACAACACAAATCACGCAGTAAGTTGGGAACAACGTAATAGGTCTTTGATGAAAGAAGATGGGGAGAGGTATAAATATTAAGAACGGTGTTCCATTATTGGAATCAATAGGATTAATTTCCGTTTTTTTTGAGTTCACCAATCTATGTATACACCAAGGATCTTTTTAGAAGAGGATTAGGACAGACTCTAATTGTTGGATGCCATGTAACCGGAGCAGACTTTTTTTCATCTGTATGCTATGTCCCGTTATCAAGGTCGTTTTGGGAGCCAGTTTAGAGAAAAATCTCACCTAAACCTCTCCATATTAACCTAAGACCCTCTGTACGTGAACTGCCGCTATTTTTTTGGCCTACATCGCGAAAGAAAAGGGTGAAGCAGAATTTGGAAAATTAATTATTAAGCTATTAATACAGCCACTTTTGTATAGTGCGTAAAGGGGGAATCTAAGGAGTACCTAGGAGGAATTTTGGCAGCAATCTCTCCGTTACAAGATAGTAAAACTTTGCATGTAGGTGGTTTAAAAAACAAAAATCTAGGACCGAAAAGAATAATTAAATGGGAATGCACTGGCATAAATTAGGGAATAGGTTTTGTTTTGTTTTTTTTTTCTGCCCAGCCCAGCAAGCCCGAGAGGGTGGGAGGGGAGGGATAGCAGTTGTTCAGATGTCCTCTGTTATCTGATGGATGTAAAAACACAAGGGCTAAAGAGTGTTTACCCTTAAATAATATTTTTGATGTATAAGATACTGAATTACTGTATAATGAACCACATTTTTTGTATTCATGTGTTATGTTTGAATTGAAAAAAAAAACATCTTTTTCAATTTACTAATAAAATATTAATTACTTAAAAATAATTTAATAAAATACATTCAATATAGAGTAACTACATCAACTCAACCACAGGACTATCGAACTCCCCCCCCCCCGCCCCTACCTTCCAGTCTTTTCTACAGTTAGTGAATTTTTGTGCATGAAATAGTCTGAAATCTATCCACCAACTACGATTTTTGTATTTTGGCTTTATTTTTATCAGATCTTAATTGAAATGGCATACCGCTACATCACAGTGCCACTTAGAATGTTTGGGAGGGTTCCCGAGCGGGGGTGAACCCATATTTGAGCTTCCCCCATAGTCCCAAACTATCGAAAAAAATAAACCATATTCCAGGTCGGAAAACCCCATACGAAACTAGCCCCTCCCAAATACTAAAATAACCCGTTTTTGCCATTTTGGAAACTGATTCAAATTTTAAGATAAAAGTGATCAAAGGTCCAGGGAAAAACAGAAAAATATGATATGAAAAGCTAATGGCTCTGATCCAACCACGAAAACACACAAGATTGGTCACCCGCAGGTGAATATATGCTTGCATTCTGAGAAAGAAAAGGCACTTATTCTAACTACCAGACGTATTTTGAGCAGAGTAATAAATCAGTCCGCTCATTGACTCAACTGGACACATAGAAACCACTGCTTCCCCAGAATATCCTAGAGGTAAGGCATGAGATGGCAATGTGGTAACCTCCACTCAACTCAAAATACTTACACAGTGTTTCACGCGTTCTTATAAGCTATATAGTACAACGAAACTGATTGCTTGGAAGTACATAGTATATATTTTTCGATCTACCCTAACCCATATTCCCACGACCTGAAGACAACCACTTTATCCCCTACACTCACTAGAGACATTGATAGACCCTTGCAAGCATGGCCAAGGGGATTGTCACTCTTGCCCGGCTCTTCCTGTGTTTATGACCGAATCTTTTAAAAATGCGGTGCTCTAGACTCCTTCTATACAAACTCAGCATTATTAATGTTGTTTAAGTCCAGACAAAGAGCCAAGTCGTCAGGTGTTGGTCATATAGGCCAATTTGTCTTGTAACCAGAACTATAAATAACTAACCAAGGTCTAGCCTCGCCGCTTAATCGTCTGACTACTTGATCCTCAGGGTATGCGCTTTTGGAATACTCAGGGTATTATACAAATATTTCCTATTTGGGATGACCTCTTTCTATCTCTTTGAATAGACAAAATAACATCCAGACATGGCTTTTATAGGTTTTGCAGCGGAAGACTGCACTACAGCTACAGCTACAGTTTAACTAAACTATCTGACACACGGACCTGAGTGAAGTGGCCTCCCCACCTTGTTCAAATCAAACAAATGGTGGCAAATGTTTGTGCGGTTTGTGCACCCGCAGAAGTTTTGTTTCTGCACGACTATCGTTTTGAAGAATAATGAAGTTTCAGAGGTCATCAGAGGTCACGCCCCCCACATTCCCAAAGCAAAACCAGACGACATGGGACGAACAATTCTGCTACGTTTGTGCCGGTTCTAGTGGTCTTTCTACATTATGTGTTGTTGATGCAATTTTGTTTGAGATAAAGCATGAAACGACAAAAACTAAAAGGTTCAAAAGTTCAAACTAGCCCCCCCAACATTAATCTAACAAAGCACAAAACAACTGGTGTCAAACGTTGTGGCTATGTTTGTGCTGGTTTGTGCAAAGCCAAAACAAGAGTCAATTATGTGCTGCTATCATTGTTTATTAAGGTTATGTTGACGGTGTTTACATAGGTTAAAAGGGGTGTTTTGTTTAGGATTGAACTCGTAAAAACAAACCTAGTGGACACTTCAAACTGGTGGACGGAAGGGGTTGGAAGTAGGAAAAACACATGTATTTTGAAAGAAAATGAACTCTGATGACCCCTTTGCAAAAGTTTGAATCTATTACATTCGATTAGCGGGCACAAACGAAAATTTTGCTGCAAAAACCAGCACAAAAGATTAACACTGAGCGATATGAAACCAGTTTGTTTTGATTAGTCTAATGTGGGCGCGGGCTGCTTGAAACTTTTGACCTTAACTTTTTGATTTAATATAGTTCAAAACAAAAAGACAGCACAACAAAGATTTGAGCAGACAACCAGCACAAACGTTTAGCAGAATTGATTGCCACACAGCTTCTGTTTGGTCTTTCGCAAGAGGGGGGGGGATGGTTGAAATTTGATGACCTCTGAAACGTTCATGAAAATCTAAAAACGATTAGCAGCACAAACAAAAATTTTTGTGCACAAACAAGCACACAAACGATATTAGGCACAACGTTTGACACCAAGGGGGGGGGCCAACTTCACTCAGGTGAAAACACTCTCCTGTAGCCATCGAATAAGGGTGATGATTGGATCTCAGGGCCATGAGGCCTTATCTCTAATTTCTACTCCCTCCCTCTATCCAAGATGGGGAACCCGCAATTCGCCCTGTCGTCCCCTCGAGGGTGGCAAAAAAACTTTGATCTTCAGTGAGGAAAAGAGTAGATGGTTTTCACGAAGCGATCTGTTATTAAGAGGAAAAAAGATGGGGAGGCATACCTAGATGCCAGCATGCTCCGACCCCTTATTCTATATGGTCTGGAAATGGCGTACGTGTGCCAATCTTTTTGGAGGCTGTCATGCGACCACACGAAAGATAAACAATGCCCTTGACCCAAAATATGAATTTTGCCTACTAAATAAATAATTTTGGATGCCAAACTTGGCTGTGGATTTATTTTTTTGAGAGGAAACGCTCTTATGGCATGTAAAAATATAGGCATTTCACTGGATGGATCCCGAGCTGCCACTGAGGGTATCCAATGGGGAAAGAAAACTAGTGATTTTCGTTATTCCCTATGAAAAGGTGACTGTTGTATAAACAGCATAAGATCTGTCCGGAGAAAATAGTTTTAGAAATATACTATGGTTCCAACATCGGGGCACCATTTACTGTCCCTCGACGATACCCGATCCGGGAAATGTACGACGAGGATGAAGTCGGCGCGTGATTCACAAATCGTTTGCTGCAACCGAGATCATGAAGTATGCTTCCCCGATGAGGGTCTCGGGAGTTCACCTCTATGTGTGTGTTGTATGTCTTGCGACACAATTGGAAATGTTTAAAACCGCACCGTTGTCGATTAAGTAGCCCGCCCACCCCGATTTGTGTCGCGTGAAAGCCGGGTGCCAAGAACCAAAATCCGATCGCATGTATGTGACACAATCACGTCGAGAATCCACGAAACAAGGACAACCCGACGGAAATGCGGCCGCGAGGCATCTTAGTTAAATAAGCACCATGACCTTAATAATGAGTTGCAAAGTAAAGGTAACTCTTTAGTGAAGAGAGGACATTGCTAGGCCTCCACAAATGCAGTAAAAGTGGAGTCACACAAGACTGTTAATGTGTTCTGTACAGCTTAGACACTTTATTTTGTCAGATATGTATTGTAAATATTACACGGTAGTGTTCACATGTGCCTTAGAGAGTGGGTGGCGAACTATGGCACGGGTGCCAGAGGTGGCACTCAAAGACCTCTCGTGGGCACCCCAGGCATCCCCAAAACGAGGACACATGCTATCTTCATGGATTCCAGACAGCACAGGACTTGCTGCCGCTCGAGTGCTATCTCAGCGTGAGGACTACTAGCGGCTCAGACTACAGGAGGAAATGAGAAGATGTGTGCGATCTGGAATAATTGTAGCAACTGCTCCAGACCCTGAAAATTTATTCCTATGCAGGGGGACCTGAATTTGTTTGCTCCTTCGATCTATGTATTGGTGTTCTCAGGATTACTGATTACGATTGAAAAGCTATGACAGAGGAAGGGAGACAAGAAGTCATTGCTAATTGCCATGCTGGCATTTGCGATAAATAATGGGTTTTGGTTATAGCTTTGGGCAATTACGCCCCTAAAAGGTTCGCAATCAATGCCTTAGAGTATGTTGCGAACATGATGTGTACTTTTTATGAGTTTTTTAAAATGTCATGTGCGCAAAAATTACACTACCAGAGCTACCATATGCCAAAGTAGAATATGGAGGATGGGTGAGAATATGAAGAGAAATCAAAAAAAGGAGATATTTTTAAAATTAACACAAAAGTCTGTTATTTTGAAAAATGTAATAAAAACTAATTGAATTTAAATGTGGCATCCCGTTGATCATGCCCACCAGAAAATAAAAGGGGAGCGTACTCGCCGGTGTCATTTCGAGTGCCCAATTAAAGCCGTTGTATTTTTTTTTTAAAAGCCATTACCCGCAAGAAAAATGACACAAAAAGCACAAGATTTTTAATGGAGGGGAGCAAAAAATAGAAACTCAAAACTGAAAATGGCGTGGATGGGAGGGGGGAAGGGTTTTAAACTACCTTTATTAATACATACTTTTCTTTACTAGTCCACAGAGAGACATTATACACATGACATGAATTCCAGGGCACCTATATTCTATCAGCAATTGTGTGAAGTTCTAATACGGAGTTGGATTCTAGAGCAGAGAGGAACAGGGAAAGCGGAAATTTCATGGAGTATGCATGTTAACAATAGAGAAAAATGAGTTGTGACCACCCTACAGAGCAAGAGAGTGACAACTTACTGCCCTCTGTTCGACCAGAGCGGCGCTATGGGTTAGGCAAAGTGGGCAATAGCCCCAGAGGACTAGAGATGAGCTTGAAAAAACGAACTGATCGTTTGCTCGGTGACGAATTATTTCGGACCCAGCTCGAGGGAAAATGCACATTCTCCCGCCGTTTTCGTTTTTTGATTTTTGGGAGGCCAGAAACAGAAGCCATTCACAATCCAGGAGATCTGCACTCCCACCAGCATGACGTGGTACACTTACACGTCAGATTTAGCAGTGGTTGGCTGGCTGATCAGGTGACCCTGGAATCTGGAATGAGAATAGCCCCCCTACGCATCATTCTCTGTATGGGATGCCGTTGAGGGAGAGAAGCGCTGCTTGGTCAGGGATAGCGTTAGGGTGTTCTATTAGATTAGTTTTAGGCAGGAGAGAGTGATTCTACAAGAACCAACAGC
The DNA here is from genome assembly GCA_019512145.1 of Engystomops pustulosus. Lineage (NCBI taxonomy): Eukaryota > Metazoa > Chordata > Amphibia > Anura > Leptodactylidae > Engystomops > Engystomops pustulosus. The sequence continues at coordinate 66,814,765 of CM033649.1, forward strand.
CTTGTAGGGGCTACAATAGTGTAATTTTTTTTTTTTATTTGCTTGTGGATGGGCTTGCTGGCCACTAGAGTGCACGTAGTTACCATATTGGGAAAAATATTCGTCAGGAGACTACTGCTGGGCGAACGCTGTATTTAGTCTTAGTGCACAATATATCCATTCAAACACCTAATGTGGGACATTATTAAGGGGTTTGCTTGAATTAGGCACAGTTGCCATTTTTTTTCAACACTTAAATTGACAGGCACACACAAATCAGTTGTGCTGTCAGTGTAGGTCAGAAACTAGGAACTACAAAAACCCACCGGCTTTTTCTTCGGGCACAATAGCGTTATATATTTAGGTCTTTGGTTGATTTGCTTGTGGCTGGCCGTGCTGGCATAAGTAGTGACAGCTAAGACACATATCGGTGCCGATTTGCAGGGAGACTTAAGGAAACCGTTCTGCTTTACCTCTTAGTGGACCACCATTCCACTCAAACACCTAAGTGTGTCCACCCATGTCACCGAAATAGCACTCCCAAGCTCTCCACTCAGCCTACTTCCCCCCAGTCTTTGGCATTGACCCGCCATTACTCTGAGGAAGGAACTGTGTTATGGACCCTTACCGAGTCACAAACACTTGTCCGGTTTGCATGCTGAGGCTCTTTTACGATGCCCAGGTTTTAAACCGGTCGCCCAGTCTGTGGGTGATGATGACATGTGTTGACGTAGTGGAAGAGTGTGTATTGGAAAGAGCGGGGGTGTGGACGATGAGGAGACACGGTGGGTTTGTCAGAACAGGGGAAGTTGTTGTGTTGGCAGAAGTCCGAGGGGGGAGCACAAGACGAGGGAGTCGGAGGATGATGAGGTCGACAGACCCCAGCTGGGTTGTGATATAGGAGGGTGGAACACAGTGCTTCTAGACTAGAGGCGAGTCCTCACGAGAACCAGTTGGAAGAGGCAGTGGTGGGGCCAGCGGAAAGGCAAGGGCCAGAGCTGGTGCATCAGCGCCAAAATGTTTCACTAGTGAACTCCCGTGGTGGAAGCGGCTCTAGATTTAGGGAAGTCTGGCGGTTCTTTAAAAGAGAAACACGGTATGACGACGGACTGTAGGTGTTGCAACCTGTTCACCACTACGAGCTTAACCCCACCGCTGTGCGCACGATAGAATGCTATAAACACCCCCACGCACTGCGAACCAAGGCCGTTCAGCCTCCGGCCGGGCACACCATGCTCCTTCCCGGTGTATCTTTCCACAGCCAAGGACCCACGGCCCAAAAAACATCCCATGCGAAAACCACACCTCGCCTCCATGACCTCCACAGCATCCACCAATGTCTCCTGCGCGCGTTCAGCTCTTCCATACCCCAGAAGCTGGAGCACAGCAGAGGACAGACAGTGCAACCACCACACGCCCAAGCCCTCAACCGTCCACATCTCCAAATTACTTAGCCTGGAGGAGATGCTGCCTATAGGCTGGTAGAGACCGCAGGCCTGTCGCAACTCAGGCCCCCCCCTCGGTATTCGGTCCCCAGCCGCAACTACTTTCCTGATGTGCCGTACAGCCCTGCACCAGCAAGTGTCAGACAATCATTCATCCGTGCCCTGACAAACGACGTTCTGGACAAGGTCCACTGAACACGGACACGGGGGACGAGGTGCTGCCGGGCCAGCAGGGCCAATATAATATCGGATGACGGCACATTGGTTAACTTGGTTGAGGATGGGACCGAGGTCTGACCCTGGGGCGATCACATAATGACAAAGACGAGGAGTGGGGACCACATCGGGTGAGGTATCTAAGGGCCTTACGTCGTTCCATGCGAACTCTACTCTCCACACCCCCCTCCACCTCCTCTCGAAGTACCATCGTGGCCACATGGCGCCATCAGTCGGTGTTAGTTCTAGGACGCAGCAGGCCGTCGCTAGACGACAGCAGCGGTGCTCAAACTGCTGGCTAGGACGATGTTAAAAGGCACACCGACCAAAGAAAAGAGAGCTATTACAGGGAGACAGTGTGAGAAGAACTGAGGGGGGCGTGCTTGAAACCAATCGCGTTCGACCACAGGTCAAGAAGGAAGGGGTCGTGTGTATGGGAAAAAGGAAGTAAATTGTCGTGGTGGCGGCTCTGCCAAATCGGCAGACTGACACCATGTGGGTGTTTTCCCGCTAATCGACCGCTGACTGTTCATCTATAGGCGTCATAAAACTGGAGCAGTTTAGGTTTGAAGAGAGTGGAAAACACTATCGTTAGCAGAAAAAGCACATCAGGTACTTTACGTACCTTGTATACAGTACTGCTGTTCCTTCTCTATCGAGGCTTTTTAAAGGACCAATTTGTTTAAACTAACAGAAAAACAACATGATTATGTGATTAAAGGTCAGAAATTTTATCAAGTATAAATTGAGATATTTTTCAGCTCTTAATAAAATAAAAACAGACATAGAAAGTCTCATGTATGAGATCTTGATATGATCTTTGTATGAGATCTGGTCTCATTGTATGAGTTTGTATGTATCTACTCAATTCGTTTTAGTTTTATGCTTCTCTAATAAAACAAAATTTAAAACAATGATACAAGAAACAATATTTGTCTGGAGGGATTTAAAAAAGACATGCCTCCCCCGTCGGGGAATCGAACCCCGTTTCTCCCCGCGTGACAGGCGGGGATACTACAACTATTACTAAACGGAGGACAGGACAGCTTTATATATATAAGCCTCTTAAGTTAACACTTTCACAGCTGATGATGGAAGGTTACACATGCCTCGAACTAATGTGGAAGGAAAAAAAAGCCCCAGAGATTGTGAAACAGTGAAATTATTTGGCCCATACTGTATCACAATGAATGTGAGATTTAATGAAGTTGTCTTTGGTAACTGATGTCCTTAATTTGGAATGTGTGCTTATTGCTTCACTTTTTCAAATATGATGCATTTCAGCATACTGTAGGGGAATAATCTATTGTATGAGAGGACTTTAAAGTTGATGGCACGTACAAAAAGTGCTAAAATACTGTTGAAAGAAAGCACAAGATCTGAGAACCAGTGACACAATGACGCAAGCGAAAAAAAGATCTTCAATAGGCAAATATAAAGTAAGTTTTGTATCTGCTGGTTAAAATAATGAAAAAAAAAACCTTGGCCTCCCGTCGGGGAATCGAACCCCGTCTCCCGCGTGAAGGCGGGGATACTTACCCACTATACTAACGAGGACTAGTATTTGAAAAAATTTGCTAGTGAAACAGTTCTGAAATGAATACCAAGCAATGCAAATACCCATACAAACTAATATTTCGTAAATTAGTCATCAATTTTAGGACTTTACAAACATAAAAAGAAATAGTAGTATTAGAGGTTTAATTATGCAATTAAAACACTACAATATAAACACATAAAAATAAACCATAACAAAGTAATTGCCAAAACAACTGCCGAAACCCGGGATTCGAACCAGGGACCTTAGAATCTTCAGTCTAACGTCTCCAATGAGCTATTTCGGCTGTTGAATGCAAAGAAAGCGATATTAGACCACTTATGTCGAATATTGTCATGAAGTGTCAGGGTCGGATCCTCTCTATAAGTTATGTATTTCCTGTAACACAGAGCGGACGCTCTTTCATTATACTATGTTTTCAGTTTAATTACACTGCGCTTCTTTATATCCTTAGTGATATAACATTAAGACAATGAGATTGCAATCAGCTTCATCACATATCATACTAGTGATTCTACATTAATTACAAAGGATGCAATGCGCTTCATCACTATTATCACACTAGCTATAACATTAATACAAAAGGGGAGCAATGAAGCTCATCACATTATCATACTTAGGGCTTATAAAATTATTACCAAGAGGATGCACTATTTCTCACATATCCTACTAGTGCTTTAATAACATAATACCATTAGGGATGTACTGAGCGTTCATTCACAGTACCCCAAATAGGACAATGTATCAATACCTAGGGGAATGTTGTTAGCTAAGTGGTAGTAGAGCGCATGATTTGCATTTGTATGAGGCCCGGGTTCAATCCCCGGGCATCTCAAGGAATTAATTTTGTTTTCCACTATATTGGGTTTCATTGCAAGCTAGACACTGCGACTCTGTAGGCCATACTCTTGTTCAACCTTTGTTTTTGTTTTTATATCTCAACAATGTTATAAGAATTTAGACTTAGACATTATCAATAAGCAAGAACTGCAATTCACAATGACATAGAGATACTTAAATGAATATTCTAAGTTATGCTGTAACTTACATATAGTTGATAGAATCACAAGTATGTACCTGCCAAAATGTGACTCTTTATATGTATATAATGATATAATTGTATTATATTGTTACCAGTGTTCAGACTCTTAAAGAGCTGACAATATAGCACAAAATCTTCAAACTGCCCCTCTTTCGCTAGATGCATTATAAGAAAATTAAACGAATAGTAAACGCAATGAAGCACATCTAGGTACCCTGTATTCAAAGACGGACTTCAAAAAAAAAACTTTGTAAAGTCACAATCATACTTTTTTTATGTCATATTGCTTAACACATAAAATATGGTATAATATTGTGATGTGTTGGACAGTTCTCAAAACTAAACCAATGAAAAAGGTCATCTTATTTAACCCCCACCCTCACAAAAGAGACACGTAACGAGTTTAAATTTTTTTAAGGTAGATTAGACCACATAACATTCCAATATCATTTGATCTCTGTGAGCTTACTGATGTAAAGAATAAAAGGATTTTCCCATGGGAAAAATAAAAATGTGTATTTTTTTTTTTCTTTTTGGAATTCTGCGAACGAAAAATAGTACTGGAAAAAAACTGAAAGGTCCGGAGAGGGTTTAACACAGCGCTCAATCCTCGATAAACCTACTGTGTGACACTGCTTAGCACGTGCTGATCATTTTCTTTAGGATTGCAGTATGATAAGTGAAAGGAAAACATTTTACGAGTTGTCTCCTGATCCTGAACTGAAATAATTCTCCTGAACAAAGAATAATTCTTTTTGAATGATGGTCTCAAAATGTTGAGTTTAAATCTTTCTTTTATACACTGGTCAAAAAAATAAAGGAAGACTCAAAATGACAGATCTAAGGATCTAAATGAGAATCTAGGATCAGGATCTAAATTGAGTGTGAATATCTTATTGAATGACCTTGCTGAATGTGCTGACAACGAAATCACAAAAAAATAGAAATCAATGAAATTTACATTATTAACCGCAATGGAGGCCTGGAAAAACTGAATAACTAAAGTGGAAAAACACAGTACAGGATGACCCACTTTGATGAAATGTCCATAAAACAAGTAAAATGAGGCCAGTATTGTGTGTGTGGTACTCCATGTTCCTATTGACATCCCGACAAAACCATCACCATCTCTGATGAAGGTTGTGGATGGTCTCCTGAGGGATCTCCTCCTAGACCTGGACTAACAGCATCCAACTCCTGAATATGGATCCAATATGACGTTGTGGTGGATGGAGCGAGATTATGATGTCCCAGATGTGATTAACAGATTCGGGTCTGGAGTTAGACCAGTCACCACCTTCAAGCTTCAACTTGCAGAATTCTGACACACTTGGCCCCATGAGGTCTAGCATTGGTCCTGCATTAGGAGGAACCATGGGCCAACGGGCACCAATTATGTTGTCCAAGGGGCTGAGAATCTCAATTCGGTACCTAATGCAGTCAGGGTCAGCAAATGGGGGCTGTTGTACCAGGGGCGGACTGCCATTAACGCCCACTAGGGGTAAAACCCGGTGGCGATGCTCCGGAGCTGCTGCGCGGCCGGTCTGCCGTTCGACGGGCAGTGTCTGTAATAATAATGCTGAACCACATTTCCGACGTACCCCTATCTCGATGCATTATCTAGTCTCAGCCGGCCCAGATGACAGTCTGCTGCGCCCGCTGCGGCACAGATATGACGGGCAGGCGGTTTGAAGTCACAGTCTGTGGTTGCCCGCCGCCGCAGCACACTGAAGACTGTCACGCAGGCCTGACTGATTAAAGCTTTGGAGCTCGGGGAGCGCCGGAAACAGGTTAGTTCAGCGTTTATTTTTTATGTGCTGGGCAAAGGGGGACTGGCCTGTATAATGGAGGGGGGAGCTGCCTGGGCTTGGTATACGGCAAGTGGGGAGGGCTGGCTGCTGTTAAAACACAGGGGGGGCTGGCTGCTGTATATGGAGGTGTGGCCAAGATGTAATACTGAAAGCAGGGCTGGCTGTATACTGAAGTGGGCTGGCTGTTATACGAGGGGGGGTGGATGGCTGTATACTCTGGGGCTGTCTGTATACTACTAGTGAGTAGCCTGGCATGTATACTACTGGGGGATGGCTGGCTTAACTGAGGGGGGGGGGGGGGAACTGGCTGGCTGTATACTGAGCGGCCGAGCTGGCTGTATACAGGTTGGTGGGCTGGTTCAGCTGTATACAGGAGGGGGGCTAGCTGAACCTTATACTGAGGGGGGGCTGGCTGTATACAGGCGGGGCTGGGTGATATACTGAGAGGGATGCTGTATACTGATTAGTGCTGGCTTGTATATGATGGGGGGCTACAGCTTATATGATGGGGGGCAGGTGGGTCCTGTTCTGAGGGGGGCTGGCTGTATACTGCAGGGGGGGGCAGGTTGGCTGTATAATGAGGTGGGGCGGCTGGCATGTCTAACTGAGGGGGGCAGCTGGCTGTATACTCGGGGCAGCTGCTGCATACGAGAGGGGGGGGGGGCAGGATGGCTGTATACTGGGGGGGCAGATGGCTGTACTGACTGGGGGCAGGCTGAGGTGTATACTGAGGTGGGCAGGCTGGCTGTAAATGTGGCGGGCGAGCGGCTGTCCTAGGGGGATGGCTGCTGTATACTGGGGGGGGTGGCGTACCTGGGGGGTTGGCTGTACACTTGGGGGACTGGCTATATACTGGGGGACTGATTGACTTATTACAGGGGGCTGAACTATATGACATAGTAGTAGTGTGGTAATGGGTAATTATATTCTGTACATACGGGACAGTATTATAGTAATTAATTCTTGTAATATTGGTGGGTCATTATATAAGTATTATATCTTGCACATAGGGCAGTATTAAGTATTTATATTTTTTGTAACAAGGTGGTATATTATAGTAGTTATATATTGTAACATGCGGATGCAGACTTATAGTAGTTTATATCTTGTAATATGGTTGCGTCGATATAGTAGTTATATATGTACATCGATGCGTATTATAGTAGGATTTATGCTTGTAACTAGGGCCAGTATTTAGTTTTTATTCTTGTACAGAGGAGGCAGTATTATAGTATTATATTCTTGTCAAGGGGGGGGGCAGTATTATAGTAATAATTCTTATACTAGGGGGCAGTATTAAGTGAGTTAGTATCCCTGTACACTAGGGGCAATTTTATTAGTATAAAACAACACTACAAACATAAAAGTTGAAGAGCGAAAAGAATACATGTTGCGGAAGTGAATATAGGAAGGGTCCATTGTCATGATGAAAAAAAAAAGGCAAAATTATTTAAACAGAGATCAAACACATCACAATAATGATTTTCGAGTAACTCAAATAAAAAGCCACATCACCGTGTAAATAGGGAAAGAAATAACAGAATTCCATGACATACTATATCATCACTGTAAATTTATGTTCCTCCAAACTGAACGCAACATTTACTCTTTTTCCTTAATCTATGGAATGGATCCCCTCAGCTCTGGCAAATATTGTGTGACTTGCGGTAACATGGGCTGGAAGAACCGCTATGTACGGACACTCTGGTCCTGGTGTCCAGTGGTAGTACTATTATTGTGATGATCAGGACTGGTCCCCATCTGTCGTATGCGCTACCTTGTGGTGTCACACCCATAGTTATTTGGTAGGTCAAGAACTGAAGTCCTGGTATCCTAAGCACTGCGGGACACCTCCTGCCATATCTGACCTCCCTCGTGGCGGGACGTTTTCTGCACTCATGAAGTGTCTGCATGTCTCCCTCTGCTACAACCCAAGGGCATAAGACGATACGAGTACACTCAAAAATTTTAAATTGCCCCTAACAGAAAAGCTTCAACGTGCAGTGTTTGAGTAACCACGCGTGCAATTAGCTTTGCTGGAGTCTTGAACATTGAGGAGCTTCAGACTCTCCTGAAGGGGTGTGGCACGTCGTGGCAGGTCCCTCAGGTGGCTGTAAAGTATAAAAGGTCCTACAGACAATGGTATAAAGGTCCTCCTGTCCCACTCTCAGATATATGTCTTATCTGGAGACTTACAACTTTTCATGCCATTCGACCATACTCCAGATTACTGGGGGAGGAAGCCAGGAGTCACCGTTCCTCTTGAGATGCCGGCTCACCACCCAAGACTCTGCAAAAGGCAATATCAGTCCCCCTGACACGACTTACCCAAAGGAGACCATTGTTTGAGTCCAGGCTACCGACATTAACTTTCAGAAACATGGAGTCAAGAAAACCCTTGTATTTAACATATCCGCCCACCCTCTCCCTCCGTAGGTAGGTTATCCTTTTTTACTGGGTTCGACCTGTTCCCCCCATAAAAGATCTGAAGACAGAAACATCTTCCGGTTTCCAACTCTCTTCCAATTTAGCTTGGCATATCTTGCCCTCCCAAATTTAACCCCAAGGATCTTAATATGGTGGAGGCCTGGCGAAACTGTGGCAGATCAAGCCAGACGAAGCCAGGCGCAGCATCCAATGTCCAGAAAGCTTGACTCTTCTCCAAGTTGACCAGCGGACCCGGAGGCTCGAGTTAACTTCTGATGGCTGCAGATAACATCTCCACCTCACGAGGTTAGATATCACCAAGTCACATCATCCGCGTAGGAGGCGGACTACTTCAAAGGCAAGCAATGGGGGACGGCACCCCCTGAAAATCAACACCGCGCAGTGATCGCAGAAACAGTCTATGCAAAACACATACAGCAGTGGACTCAGGGGGCAGCCTGTCGACCCGGCCCTCTACTTCAAAAGTGTCCCACTGCCAACCATTGATCAGAGGAAAGACTCTTCGCCTCTCTATACAAAGTTCTCAGCCAATCTATATTCTCCCGGTACCGTACTTGAAAAAGTGGCCCACTAGATAATCATGATCAACCCTGTCAAAGGCTTAGCCTGTATCAGACCTACAACATATCTCCCACACTCAGAGTTTACATCTCTCAAAACATCTCTCTAATCGAGATGACTGTCCAGAGATGTTCCGCCCTTTTACTGTGCCGTACTAGAGCTGCAAAGTGAATTTTTGCCGAGTTTTTCTGTCGACAGTCAAGAGGGCGATGGCCTCCAGTTCTTGATGTCACTAGGCTCTTTTCTTTAGACAGCAGAATAAGGAGGACAAATCTCATGGATGGAGGCATCAGGTGATTTCTAGACAGTTAGTAAAACACATCCACAAGGATCGGGGCTAAGAGGTCTCTAAATTTCTTAAAAATTATGCTTTATCATCTGTCTGGTGCCTTCTTCAGGTGTAAATTCTAATAGCCTCTTTAACCTCCTCCTCTGTTATTCCTGCGTGCAACGGAGAAAAGTCGAATTCCTAGTGTCAGGGCCTGAAGTTGCTCCAAGAATGGAGTCATTTTCTCTATATCCAAAACCTTCTTCTGAAATAACTCGCATAGTACGATCTCCCACCCCAGGATACCCTCCCGAGATTCCTGCAAAACTCCCTGGGAGTCAGCGAGACCTGTGATTGATTTCTTGGCCACACGTTCTAACCACGAGAGAGAGAGTGTAGCGGCTGTACTGATACTGCTTGATCTCAGATTTCAGTCTTTCAAACTTTTGTTTGTCATCCCACCCGCCGAATACCAGTGACTCCAATTCTTTCCGCAGCTTGAGATAATGCTGTACTTACTCTTACCCTTCTTCACTGACAGTTCTTAAGAGGACCTGATATCCTCCTTGACGTTCTCCCCAGTCACATTTGTGTCATAGAAGTCTTGCTCTGGAGTGGTCCTGAAAAAAAGGGAGTGGACACAATTCTGGACACAGACATCATCCAGGATGCTGGATTAGCCTCCATAGCCCCGCCGATATCAGAGCGGTTAGAGGCTCCCATGCTAAACAATAAGGCCAGATGGTCCAGAATATGGACGACCTCTCGTCACCACTACACGTCTCCGAGGGACTCACAAATGCCATGTCAATCCTACTGTTCCTGTCAGCACATGTGTAGTGTACTGGGTTCCTGCCACCAGGGTGAAATACATCAAATAGATCAGCCTGCGATATAATGTACATAGGACTTTTGAGTCTCTCACCACTGCTATGCCCGAGGACCTGTCACCTGATGTCAAAGTAACATTAAAGTCGCCCGCCATTACTACAGGGACTGAGGTAAAAAAGTATTGCTTCACCTCATGGAACAGCTGGATTCTCTCTCGTCACTGTCTGTGGGCCGTATAGATGTTGATCAGCCGGAGCCGCCTACCATGGATGGTCACTTCTAGCAACGGCACCTCCCCATAGCGACCTACGTCAGCCTGTGCACCATCACGTCGTGGTGTTAAACAGTATAGCGACGGCTCCACAGCCAGTGACCAGTAGAAGGACCAGACCGCCACTCACGCTCAGCCTACGGGATGCCCAAAAGGTGGTCAGATGGGTCTCCTGCAGGAAGATGACACAGCGTCCAGATATCTCAGGTGGTCATACACAGCGTATCTAGTCCTTCTTACTTTAACGCTATTGACATTGCTAGAAGCAACTCTTAATCCAGCCATCACAAAAAGAAAAAACAGAGCAGTGACCCCATCATCATGGGTCAGAGTCAGATTCTCTGCCTAACACCAGTCTCCAGTGTCTGACAGGGGTCTCCAGCTTCAGAAGAAGGGGGCTTCTTTATGTCGGGGGTCTTCCGTGTCCCGCCACGTCATTATCAATGGTTCAAAATCTCCACTGACTCTGATAAGACATCATATCTATTTGAAAGGAGACCATGACCCCGGCATCACCACTGGCTTTTTTCATGGTCTTAGACCCTGCACCATACTCTGTCTCAGCTTAAGGGAGGATTTGTCTTTTTCTTTCTTTTGTTCTTTTTGGCTTCAGATATCCAATAGAGATGTAATAGAGGCTGCTGCCTGAGGCTGGTCCTGAGTGACAACCTCCATATTCTTCGGAGTGCGGGCTGCTTCTGAGGTTCTGGCGCTAGTATTACCTGACTCCCGATGTACCTCCTGATAGTTAGTATTGAACCTGACATTAAGGCTCCTCCTCTAAGGCGTCTGCCTCCTGTACATTCTCATCATCAGAGAAGTCCCTGGCGATGTTATGCCAGGCCTCCGGGCAATCCTTGTGTGGGTGGCCATCTCACCGCACAGTTACACTTGACTGTCTCGCAGTTGGCGCTGAGATGGCCGACCTACCCGCACAGGTTACACTTTATCATGTGCCTATTGGCCACGTGACCGTCTTACCCGATCTAAAACACTTTCTTGGTTGCCCAGGATAGAAACAGACACCTTTCTCTCTGCCTATGAAGAAGCTGTTGGGGAGTTCAGGGTGATGTTATTATACTGGCGTAACTTCACCAGAACCTTCCACCCTCCAGTCAGATACCATCGGCATCTCTATTCTTGGTGAGGTCAGACACAAGATCACAATGGCGCTGAGCCACACCAGAATATCCTGAGGGGGAACAGACTCGTTCCAGAAGATGATATTTACCACTACAGTACCTGGCCTGGAAATGGGGACCAATGTAAATTTACTAACATCCATCAGTGTTCCCTGAACTGGGGGAATTTATCCCAGAACCTGTCCAGTACTAGACATGAGCTTAAAGCGACTCATAGCCCTGTCTGTCTGGAAGGTTGATGACCGCCAGGATGTCATCTGGCCGTGATGAACCCCATCTGGCTGCACAGGAGATCCCGACCACAAACCTCCTATCCGGGAGATCTTCTTTAGCGCCTCTGTTCATAGTTTCATAGTTTCTACGGTTGAAAAAGACACTTGTCCATCAAGTTCAACCAAGGAAGGGAAGGGATTGGATGAGGAAGGGATTTAAGGGAAACAATTCTATATAACAATTCTATAATTCTATATATCTTAAAGCGCACCATGGTCCTCCTCTTAAACGCCTGCCCTGAGTATGTGCGCCGGAGGTGAAGGAGGGAGCGCGCGGGCTCCAGCGTTTCTGGGAGGCTCTTGACGGGCTCACTTGGGGTATTAGGGGGAGGGTCTGATCTAGGGGGATCTGACTTATTTGGGGGCTTGATGTTAGAGGGGGGAAATCACATACATCATCCTGTACAACCCCCTGCCCCCCATCCACCTCTATGCGATAATCAGATTGTGTACATCCCAGATAGACATGATGGTCCCCTCCATCCCCCAACCCCTCAGGTTCATCAGAATGTCCGCAGTGTCCCCAGTCTCGGGCACAGCAGCACAGATCTCCTGGGACAATGCAGCAGTCTGACACACAGAAGAGAAATGCTTGTCTTGCTGCTGCACAGTCACTGCTGGGACTTGTTGTACCACATCCTATGCTCCTTCCCAGGACTGTGCTGAGGTCTGCAGTCAGATCCTGCGACTGTCCCTTGGAAGGAGAAACTAGCGGGTTTCATACAGGTGTTGTAACACGGGCGCACTGGGATCTTGGGGTGTGGGTCACAGCTCTGCCTCTGCTGGGAGAAGCGCTCCCTATTTGATATGTTCAGCTAGGGGTCCATCTTCTCCAGAACAATAGTCCATGTCCCTCACCACCTGTGCAGTCTATGCTCAGTGAGTGCAGCTTGGTATCATACAGTCTGTTACTTCTGGAGTGCAGTTTTCAGGTTGTACAAACAGTCAAGCATCTGCAGCATTCTCTATGGTGGCTCAGCTCCCCCATCCTCCTTACCAGTCCTGGGATCTTCTCTGCTAGCAGTGGGGTAACTACCGCCGTAGCAGCCGTAGAGCTGCTACGGGGGCCCCATGAGGTTCAGGGGCCTGGGGATGCACGGACCCTGCGGTCAGTGTTTTGCCAAGTGTCCGAGCAGGGCGCCACTGCAGGTGCCTGGCACATCGGTCCCCGGGCCCTCCCTCTGTGTTCGGCTACCGCCCACCTTCTCCTGGCCCACCCTCCACTCCGGATCGCCCAGTCCCTTCCCCGTCGCCGGCACAGGAACCGCGGCCCGCCTACCCCCTGCATAGCGAGGCACAGTTGATGACCACGCCCGCCCCAGCGAACGCACCCTCTCCCTCCCGCTCCAGCCAACGCATCGCCCTCTCCCCTCCGCCCAGCGAACGCATCGCCCTCTCCCTCCGCCCCACGACCGCATCGCCTTCCCCCGCCCCAGCGAACGCACGCCCTCTCCCTCCGCCCCAGCGAACGCATCCCCTCTCCCTTCCCCCCCGGCGAACGCACCCCCTCCCCCGCCCGAGCGCACAACCATAACCCCCTCTGCCCGAACACCCGCCGGAACAACCGCCTGACGCCACGGCGGGTGGTCACCTACACATCCTAAAGGTAAGTAAATACATATGTATTTATCGGTCTGTATATGTATTATGTTATATATTGATATACTGTGTATATTGTATATATATGTATATACTGTGTATATTGTGTATATGTATAATATATGTATATATGTGTATATTGTATATAGTAATACTGTGTATTGTATATATGTATATACTTGTAATTGTGTATACTGTGTAATTGTGTATATTGTATATATGTACATACTGTGTATATTGTATTACTGTGATATTGTATATACTGTGTATACTGTGTATATTGTGTATATATGTATATTGTTTGTATATTGTATATATGTACATACTGTGTTATTGTATATATGTAATACTGTGTAATTGTATATATGTGTATACTGTGTATATTGTATATACGTTGTATTACTGTGTATATTGTATATATGGTATACTGTGTATATTGTATATATTGTACATATGTGTATATGTTATATGTAATACGTGTATATTGTATATATGTATATACGGTGTATATTGTATATATGTATATAGCGTGTTATATGCATAGATGCAAATGCTGTATTTATTGTGGTATATATTAAATATATGTATGTGTGTTTTGTATATGCTGTGCATATAGTATGTATGTATATGTGTATATATGAATGTGGTGTATTTGTTGTGTGTGTATATTCTGATGTATTGCAGTATGTGTGTATTGGTCTTTTTTATATGCTGTGTATATAGGTCATGTATATACTGTGAGTGTTACACTCGTATTAGTGCACAAATGTGTGTGTATATTGTATGTAATGCGTGCAATTGTGTTATATGTAGAAATATGTCTGTTGTAGGGGCAATCACAAGAACGTATGGGGGACGATATTGGCTGCATTTGTGACGGATTCATCATCATAGCGACTAGTTGCCCGGATCGGCTTACAGTGAGCACAACGATTAGCGGGCACGAGAGGGGCCCAGCTACGTGTGGCAGCATAAGACGGACCATAGAAATGCCAGCCCCAAGATGGAAAATACTCCTAGATTACGAGGTCGGCTCGCAACGGCCTCTCCACCCCTCCCCAATCGCGGTCGCCCCGCCTGATGTGTGTGCCTGGCTTTAGCCTGCGTGTACACGTTTTGTGAATGCAGCCTAATATGTCTATTTTTGGGGGGGAAGGGGGGGCCATGCAGAAATCTGCTATGGGGCCCAGCCTCTCCTAGTTACGCCACTGTCTGCTAGCCTCAGCTCAGGAGCTCGCACGGTCTCCTTCCCCTGCTGTGCTGGTCGGGGGTGCTGCTCAGAGTGGTTTTGGAGCACCCGTCTCCTTGCTGCTCCAGTCTTTCTGCTGCAGTGGCTGAGCTTGAGGCCTGTTCACACACGTGCAGGGACACTCGCGGCTTAGCTCTAGTGCGGCTGTGCTGTAGGTTCTCTTGCCGAGTTGTCTCTCCAGAGATCTTCTTCTCGTCTGGGTGCAGGAGTGGGGGGCAGTGCACTGTGTCGTCCTGCACTCACCCGTGTGCTACTCCATGCTGGCTGGGCCTGGGGACTCACATTCCATCATTGCTTCACTCACTTTCTTTCTTGTATCTTCTTTACAATAACAACATTCTTTTGGCTTTCTGTACTTGCAACTGTGGGGATTTCCATCCTTGAAGAAATGTTTGGGAGTTTTCTCCCGGTGTAGGCCTGGAAGCCTGGGCCTTGTTGGGGAATCTCCCCACCCAGGGTGGCCCCGCCTGGGCTGTCTCCAGGCATCAGGAGACTCAGGAGCTTACTCTCACAAACCTTCAGCAAGGGGGCAGTATTATGAGTTATATTCTGTACATAGTGGGCAGTATTATAGTAGTTATAGTCCTGTACATAGGGGGCAGTATTATGTAGTTATATTCCTGTAAATAGGGGGCAGTATTATAGTAGTTATATTCTTGTACATAGGGAGCAGTAATATAGTAGTTATATTCCTGTACATAGGGGCAGTATATTAAGTAGTTATATTCTTGTACATAGGGGGCAGTATTATAGTAGTTATATTCTTGTACATAGGGGGCAGTATTATAGTAGTTTATTCCTGTACATAGGGGCCAGGTATTATAGTAGTTATATTCTTGTACATAGGGGCAGTATTAAGTAGTTATATTCTTGTACACATGGGGCAGTATTATAGTGTTATATTCTTGTACAAGGGGGCAGTATTATGCACGTATTTAGTAGTCGATATTTTGTAACATGGGGACAGCTATGGGGCAGTATTATAGTAGTTATATTCTTGTACATAGGGGGCAGTATTATAGTACAGGCAGTCCCCGGGTTACATACAAGATAGGGTCTGTAGGTTTGTTCTTAAGTTGAGTTTGTATGTAAGTCGGAACTGTATATTTTATCATTGTAATCCCAGCCAGAACTTTTTTGGTCTCTGTGACAATTGGATTTTAAAAATGTTGGGTTGTCATAAGAATCAATATTAACATTAAAGCTTCATTACAGACACATTTGATAACTGTTTCAGCTGTTTATTGTAGCCTAGGACTAAAGTACAAGAAATTACCAATAGCCAGAGGTCCGTTTGTAACTATGGGTCGCATGTAAGTCGAGTGTTCTTAAGTAGGGGACCGCCTGTAGTTATATTCTTGTACATAGGGGCAGTATTATAATATATTTTACTTAGTGGCAATATTATAGTAGTTACATTCTTGTTTATCAGAGAAGTTATTGTAGTAGGGTGTATTTTGTGTATATATAAGTCATTATTAAGGAAGCATTATTCCTGTATAAGGTGGGCAGTATGAATCTTTCTCTGCGGTAAACATGTTGATTTAGACCATCTATCAACAGTTTGTGTGGAGTTTAATAACTCCACCCACATGTTTTGACTCCGCCCGCAGAATGGGGCCACATTTAACTTTTTCTCCAGGGCCACATTAAATTCCCAGTCCACCCCTGACTTTGCGGCCCTCCAAAGAATTGTCACACCACACCATTACTTACCCACTGCCAAGTAGGTCATGCTGTTTGGGTTCCCATACACCTTAGACGTAAGTTTGCCAAAACACCTGGCAGTCTTATGTTTATAAATGTCCCCTTATTCTTCCCAACACCTTTTGGAGTGAGAAAGAAGGATTGGCATGTTGAATTTCTTTGTTCCCGTGGGAGTTAAGTGGAATCTGGCAGCACTCTCTTTATACTGAAAACACTTACACACTCATCCCTGCTACGTGTATATGAGTATATGCAAGTCAGCATGTAGAGAGAAATAATCATCAAAAATAGCACAGCTCCTTCTACTGCTCTACAAAATTGATGAGCGAGAGAGAGCTGCACTACCATTTCTGGCCACTACAGGGTGAACAGAGCTGCACTATTTTTGCTTTCCTTCAATTGAATGTTAGACCCTCATAGTTATGATATTGATGGCCTATCCCTAGGACAAGTCATTAATAAAAAGTCAAGGGGAACCCAAATTTAAAGGGGTTGTCCACCTTCAGAAAATAATATTGTTTATTTAATGAAAAATTATACAATTTTCCAATATACATTCTGTATCAAGTTTTCTAGATCTCTGATTGGTGTCATTCAACAAAAAGCTTCATTTCTTACTTTCTGTATGTCAAGGATGAGCAATTCATTTTCCCACTGGGCCACATGAGAAATTGTAATAGCGGTAGAGGGCCAGACTGATATTCTTAACGAAGTTCTACCCAATGGGGCACATTTACTTACCCGTCCCATTGACGCTGCCGATCCGGAATGTCCGCCAAGGATTCGGAGCTGCCGCGATTCACTGAGATCGTGCGTCCAATTTCCGATCACGTGCAATTCAGCGAAAATGCGTCCGACAGACCCTTAGTAAATGTCCCCCAATAACTTTATACTATATAGCATATAAACTATCCTTTCATAAAAACAATAAATTACACATTACAATGATTCAATTAATTAATTAAATCATTATTTAATGATGAGATATAAGACGACCCCCCTACTTTCCTGTTTAAAATATAGAGTTTAAGATATATTTGCCGTATAAGACTACCCCTTTTCCAACGCATACAAAACACCGGTAAAAATTTTAAAAAAAAAACAGATTTGAATTTAACATGGTCCTTTTTTTAATGTAAATTCTTATGACATGCAGGTATATAGCAGGAAAACTGTCGCTCATAAACATAAGGCATACAACAACAACATTACCATTACAGCACAGCCCCCAGTAGTATACAGCACAGCCCCCAGTAGTATACAGCACTGCCCCCAGTAGTATACAGCACCGTTCACCTGCTGCTCGTCCTGCACTCCCACCTGTGCTACTCCATGCTGGCTGGGCCTGGACTTCACTTCCATCATTGGCTTCAACCTCACTTTCTTTTCTTGTATCTTCTTTACCATAACAACATTCTTTTGCTTTCCTTCTTACTTGCAACTGTGGGATTTCCTCCCTGAAGAAATTGTTTGGGCGTTTTCTCCCGTGTAGGCCGGAAGCCTGGGCCTTGCTTGGGGAATCTCCCCACCCAGGGGGGCCCCGCCCTGGCTGTCTCCAGGCATCAGGAGACTCAGGAGCTCTACTCTCACACACCTTCCAGCAATGGGCAGTATTTAGGATTATATTCCTGTACAGAGTGGGCAGTATTATCGTAGTTATAGTCCTGTACATAGGGGGCGTATTATAGTATTTATATCCTGTACATAGGGGGCAGTATTTAGTCGTTTATTTCTTTGTACATAGGGAGCAGTCAATATAAGTTATTTTCCTTACTAGGGGGCAGTATTTATAGTAATTATATTTCTTGTACATAGGGGGCAGTATTAGTAGTTATATTCTGTACATAGGGGGCCAGTATTATAGTAGTTATATTCTGTACATAGGGGCAGTAGGTTCTAGTAGTTTATATTCTTGTACATAGGGGGCAGTATTATAGTAGGTTATAGTCTTGTACACATGGGGCAGTAGTAGAGTAGTTATCTTCTTGTACATAGGGGGCAGTATATAGTAGTTATATTTTTCTTGTACACATGGGCAGTATTATAGTAAGGTTATATTCTTGTACATTGGGGCAGTATTATAGTCACAGGCAGTCTCCCCGGGTTACAATACAAGAATAGGTCTGCAGGTTTGGTTCTTAAGTTGAGTTTGTATGTACTTCGAACTGTAATATTTTTATCATTGTAACTCCGCCAAGACTTTTTTGGTCTCTGTGACAATTGGATTTTAAAAATGGTTGGGTTTCTAAGAATCAAATTCCATTAAAGCGTCAATTACAGACACATTTGATAACTGTTTCATCTGTTTCTTGTAGCCTAGGACTACAGTACAAGAAATTACCAATAGCCAGAGGTCCTTTTGTTACTAATGGTCGCATGTAAGTCGAGTGTTCCTTAAGTAGGGGACCGCCTGTAGTTATATTCTTGTACATATGGGTCAGATTATAATATGATTTTACTTAGTGGCATATTATAGTAGTTACATTCTGTTTATCAAGACGTTATTGTAGTAGGGTGTATTTTGTTATATATAATATTATTAATGAAGCATTATTCCTGTCTAAGGGGTACATATGAATCTTCTCTGCGTACATTTTGATTTCAGAACCAACTATCACAGTTTTGACATGTTTTTGCTCCGCCCGCAGATGGGGCCACATTTAACTTTTCTCCAGGCCACATTAAATTCCCAGTCCACCCCTGCCTTTGTCGGCCCTCCAAAGAATTGTCACACCACCCATTACTTACCACTGCCAAGTAGGTCATCTGTTTGGGTTCCCATACACCGTAGACGTAAGTTTGCCACACACCTGGCAGTCTTATGTTTTCTAAATGTTCCCCTTAGGCTTCCCAACACCGTTTGGCGTGAGAAGAAGGATTGGCATGTTGATTTCTTTGTTCCCTGGGAGTTAAGTGGATCTGGCAGCACTCTCTTTGACGAAAACCCTTACACACTCATCCGGCTACGTGTATATTAGTATTGCAAGTCAGCATTTAGATAGAAATAATATCAACAATACACAGCTCCTCTACTGCTCTACAAAATTGATGAGCGGAAGAGCTGCCACTACATTTCTGCCACTACAGGTGGACAGAGCTGCACTATTTTTTGCTTTCCTTCATTGAATGTTAGACCCCATATGATGATATTGATGGCCTAGCCCTAGGACAGTCATTCATAAAAATCAAGGAACACATTTAAAGGGTTGTCCACCTTCAGAAAATAATTTGTTTATTTTAATGAAAAATTTATACAATTTTTCCCAATAACTTCTTATCAGTTTTCTATATCTCTGATGGTGTCATTCAACAAAGGCTTCATTTCTTACTTTCTGTATAGTCAAGGATGAGCAATTCATTTTCCCACTGGGCCACATAGAAATTGTATAGCGGTAGAGGGCCAGACTGATATTCTTACGAAGTTCTACCCATGGGGCACATTTACTTACCCGTCCCATTTCGCTGCCGATCCTGAATTCCGCCAAGTATTCGAGCTGCCGCGATTCACTGAGATCTGCGTCCAATTTCGATCACTTCAATTTCAGCGAAATGCGTCCGACAGACCCGTAGTAAATGTCCGCCCAACTAAAAAAAAACCAAATAACTTTATACTATATCGCATATAACCGATACTTTCATAAAACAATCAAATTACACATTCAATGATTCAATTTAATTAATTAAATCGATTATTTAATGATGAGTTAAACTACCCCCCTCCTTTCCTGTTTAAAATTAGCGGTTAAGATATATTTGCCGTATAAGACTACCCTTTTCCAACGCATACAAACACCGGTAAAAATTTAAAAAAAAACAGATTGAATTTACTGGCCTTTTTTTAATGTAATTCTTTACATGCGTATATAGCATGAAAACTGGTCGCTCATAGCCTAATGCATACAACAACAACATTACCGAGTACAGCACGCCCCCAGTAGTATACAGGCACTCGATACTTGGGAACCCCGTTCTCCGGTCGTGGCTGTTCACTTCGGCTTGCCGACAGACCCAATGTGTTCTCGGCGGCCCACACGTTCTCAGGGTTGGGTACGCCGCAAGGTGAGACCCATGCAAGGAGTAGGAGGAGCGGCAGCGGTGTCACGTACGTCACGTCATGACGTCACGGCCTCGTCACTAAATAAAGATGTTTTCTACTTAAAATGGTAAATTATTTCCCTATTCTGGTGTTGTGTAGGATAGCTAGAGGGATTATGGAGGAGGCTGTTTTTTTATTGGTTAACTTTAATCAATATACTAATAAATAATCTTATAGGTGCAATAGTTTATGTTCAGTATTTTTATAAATATTCTCCAGGCTCAATACCATGAACTTGATACTTTGATATCTTATAGCAGTGATGGCAAACCTTTTAGAGGCCAAGTGCCCAAACTACAAAAAAGACCCACTTATTTATTGCAAAGTGCCAACACAGAAATTTAATTTGTGATTTATACTCCCTTCTCTGTCACAGTTTTCATTGATACCAGCACCCTGAGGACACCAATAAAGCAGAAAATAGTCCCAGGTAGAGCTGTCACTTTAAAATAGCTCTGTGCACAGCAAGTCCTGGGCTGTCTGGGACTGCAGGAAGATACCAGGAGTCCTCTCTGGTGATGGCCTGGGTGCCCACAGAAAGGGCTCCAGTACCATAGGTTAGCCATCACTGTCTTATAGTGATGGTGGACTCACTGGCTACTCATTGTAGGTTTGCTGGATTTTCTTTACCTGTCTGCAGGTGCCAGGCAAATGGAAGTTACCTTTTTTATCTATTTTAGGTAGTGTTACACATCACTACTTCAGGGAAAGCGGTGCTTGAACCAAAATGTGTATCTCAGCACTATCCAGTGGCGTAACTACCGCCGTAGCAGCCGTAGCAGCTGCTACGGGGCCCATGAGGTTCAGGGGCCCGGGGATGCACGGACCCTGTGGTCAGTGCTTTGCCAAGTGGTCCGGCAGTGCACTGCCAGGTGCCTGGCACATCGTGTCCCCGGGCCCCTCCCTCTGTGTTCCGGCTACCGCCCACCTCTCTCCTGGCCCACCCTCCACTCCTGGATCGCCCAGTCCCTTCCCCGTCCGCCGGCACAGGTAACCGCGGCCCGCCTACCCCCTGCATAGCGAGGCACAGTTGATGACCACGCCCCCCGCCCCAGCGAACGCATCGCCCTCTCCCTCCCGCCCCAGCGAACGCATCGCCCTCTCCCTCCCGCCCCAGCGAACGCATCCCCCTCTCCTTCCCGCCCGGCGAACGCACCCCCTCCCCCGCCCGAGTGCACAACCATA
>CM033649.1:66845121-66891393 GCA_019512145.1 Engystomops pustulosus
ACATTACATCTATGTCACCCTGAACCTCCACATAACATCTATGTTATGCTGAACCCCACATTACATCCGTGTCACCCCTGCACCCCCACATACATTCATATCACCATGCATCCCCATATAACATCCATGTCACCCTGCATCCCACATTACATCCATGTCACCCTGAGTCCCACATGACATCCACGTCACCCTGCACCCCAAATTACATGTCACCCTGTACTCCACATTACATCCACGTCACCCTGCACCCCAAATTACATGTCACCCTGTACTCCACATAACATCTATGTCACCCTGCACCCCACATTATATCCATGTCACCCTGAGTCCCACATGACATCCACGTCACCCTGCACCCCAAATTACATGTCACCCTGTACTCCACATTACATCCATGTCACCCTGCACCCCACATTACATCCATATTACCCTGCACCCACATTACATCCATGTCACAATGCACCCCACATTACATACATGTCACCCTGCACCCCCACATTACATACATGTCACCCTGCATCCCACATTACATACATGTCACCCTGCACCCCACATAACATCCATATCACCCTGCATCCCCATATAACATCCATGTCACCCTGCATCCCACATTACATCCATGTCACCCTGCACCCCCACATAACATCTATGTCACCCTGCACCCCACATTACATCCATGTCACCCTGAGCCCCACATGACATTCATGTCACCCTGCACCCCAAATTACATACATGTCACCCTGCACCCCCATTACATGCATATGACGTTGCACCCCATATTACATCCATATCACCCTTCACCCACGCATAAATCCATGTCACACTGCACCCAATTTAAATCCATGTCAACCTGCATCCCGCATTAAATCCATGTCACCCTGCACCCTACATAGCATCCATGTCACACTGCACCCCCACATAACATCCGTGTCATGCTGAACCCCAACATTACATCTATGTCACACTGCACTCCCACATCACACCCATATCACCCTGCACCCCACATTACCTCCATGTCCACGCTGCACCCCAACATTACATCCATGTTACAATCACCCCACATTAAATCCATGTCATGAACACCCCTACATTCTCCCACTGCACCCCCACATTATATCCAAGTAACACTGCCCATCACATACACCCCTGCATCCTCACATTATATCCAAGTCATGCGCACCCCACATTACATCCATGTAACCCTTCACCTCACAAAGCATCCATGTCACACTGCACCCCACGTTTGTCTCCCCTGCACCCCACTTACATCCATGCCACACTATACCCCACATTCCCCGTGCATCCCCACATTACATCCATGTCATGCTGTATCCCACATTACATCTATGGCACCACATATTCTCCCCCCTGCACCGCTACATTACACCCTTGTCACACTGCACCCATAATATGTCCCCTGCACCCCCACATTACATCCATGTCACACTCCACCCTATATTTTCTCCCTGAACACCCACATTCCCCCCCCCACCCAGTAGCCGCAATCCTCTGTACAGCTCCTCCCACAGAAAAGTCACATGGTCATAATCTCATTGCAGGTCCTTTAGACCACATCTACTTAGCAGGTATAAAGTTAGTCTGTGTTCCACCAGCAACCCACCGCTGATGACAAGCCCCCTTCCCCCAGGCCTGGCCGTCCTAGGCACCGTTCCCTGGTGCCTATTCAGAAATACGGCCCTGGATGCAGGACTAAATCCATGGAGGAGTGATTGTTTTGTGGGGCTGAAAGGACAATGGGGCGATTTACTTACCAGTCCACTCGCGATCCAGCGGCGCGTTCTCTGCGGTGGATTCGGGTCCGGCCAGATTCACTAGGTAGTTCCTCC
The DNA here is from genome assembly GCA_019512145.1 of Engystomops pustulosus. Lineage (NCBI taxonomy): Eukaryota > Metazoa > Chordata > Amphibia > Anura > Leptodactylidae > Engystomops > Engystomops pustulosus. The sequence continues at coordinate 66,846,969 of CM033649.1, forward strand.
GATGTCCACCAGTGGCGCTGCTGCGTTGAAGTTCCCCGAAATGCACTCAAGTACACCGGCCTATTCCTAGTGAAGGTAAGTGCAAGTTTCGCGACAACTTTTTTTTTTTTTAATGCAGCGGTTTTTTTCCGAATCCGTCGGGTTTCCGTTCGGCCACACGCGCACCGTTTTCCGTCACATGCATGCCAGCGCCGATGCGCCAAAATCCCGGGGCAATTCAGGGAAATCGGCGCAAACGAAATATTCGGTAACACGTCAGGAAACGCGAATCGGGCCCTTAGTAAATGACCCCAATATATAGATGAATGGATATATACATGTTGGAAGTAACTTCATCTATATCTGCAAGGTGGAGCTATCACCTTTCTACTATCTTCATTGTCATTGTGTTTCTGGCCTGAAATCCAAAGTACACAATAGGACAAGGTTGTCTGTCCTGGATTATTACCTGGATGAGTGGTATAAAGTGTACTGACGATTCATACTCATACTTCATATTCTTATCACAACTTAGATCAGTTATAGCCAGAACCCACAGTGAACACAGAGGCATAAGATATACATTATCTCATGTTGCACACAATTGGGTTAATATACTTTTAGACAATTTTAATAACAAGATACACAAAGAGACTTGTATGTTTTTGTGATAGCGCAACTTTATTGGAAGCTCCTAAAATTGAGACACATGACAAATTTCTACATAGAAAATATTGTACTTTCAGAACTATGCAGTAAATCCGTCACCTTTACATTTTACAGTGAGATCGAGATTGTAGTAGATCTACCAGGACATTCAATTGTATTTTTTTTCTGGTGCACTCCCAATTAAATCTTTAGCATATTTATTAACAACGCACATATTAAGTTTGCATAACTTCTTTAGTAATTCCCTTTCTTTCAGAGCATTGACCTTTTCTAGCAATTCTTGCTGTTTTTTCATCCTTAGGATTCTGAAAGTAATACAAATACATGGAGGTTAAGAAGGAGAAAAACTACCTTCCTTGCTTTCTTGTGTCCTGCCACAAACCAATCTAGGGGCATCTGCTAAAATCTACATGGACTGCAATAGTGAAGTATATATATGGTATATATATCGTACTTAGTACCGTTAATCAGGTAACCACGTGTACTTTGTTGGTATGAAGTAAAATAACTATTAGCAGTGTATTGCTTTCACAATGTGCTGCTGTTGTCCAATTTTATTGTGTACCCCAGTTTCAGTCCCTTTGGCCATGTGGCATCCCGCTATGTCTATGTGCTATGTTGTAATGAGAATTTATAGCCTTTCTATAATAAAGTTAGAAAAAAAATAATTAAAACTATCAGTTTTACACATAAAGTGTTGGGAAATATTAATAAAGATTTCAGAAAGTACCTTATGACAGCCTTGTGCTAAGAAGGTATGAGAATAAAACAACAACTACTTACCTTTAAAATGTTTTGAAACTGTTCTTTTATGATTGTCAGTCTCTTCTCGGCTTGCAGTCCCTTAGGAGCATGCATATCAAAAAGACAAACAAGCATTTAATACATCCCATAAAAGTTTTCTCCATTGTTGCTGTTTTCTTTATGTTGAAAAACCTATTGGCAAAACATGTTCATAATTTGCATAAATCATTCTTCTCCGTATGTATTGTGATAGCTTATTGTAAAGGTGACTAATGATTCATAAAACTATGACATGATGACATGTGGTAGTCCCACACTTGGACTTTTTGATGGGTGTAGGTATTGGTGCCATAAATAGTGGCAAGTATTCAGCTTGGCATTGTGGCCTTCCACTGCTTAAGGGGTGTGTTCCATAAAACATGTTAAGCCCTATCCATAGGCTAAGGCCTTACTTGCTTATTGGTGGGGTTTGCAGTGATGGGAGCCCTACAAATCATGAGACCGTGGTCAGATGTACCCCTGTCCACACCCCTCGCAGCACCCACTGAGATGGCTAGAGCACCGTTCATATCTCCCTGACAGAGATTGCTGAGCGCCATACTCGTCAATCTCCGTTTGCATGCGCAAACCGTCCATCTCAATGGTGCTATGAGTGGTGCGACGGGGTACATTGGACCCCCATTCCATTGATCTGTAGAGTCCCCATCACTGATCACAAGTTATGCTCTACACTGTGGACCTGCACGACCTGGACATATTGCCAATCTGGCAAATTGATGACCACTACCTATTAGTCAAGGCAGTGGATTGGCCAGGTGTATCCATGGCTAGCAGTTAGGGTTGCCATTTGCTGGATTGGCTATGTGGTCGCCAATCTGGCAATATGTCCGGGTCGCATGGGATGCAGCCGAACCGAAAGTTAAAGTTTGAGTCCACTCATCTCTAGTTATTAATAGCCTAGATTGGAAAACCCTTTAAATGTATGCATATGTATAAAGGGGCATGTTTCATTAGATATGCATTATTGTATGACTGAGATCTGTCCCTCGCAAAGATAACTTACAAATAAACCCAATGAGGATGCTAAGAGGTCCTCATAAAGCGATGAAACGGCCAATCAATTATTATCACTTCAGAACTGGGAGGCCTCTCTAAATGGTCACTTACTTTTCATCAAACTTTTAATAAAATAGTAGAACATCCGAATACTGATCAGAGCAAAGTGCTTCCTTGTACACTTACTTTGCCTCTAATGACCCTCTGTTTTTTTCTCCTATTCTGATTTTCACTGTGATTACATTGACTTACTATCATATGATTTACTATCATAGCCTCATTCATATCTATATTTTAAAGGTATCGTATATCCGTAGTATAAGCCGACCCGAGTATAAGCCGAGGCCCCTAATTTTACCACAAACAAAACTGGGAAACCTATTGACTCGAGTATAAGCCGAGGTGGGAAATGCATTGCTCACAGCCCTCTCATTATATAGCCCCAGCCCTGCCCCAGTGTATATCAGCCCCCCCTTCCCGTCGTGCAGCACAACATACCGGTGGATCGCCAGAAGATCTAGGGTGCCGCCAGAAAGGTGAGTTTTGATTTATTTATTTTTTTGACTCGGTATAAGCCGAGTTTGGGTTTTTCAGCACATTTTTGTGCTGAAAAACTAGGCTTATACTCGAGTATATAAGGTACATTTTTGTTACATCTCCATAAGTCAACAGTTGCCAACACTAATTTCCCAAATACACAAAACAAAATAATTTCAACGTAAAAATAGCAATAAAAACCATTGTATACCTCAATGTGAAAATGAACATGCTTTGCAGAATCTTTAGTCAGTCCATACAACTCCTACTCCATAAAAGTCTAATGGTGCCCTATGAAGACCTGTACATTTCAGAGGTTGTATGGAGTGGAATGTAGTCAGGGGCATGAGCCTTAATAGTCATGTTATAGGTAACAAATAAGTTAAAAAGGATCCTCAGCATAAACTTACCAATTCTCTGAACAGAGATGAAATATGGACTAAATGTTAAGACACACTGCCTTTATATACTTATATATGCAGGTTGCAGCTATTTTCTATGCTAATTTACCCCACCCTTACCTGTTCAACATGTAAAACCGATTATATTCTAGGTCTCACCTTTTAGAAGAGTCAGCATGCTGAGTGCACAAATTTATAGATGTAAATTATTCATCCTCTATACACGGCAGTCCCCGGGTTACATACAAGATAGGGTCTGTAGTTTGTTCTTAAGTTGAATTTGTATGTAAGTCGGAACTGTATATTTTATCATTGTATATCCCAGCCAGAACTTTTTGGTCTCTGTGACATTGGATTTTAAAAATGTTGGGTTGTCATAAAATCAGGATTAACACAAAGCTTCATTACAGACACCTGTGATGCCTGTTATATTGTTTATTGTAGCCTAGGACTAAGTACAATAAATTACCATATCCAGAGGTCCGTTGTAACTAGGGGTCGTATGTAGATCGAGTGTTCTTAAGTAGGGGACCACCTGTACATAGGAAATGTTATAGTTTATTCGATTTTAATAAGAAAGGGTAAATTATTTTCAAATTAATAAATATAATTATATCACTTGAAACGACCAGCTAGAAGACAAAACTTATGTTGTATATATTAGACATTTATAATCACTATACCTGTTGGTGTCTCTCAAGTTTGCTGCAGAATGATTGAGATGGCCATAACTATGGTTGCTTCATATGGAGGCTTAAACAAACTAAACATTCTATAAACTTCCTACAAAATAAACTATTCTAGCTTAGTCAATGCAGAGAATGCCACCTTAGATGAGCACTGCCATACAAAGTGCTCAGGTTTTGCTTGGTAGTGCTAGTCAACCCCATTCACTTGAGCCGCACACAGGCTACAGGTTAGGCTACAGCCAATCTATATGTGATTACCTGTTTTAAAGCAAGTCATTAATCTGTATTCTGTTTGTACAGACCGTGGCCCATATTTATCAGTGCCTGTGCGTCACGTCATGGGTAGAGGCCATGAATAAATGCAAATGCTAGTTTATTGCTAGCACTCGATTATTTTGGCATTTCTGCCACCTTCACGCCAGTGGGGCGCAAAGGGCGTGGCCGGCCTAGAGTTGGCTGGCGCGGGGCATACTGTCCCCACACCTGTGCACTTGCTGCTGCCTGTGACTGTTCACATGTGAAAAGTCTCGGCTGCATCTATTTCTAGAATAGAATAAACGCTGCACAGCACCATGCCCGATACAGCTGAAGCCTCTTGATGTATTGGTCTGCGAAAATGCAGTGGCGGGGCTATCATATGCCAGTGCACTTGTGCCGGTGTATAGACAAATATAACCCCTTAGTGTTTATATATAGAATCCTCAGGGGAAATTTAACTAAAGATGGCAAATGATGTGCCAATTATTCTATGAGGCTCTGGTGCAGAATTCATAGAATTCCACTATAATTCCACCATAACCAGAAGAATTTGGGCTATAACCGTTGTAGAATTACTAGAATAATTTTGCCATACTGGAAAATCCATGGAACCGGAAGAGTTTGTAGAATCCCGCTATAATGTGTTCCAGGAATCTGTCACTGGCTTAAAAAATGTGCCGACCTGGGGAGTCCCCAGGCGCGCACATAGAGAGTAGAGGGGAAAAAGAATGTCCAGGAATTGCAATTTTCTGGCATACAAGGCATGACAATTACCCCTAATGTCCTCAATAATGTCACATTAAGGGTACATTTACTGAGGCTTTGCACCGCTTTGCAACAACAACTTTTTTGGACTGCGCCCTATCTTCAATGGTAAAATGGTTTGCACAGCTTTTAAGTAGCGGGTGCGGTGCGAGCTGATCTCAACATCAGTAGTATAACGATGGTAGTATAACGATGCTTAGGGGCTGAAGAGACCTTGCCACCGTCGTCAAAAAGCATCCGACAGGCGTGAAGGGGGATAAAGAAGACAAAAAAAGCGTATACCTTGTGAAGTATTTACTATAAGTGAAAATGTATGAATAGGTAGATTGGCCACTCACCTATTCACATATGTAAAAACCCATGTAAGTTGTAGTAACAGCAGCCGTTTGTCTCTGAAGGTCAACAATTCCGGTCCAGGTCACGGAATTGAGGAGAATATCAGTGAAGAAAACCCAAAGGAGGACAGGAGTACTGGTGCTCGGAAAATCCTCCCCTGAATAAGTTAGCATCTGATTTTATTCATACTTTTATGTTGTTTTTTTAACTTTGTTAATAAAATCCTTTCCACTGGAACACTTACGCTGGATTCTGAGGATTTTCCGAGCGCCAGTACTCCTGTCCCCCTTTGGGTTTTCTTCACTCGTTTTTAAGAAAAAAGGGCTTAGAAATATGCAAATGTGCCTGAGAGCTCCATGCACCATTGACATTGAGCCCCTCAGGCTCATTTGCAAATTTTAAAGTCTTAGTTTGTAAAATCAAGGCATAAAAGCTAAAAGAAAAGATCCTGAGAGAGGGCGCACGCTTGCATATAAGTGTTACTTGGTTACATTTGTTTATCCTGTGGTAGATGTCCTTTAAATAATTCTAATTCAAACCATGAAGTAGGAATAATAATGATCCAGCTTCTTCGCGCCTCCTGATACATCAAGAAGCTCCGGCCACTGATGTATTGGAGGGGGCGGCGCAGAGTTTTTTTTAACGCGGGCCACTGCTTATTTCTGTAGTATGCAATATTCTGTGGTAAAACCCCTCTTTGCCCTTCACGCCCCTCATCACCCCCTTGGGGGGAATAATCACAACTGCTGGTGGATCACCAGGCAACTCCTTCAGGCTTCTACAGCAGTTTTCTGGCATGGAAGCCCTGAAAAAATATCCCCTAATGTCTCATTTAAAAAAAAATATTTGCTCCACCTATGATTTCAGTCCACCATCAATGAGAATACCAGGCTGAATTTAATCCTGTCATGTAATTGTCATGTCTGGTGAAATGTAATTGCGTTGCCAACCACTCCTAACAAGCCTATATTTGCAAAATACCCAGATGACAGATAAAAATGTTTCCACTGTAAAAGGTGCAAATAAAAACAGAAATAGCACTGCTAGTTCAGCACTTACATACCGTATGTCCGGTCAGCTCTCCTTAATGGTTGTTTTAGTACAAAAATTAAAATACTATCCGAACATTGGCAGGATCACATGATGTCCCCTACAGTCTTTGAGAAGCGAGGGAGATTGCACCCACTTCAAGAAATGGCAGACATGTGGAAGAATGGGATGACATGGGGCGTTCCAGTCCGTGCCTGTATACTTTCTAAAACCTGTGACATTCCACCCTTTGTGTTGAAGCATAAACGCTTGAACACCAAAGCTGTATATTGACCCGTAAAAGTAAGAGGGGTGGAAAGTCAGCGCTCCTCATTTTGATTAGTAGGCCATCATATATCAGCATTTGCCTCCTCAAAAATAACTGGAACCTGGCCTGTGAGATATCAATAAAGCCATTAGAGATCTAGTGTGACTCTTCTCTGCTATAGCCCCTGATAAAATATTATATTTATATAGCGTATTATAACTCATTAATATATACTTTTTTTATTTATTTATGGGGGGGGGGCACTCACTGTAGAAGAGTGTCCTCCATCCCTACTTATTTCTAAATAAGATTTACATATATGATTAGTTTATATGTATTGTAGATGGTTTCGTGTATTTGTACATAAGTCTTTTCTGATATTAGCATTGGTACAAAAGTGCCTAAATACACAGATTTATTAAAGATACTAATAATTTACCCATAGTCCCATTGGTCATTATTGTTGTACAAAACGGGTAATGCTGGTATTTTAGCCTGGTAAATGTATGAGAGACTATCGATACTCAGGCAAGCTACCAAGACTATGATTAGCAGCAGTGGAATGCCATGAACACTTCTATAAGTATACAAAATACCATCTAAGCCAGCCACTGCCCTGGTTTCCCATCTTCTTCCAAATACCGTTAAAATTAATGAACACCTCCCAAAGCTCTTCATATGGCTTGCACCTCCACCCCACATGACATCCACGTCACCCTGCACCCCAAATTACATGTCACCCTGTACTCCACATTACATCCCAGTGCACCTGCTGCTGTCTGCACTCACCACCTGTGCTACTCCATGGCTGGCTGGGCCTGCGGACTCACTTCCATCATTGCTTCAACTCACTTTCTTCTTGTTCTTATCTATCTTTACAATAACAACATCTTTTGGCTTTCCTGATACTTGCAACTGGGGATTTACATCCCTTGAAGAAATGGTTTGGGAGTTTTCTCCGGTGTAGGCCTGAAGCTGGGCTTGCTTGGGGAATCTCCCAACCCAGGGTGGCCCCGCCCTGGGCTGTCTCCAGGCATCAGGAGACTCAGGAGCTCTACTCTCACACAACCTTCAGCAAGGTGAGGGAGAGTATTAGTATTTATAGGAGTTATATTCCTGTAAAGTGGGCAGTATTATAGTAGTTATAGTCCTTGAATAGGGGGGCAGTAGTATAGTAGTATATTCCGTACATAGGGGCGTATTATAGTAGTTATATTCTTGTACATAGGGAGGCAGTATATAGTAGTTTAATATTCCTGTACATAGGGGGCCAGTAATTATGAGTAGTTATATTGCTGTACATAGGGTGGCAGTATATAGTAGTATATTCTTGTACATAGGGGGCAGTATTATCGTAGTTATATTCCTGACATAGGGGGCATTCTTATAGTAGGTATATTTTGTACATAGGGGGCAGGGCAGTATTCTAGGTAGTATATTCTTGTACACATGGGCAGTATTTATTAGTAGTTATTTCTTGTACATCGGGGCAGTATTATAGTAGATTATATTTGTACACATGGGGCAGTATTATATAGTGAATTCTTGTACATAGGGGGCAGTTATTATAGTACAGGCTAGTCCCCGGGGTTACAGACAGATAGGGTCTGCAGGTTTGTTCCTTAGTTGCGTTTGTATTGTAAGTCGGAACTGTATATTTTATAATTGTTAATCCCAGCAGAAAAACTTTTTGGTCTCTGTGAACCAATTGGATTTTAAAAAAGGTTGGGTGTGATAAGAATCCAATATTAAACATTAAAGCTCATTTACAGACACATTTGATAACGTTTCAGCTGTTTATTGTAGCCTAGGACTAAAAGTACAAGAATTACCAATAGCCAGAGGTCCGTTGTAACTATGGGTCGCAATGTAAGTCGAGTGTTCTTAAGTAGGGGACCGCCCGTAGTTATATTCAGTGTACATAGGGGCAGATTATAAGATATTTTACTTGTGGCAATATTATAGTAGTTTACATTTCTTGTTGTATCAGAGAAGTTATTGTAGTCGGTGCTGTCATTTTGTGTATATATAAGTAAGTATTAAGGAAGCATTATTCCTGTATAAGGTGGGCAGTCATCGAATCTTGCTTGCGGTAACATGTTGATTTAGGACCATCTATCAACAGTTAAGTTTTTGACCATGTTTGACTCCGCCAGCAGAATGGGGCCACATATTTAAACTTTTTCCGGGCCACATTAAATCCCAGTACACCCCTGACTTTGCGGCGTCCAAAGAATGTAACAACCACACACTTACTTACCCACTGACAGTAGGTCCATGCTGTTTGGGTTCCATACACCTTAGGACGTAAGTTGCAAAACACATGGCAGTCTTATGTTATAAATGTCTCCCTTATTCTTCCCAACACCTTTTGGAGTGAGAAAGGAAAGGATTGGAATGTTGAATTCTTTGGTACCGGGGAGTTAAGGGAATCTGGCAGCATCTCCTTTATACTGACAACCACTTACACACTCAATCCCTGACACAGTGGATATGAGTTAGTGCAAGTCAGCATGTCGAGAGAACTAATCATTAAAAATAGACACAGCTTCCTTCTACTGTGTCTCAAAATGATGAGCGAGAGGATGAGATGAGCTGACTACCATTCTGGCCACTACAGGGTGAACCTGAGCGCACTATTTTGCTTTCCTTCAATTGAATGTTAGACCCCTAGTTACATAGTTATGATTTGAGGGCCATCCCTGGACAAGTCATAATAAAAAGGTCAAGGGGAACCCAAATTTAAAGGGGTGTCACCTTCAGAAAATAATTATTGTTATTAATGAAAAATTATACAATTTCCAATCCAATATACATCTGTACAAGTTTCTACGATCTCTGATGTGTTCATCAACAAAACGCTTCAGTTCTTACTTTCTGTAGTCAAGGGATGAGCAATTCATTTCCCATGGGCACATGACGAAAATGTAATAGCGGTAGAGGCCAGACTGATATTCTTAACGAAGTTCTACCCAATGGGGCCACATTTACTTACCCGTCCCATTGACGCTGCCGATACGGAATGTCCGCCAAGGATTCGGAGCTGCCGCGATTCACTGAGAGCGTGCGGCATTCCGAATCACGGCAATTCAGCGAAAATGCGTCCGACAGACCTTAGTAATGTCCCCCAATAACTTTATACTATTATAGATATAAATATCCTTCTTTTGATAAAAAGCATAAATTACACATTACAAGATTCAAATTATTAATTTAAATCATTATTTAATGATGAGTATAGACGGACCCCCTCCTACTTTATGTTTAAACTATAGAGTGTAAGAGATATTTGCCGTTATAGAACTACCCCTTTTCAACGCATACAAAACACCGGTAAAAAATTTAAAAAAAAAAAACAGATTTGAATTTAACATGGTCTTTTTTAATGTAAATTCTTATGACATGCAGGTATCTAGCAGGAAAACTGTCGCTAGAACAATAAGGCATCAACCAACAACATTACCAGTACAGCACAGACCCCAGTCGTATACAGCACAGCCCCCAAGTCGTCTACAAGCATGCCCCCCTAGTAGTATAAGCACCAAGCCCCCAGTTAGTATACAGGCACAGCCCCCAGTAATATACACTGCCCCCAGTATGTATACACAAGCCCCCAGTAGTATACAGCACTGACCCCAGTAGATTACAAACTGCCCCCAGTAATATCCAGCCCAAAAGCCCAGCATTAATAGCCATTTAAAAATAAATTATATACTCACCCTCGGTGGCCCCGACCGGCAGCGACTGCTCCCGATGTCCGCGTGGGGTCCTATTATGGTTCGCGGCCCCCGTCTTCTGTCTCAATAAATTCAGCAGGCGCCGCCCATGTTTCCTGGACGCGCCTAGTATGAGCGCCGGCGATGACGTCATACTAGGGCCGCCCCGGGGAAAAAGCATGGCGGCGCCCAGCAGGAAGAAAGAAGACTGCGCGGAAGACGATCCGCGAGGACATAGGGGCCCAACGGAGGGTGAGTATGCACCCCGGTGTCTTTTGAGGCTGCCGGCCGCTTTTTGCTGGCTGCCAGCAGCCATCGCTGTGCAAACCCACCGTTGATCGTGATAGCACCGATGGCGGTGGTACCGGTAAGCCTTTGCTGCCAATATGCAGCAAAGACTTACCGGCTATGGAGAGGGCTCAGCCTGTGAGGCCTCTCCATGCACCGGGGACACCGCCGTATAAGACGTTACGCCGTATAAGACGCCCCAGAGAAGACAGAAGATTTTCTGTCTTCAAAAAGTCGTCTTATACGCCTGGTATATATACGGTAATGCTTCACCAGCAGCAATTTGTGCCCCAGTAATATCCTCCAGCATCAAGAACAAACAAGGGTGTCAAAACCAGCACATCAAGCTCACCATGCATGCAACATGAGAGGACCAAGATCTGGACCAAGAGAATCCAAAAGCTACCAGGCGGCAGCCAAGTATCCAGCAGGATCAGGGACATCCAGCACAGAATTAGTGTGCCTCAGTGGGTGGCATTCAGGGTACAAGGTGGGTGATCACCCAGGGAGCGCAACCCATCTCAGTGGCCAGTCGGAGATAGTAGAGGGCTGGATGTGACCTGTGGGCCGTACAATGCAAGGTACAGTTGTGAGAAAAAGCGTAATTGTGATGTCACACAGGTGCCGGCCAGTTGTTTATATACAGGGAGGACTAATCAGAGTGTGAGTTATAATGAACAGTTACACATGTGGACATCACAGTGACCTAAACAAGGAAGTAAACAACGAAACATTCCTGTGGAATGACAGCAATGCAAAGATTCCAGTATGTATACTGTAGTCTGTTGAAGGGACACATACAGTGTAATGTGCAATATTCTGGGTTAGATGATGTACCCGGATAAAATGTTTATACTTACTAGATGCACAGTTTGTATTAAAGTGATTCCCAAAACACAGTCACAGGCATAATCTAGCATAACATTATGGCGCTTAAAGGGGTTGTCTACTTTCAGCACAAATAATTGATATGCTTTGTGTAAGGAAAAGGTATACAAATTTCCAATATACTTTCTGTATTATTTCCTCACGTTTTCTAGATCTCTGGCTGTGTCATCTTTAGGAGAGTCTATGTTTCCTTCAGTGGATAGAAGTCTGTCCATGGTCACACAGGTGCCACGGCTCGTTTAGTATCACGGAGAGTATTCAGGCTGGTGATTACTTGAGCCGCGCACCTGTGGGACATGTGCTGATTTTCTGTCACGGTGGTAAACAAATAGAAAGCTCCCTTATCAGGATGACACCAAAGCAGAGATCTAGAAAACGTGATGAATTGATACAGAAAGTAATTGGAAAATTGTAGAACTTTTTACACAAAACCAGCAATTATTTGCTGGAAAGTGGACAACTCCTTTAAACAAATTGCTCGTTATTCAGATTCATTGCTATGCGCTTCCATCTGATCTATTATTCATGTTTTGCACAAATATCATTATCTCAAGGATTTAGTTCAATATCTTTTTAACTTTTAACTAAACATAAAAACTTCACTAATTCTCAGTGAATGCCTTATATGAAGTGGGCCAATGTGACTTGAGACCATCTTGAGCTGGGTGTCCACTCCCAGCTTAGTTGTCTTTCCAATAAGACTATTGCCTGGAATGGTATCCACAATTTGACGCTGATCCTGAATACACCCGAGGACTTGATGTCTGAGAATTTAGATGAAGTAAGACATTAGGTACAAGACACAGTATGAGAATGGGGCAAGTTAACCTGTACGCTGCCACTGGTACCTACGTCGGTATGCAGTCATACATGGCATTATACTGTTTGGTTGGTTAGGGTTGTAGAGGGGCCTTCATGTTTTCTAAAACTATCCTGCATTAGCATTGGTTGGTACCTATTTATGTGATATAGTATAGAGATGCTGGCATGTACCTACAGGAAAAAATTACCATCAAATAACCTTAGGGCGGAACAGTCGGCTTAGTGGTAGGTTACAGTCTTGCAGGGCTGGGGATCTGGGTCAAAAACACCTGCCAAACGAGTTGCAGTTCTCTCCGTATTGCTTGGGTTTCCTCGGGTCCTCGGTTACCTCCACACTACAAAACATATTGGTAGGTGTTTAGATGTGAGCCCCATGGGGACAGGGACTGATTTGTCCATCTCTGTTGCCGCGCTGCGTAATCTGTGTGCGCTTATAAATAACGAAGATCTTAATCATTACATTCTCATGTTATTTATACAATTCTTTGCACAAGGAATAAAATCGTTGATCTGCCCTGACTAAGCAGAGGTTCAAGCAAGGCCTTTACATCTTTCCCCAGGGGAAAGAAGGCAATGTTCTGAGAGCTTCCAGGGGCACCATCGCTGTTGAGTATCTGGAGATTTGTTAGATTTGTGCCTAAGTGTGTATAAAAAAATGCTGTGAATTTGCTGTTTCATGACATAACATGATGTCTGAAGAAGAGAGCTAGATTCTGGAAAAGCTCTCCATCAAATATACCAAGTTAGCCTCCAAAAGGTATTGCCTGAATTCTTACCTCTTCTTCTGAGGCATCTCTGGAGAGGCATTGCGGAGGCTTTAGAGGAGGAGAATCAGATTTGGCTATTATGACTGGCTAAACAGATGTAGGGATTTTCTGAGTCGTTGCTGTAGTATTAATAATTCTTTCAAGGCGCAGGGTTCGTGTCAATTGGATCAGGAGAAGCGGAAAAGGGATCTCTGTAAATTCCGCTCAAGGGACCTCTCCTGGAATGCACCCTTGTTTTTATGATATCATGGCATAATCGGAATGTTCTAGGAAAAAGAGGAGGAGATAAACCATGGACCTATGGGAATGAATTCTTAACACAGGTGTGGCACATTTATTACCCTAGGTCGCGATCCCCGCCGTGCATTGTCAGATTGAGGATTCGGGTCTGTCGCGATTCACTAAGATTGTGCTACCAATTTCCTCAATTGTGTCGCTTCCCCCGCTGAGGTTAGCCGGAATTTTCTTCTTCTTCACGGATGACATGTGAGTGCTGAATCTTGCAACACAATTTGGTTTTTAATCTGCGGTTTATCCTAATCAGTCGGGTTGCTCAGACGTCCACCCCACCATTTGGTTGCATGAAAGCCAAATTGGGAACCACGAATCGCGGTCCACGGACCCTTAGAAAATGTGCCACATTGAAAGGATATGGCCACAAGGTTATGGAATGGATGTGCTTTCCGGTGGCTTCAAAGCCACAAAGTAGGAGAGGACAAGAGCCCGCCGTGGGAAAGTTGTTCCCAGATTTATAAATGAAGTGCGTGCTAAAGTCTGGGACTCCTGGACCCGCGGGGATTAAGGATGCAACCCGGGAGCAGGATTAAGTGGACTCTGGTCTCGCCAGGAGCACTCGCAAAGCGTGCGGTCTGTGTCTTTGCTGCAGCGAGAGAACCAGGTCGCTCCACGGGTGCAACTAGGCCCACGGTGGACAGCCAAGGTAGGGCCACGGGTAGGCAGGGGCCACGGGTAGGCAGGACCAAGGGTAGCAGGACCACGGGTTGGCACAGGACCAGGGTAGGCAGGCCCTCGGGAAGGCAGGACCTCGGGAAGCAGTGTATCCTCGGGAAGGCGGACCTCAGAAGGACGGATGGCAGGACCTCGGAAGGACGGCTGGCAGGACCTCGGAAAGGACGGTGGCAGGCCCGCCAAGGATTACGGGACCGCCCACACAGGGGGGAAAATTACAGGGACCGGCCATAGGATTACAGGACCGCCACGGGAACACAACAGGAACCGGGAACACCACGGGACACGGGGGCGTCTTGGAAACCTCCAGGAAACTCGGAGGCTCTGAAAACGCTCAGGAGGTTCTCTTCAGAATGACCTGAAGATCTGGAGGGGGATGCTGGGAGTCGCAGACTTTATAGCAGAGCCGGGAATGCAAGCGCAAATAAGTAGGACGCTGGCCCCTTTAAATTCTTAGAGAGTAGGTGCCGCGTCCCTAGTGGCGGGCATCGCGCGGCTAGTCAAGAGACAGACGCGGCTGAGGGGACCGCGATGGAGCCATCAGGAGCCGGGAAAAGGTTGTACTGACCCTGGGGGCAGGGGCCAGCAGACCGTGGAGCACGGGAGTACCCGCGATCCCGCAAACATGGGCAACATGGCCATGAACTCCAGACCGGGGACGGCCAAAGCGACGGTGCACGGGGTCACCTGTGAAAAAAGACAGTATATTTGCCCCAAAGAGGTGTGGTGCTAATATACCCCGTGGCATTGTCCGATTCCTGTAAAATCCTCAAAATAGTTTTCTAATAGACACCTTAAAATTACGAAAGATTGCTATAGAAAGTTCTTGTTTATTCAAGTGATATAACTCTGTCCATGGTGATGGATGAGACTGCATGTGCAAGAGCCGTTATTATCACAGAGAGTAATAGGAGTATTCTCGTGCACCCTCCATCACATCACCATGGACAGATCTTCTAGCCAATAGTACAAAATAGTAACAGCTTTTATAGCAGACAGCATGCATAGTATCTAGAAAACTGAGGAATGATACAAACGTATATAGAAAATCGGTATCTTTTCTTTCACAACCCATAATAAATATTTACTTGAACAAGTGGACAACCCCTATTAACTGTTTTAATTGATATTTTTGCAAGTTGTGACTGTCTTAAAAATCTTAAAGCTGATTTTGGTTATTCAGTTAAGTGATATTTGATGATTTATTTATGTGAACCAGACGAGTGTGGTATCTGTGAGAATCTACGCGATTTTGTCTACAACAATTGCATTATTTACGTTAGGAGAATGCACTATTATTTCCTTTTGGGGGACATTTTTTTCCATCAACAGCATTTTTTACAACAAATTTTACACTTGTTAACAAAATGCATTAAAAAATTATTACTAAAGGGTCCGCGGATCGCATTTCCGTCTAATTGTTCATGTTTTTGTGGGGAATTGCACGGCTGTGCCAGGGATTAGAGGAGATTGGTCACACGATCAGATTTGGCTTTCATGCAAACAGAAAGCGGAGGCGGGTGTCGGATGATCCGGATGATTCGACCAGCGAGAGGTTTAATTCAATTGGTTTCGCAAGCCATGCACTAGCATACATGGGAAGAAAAGGTGAACTCGGCGGTACCTGATCGGGGAAGTGGGACACATCAGGAAATTGAGGCGCACAATGTTGTGAACGCGGCCACAGTGCATTGGAGTGGGACGTTGCACTTTTGAGAATCTCCAGCGGCTGGGATAGCTCTGTATGAGCCAAGTTTGTTCAGCACAAAAAATGTGCTGAAAAAAATCGCCTCGGATTATACACGGTATAAAAAATGAAAGTAAAAAATTGAAAAACTAATACTACTCACCCTCCAGTGTCGGATCGCTGGCCAGGTCCCAATCTTCAGCCGAGGCTCCAAATCTCTTCGGCGCGGGTCCGGCGGCTCCTCTTCTTTCTTCGCTTCTCTATGGCAGAGAGTCAGAGTCCAGACGCACACTATGATTGCGGCGGCTGTCGACCACTTGGGCTGGCTGATACTACATGGGGCTGGCTAGCTGTATACTACATCCTCCGGCGTATACTCGAGTCAATATGGTTTTACAAGTTTTTGGTGGTAAATTTAATTAATAGGGGTCTTGGCTGATACACGGTGGCGTTATACTCGAGTATATACGGTAAATGGCTCCATGTATACAAACTCTTTAAGTGCAATTTTGAAAATGGCTTAAAAATGGGAAGTGTCTGCTTTCATAAAATATTGATATTGTTGAGGTTAGTACAATTCTTTATGACTGTCATTTTTGTTTTATATGTGTACGTCAAATGTTAAAAAATCTTTGGTCCAATAATGCCGACCAAAATTTCCAGAAATGCATGACAGTGGAAAGCGTTGAAAAACTCCTTGTCCATGATTGCGTGCTCCCGATAGGATTGTGTCCAATTTGCGGCAAGGCTTCACGTTGACACAAATCGGGGGGGCGGCCGACGGCCGATCCGATGGATTCGGACCAACGGCCATGCTTTAACATTTATTTAAAATTGTGTCACAAGCCAAGCAAAAACTTACATCACCGGAAGACAGGAGGTGAACTTCCGGCGGACCGTGCACGATCTTTTGTGAATCCGCGGCAGCTTGTGCACAACGCAGACCGTGAGTAGATCACGCAGTGGATCGGGTAATAATGGCCCCATTGTCCACAATTGGAAAATCGCAACAAAAATAAATTAGCAGTTTTTACCATCACATTACCGATTTGTTTTGGGTGCCTTTGCTTGACTAATGAAAATGCTGTGTTGAACACATGCCTAAAAATGTATGGTAATATCCTATTAGTAGTTGTGTGCTTCCAGAAGTCATTTTCACTGGTGGGCCTATGCCCCCATCCACACTTGGGGGGAGGTTGTCACAAAGTGCAACTTACTTATTCATCTGTACAATTCACTTGTTAAAGGGGGTATTCCCATTTCAGCAATTTAAAAATGTTATTTGTTATTACCATTAAAAGTTCTACAATTACCAGGGCGGTTGCTACTCTCATCGCTATCTACGTCCTCAGGAATAGATAGCGATGAGCAGTGTGGGAAGGGCCTGTCAGTAACGTTCCCCACTACAGTGAGCAGGAGACGCGATCACACAGCGCACTACAAGCTCCTAGCAGTCTGCCGGGAGGCAGGAAGCGCCTGGTGATGAAACGTACCGCGCCTCAGTGCTGGAGTGAATTGAGAGAAGCCGGGGGAGACATAGATGGTAAAGTTTCAGTGTTTTTTTTTAATTATGCAAGAGGGAGGTGGGACACATGGTGTGACTTTGTGGTGTCTATACGGGAACATTGCATTACAGTGATTTGGGGACAGTAAAGCCACTGTAACGCATTGTGGATTGGTGCTGTGAGAGAACATTAAAGGGGGTTTTGGAGACATGTACTGGGGGCTGTTGAAGACTGGGGGGGGGACAAATTACAGACGGCTTTGGAGACATAAAGGGGGGTTGCAAAGACATTAGGGCGGAGGATGTGGGGGACATTAAGGGGGCTTTGGGGACATTATTGGGATCTATGAAACTTTGGGATGAGGTGGCTGTTAGGGCATATGGAAGCTGTAGGGGTGCTGTGAGGAACATAACTAGGGGGCTTGGAGACATTACAGGGGCTGTGAAGAGATTGGGAGGGCTGGTGTAACATTAGGGATGTTGGAACATTATTGGGGGGATGTGAAGACATAGGGGGGGATACTTGGAGAGATTACTGGGGGTTCTGGGGAGTTCTTAGTGGGGCTCTGGGAGCTTCTTAGTGGGGCGTGGGGGACATTGCAGGGGGCATGAGAACATACAGAGAACTTTTGGGAAACTTTACTGGGGGGCTGTGGAGACATTGGGGGGCGTTGGAGACATTACTGGGTGCTGTGGGGGACTTCTTAGTGGAGTGGGGGGGTCATTACATGGGACTGGAGTGACATTGGGGGGCTGTGGGGAACATTACGGGGGCTTTGTGACATTACTAGGGGGCTTGTGATGACATTGGGGGGGGGCAAGGGGGCATTACTGGGGGCGGTGCTGTGGGGAACGGGGGGATGTGACGACATTGGGCCGAGGGGACATTAAAGGGCACTGTGGGGGACTTCTTAGTCAGGCTGTGGGTAACATTACAGGGGGCTCTGGGGAACATCTTATTGGGGCTGTGTGGACATTACTTTGTAGGTATTAGGTGAGGGGATTCTTGTGTGGGCATGATTAGGCAGGGAATCATTATTTTAGGGTCACATTGAGAGTAATTAGTGGGGGGCCACAGTTATTAATTGTAAATTGCATTCTTACTTGTTAGTTCAAGATTAGAGAACTTTATTAGGTGGGTGGCACACCGAGTGGGGGTGTATGTAAATTATGGGGCCTTATACTGTGGTGGGGCAGTAATTGTTAGCTGCATTGTGTGTAAACCAGAATGTGTAATATACAGGGTGACGTACAGGAATGTTCTGTAGGATTGTTCTTACGTTGAATTTGTTAATGTCAGTTGGAACTGCATATTTTATAATTGTAACCCCAGACAATTTTTTTTGGTCTCGTGACAATTGGATTTTAAAATGTTGGATTGTCCTAAGAACCAGTATTAACAATAAAGATTCATTACAGACACCTGTGATAACTTATAGCTGATTATTGTAGCCTAACGATAAAGTACAGAAATTGCCAACATCCATGTCGTTTTGTAATAGGGTGTGGTCTGTAAGTCGGTTGTTCTTAGTAGGGGACATCTGTATGCAGGTTTTATGGCTTTTTAAACATGTTATATTAGGGCACCTCCTGGCACTGGATGTAAACAGGTGGGATTTCCGCTGTGTTTTATGTAGCTGTATGGTTGTGTATGGGAGTGGCATTACTGAAAGTGTTATGTATATGCGTTGGGGCCCGTGCCCCGGATGTTTTACCACCCTAGCAACGCCCGCCCTGAAATTTACCAATATACTTTCTGGATCAATTCCTTATGGTTTCTCACTCTGCTTGCTGTCATTCTATAGGAAGCTTCTAGGTTTACTTCCAGTGGACAGAAATCTGACCATGGTCTTACAAGTGCACGCTCGTTATAAAACCCAATCTGATTACTCTCTGTGATATAAGGAGCCGTGCACCTGTGTGACCATGGTCTGATTTCTGTCCACTGGAAGTAAACATAAGAAGCTTCCTATAGAATGACGCAAGCAAAGAGACCTAGAAAACCGTAAGGAATTGATACAGAAAGTAATTGGTAAATTGTAAACTTTTTCTTATACAAACACTAACATGAATTTGCTGAAATGGGAATAACCCGTTTAAACATTCGCTAGGAAAGTCCTCTATCTGTGGCACACCCAGATGTATGTTATATAATACAGGATCTCATACCATTGGGGTGGATAGCTCTCCTATTCTCCCCTGCCAGATGACCGTTTTTAGAAATTGTATAATTCAATAAACCGAGCGGCCTTCCTCTAGAAAACATAGCTGGTTGAGGTATATTGTCTTACGTGCGGGAAAGCTAATATAACTCTCAGGCTCTTCCTCCCTGAGAAATATCCACCGTCTAAGTGTAATAGATGAGCAAATGTCTATTACACCTACCAAATAGAGTTTCGGTATATAGAGGTTTGATGCTAGGAATGTGAAGGCAACTTAGCATAGGTAGAAGCCATCATCATTGTTGTTATTTGACATGTATTTTAATTAATCTGGGTTTCTATACCATTTGCATCACATATTA
The DNA here is from genome assembly GCA_019512145.1 of Engystomops pustulosus. NCBI lineage: Eukaryota > Metazoa > Chordata > Amphibia > Anura > Leptodactylidae > Engystomops > Engystomops pustulosus. The sequence goes on from CM033649.1 coordinate 66,866,865, forward strand.
CATCAAAAAAATCACTGCTATTCCTGTGTATAAGAGGTAATTCATCTAAACTATCTCGATTTCTTATCTGACAACCCTTTAAAGGACCTTGCCAGTTTTACCCCACTAAAGTACGACCCCATCAGGCATGTATGAAATATCACTTTTATGTTAATCTCACTTCTTTACCTTAAAAATGCCATCCAGGTGACATGCATATGAGCCAAGAAGGATACTAAGTAAATCCACTAAGAACTGTATAAAAGCTTGGCAGCTTTGAGCACAGGACGATCTTGGAGTGTGGAATATAATAGTAGCAACCAGCAATGAAATAGTTGCATGAAGTCTGTAGTCTGTGCTATGTGAGCTCTTATTGTTAACATCTTCCTTTTTGCAGATAGTGTATGGAGAGCAGGAGCTAGGGGTAGTGGTGAAGGGTCTATGACTAGGATAGAGGGTGGTTAAAGGGAATAGGAGAGCCCTTTTATTTTACTTTTCTTACAGAACAAGGCTTTACTGCTAGCAACACGCCAAGAGAATCACATGATCTCCCCCTTCCTTCAGAGTGAACAGGAAGCAGCAGCCACTCTCTTCCAGCAGTTGGAGTCTGTGATCTATGATCTCACAGGAACAGGTTGGCACAGAGGGAGGAGACAGCAACAACTTTGATTGGGTTACACAGAGAGTATAGCCAAAGACTTCTGGGACATAGGTAATAAAAGTAATAGGCAAGTTTTCCTAATCACAAAGCTATTAAGTTATTTTTAATGATCTACTTTACCCCTTAAGGACCCAGCTCTTTTGACCTTAAGGACCCAGCACGATTAAATCTGCCAGTAACACTATTTTGGGTTGCTGTATTTATTGATTACATTTTATTAACTTTTATTGGTGAGAATGCAAAAAATCTATATCATAAAGAATTTTTTGTTTTTATTTTATACACTGTATAGCATAGAAAGGGCGTAACGATCTCGGTCGCAGGGTGGCCGCGACATAGTGATATAGCTCGGGTGGTTCCGACATTTACAGAGGCAGTGATGGGCGGCGGTGGCTGTCACCACCACCGCATCGGTTGCCTCAAAAAGGACCCACCGGACTTCTGTTGAGCCTCGCTCTATGACCCAGGAGCACATGATTGATATCACATGTGTCTGGGTCATAGAAAGAGAGGCCTATGTTATAGTGAGTAGAAGACGCATGGCGGGACAAGAAGAAGGAAGAAGCTGGGTAAGTAGTGATTTTATTATTTTTATAATGAGCACTGATAAGGGGGTTATATATGAATTTTAGGGGCGCTGTTCTGTATTTTATTATGAGTGGGGGATTTATGAATTAATTATAAGTGGGGGGCTGTTATGAATTTATTATGAGGGGGATGATGAAGTTTATAGGATATGGGGGGGGGTATGATTTTATAGGATACAGGGGCTGCTGGATTTTACATGACAGTGGGGGTTGAGCTTCTATGAATCTTATTTTATGGGGGCTGCTGTTATGTATTTATATGACTGGGGAACTCTGTCAGGGCAGTCCGGGTGCCAGACTCATGAGGAACGAGCACACCAAATCCGGAATCTGTGTGCCCTGCCACATTACACAGGACACTGCAACAGTACACTCTGCAGTGTTCCTGATAAGTGTGTCCCACTAAAAACTGTATTACGTGTGATTATATTAGTGGCACAGTGTGGCAAGGAGCTGACTGGCTGGCAAATCATGCAGAGAAGGCTTGGAGAAGTCATTGTGAGCTTGTGTAGCTAGGAGAATGTTCACCTGTGAGAGCCTACAGGATATTGACAAGCATGCACCAGGCTAAAACAGAGGGAGAATGGAAGCAACTGATACTGATTAATCCATAAGTGATGCCTATCTCTGCTCTCTGCCTTATTGTACAGGTACATTTATTGGCGTTTATATATGCTGGTATATAGTTTAGTGTGCAGTACATTCATTTCTGGTATATTTATATTCACCGCAGAGTACATATTTATGTGTATGTATGTGTAAAGTCTATATGTGTATTCTCAAGTTTAATGTGTAGTGCAGACCTTGATAAGGGTTTTCGTATAGGGGGCCCGACATAAAGTGTGCATCAGGCCCATTACAGTCTTTTACGCCACTGAGCATAGATATCATTTATACCATTTATAATAGCTATTTTATGTTTGAATTATTGCAGAATAAAAATGCCATTTTATATATATGCCTATATATATATATATATTGTTTTATAAAAGAAAACAGGAACTCAGTCCTGCATCTTCATCTCAAAGAAGTGTCATATTTAGATTTCAGCTTAGTTTTTGCGGAATGAGTTGTTATTTGTATTGGAATCATTGTGGTGTAAATGTGACATTGTGATCACTTTTTATTGCTATTTGTTTGTTGTTGATCGCTCAAAAATCCAAATTTTTGGCACTTTTTTAATAATATAACTCACTTCACGGCTTAGTAATGGTTTTATTATTGTATGGGTTGTTAGAAAACATGGTGTATCTTATATGTACTGTTTGCGTGGTGATCTTTACTTTTTATACTATGAGATTGATCATTTATGGGGCATTTAGTGGACTTTATATATTTTTATTTTATTTTTTATTTGTAAATATTGATTGATGTACGCCTGGCTGTCACGCATATGGGGGACGCTCACTGGGCCCTGGGGTGCATTCAGACGATTAGCACCCCCAAACCCGACTCAGGGAGGAAGAGGGGGGGGGGATTGGGAGGGGAGGTCTAGAAGCCCTTTAGGGTGCCATGGTTCATGTTTGACCAAAGGATTAAATAGCTGGAATTACGGCTCCTCAGGAGTCGGCTGCTGTCTCATACAGTCGAGCTCTGGCATGCTGTCATCGTTGACAGTTGTTACAGTGACAGCAGTGCAGGACAAAATTATCCGCCCCACCTGGACAAACATTTATGCCCAGGGCATTAAAGGGTAAGAAATGTAGCGCCCACAAATATATGAAAACTTGCTCTGATTGTCAAGTGACAATGTCCCTTTCATTTACACGGGGTATGGTGCCTCTTATCCTCTGACCTTAGAACCATTTTCTTAGATGCTTCTTTTTTCCACATTTAACATTTCACCCACTCCAATCTTAAATAACCACCATCCCAGCCCTTTTCTCTGGCCAGTACAATAGAGACAGTTGTATGACAGGCCTGAATTGAGTCTTAGTATACCCGGCAACTTTTTGTCAATGAAAGATGGACAAATTTTATGTCCTAAACTCCCCAATTGACCAAAATATTACCCAATTGCAACTTAGCAACATATAATACCTTCAATATGTGCCTCCTTTTATTGGTATCCCACTTAGTGAGCCCTTCTTTTATTTACTTCCCTCACAATGCCCCAGCTTTCGTACTGACATGTCACCCTCTCTTCCCTCCACATTTTGGATTTCTATTGTTCCCCTTTAATTGTGACCATTGCTCCTACTTACATTGTGACCCCTCTCCTCCACCCTCACATTGTGGCCTCTCCTCCACCCTCAATTGTGACCCCTCTCCTCCACATCACATTTGGCAACTTGCCTCCTACCTCAGTTGTGGCTCCTTTCCTCACATTGGCCCTTCTCCTCCTGCCTCACATTGTGACCCCCTCTCCTCCACCCTCACATTGTGGCCCTCTACTCCACCCTACATTGTGGCCCTCTCTCCACTCTCACATTGTGGCCACTCTCCTTCCACTCTCCATTGGGGCCCTCTCCTCCACCCTCCACATTGTGGCCCTTCCTCCACTCTCACATTGTGCCCCTTCCTCCTTACCACCCTCACATTGTGGGACCTCTCCTCCACCCTCACATTGTGGGCCCTCTCCCACCTCACATGTGTGGGCCATCTCTCACCTCACATGTGCCTTTCTCACCTCAAATTGTGGCCCATCTCCTGCACCCTCACATTGTGGCCCCTCTCCTCCACCTCACATTGTGACCCCTTCTATTCCACCATAACATTGTGGCAACTCCTCCTCCCTTCACATTGTGGCCCCTTTCCTCACAATGGGCCCTTCTCCTCCTCCATCACATTGTGACCCCCTCTCCTCCTCCCTCATATTGTGGCCCCTCTCCTCCTCCCTCACATGTGGCCCCTCTCCTCCCTCACATTGTGGACCCTCTCCTCCTCCCTCACATTGTGGCCCTTCTCCTCCTCCCTCACATTGTGGCCCTCTCTCTCTCCTCCTCCCTCACATTATGGCCCCTCTACCCCACCCTCACATGTGGCAAGCTCGCCTCCACCCTACATTGTGGCCCCTCTCCTCCACTCTCACATCGTGGCCCCTCCCCTCTCCTCCACTCTCATCTGTGGCCCCTCTCATCCACCCTCAGACGTGGCAGTTCGCTCCCTCCTCACAATGTGGCTACTTTCCTCACATGGGCCCTTCTCCTCCTCCTCCACATGCGGCCCCTCTCCAGGGGTGTAACTAGAAAAGACCCGGCTCCATAGCAATATTGTGGCTAGGGCCCCCTAATGGAAAGGGTTATCCTCCCCAAATGTATTAGCTATCTACACATGTTGGGGAATGGCTGTTGAATTTACCCCAGTGGTAACCCAAAGCCATTCTCAAGCAAGCAAGCAGAAACGTGTCTGAGGCTTCTGCTGTGATTCTCCTGCGGCCGGTAGTGGTAGAGCTTAGTCGTCCATTGCAAAGGTTGTTTCCGCGCACAATGATCCACAGTGGATTCCATATACACTATGGATTCATGGAAATCCCGGAAATTCTGCCTCAGCAAATTGCAGGTATTTGTGGCTTGTGCTTACCCAAATTCTGTATCAACTGCGGATCTGCGGCGTGGCATTTGCTGCAATAATTTACAGTTGAGCCAACTTCATATACAGGTTGGGGAATATAATAGCAAATACGCATTTGTTTAACAGTACTAAATTTGTAGCTGACACATACATACACATATACATACAGTAACACAACATACATATTCACATACACCACATTTCATAAAGAACAGAACTCCAATATATGGGGAAGCTGGTAGCACATGGTATTAGGGAACAGAGCCAACGCACACAGGGGTTACCAAGCCTGTCTGCTGCCTGAGGCGAGCCATAGAGAGACGCACCCCCCCCCCGCCAATATATGTGATATATCAGGGAGTGTCAGGACCAGATCCATCAATTGGTTTGGTGTGTAAACATAAAGCAATGCAAAATGCATACAGTGGGGCAGATTTTATTACCCGGCCCATTCGCGATCAGCGGCGCGTTCTCTGCACAGGATCGGGTCCGGCTGGGATTTAAGAAGGAGTCCTCCGCCGTCCACCAGGTGGCGCTGCTGCGCCGAAATAATCTAACGCCCCGGAATGCACCATCCCATAGCAGGTGAAGGTGAGCGCTTCCCAACGACACCATTTCGGTTTTTTAATGCGGCGGTTTTTTCCGAATACGTCGGGGGTTCGTTCGGCACGCCACCCCCCCGATTTCTGTCGCGCGCAATGCCGGCCCCGATTGCGCCCACATCCGATCGCGTGCGCCAAAAAACCCGGGGCAATTCATGTACAAGCGGCGCAAATCGGAAATATTCGGGTAACACGTCGGGGAAAACGCGAATCGGGCCCGTAGTAAATGACCCCCAGTGGGTATAAAATGCATATAGCGTACCGCATGTAGTATAAAATGCATAACGCCCATATAGATTAAAATGCATTACAGCGTACCGCCATGTGGTATAAAATGCATACAGCTTATCACCATGTGGTATAAAATGCATACAGCTATCATCATGTGGTATAAAATGCTACAGCGTATCGCCATGTACTAAAAATGCATACAGCGTACCGTCATGTGAGATAAAATACATACAGCTTATCACCATGTGGTATAAAATGCATACAGTTATCACCATGTGGTATAAAATGCATACAGCATATCGCCATGTACTATTAAATGCATACAGCGTACTGTCATGTAGTAAAATACATACTGCATATCGCCATGTAGTATAAAATGACATCCAGCGTACAACCATGTAGTATAAAATGCATCCAGCATACAGCCATGTAGTATGAAATGCATCCAGCGTACAAGCCATGTAGTATAAAATGCATCAGCGTATCACAATGTAGTATAAAATGCATACAGGTACCGCCGGTGTATATAAAATGCATCCAGGTGCCACCAAGTAGTAAAATGCATCCAGCGTGCCGCCATGTAATATAAAATGCAACAGCGTGCCGCCATGTAATATAAAATGCATACAGCTTGCCACCATGTAATATAAAATGCTCAACAGCGTGCCGCCGTGTAGTTATAATGCATACAGCATATCACCATGTAATATAAAAGGCATACATCGTACCGCCATGTAGTATAAAATGCATCCAGCGTGCACACCAAGTAGTATAAAAAGATACAGCGTACCACCAAGTAGTATAAAATGCATACAGAATACCACCATGTAGTACAAAATAAACACATATTACACATATATAACATGTTACACATATAATACATTACACACATATAATAAATATAAAGATAAAGTAACCTTACCTGTTCTTGCAAAGTTCGGGGCCTTGTCCTTCAGCGGCGGGTGGCGCAGTGGGGGAGCCGGGAGAGCGGGGAAGGGGGGACGTGAGCGGGGGTTCAGACGGGATGGAGGGGGGAGCCGGAGCCGAGAGCCTTGAGGGGGGGAGAGCGGGTAAGGGAGCCTGGAGCTTGAGCGGGGGCGGGGGAAGCAGGGAACCTGGAAGGGGGGGGGCATGAGCGGAGCGGGGTTGAGAAGGGAATGGAGGGGGAGCCGGGAGCGGAGTTATGGGCGGGAGCAAAAGTATACGGGGAGTGGGGGGCGGCAGCACATTGGGAGCATGGTGCCAGACAGAGCACCGGAAAGTGTTGCCGCGGCCAGGAGTTTGATGCAGGCAGGGGGCGGGGAAGCTCGTGCCGGCGGCGTCGGGGGGCGGGCGCAAGGTGCCGGCAGCATCGGGGAGCAAGGTGGGCTGCAACGCGGTCCATCCGGCGTGCGGCCCGGGAGCTCAGTGCAGGCCGGTGCCGCCCCCTCGTTGAGCAGAGGCGCGCCGCCTGAGGCGAGATGCTCAACTCACCTCATGGCAGGTGCGCCCCTGACTGCAAACAACACCCTCCTCCACTTATATAGCCATTTCCACCTGCAGGAGCCCTGAGGAAGGGGGAACTATTCTGTGGTCATGAGCATAGGGGCAGCTACAGTGCTGTAGTTCTTCTCTGTACAATCAGTTGCTCCAACAGTACCCAACCATGTCTGCTGAAGAGGGAAAGCGGGCATGTGTGTGTTGGTAGCAGCGAAGAATCCTCTGCAGCATAAATAAGATACAGATACATTATATATTGAGCACTTATAGTTTTCTTATATGATCAGTGGATTTGCAGTCTATAAAATTTTGTGTTAGTGAACTGCATAAAATGGGGGGGGGGGGGGGGTTATTTATCCTTAGGGCAGCTCCCTGTGACAGTTCTATGTCTGTCTTTGGAGTTCTGCTGCCAGTTAGATTCCTTTAAGTGACTTTACGTCTCTGGTCGGAGGATTCTCTTCTTCTTCTATCTGGAGGATGTTTTGGTTTCTACCAGATGAGAACTCGTCTATGAAGATTTAGAAACATAAAAGTTATGCTGCGAGGTATGTTCCCCCATGGCAACACACCCTGGAGTCCATATAAGATCCATGTCACCCTGCACCCCACATTACATCTATATTACCGTGGACCCCACATTACATCCATATTACCCTGCACCCCACATTACATCCATGTCACCCTACACCCCACAATACATCCATGTTACCCTGCACCCCACATTATATCCATGTCACCCTGCACCCCCCACATTACAGCCATGTCACCCTGCACCCCACAATACATCCATGTCATACTGCACCCCCACATTACATCCATGTCATACTGCACTCCCGCATAACATCCATATCACCCTGCACCTCACATTACATACATGTCACCCTGCACCCCACAATATATCCATGTCATACTGCACCCCCACATTACATCCATGTCACCCTGCACACATTACATCCATGTCACCCTGCACCCCACATTACAGCATGTCATACTGCACCCCCACATTACATCCATGTCACCCTGCACCCCCACATTACATCCATGTCACCCGCACCCCACATTACCAACATCGTGTCACCCTGCACCCCCACATTACATCATGTCACCCTGCACCCCACATTACATCCATGTCACCCGCACCCCACATTACATCCATGTCACCCTGCACCCCACATTACATCCATGTCACCCCTGCACTCCACATACAACCATGTCACCCTTCCCTCCCACATTACATCCATGTCACCCTGCACCCCACATTACAGCCATGTCAACCTGAACCTCCACAAACATCTATGTCACGCTGCGCCCCGACATTCACATTCATGTCACCCTGCACCCTACATTACTCCATGTCACCCTGTACCCCACATTACATCCATGTCACCCTGCACCCCACATTACATCCATGTCACCCTGTACTCCACATTACATCCATGTCACCCTGCACCCCACATTACATCCATGTCACCCTGTACTCCACATTACATCCATGTCACCCTGCCCCCCACATTACATCATGTCACCCTGCACCTTCACATTACATTAATGTCACCCCTGCACCCCACATTACCTCTATGTCAATCTGACCCCCACATAACATCTATGATATGCTTGAACCCCCATATTACATCGTGTCACCCTGCACCCCACATTACATACTGTCACCCTGCACCCCACATTACATCCATGTCACCCTGCACCTCACATTACATCCATGTCACCCTGCACCCCACATTACATCCATGTTACCCTGCAACCCCACATTACATCCATGTCACCCTGCACCCCACATTACAACCATGTCATCCTGCACCCCCACGTAACATCTATGTCAAGCTGCACCCCACATTACATCCATGTCACCCTGCACACTCACATTACATTCATGTCACCCTGCACTCCACATTACATTCATGTCACCCTGTACCCCACAATACATCCATGTCATACTGCACCCCCCACATTACATCCATGTCACCCTGCACCCCCACATTACATGCATGTCACCCTGCACCCCACATTACAACCATGTCACCCTGCACCCCCACGTAACATCTATGTCAAGCTGCACCCCCCACATTACATTCATGTCACCCTGCACCCCACATTACAACCATGTCACCCTGCACCCCCACGTAAATCTATGTCAAGCTGCACCCCACATTACATCCATGTCACCCTGCACCCCCACATTACATCCATGTCACCCTGCACCCCACATTACATCATGTCACCCTGCACCCCACAATACATCCATGTCACCCCTACCCCACATAATAATCCATGTCACCCTGCACCCCCACATTACATTCATGTCACCCTGACCCCCACATTACATCCATGTCATACTGCACCCCCACATTACATCCATGTCACCCTGCACTCCACATTACATTCATGTCACCCTGCACCCCACAATACAGCCATGGCATCTGCACCCCACATTACATCCATGTCACTCTGCACCCCCACATTACATCCATGTCACCCGGCCCCCCACATTACATCCATGTCACCCTGCACCCCCAATACATCCATGTCACTTTGCACCCCACATTACAACCATATCCCTGCCACCCCACATTACTCTATGTCACCCTGAACCTCCACATAACATCTATGTTATGTGAACCCACATTACATCCGTGTCACCCTGCACCCCCACATAACATTATATCACCATGCATCCCATAAAACATCCGTCACACTGCCATCCCACATTACATCCATATCACCTGAGTCCACATGACATCCACGTCACCCTGCACCCCAAACTACATGTCACCCTGTACTCCACATTACATCCACGTCACCCTGCCACCCCAATTACATGTCAACCTGTACTCCACATAACATCTATGTCATGCCACCCCACATTAATCCATGTCACCCTGAGTCCCACATGACATCCACGTCACCCACCCTGCACCCCAAATTACATGTCACCCTGTACTCCACATTACATCCATGTCACCCTGCACCCCACATTACATCCATATTACCCTGCACCCCACATTACATCCATGTTACAATGCACCCCACATTACATACATGTCACCCTGCACCCCACATTACATACATGTAACCCTGCACCTCACATTACATCTATGTCACCCTGCACCCCACATAACATCCATATCACCCTGCATCCCCATATAACATCCATGTCACCCTGCATCCCACATTACATCCATGTCACCCTGCACCCCCACATAACATCTATGTCACAATGTGGGATGCAGGGGTGACATGGATTTATATGGGGGATGCAGGGTGATATGGATGTTATGTGGGGTGCAGGGTGACATAGATGTAATGTGAGGTGCAGGGGTTACATGTATGTAATAGTGGGGTGCAGGGTGGACAGTATGTAATGTGGGGTGCATTGTAACATGGATTGAATGTGGGGTGCAGGGTAATTGGATGTAATGTGGGGTGCAGGGTGACATGGATGTAATGTGGACGTACAGGGTGACATGTATTTGGGGTGCAGGGTGACGGGATGTCATGTGGATCAGGGTGACATGGTAAATGTGGGGTGCAGGGTGACATGATGTTATGTGGAGTACAGGGTGACATGTATTTGGGGTGCAGGGTGACGTGAAGATGTGGAGTACGGGAATGTAGTTGGGGTGCAGGGTGACGGGATGTCATTGGGACTCGGGTGATATGGATGTAATGTGGGGATGCAGGGTGACATGGATTTATATTGGGATGCATGGTGATATGATGTTATGTGGGGGTGCAGGGTTGACACGATGTAATGTGGGGTTCAGATAACATAGATGTTAGTGGCGGTTTTAGGGTGACATAGATGTAATGGGGGGGCATGGTGTATGGTTGTAATGTGGGGTGCAAAGTGACATGGATGTAATGTGGGGTGCAGGGTGACATGGATGTGTAATGGGGGGTGCGGGTGACATGGATGTATATGTGGGGGTGCAGAGGGACAATGGTAATTGTAATGTGGGGTGCAGTATGACATGGCTGTATTGTGGGGTGCAGGGTGGACATGAATGTAATGTGGGAGTGCAGGGTGACATGGATGTAATGTGGGGGTGCAGTATGACATGGATGTAATGTGGGGGTGCAGGGTGACATGAATGTAATGTGGGGGTGCAGGGTGACATGGATGTTATGTGGGGGTGCAGGGTGACATGGATGTATTGTGGGGTGCAGGGTGACATGAATGTAATGTGGGGTGCAGGGTGACATGGATGTAATGTGGGGGTGCAGGGTGACATGGAGTAATGTGGGGTGCAGCTTGACATAGATGTTACGTGGGGGTGCAGGGTGACATGGTTGTAATGTGGGTGCAGGGTGACATGAATGTAATGTGGGGGGTGCAGCTTGACATAGATGTTACGTGGGGGTGCAGGGTTGACATGGTTGTAATGGGGGTGCAGGGTGACATGCATGTAATGTGGGGGTGCAGGGTGACATGGATGTAATGTGGGGTGCAGTATGACATGGATGTATTGTGGGGTACAGGGTGACATGAATGTAATGTGGAGTGCAGGGTGACATGAATGTAATGTGCGTGTGCAGGGTGACATGGATGTAATGTGGGTGCAGCTTGACATAGATGTGTACGTGGGGGTGCGGATGACATGTTGTTGTAATGTGGGAGGCAGGGTGACATGGATGTAATGTGGGGTTGCAGGGTGACATGGATGTATGTGGGGTGCAGGGTGACATGGATGTAATGTGAGGTGCAGGGTGACATGGATGTAATGTGGGGTGCAGGGTGACATGTATGTAATGTGGGGTGCAGGGTGACACGGATGTAATATGGGGGTTCAGCATATCATAGATGTTATGTGGGGGTCAGAGTGACATAGATGTAATGTGGGGTGCAGGGTGACATTAATGTAATGTTAAGGTGCAGGGTGACATGGTGTAATGTGGGGGTGCAGGGTGACATGGATGTAATGTGGAGTACAGGGTGACATGGATGTAATGTGGGGTGCAGGGTGACATGGATGTAATGTGGAGTACAGGGTGACATGGATGTAATGTGGGGTGCGGGTGACATGGATGTAATGTGGAGTACAGGGTGCATGGTGTAATGTAGGGTGCGGGTGACATGGATGTAATGTCGGGGCGCAGGCTGAATAGATGTTATGTGGAGGTTCAGGTAACATGGCTGTAATGTGGGGTGCAGGGTGACATGGATGTAATGTGGGAGGGAAGGGTGACATGGTTGTAATGTGGAGTGCAGGGGTGACATGGATGTAATGTGGGGGTGCAGGGTGACATGGATGTAATGTGGGGTGCAGGGTGACATGGATGTAATGTGGGGTTGCAGGGTGACATGGATGTAATGTGGGGGTGCAGGGGGTGACAGTTTGTAATGTGGGGTGCAGGGTGACATGGATGGTAAGGTGGGGTGCAGGGTGACATGGATGTAATGTGGGGTGCAGTATGACATGCTGTATTGTGGGTGCAGGGGGTGACATGATGTAATGTGGAGGTGCAGGGTGACATGGATGTAATGTGGGGGGGGCAGTATATGACAGGATATTTGGGGTGAGGGTGACATGTATGTAAGTGAGTGCGGGTGATATGGATGTATGCGAGGGAGTGCAGTATGACATGGATTAATGTGGGGGTGCAGTTATGACATGGATGTTATTGTGGGGTGGCAGGTTGACATGGGTGTAATGTGGGGGGTGCAGGGTGACATGGATTAAGTGGGGTGCAGGGTAACATGGATGTATTGTGGGGTGTAGGGTGACCATGGATTAATGTGGGGTGCAGGGTATATGGATGTAATGTGGGGTCCACGGTAATATAGATGTATGTGGGGTGCAGGGTGACATGGATCTTATATGGGACTCCAGGGGGTGTGTGCCATGGGGGGAACATACACGCAGGCATAATTTTTATGTTTAAATTTCATAGACGAGTTCTCATCTGGTAGAAACCAAAACATCCTCCAGATAGAAGAAGAAAGAGAAATCCTCCGACCAGAGACGTAAAGTCACTTAAAGGAATCTAACTGGCAGCAGAACTCCAAAGACAGACATAGAACTGTCACAGGGAGCTGCCCTAAGGATAAATAAACCCCCCCCCCCCCCATTTTATGCAGTTCACTAACACAAATTTTATAGGACTGCAAATCCACTGATCATATCAAGAAAACTAAAGTGCTCAATATATAATGTATCTGTATCTTATTATTGCTGCAGAGGATTCTTGCTGCTACCAAACACACATGCCCGCTTTCCTCTTCAGCAGACATGGTTGGGTAGCTTTGAGCAACTGATTGTACAGAGAAGAACTACAGCACTGTAGCTGCCCCTATGCTCATGACCACAGAATAGTCCCTCCTTCCCGGGCTCCTGCAGGTGGATGGAATGGCTGATATAAGTGGAGGAGGGTGTTGGTGCAGTCAGGGGCGCACTGCCATGAGGTGAGTTGAGATCTCGCTCAGGCGGCGCGCCTCTGCTCAACGAGGGGGCGGCACCGGCTGCACTGAGCTCCCGGGCCGCACGCCGGATGGACCGCGTTGCAGCCCACCTTGCTCCCGATGCTGCCGGCACCTTGCGGCCCGCCCCCCGACGCCGCGGCACCGAGCTTCCGCCCCCTGCCTGCATCAAACTCTCCGGCCGGCAACACTTTCCGGTGCTCTGTCTGCACATGCTCCCAATGTGCTGCCGCCCCCCACTCCCCGTATACTTTGCTTCCCGCCCATAACTCCGCTCCGGCTCCCCCCTCCATTCCCTCTCAACCCCGCTCCGCTCATGCCCCCCCCCTTCCAGGTTCCCTGCTTCCCCCGCCCGCTCAAGCTCCAGCTCCCTTACCGCTCTCCCCCCTCAAGGCTCTCGGCTCCCGGCTCCCCTCCATCCCGTCTGAACCCCGCTCACGTCCCCCTTCCCCGCTCCCGGCCCCCCACTGCGCCACCGCCGCTGAAGGACAAGGCCCCGAACTTTGCAAGAACAGGTAAGGTTACTTTATCTTTATATATTTATATAGTGTGTGTGTATATGTATATATATGTGTAACATGTATATATATGTGTAATAGTGTTTTATTTGTACTACATGGTGGTATTCTGTATGCATTTTATACTACTTGGTGGTACGCTGTATCTATTTTATCTACTTGGTGGCACGCTGGATGCATTTTATACTACATGGCGGTACGATGTATGCCTTTTATATTACATGGTGATATGCTGTATGCATTATATACTACACGGCGGCACGCTGATGCATTTTATATTACATGGTGGCAAGCTGTATGCATTTTATATTACATGGCGGCACGCTGTATGCATTTTATATACAGGCGGCACGCTGGATGCATTTTACTACTTGGGGGCACGCTGGATGCATTTATAATACACAGGCGGTACGTGTAGCATTTTATACTACATTGTGATACGCTGTATGCATTTTATACTACATGGCTGTACGCTGGATGCATTTCATACTACATGGCTGTATGCTGGATGCATTTTATACTACATGGTTGTACGCTGGATGCATTTTATACTACATGGCGATATGCAGTAGTATTTTTACTACATGACAGTACGCTGTATGCATTTTATAGTACATGGCGATATGCTGTATGCATTTTATACCACATGGTGATAAGCTGTATGCATTTTATACCACATGGTGATAAGCTGTATGTATTTTATTCTACATGACGGTACGCTGTATGCATTTTTTAGTACATGGCGATACGCTGATGCATTTTATACCACATGATGATAAGCTGTATGCATTTTATACACAGGTGATAAAGCTGTATGCATTTTATACCACATGGCGGTACGCTGTATGCATTTTATATATATGGCGGTTATGCATTTTATACTACATGCGGTACGCTATATGCATTTTATACCACTGGGGGTCATTTCAACGGCCCGATTCGCGTTTCCGACGTGTTACCCGAATATTTCCGTTTGCGCCGCTTGTACATGAATTGCCCCGGGTTTTTGGCGCACGCGATCGGATTGTGGCGATCGGGGCCGGCATGCGCGCGACGAGAAATCGGGGGGGGGCGTGGCCGAACGAAAACCCGACGTATTCGGAAAAACCGCCGATTTAAAAACCGAAATGTGTGCTTGGGAAGCGCTCACCTTACCTGCTATGGGATGGTGCATTCCGGGCGTTAAGATTATTTTCGGCGCAGCAGCGCCACCTGGTGGACGGCGGAGGAACTACCTTCTTAAATCCCAGCCGGACCCGATCCTGTGCGAGAACGCGCCGCTGGATCGCGAATGGGCGGTGGTAAGTAGTAAATCTGCCCCACGTATGCATTTTGCATTGCTTTATGTTTACACCAAAACCAATATGATGGATCTGGTCCTGACACTCCCTGATATATCACATATATTGGCGGGGGGGGGGGGCGTCTCTCTATGGCTCGCCTCAGGCAGCAAACGGCTTGGTACACCCCTGTGTGCAGTTGGGCTCTGTTCCCTAATACCATGTGCTACCAGCTTCCCCATATATTGGAGTCTGTTCTTTATGAAATGTGGTGTATGTGAATATGTAGTTGGTGACTGTATGGATATGTGTATGTATGTGTCAGCTACAAATTTATGTACTGTTAAACAAATGCGTATTTGCTATTATATTCCCCAACCTGTATATGAAGTTGTCAACTGTAAATTATTGCAGCAAATGCCACGCCGCAGATCCGCAGTTGATACAGAATTTGGGAAGCACAAGCCACAAATTACCTGCAATTTGCTGAGCAGAATTGGGATTTCCATGAATCCATAGTGTAATATGGATAATCCACTGTGGATCATTGTGCGGAAAACAACCTTTGCAATGGACAGACTAAGCTCTACCACTGGCCGCAGGAGAATCACAGCAGAAGCCTCAGACAGTTTTGCTTGCTTGCAGAATGGCTTAGGGTTACCATGGGGTAAATCAACAGCCATTCCCCAACATGTGTAGATAGCTTAATACATTTGGGGGAGGATAAACCCTTTCCATTAGGGGGCCCTAGCCACAATTTTGCTATGGAGCCGGTCTTTTCTAGTTACACCCCTGGAGAGGGCCGCAATGGAGGGAGGAGGAGAAGGCCAATGTGAGGAAGAGCCACTTGTGGGGGAGGAAGCGAACGCACGTCTGAGGGTGGATGAGAGGGGCCACAGAATGAGATGGAGGAGAGGGGAGGGGGCCACGATGTGAGAGTGGAGGAGAGGGGCCACAATGTGAGGGTGAGGCGAGCTTTGCCACAATGTGAGGGTGGGGTGAGGGGCCAAAATGTGAGAGTGGAGGAGGAGAGGGGCACACATGTGAGGGTGGAGGAGAGGGGCCACAATGTGAGGGTAGGAGGGAGAGGGTCCACAATGTGAGGGTGAGAGGAAAGGGGTCACAATGTGAGGGTGGAGGAGAGGGGTCACAATATGAGGGAGGAGGAGAGGGGGTCACAATGTGAGGGGAGGAGAGAAGGGCCCATTGTGAGGAAGGGGCCACAATGTGAGGGAGGAGGCGAGTTGCCACAATGTTATGGTGGAATAGAAGGGGTACAATGTGAGGGTGGAGGAGAGGGGCCACAATGTGAGGGTGCAGGAGATGGGCACAATTTGAGGTGGAGGACAGGGGCCCAAGTGAGGGTGGGGAGAGGGCCCACAATGTGAGGGTGGAGGAGAGGCCCCAATGTGAGGGTGAGAGAAGGGGTACAATGTGAGGGAGGAGAGAGGGGCCACAATGTGAGAGTGGAGGAGAGGGCCACAATGTGAGGGTGGAGGAGAGGGCCCACATGTGAGAGGTGGAGGAGAGGGCCACATGTGGAGGGGAGAGAGGCCACAGAGGGTTGGGAGTAGAGGGCCACAATGTGGGGTGGAGAGGGGTAAAAGTGAGGCAGGAGGAGAGGGCCAATTGTGAGGAAAGGAGCACAAGTGAGGAGGAGGCAAGTTGCCAAATGTGATGTGGAGGAGAGGGTCACAAGTGAGGGTGGAGGAGAGGGCCACAATGTGAGGGTGGGGAGAGGGGTCACAATGAAGTAAGGAGCAGAGATGGGTCACAATTAAAGGGGAAAATTAGAAGTCCAAAATGTGAGGGGAAGGAGAGGGTGACATGTCAGTACGAAAGCTGGGGGCATTGGAGGGAAGTATAAATAAAGGGCTACTAAGTGGGTACCCAAGTAAAGGAGGGCACATATTGAAGGTATTATATGTTGCTAAGTTGCAATTGGGGGTATATTTTGGGTCAATGGGGAGTTTAGGACATAAATTTGTCCATCTTTCTCTGACAAAAAGTTCAGGGGTATACTAAGACTCAATTCAGGCCTGTCATACAACTGTCTCTATTGTACTGGCCCGAGGAAAAGGGCTGGTGATGGTGGTTATCTTAAGATTGGAGGGGTGAAATGTTAACATGTGAAAGAAAGCATCTAAGAAAATGGTTCTAAGGTCAGAGGTAAGAGGCACATACCCCGTGTAAATGAAAGGGACATTGTCACTGCAAATCAGAGCAAGTTTTCATATATTGTGGGCGCTACATTTCTTAACCCTTTAATGCCCTGGGCATAAATGTTTGTCCAGGTGGGGGCTAATTGTCCTGCACTGCTGTCACTGTAACAACTGTCAACGATGACAGCAGTGCCAGAGCTCGACTGTATGAGACAGCGGACTCCTGAGGAGCCGTAATTCCAGCTATTAATCCTTTGGTCAAACATGACCATGGCACCTAAAGGGCTTCTAGACCTGCCCCCTCCCAAATCCCCCCCCCACCTTCTCCCTGAGTCGGGTTTGGGGGTGCTAATCGTCTGAATGGCACCCAGGGCCCAGTGAGCGTCCCAGTATGCGTGACAGCCAGGCGTACATCATCAATATTTACAAATAAAAAAATAAATAAAAATAAAAGTCCACTAAATGCCCCATAAATGATCAATCTCATAGATATAAAAAGTAAAGATCACCACGCAAACAGTACATATAAGGATCACCAATGTTTTCTAACAACCCTACAATAAATAAAACCATTTACTAAGCCGTGTGAGTGAGTGATTTTATTAAAAAAGTGCAAAAATTTGGATTTTTGAGGCATTCACCAAAACAGAATAGCAATAAAAAGTGATCACAATGTCACATTTACACCACAATGATTCCAATCAAAAGTTACAACTCATTCCGCAAAAACTAAGCTGAAATCTAAATATGACATTCTTTGAAGATGAATGAGAAGGACTGAGTTCCTGTTTTCTTTTATAAAACAAATATAATATATATATGCATATATATAAAATGCATTTTTATTCTGCAAATATTCAAACATAAAAGAGCTATATAAATGGTATAAATGATATACTATGCTCAGTGCGTAAAGAACTGTAATGGGCCCTGATGCACACTTTATGTCGGGACCCCATATACGAAAACCCTTATCAAGTCTGCATCAACACATTAAACTGAGAATACACATATAGACTTTACACATATACACATATATATGTACTTTGCGGTGAATATAAATATACCAGAAATGAATGTACTGCACACATAAATATATACCAGCATATATAACGCCAATAAATGTACCTGTACAATAAGGCAGAGAGCAGAGATAGGCATCACTTATGGATTAAATCAGAGCAGTTGCTTCCTTCTCCCTCTGTTTTAGCTGGTGTGCTTGTCAATATCCTGTAGGCTCTCCACAGGTGACAATTCTCATAGCTACACAAGCTCACAATGACTTCTCCAAGCCTTCTCTGCATGATTTGCCAGCCAGTACAGCTCCTGCCACACTGTGCCACTAAAATATATCCACCGTTAATACAGTTAGTTTAGTGGGACACACTTATCAGGAACACTGCAGAGTGACTGTTGCAGGGTCTGTTGGTGCAGGGGGCACACAGATTCCGGATTTGTGGTGCTCGTTCCTCATGAGATCTGGCACCCCCTGGACTGCCCTGACAGAGTTCCCCAGTCATATAAAAAACATAACAGCAGCCCCCATAAAATAAGATTATAGAGATCAACCCCACCTGTCATGTAAATCCAGCAGCCCCTGTATCCTATTAAATTCATACCCCCCCCCATATCCTATAAACTTCATCAATCCCCCTCAAATAAATTCATAACAGCCCCCCCACTCATAATTAATTCATAAATCCCCCACTCATAATAAATACAGAACAGCGCCCCTAAAATTCATATATACCCCCTTATCAGTGCTCCATTATAAAAATATAAAATCACTACTTACCAGCTTCTTCCTTCTTCTGTGTCCCGCCATGCGTCTTCTACTCATATACATAGGCCTCTCTTTCTATGACCCAACACATGTGATATCCATCATGTGTCTCCTGGGTCCTAGAGCGAGGCTCAACAGAAGTCGGGTGGGTCCTTTTTGAGGCAACCGAGCGGTGGTGGTGACAGCACCGCCGCCCATCACTGCCTCTGTAAATGTCGGAGAACCACCCGTAGCTTATCACTAGTGCGGGCCACCCTGCGACGCGATCGTTACGCCCTTTCTATGTATACAGTGTATAAAATAAAACAAAAAATTCTTGATTGATATAGATTTTTTGCATTCTCACCAATAAAAGTTAATAAAATGTAAACAAATAAGTACAGCACCCCAAAATAGTGTTACTGGCAGATTTAATGTGCTGGGTCCTTAAGGTCAAATGAGACTGGGTCCTTAAGGGGTAAAGTAGAATCATTAAAATAACTTAATAGCTTGTGATGTAGGAAAACTTGCCTATTACTTTTATTACCTATGTTCCAGAAGTCTTTGCGATACTCTCGTGTACCCAATCAAAGTTGTTGCTGTCTCCTCCCTCTGTGCCAACCTGTTCCTGTGAGATCATAGATCACAGACTCCAACTGCTGGAAGGAGTGGCTGCTGCTTACTGTTCACTCTGAAGGAAGGGGGAGATCATGTGATTCTCTTGGGTGTTGCTAGCCGTAAAGCCTGTATCTGTAAGAAAAGTAAAATAAAGGGCTTTCCTATTCCCTTTAACCACCTCTTATCCTAGTCATGACCCTTCACCACTACCCCTAGCTCCTGCTCTCCATACACTATCTGCAAAAAGGAAGATGTTAACAATAAGAGCTACATAGCACAGACTACAGACTTACAGCAACTCTTTCATGCTGGTTGCTACTATTTATTCCACACTCCATAGATCGTACTGTGCTCCAAAGCTGCCAAGCTTTTATACAGTTCTTAGTGGATTTACTTAGTATTCTTCTTGGCTCATACTGCATGTCACCTGGATGGCATTTTTAAGGTAAAGAAGTGAGATTAACATAAAAGTGATATTTCATACATGCCTGATGGGGTAGTAACTTTAGTGGGGTAAAACTGGCAAGGTCTTTAAAGGGTTGTCGAATAAGAAATCGAGATAGTTTGATGATTACCTCTTATACACAGGAATAGCAGTGATTTTGATTTGTTTATGTGATGCAAATTGGTATAGAAACCCAGATTAATTAAAATACATGTCAAATAACAACAATGATGATGGCTTCTACTATGCTAAGTTGCCTTCACATTCCTAGACTCAAACCTCTATACCGAAACTCTATTTGTGAGGTGTAATAGACATTTGCTCATCTATTACACTTAGACAGGTGGATATTCTCAGGGAGGAGAGAGCCTGAGAAGTTATAGTTAGCTTTCCCGCAGTAAGACAATATGCCTCAACCAGCTATGTTTTCTAGAGGAAGGCCGCTCGGTTTATTGAATTATACAATTTAAAAAACGGTCATCTGGCAGGAGAAATAGGAGAGACTATCACACCAAATGGTTTGAGGACCTGTATTATATAACATACATCTGGGTTGTGTGTGCCAACGATAGAGGACTTGTCCTAGCGAATGTTTAAAGGGTTTTCCCATTTCAGAAAATTCATGTTAGTGTTTGTATAAGAAAAAGTTTTACAATTTACCAATTACTTTCTGTATCAATCCTTACGGTTTTCTAGGTCTCTGTTTGCTGTCATTCTATAGGAAGCTTCTATGTTTACTTCCAGTGGACAGAAATCAGACCATGGTCACACAGGTGCACGGCTCCTTATTCACAGAGAGTAATCAGATGTGGGTTTTATAACGAGCCGTGCCCTTGTAAGACCATGGTCAGATTTTGCCACTGGAAGTAAACCTAGAAGCTTCCTATAGAATGACAGCAAGCAGAGAGAAGGACCATAAGGAATTGATACAACCGAAGTATATTGGTAAATTTCAGGGCGGCGTTGCTAGGGTGGTGTAAAACATCCGGGGCACGGGCCCCAACGCATATACATAACACTTTCCGTAATGCCACTCCCATACACAACACATACAGCTACATAAAACACAGGGAAATCCCACCTGTTTACATCCACGTGCCAGGAGGTGCCTCCTAATATAACATGTTATAAAGCCAAATAAAACCTGCATACGCTAGTTCCCCTCTAAGAAACAACCGACTTACAGACCACACCCTATTACAAAAAGACCGGATGTTGGCAATTACTGTCTTTATCGTTAGGCTACAATAATCAGCTATAAGTTATCACAGTGTCTGTAATGAATCTTTATTGTTAATACTGGTTCTTAGGCACAATCCAACATTTTAAAATCCAATTGTACAGAGACCAAAAAAATTGTCGGGGGTTACAATTATAAAATATGCAGTTCCAACTTACATTAACAATTCAACGTAAGAACAATCCTAGAAACAATCCTGTACGTCACCCTGTATATATACCACATTCTGGTTTACACACAATGCAGCTCACAATTACTGCCCCACCACAGTATAAGGCCCCATAATTTACATACACCCATCGGTGTGCCACCCACCTAATAAAGTTCTCTAATCTTGAACTAACAAGTAAGAATGCCATTTACAATTAATAACTGTGGCCCCCACATAATTCTCTCTCAATGTGACCCTAAAATAATGATTCCCCGCCTAATCCTGCCCACACAAGAATCCCCTACCTAATACCTACCAAGTAATGTCCACACAGCCCCACCAATAAGATGTTTCCCCAGAAGCTCCCCTGTAATGTACCCACAGCCTGACTAAGAAGTCCCCCACAGTGCCTTTAATGTACCCTCTCGTGCCCATGTCGTCACATCCCCCCTTTCCCCCAGTCAAACAGCCCCCATAATGCCCCCTTTGCCCCCCCCAATGTCTCACACAGCCTAGTAATGGTCCAGCCCCCTGTAATGTTCCCACAGGCCCCCAATGTCACACAGTCCCATGTAATGACCCACAGCTCCACTAAGAAGTCCCCACAGCACCAGTTACTGTCTCCTAACAAGCCCCCCAATGTCTCCACAGCCCCCCCCAGTACAGTTTCCAAAGTTCTCGTCATGTTCTCAGCCCCCTGCAATGTCCCCCGGCCCCACTAAGAAGCTCCAGAGCCCCACTAGCAGCTCCCCAGAACCCCCAGTAATCTCTACATTACATCCATGTCACCCTGCACCCCCACATAACATCTATGTCACCCTGCACCCCACATTACATCCATGTCACCCTGAGCCCCACATGACATTCATGTCACCCTGCACCCCAAATTACATACATGTCACCCTGCACCCCCACATTACATGCATATGACGTTGCACCCCATATTACAGGTAAATGTGGGGGTGCAGAGGGTGACATGTTGTAATTTGGGGTGCAGGGTGACATGAATGTCATGTGGGGCTCATGGGTGACATGGATGTAATGTGGGGTGCAGGGTGACATAGATGTTATGTGGGTGGCGGGGGTGAATGGATGTAATGTGGGATGCAGGGTGACATGGATTGTATATGGGGATGCAGGGTGAT
This sequence comes from Engystomops pustulosus, assembly GCA_019512145.1. Classification (NCBI taxonomy): domain Eukaryota; kingdom Metazoa; phylum Chordata; class Amphibia; order Anura; family Leptodactylidae; genus Engystomops; species Engystomops pustulosus. The sequence goes on from CM033649.1 coordinate 66,889,671, forward strand.
GGATGGTATGTGGGGTGCAGGGTGACATAGATGTAATGTGAGGGTGCAGGGTGACATGTATGTAATGTGGGGTGCAGGGTGACATGTATGTAATGTGGGGTGCATTGTAACATGGATGTAATGTGGGGTGCAGGGTAATATGGATGTAATGTGGGGGGCAGGGTGACATGGATGTAATGTGGAGTACAGGGTGACATGTAATTTGGGGTGCAGGGTGACGTGGATGTCATGTGGGACTCAGGGTGACATGGATATAATGTGGGGTGCAGGGTGACATAGATGTTATGTGGAGTACAGGGTGACATGTAATTTGGGGTGCAGGGTGACGTGGATGTAATGTGGAGTACAGGGTGACATGTAATTTGGGGTGCAGGGTGACGTGGATGTCATGTGGGACTCAGGGTGACATGGATGTAATGTGGGATGCAGGGTGACATGGATGTTATATGGGGATGCATGGTGATATGAATGTTATGTGGGGGTGCAGGGTGACACGGATGTAATGTGGGGTTCAGCATAACATAGATGTTATGTGGAGGTTCAGGGTGACATAGATGTAATGTGGGGTGCATGGTGACATGGTTGTAATGTGGGGTGCAAAGTGACATGGATGTATGTGGGGTGCAGGGAAATGGATGTAATGTGGGGGTGCAGGGTGACATGGATGTAATGTGGGGGTGCAGAGGGACATGGATGTAATGTGGGGTGCAGGGTGACATGGCTGTAATGTGGGGTGCTGGTGGAATGAATGTAATGTGGGAGTGCAGGGTGACATGGATGTAATGTGGGGGTGCAGTATGACATGGATGTAATGGGGGTGCAGGGTGACATGAATGTAATGTGGGGGTGCAGGGTGACATGGATGTTATGTGGGGGTGCAGGGTGACATGGATGTATTGTGGGGTGCAGGGTGACATGAATGTAATGTGGGGTGCAGGGTGACATGGATGTAATGTGGGGGGTGCAGGGTGACGTGGATGTAATGTGGGGTGCAGCTTGACATAGATGTTACGTGGGGGTGGCCCGCCTTCCTTCCCCCTTTCCCCCCCCCCCTGAGGGCACACTTGGTCCCCCAGCTCACCCTGCACCCCCACATTACATGCATATGACGTTGCACCCCATATTACATCCATATCACCCTTCACCCCGCATTAAATCCATGTCACACTGCACCCCAATATTAAATCCATGTCAACCTGCATCCCGCATTAAATCCATGTCACCCTGCACCCTACATAGCATCCATGTCACACTGCACCCCCACATAACATCCGTGTCATGCTGAACCCCAACATTACATCTATGTCACACTGCACTCCCACATCACACCCATATCACCCTGCACCCCACATTACCTCCATGTCACGCTGCACCCCAACATTACATCCATGTTACAATACACCCCAACATTAAATCCATGTCATGATACACCCCTACATTCTCCCACTGCACCCCCACATTATATCCAAGTAACACTGCACATCACATACACCCCTGCATCCTCACATTATATCCAAGTCATGCTGCACCCCACATTACATCCATGTAACCCTTCACCTCACAAAGCATTCATGTCACACTGCACCCCACGTTTGCTCCCCCTGCACCCCACATTACATCCATGCCACACTATACCCCACATTCCCCGTGCATCCCCACATTACATCCATGTCATGCTGTATCCCACATTACATCTATGGCACCACATATTCTCCCCCCTGCA
>CM033649.1:66891563-66972144 GCA_019512145.1 Engystomops pustulosus
AATCACCATGCATCCCATATAAACATCCCATGTCACCCTGCACCCACATTACATCCAATCACCCTGAGTCCACATGACATCCACGTCACCCTGCACCCAAACTACATGTCACCTTGTACTCCACATTACATCCACGTCCACAGCACCCCAAATTACATGTCACCCTGTAATCCACATAAACTCTATGTCACCCTGCACCCCACATTATATCATGTCACCTCGAGTCCCACAGACATTCCACGTCACCCTGCACCCCAATTCAATGTCACTGTACTCCACATTATACTCCTGTCACCCTGCACCCCCACATTACTCCATATTACCCGCACCCACATTAAATCCATGTTACAATGCACCCCACATTACATACATGTCACCCTGCACCCCCCATTACATACATAATGTAACCCTGACACCCTCACATTACATCTATTGTCACCCCTGCACCCCACATAACATCCATATCACCTGCTCACCAAACTCCAGTCCCCTGCCATCCACATTACTATCCATGTCACCCTGCACCCCACATAAACTATGTCACCCTGCCCCACATTACATCCATGTCACCTGAGCCCCACATGACTTCATGTCACCCTGCACCCAAATTACATACATGTCACCCTGCACCCCCAATTAATGCACATATGACGTTGCACCCCATATACACCATACATACCCTCTACCCCGCATAAATCCATGTCAACATGCACCCCAATATTAAATCCATGTCAACCTGCATCGCTCGCTAAATCATGTCACCTGCACAACATAGCATCCATGTCACACTGCACCCACATAACATCCGTGTCATGCTGAACCCCAACATTACATCTATGTCACACTGCACTCCCACATCAACACCCATATCCACCTGCACCCCACATTACATCATGTCACGTTGCACCCCAACATTACATCCATGTTACAATACACCACCAACATTAAATCCATGCAGTGAGTACACACTACATTATCCGCACTGCCACCACATCACTATCAACGTAACAATGCACATCCATCAGAGCACCCTGCATCCTCACATAGTATATCATACATCTATGGCACCACATATTCTCCCCCCTGCACCGCTACATTACACCCTTGTCACACTGCACCCCATAATATGTCCCCTGCACCCCCACATTACATCCATGTCACACTCCACCCTATATTATTCTCCCTGAACACCCACATTCCCCCCCCCCCCTGTATCCCACATTACATCTATGGCACCACATATTCTCCCCCCTGCAAGCCCCCAGTAGTATACAGCACAGCCCCCAGTAATATACGCACTGCCCCCGTAGTATACAGCACAGCCCCGTATTAACAGCATGCCCCCAGTAGTATACAGCACTGTCCCCCCAGTATAATCCAGCCAGCCCAGCATTAATAGAAAAATATAAACTTATATACTCACCCTCCGGTGGCCCCGACCTCAGCGCTGCTCCCCCGATGTCCCGTGGGTCCTCTTCTGGCTTCGGCGCCCGTCTTCTGTCTTCACTAACTTCATGCCGGGCGCCGCCATTGTTCTCCCCTGGACGCGCCTAGTATGACGCGCCGCTGCTGACGTCATACTAGGCGCCGCCCCGGGGAAAACATGGCGGCGCCCAGCAGAAGAAAGAAGACTGCCGGAACGATCCGCGCGGACATCGGGGCCAACGGAGGGTGAGTATGCACCCCGATGTCTTTTGAGGCTGCCGGCAGCTTTTTGAGGCTGCCAGCAGCCATCGCTGTGCAAACCCCGTGATCGGTGCTAGCACCGAGGCGGGTGTTACCGGTAAGCTTGCTGCAATATGCAGCAAGACTTACCGGCTATGGAGAGGGCTCAGCCTGTGAGCCCTCTCCATGCACCGGGACCCGCCGTATAAGACGATTACCGGCGTATAGACGACCCCAGAGAAGACAAAGATTTTCTGTCTTCAAAAGTCGTCTTATACGCCGTAATACGGTAATGCTTCACCAGCAGCAATTTTGCTGCCCAGTAATATCCTCCAGCATCTAAGCACAACAAGGTGTCAACCACACATCAGCTCCACCACTGCATGCAACATGAGCGGACCAAGACTGGACCAAGAGAATTCCAAAAGCTACCAGGCAGCCAAGTATCCAGCAGGTATCATGGACATCCAGCACCGAATTAGTGATGCCTCAGTGGGTAGGCATCGGTACAAGGTGGGTGATCACCATGGAGCTCAACCATCTCACGTGGCCAGTCGGAGATAGTTAGAGGGCTGGATGTGACCTGTGGGCCGTACAATGCCAAGGTCAGTTGTAGATAAAAGCCGGTCATGTGATGTCACACAGGTGCCCGGCCCGTTTTATCACAGAGACTAATCAGAGCGGTGAGTTATAATGACCGTACACCTGTGTGACATCACATGACCATAAACACAGAAGTAAACAACGAAACTTCCTGTTGAATGACAGCAAGCAAAGATCCATTATGTATACTGTAGTCTGTGAAGGACACATACAGTGTAATGTGCAATATTCTGTGGTTAGATGATGTACCCGGATAAAATGTTTACTTACTAGATGCACAGTTTGTATATGATCCCAAAACACAGTCACAGGCATAATCTAGCATAACATTAGTGGAGCTTAAAGGGGTTGTCTACTTTCAGAAAATATTGATATGCTTTGTGTAAGGAAAAGTTATACAAATTTCCAATATCTTCTGTATTATTCCTCACGTTTTCTAGATCTCTGCTTGTGTCATCTTTTGGAGAGTTCTATGTTTACTTTCAGTGGATAGAAATCTGTCCATGGTCACACAAGGTGCACGGCTCGTTAGTATCACGGAGAGTAATCAGAGCTGTGTGATACTGAGCCGCGCACCTGTGTGACCATGTTCTGATTTCTGTCACTGGTGGTAAATAGAAGCTTCTACTAGGATGACACCAAGCAGAGATCTAAAAACAGTGATGAATTGATACAGAAAGTATATTGGAAAATGTATACTTTTCCTTACACAAACAATCAATTATTTGCTGAAAGTGGACAACTCCTTTAACAAATTGCTTTTATTCAGATTCATTGCTATGCGCTTCCATCTGATCTATTATTTCATGTTTTGCACAATATCATCATCTCAAGGATTTAGTTTCAATTCTTTTTTAACTTTTAAACATATAAAACTTTCACAATTCTCATTGAATGCCTTATATGAATGTGTGCCATGTGACTTGAGACTCTTTGAGCTGTGTCTCACTCCCAGTCTAGTTGTCTTTCTCAATAAGACTATTGTCCTGGATGTATCCACAATTTGCTGCTGATCGGAATTACACCCGAGGACTTGATGTCTGAGAATTAGATGAAGTCAGACATTAGGTACAAGACACAGTATGAGAATGGGCAAGCTTAACCTGTGTACCGTGCCAAGGTACCTACGTCGGTATGCAGTCATTACATGGCACTTATACTGTTTGAGTTTTTCTGTGTTGCTAGAGAGGCCTTCATGTTTTTCTAACTATCCTGCCTTAGCATTGGTTGGTACCTATTTCTGTGTATAGTCTAGAGATTTGCTGGCTGTACCTAACAAGGAAAAATCTACCTCAAAATCACATTAGGGCGGCACGTGGCTTAGTGGTTAGCGTACAGTCTTGCAGTGCTGGGGATCTGGGTCAACACCTGCAACGAGTTTGCATGTTCTCCTCTCGTATTTGCTTGGGTTTCCTCCGGGTCCCGGGTTTCCTCCCACACTCCAAACATATTGGTAGGTTTTGTTTAGATGTGAGCCCCATGGGACAGGGTACGATTTGTCCATCTCTGTCAGCGCTGCGTATCTGTGTGCGCTATATAATAAAGAATTTATTATTAATCATTACATTCTCATGTTTTTATACAATTCTTTTGCACAAGGAAATAAAATCAGTTGATCTGCCCTGACTAAGCAGATGTTCAAGAAGGCCTTTTATCTTCTTCCCAGGGGAAAAGAAGGTCAATGTTGAGGAGCTTCCAGGGCACATCGCCTGTTGAGATCTGGAGATTTGTAGATTTGTGCCTAGTGTGTATAAAATGCTGTGAATTTCTGTTTCATGCATAACATGATGTCTGAAGAAGAGAGCTAGTATTCTGGAAAGCTCTCCATCAAATATACCCAGTAGCCTCAAAAAGGTATTGCCTGAATCTTCCCTCTTCTTCTGAGCATCTGGAGAGGCATTTGGGTCTTTAGAGGAGGAGAATCAGAATTTGGATATTATGACTGCTAATACAGAATGTGGTTTCTGAGTCTGTGCTGTATTATTAATAATTCTTCAAAGCCGCAGGTTAGTGCATTGGAATGCCAGGAGAAGCTGGCAAAGGGATCTCTGTAAATTCCAGCATCAAGGACTCTCCTGGAATGCACCCTTTGTTTTATGCTATCATGGCAATAATCGGAATGTTCTAGGAAAGAGGCCGGAGATAAACCTCCATGGACCATGGGAATGAATATCTTAACCCATTGTGGCACATTTACTTACCCATCCGGTCGCGATCCCCGCCGTGCATTGTCAGATGAGGATTCGGGTCTGTCGCGATTCACTAAGATTGTGCGTCCAATTTCCTCAATGTGTCGCTTCCCCCCTGAGGTTCGCCGAGTTCTCCTTCTTCTTCCCGGCGCATGTGAGTGCTGATCTTGCAACACAATTTGGTTTTTAATTCTGCGGTTTATCCTAATCAGTCGGGTTGTCAGACGTCCACCCCCCCCATTTGTGTCGCATGAAAGCCAAATTCGGGAAACCAACAGAATCGCGGTCCACGACCCTTAGAAAAGTGCCCATTGAAGGATAGGGCCACAAGGTTATGGAATGGATTGCTTTCACTGTGGCTTCAAAGCCACAAGTAGGAGAGGACAAGAAGCCAGCAGTGGGAAGTTGTTTCCCGATTTATAAATGAAGTGCGTGCTAAGTCTGTGGACTCCCTGGACCACGCGGGGGATAATGATGCAACCGGGAGCAGAGTCTAAGTGGACTTCTGGTCTTCGCCGAACCCTCCGCAAAGCGTGAGGGTCTTGCTGCAGCGAGGAGCCACCAGGTCGCTCCACGGGTCAACTAGGCCCACGGTGGCAGCCAAGGTAGGGCCCGGGTAGCAGGCCACGGGTAGGCAGGGCCACGGGTAGGCAGGACCACGGGTTGGCGGACCATGGGTAGGCAGGACTCGGGAAGCAGGACCCTCGGGAAGGCAGGACCTCGGGAAGGCAGGACCTCGGAAGGACGGCTGGCAGGACCTCGGAAGGACGGCTGGCAGGACCTCGGAAGGACGGCTGGCAGACCGCCACAGGATTACGGGACCGCCACAGGATTACAGGACGCCATAGGATTACAGGACCGCCACGGGAACACCACAGGAACACGGGAACACCACGGGAACACGGGGGCGTCTGGAAACGCTCAGGAAACTCGGAGGTCACTGAAAACGCTCAGGAGGCTTTCTCTTCAGAATGACCTGAAGATCATGGCGGGGATGCTGGGAGTCGCCAGACTTTATAGCAGAGCCGGGAATGCAAGCGCATAAGGGACGCTGGCCCCTTTAAATTCTTAGAGAGTAGGTGCCCGCGTGCCCTAGTGGCGGGATCGCGCGGCCTAGTCAGAGACAGACCTGCGGCCTGGAGGGGACCGCGATGGAGCCATCAGGAGCCGGGAAAGGTTAGTACTGACCTGGGGGCAGGGGCAGCAGACAGTGGAGCACGGGAGTACCCCGCGATCCGCAACATGGCAACATGGCCATGACTCCAGACCGGGGGCCGGCAGCGCACGGTGTGCACGGGGTCACCTGTGACAAAAGTACAGTATATTTGCCCCAAAGAGGTGCAATATACCGTTTGGCATTGCCATCCTGTAAAATCCTCAGAATATTATTATAATGACACCTTAAAATTAGAAAGATTGCTATAGAAAGCTTCTTTGTTTACTTCCAGTGGATATAACTCTGTCCATGTGATGTGATGGACATGCAGGTGCAAGAGCCGTTTATCACAGAGAGTAATAGGAGTAATGCCTCGTGCACCTCCATCACATCACCTGGACAGATCTCTAGCCAATAGTAAAATAGAAGCTTTTATAGCAGGACAGCAGCATAGATCTAGAAAACTGTAGGAATTGATACAAAACGTATATAGAAAATGGGTATCTTTTCTTTACACAAACCCATATTAAATATTTCTTGAAAGTGGACAACCCCTTTAATCTGTTTTTATTGATATTTTGCAAGTTGTGACTGTCTTAAAAATCTTAAAACTGATTGTTGGTTATTTCAGTTTAAGTGATATTATGATGATTTATTTATGTGAAAATATGACAGTGTGGTATCTGTGAAATCTACGCATTTGTTCTACACAATGTTCATCTATTACATTTAGGAGAAGTGAAGCTAATTATTTCCGTTTGGGGGACATTTTTTCCATCAAAGCAATTTTTTAATAAAATTTACACTTTGAATCAAAATTGCATTAAAACAATTATTAACTAAGGGTCCGCGGATCGCATTTCCTTCTAATTGTTCATGTTTTTTGGGATTGCACGGCTGTGACAGGGATTTAGAAGGAGATTGTGTCACACGCGATCAGATTTTGGCTTTCATGCAACAGAAATCGGAGGCGGCTGTCGGAGCTGCACATCAATGTAACATGAGCACCACCTAAAGGATTTATTTTTTGCAACAAATCTCAATTAACTACCGTATATTCCGGCGTATAAGACGACCTGGTGTATAAGACGACCCCCCTACTTTCCTGTTTAAAATATAGAGTTTAAGATATATTCGCCGTATAAGACTACCCCTTTTCCAACGCATACAAAACACCGGTAAAAATATAAAAAAAAACAGATTTGAATTTAACATGGTCCTTTTCTAAATGTAAATTCTTATGACATGCAGGTATATAGCAGGAAAACTGTCGCTCATAAACATAAGGCATACAACAACAACATTACCAATACAGCACAGCCCCCAGTAGTATACAGCACTGCCCCCAGTAGTATACAGCACTGCCCCCAGTTGTATACAGCACAGCCCCCAGTAGTATACAGCACAGCCCCCAGTAGTATACAGCACAGCCCCCAGTAGTATACAGCACTGCCCCCAGTAGAATACAGCACTGCCCCCAGTAGTATAAAGCTGGAAGACAGAACATTTTCCGGTTTCCAATGTCTCTTACCCAATTTAGCTTGGCATATCTTGCCCTCCAAATAAACCCCAAGGATCTTAATCTATGGGTGGAGGCTGGCGAACACCTGTGGCAGACAAAGCAGGACGCAAGCACCAGGCAGCGCGCACCAATGTCCAGAAAGGCTTGATCTCTTCCAAGTTGACCAGGAGACCGGAGGCTTGAGTTAACTTATGATGGCTGCAGATAACATCTCCACCTCACGAGGTGTAGATATCACAAGTCACATCATCCCGAGTGAGCGGACTACATTCAAAAGGCAAGCAATGGGGGGACGGCACCCCCTGAAAACAACACCGCTGCAGTAGATCGCAAAGAAAAACAGTTCTATGGAAAACACATACAGAGTGGACTCAAGGGGGGGCAGCCTGACGAACCCCGGCCCTCTACTTCAAAAGTGTCCCACTGCCAACCATTGATCAAGGAAAGACCTCTTCGCCTCTCTATACAAAGTTCTCAGCCAATCTATACATTCTCCGGTACGTACTTGACAAAGTGCGCCCATAGATAATAATGATCAACCCTGTCAGAGGCTTAAGCCTGTCAGACCATACAACCATATCTCCCACACCTCAGACTTTACATCTAATAAAATCTCTATAATCGACGATAGACTGATCTCAGAGAGTGTCCGCCCCTTTTACTGTGCCGTACTCGAGACGCTGCAAAGTGATTTTTGCCAGTTTTTTCTGTCGGACAGTTAAGAGGGCGATACGGATCCAGTTCTTGATGTCACTAGGCTCTTTTCTTTAGACAGAGAATAAGGGAGGACAAATATCATGGGATGGAGGCATTCAGGTTGATTATCTTAGACAGTTAGTAGAAACACATCCACAGGATCGGGGCTAACTTGAGGTCTCTAAATTCTTAAAAATTAGCTTTTCCCATCTAGTCACTGGTGCTTCTTCAGGTGTAACTATCATAGCACTCTTTTAACCTCCTCAGCTTGTTGTATTCCTGCTGTCAACGAGAAGAAAAGTCGGAATTTCCTAGTGTCAGGGCCTGAAGTTGCTCCAAGAATGGAGTCATTCTCTTATCCAAAACCTTCTTCTGAAATAACTCGATCATAGTACGATCTCACCACCCCCAGGAATACCCTCCCGAGATTCCTGCCAAAACTCCCTGGGATCAGCGAGACCAGTGATTGATTTCTTGGCCACACAGTTTCTACCACGAGAGACTGTGGTGTACAGGCTGTACTGATAACTGCTTGTGATCTCAGATTCAGTCTTTCACTTTTGTTTGTCATCCCACCCGCCGAATACAGTGACTCCAATTCTGTCCGAGGCTTGTTGAGATAATGCTGTACTTACTCTTACCCTTATTCACTGACAGCTCTTTAAGAGGAACCTGATAAACAAATCCTCCTCCTTGACGTTCCTCCCCAGTACATATGTGTCATAGAAGTCTTGGTCTCTGGAGATGGGTCCTGAAAAAAAGTGGAAGTGGACCACAATTCTGGACCACAGACAGCATCCGGATCTGGAATAGCCTCCATAGACCCCCGCCGATATCAGAGCGGTAGGGCTCACCATGCTAAACAATAAGGCCAGATGGTCAAGAATATGGACGACGACTCTCTGTCACTCCACTACACAGTCTCCGAGGGACTACAATGCCCATGTCATATCCTACTGTTCGTCAAGCACATGTGGTAGGTGTATGTGGGTCCTGCCACCAGGGAAATACATTCACATAGATCGCTGCGATTATAAGTACATAGGACTTTTGAGTCTCTCACCATGCTACTGCCGGAGGACCGTCACCTGATGTCAAAGTAACATTAAAGTCGCCCGCCATTACTAAGGGACTGAGGTAAAAAGATATTGCTTCACCTCATGTAACAGCTGGATTTCTCCTGTCACTGTCTGTGGGCCGTAATAGATGTTGATCAGCCGGAGCCGCCTACCATGGATGGTCACTTCTTAGCACAGGCACCTCCATAGGACTACGTCAGCCTGGCACCATCACGTTGTGGTGTTAAACAGTTCTTATAGCGAAGGCTCCACAGCCAGTGGACAGTACAGAGAGGACCAGACCGCCACTCACGCTCAGCAACGGGAGTGCCCAAAAGGTGGTAGATGGGGCTCCTGCAGGAAAGAGGACACAGCGTCCAGATATTCAGGTGGTCAACACAGGTATCTAGTCCTCTTACTTTAACGATTGACTTGCTAGAGCAACTCTTAATCCAGCCATCACAAAAAGAAAAAAACAGAGCAGTGACCCCATCTCATCATGAGTCAGAGTCAGATTCCCATCTGCCTAACACCAGTCTCCAGTTGACAGGGGTTCTCCAGCTTCAGAAGAAGGGGGCTTCTTTTATGTCGGGGTGTCTTCCGTGTCCCGCCACGATCATTATCAATGGTTCAAAATCTCCACTGGACTCTGATAAGACATATATCTATTGAAAGGGACATGACCCGGCACACACTGGCTTTTTCATGGTCTTAGACCTCGCACCATACTCTGTTCAGGCTTAACGGAGGATTTGTCTTTTTCTTCTCTTTGTTTCTTTTTGGAGATATCCCAGTAATACGAGATGTAATAAGGCTGCTGCCTGAGGCTGGTCCTGAGTGACAACCTCCATATTCTTCGGAGTGCGGGCTGCGTTTCTGAGGTTCTGGCGCAGTTAGTATACCTGACTCCCGCTTGTACCTCCTGAATAGTTTATACGACATGACACCTGACATTTAAGGCTCCTCCTCTAAGGCGTCTGCCTCATGTACATTCTTTTTTCATGCATCAGAGAAGCCCTGGCGATGTTATGCAGGGCCTCCGGGGCAATCCTTGTGTGGGTGGCCCATCATCACCGACAGTTACACTTGACTGTCTCGCAAGTTGGCGCTGAGACTGGCCGACCTCACCGCACAGGTTACACTTTATCATGTGCCTATTGGCACCTGTGACCGTCTTACCCGCATCTAACACACTTTCTGGTGCCAGGGATAGAAAACAGACCACCTTTCTCTTCCTAGAATAGAAGAAGCTGTTGGGGAGTTGCAGGGTGATGTTATTATACTGGCCGTGTAACTTCACCAGAACTCCACCCTCCAGTTACAAGATACCATCGCCCATCTTCTATTCTTGTGAGGTCAGACACAAGATCACGAATGGCGCTGAGCCACACCAGAATATCCTGAGGGGGAACAGACTCGTTCCAGAAGAGGTTGATATTACCACTTACAGTACCTGGCCTGGAAATCGGGGGACAAATGTAAATTTACTAATCCATCAGTGGTTCCCCTGAACTGGGGGAATTTATCCAGAAACCTGCAGACTAGACATGACGCTTAAAGGCGGACACTCATAGCCCCTGTCTGTCTGGAAGGTTGATGGACCGCAGGAGTCATCTGGCCGTGAAGTGAACCCCATTGGCTGCACAGGAGATCCCGACACCACAAACCTCCCTATCCGAGGGAGGACTCTTTTAGCGCCTCATGTTCATAGTTCAAGTTCTACGGTTGAAAAAGAACCACTTGTTCCATCAAGTTCAACCAAGGACAGGAAGGGATTGGATGAGGAACGGGATTTAGGGAAACAATTCTATATAACAATCTACTAAATTCTATATATTCCTTAAGCGCACATGGTTCCTCCTCTTAACGCCTGCCTGAGTATTGCGCCGGAGGTGAAGGAGCGGGAGCGACGCGGCTCCAGGTTTCTGGGAGGCTCTTGACGGGCTCACTCTGGGGTATTAGGGGGAGGGTCTGATCTAGGGGGATCTGACTTATTTGGGGGGCTTGAGGTTAGAGGGGGGAAATCACATACATCATCATGTACCAACCCCCTGCCCACCCATACCTCTATGCGATAATCAGATTGTGTACATTCCCAGATTAGAATGATGGTCCCCATCATCCCCCAACCCCTCAGGTTCATCAGAATGTCCCGCAGTGTCCCCAGTCTCGGGCCACAGCAGCCACAGATCTCCTGGGACAATGCAGCAGTCTGACACACAGAAGAGAAATGCTTGTCTTGCTGCTGCACAGTCACTGCTGGACTTGTTGTACCAATCCTATGCTCCTTCCCAGGACTGTGCTGAGGTCTGCAGCAGATCCTGCGGACTGTCCCTTTTGAAGGAGAAACTAGCGGGTTCAGTACAGGTGTTGTAACACGGGGCGCATCTGGGATCTTGGGTGTGGGGTCACAGCTCTGCCTCTGCTGGGAGAAGCGCTCCATATTCGATTGTATCTCAGCTAGGGGTCCCATTTCTCCAGAACATAGTCCATGTCCTCACCACCTGTGCCAGCTCTATGCTCAGTGAGTGCAGCTTGGTATCATACAGTCTGTTCTCTCTGAGTGCAGTTTTCAGGTTGTACAAACAGTCAACGCGATTGCAGCATTTCCTTATGGTGGCTCAGCTCCCCCATCCTCCTTACCAGTCCTGGGATCTCTTGCTAGCAGTGGGTAACTACCGCCGTAGCAGCCGTAGCAGCTGCTACGGGGGCCCATGAGGTTCAGGGGCCTGGGGATGCACGGGACCCTGCGGTCAGTGTTTTGCCAAGTGGTCCGGCAGTGCACTGCCAGGTGCCTGGCACATAGTGTCCCCGGGCCCCTCCCTCTGGTTCCGGTACCGCCCACCTCTCTCCTGGCCCACCCCCACTCCTGGATCGCCCAGTACCTTCCCCGTCGCCGGCACAGGAAACCGCGGCCCGCCTACCCCACTGCATAGCGAGGCACAGTTGATGACACGCCCCCCGCCCCAGCGAACGCACCCCCTCCCTCCCGCTCAGCCAACGCATCGCCTCTCCTCCCGCCCAGCGAACGCATCGCCCTCTCCTCCCGCCCCAGCGAACGCATCGCCATCTCCCTCCCGCCCCAGCGAACGCATGCCCTCTCCCTCCCGCCCCAGCTGAACGCATCCCTCTCCTTCCCCCCGCCGGCGAAGCACCCCTCCCCCGCCCGAGCGCACAACCATAACCCCCTTCTGCCGCCGAACACCCGCCGGAACAACCGCCTGACGCCACGGCGGGTGGTCACCTCACATCTAAGGTAAGTAAATACATATGTATTTATCGGTCTGATATGTATAGTATAAATACTATATGTTATGTGTATATTGTATATTATATGTATATATGGTATATTGTGTATATTGTATATAGTATATGTATATGTATAATGTATATACTGTTGTTGTATATTGTATTAGTATATTACTCTGTATATGTGTATACGGTATATTGTGTTATTGTATATATGTAAATACTGTGTATATTGTATATACTGTGTATATTGTATATACTGTGTATACTGTGTATATTGTGTATATATGTTATATTGTGTATATTGTATATGATGACATTTACTGTGTATATTGTATATATGTACATACTGTGTATATTGTAATATGGTATACTGTGTATTTGTATATACTGTGTACTTGTATGTATATATGTGTGATATGTGTATATTGATATATGTACATATGTGTAATTGTATATGATATAAGTATATTGTATATATGTATATACGGTGTATATTGTCTATATGTATATAGCGTGTATATAGCATAGATGCAAATGCTGTATTTATTGTGTGTATATAATATAAATATATGTATGTGTGTTTTTGTATATGCGTGTGCATATAGTATGTATGTATATGCTGTATATACTGAATGTGGTGTGTATTTGTTGTATGGTGGTATATTCTGTATGTATATGACAGTATGTGTGCTATTTGGTCTTTTTATACTGCATGTGTAGATATGGTCAGTGTATATACTGTGAGTTTGTATACACTCTGTAGTTAGCGGTCACAATGTGTGTGTAAACTTGTATGTATATTGGGTGCAATTGTGTAATGGTGAGAAAATGTCTGTGTCGGGCAATTCCAAGCGTATGGGGGACGTATACTGGCTGAATTGCGACGGTATAAATCCCTCATAGCGACTATAGTGCCTCGGCTCGGTAAGTGAGCACAACCAGAGTACTCACTGTTTCGAGCGTGGCGCACAGAGATCTGTGGCCATAAAATGACCATGCGGCTCTATACTCTATGGAGAGGGGAGGGGGAGCCGCGATCACCTCCCAGGGTATGAATGTGTGACTGCCTGGCTTTAGCCTGGCGTGTAACGTTTAGTGAATGCAGCTATCATATGTCTATTTGTTGGGGGGGAAGGGGCCCCATGCAGAAATCTTATGGGGCCCAGCCTTCCTAGTTACGCCACTGTCTGCTAGCCTCAGTCAGGAGCTCGACGGTCTCCTTCCCTGCGTGGTGGTCGGGGTGCTGTCCAGGTGGTTTGTGAGAAACCGTCTCCTTGCTGCTCCAGTCTTTCTGCCTGCAGTGGCTGAGCTTGAGGCCTGTTCACACCGTGCAGGGACACTCTGCGGCTTAGCTCTAGTGCGGCCTGTGCTGTAGGTTCTCTTGCAGAGTTTGTCTCTCCAGAGATCTTCTTCTCTGTCTGGGTGCAGGAGTGGGGGGCAGTGCACCTGCTGCTCGTCTGCATCAACATGTGCTACTCATGTGGCGGGCCTGGGAATCACTTACATTAGCTTCAACTCACTTTCTTTTCTTGTATCTTCTTTACAATAACAACATTCTTTGCTTTCCTGTTACTTGCAACTGTGGGATTTCCATCCCTTGAAGAAATTGTTTGGGAGTTTTCTCCCGGTGTGGCCTGGAAGCCTGGGCCTTGCTTGGGGAATCTCCCCACCCAGGGTGGCCCCGCCCTGGGCGTCTCAGGCATCAGGAGACTCAGGAGCTCTACTCTCACAAACCTTCAGCAATGGGGGCAGTATTATAGAGTATATTCCTGTACATAGTGGCAGTATTATAGTAGTTATAGTCCTGTACATAGGGGGCAGTATTATATTAGTTATATTCCTGTACATAGGGGGCAGTATATAGTAGTTATATTCTTGTACATAGGGAGCAGTAATATAGTAGTTATATTCCTGTAATAGGGGGGCAGTATTATAGTAGTTATATTCTTGACATAGGGGGCAGTATTAGTAGTTAGTAGTTATCTTGTACATAGGGGGCAGTATTATAGTAGTTATATTCTGTACATAGGGGGGCAGATTATAAGTGTATATTCTTGTACATAGGGGGCAGAGTATTAAGTAGTATATTCGTACCATGGGGCAGTATTATAGTAGTTATATTCTTGTACATAGGGGGCAGTATATAGTAGTTATATTCTTGTACACATGGGGCAGTATTATAGTAGTTATATTCTTGTACATAGGGGGCAGTATTATAGTACAGGCAGTCCCCGGGTTACATACAAGATAGGGTCTGCAGGTTTGTTCTTAAGTTGAGTTTGTATGTAAGTCGGAATGTATATTTATCATTGTAATCCCAGCCAGAACTTTTTTGGTCTTGTGACAATTGGATTTAAAAAATGTTGGGTTGTCATAAGAATCATATAACATTAAAGCTTCATTACAGACACATTTGATAACGTTTCAGCTGTTTATTGTAGCCTAGGCTAAAGTACAAGAAATTACCAATAGCCAGAGGTGTTTGTAACTATGGGTCGCAGTGAAGTCGAGTGTTTCTTAAGTAGGGGACCGCCTGTAGTTATATTTGTACATAGGGGCAGTATATAATATATTTTACTTAGTGGCAATATATAGTAGTTACATTCTTGTTATCAGAGAAGTTATGTAGTAGGGTGTATTTGTGTATATATAAGTCATTATTAAGGAAGCATTATTCCTGTATAAGGTGGGCAGTATGAATCTTTCTGCGGTAACATGTGATTTAGACCATCTATCAACAGTTTTGAAATGTTTTGACTCCGCCCGCAGAATGGGGCCACATTTAACTTTTTCTCCAGGGCACATTAAATTCCCAGTCCACCCCTGACTTTGCGGCCCTCCAAAGAATTGTCACACCACACCATTAATTACCCTGCCAGAGTAGGTCATGGTGTTTGGGTTCCATACACCTTAGACGTAAGTTGCCAAAACACCTGGCAGTCTTATGTATAAATGTCCCCTATTCTCCCAACACCTTTTGGAGTGAGAAAGAAGGATTGGCATGTTGAATTTCTTTGTTCCGTGGGAGTTAAGTGGAATCTGGCAGCACTCTCTTATACTGAAAACACTTACACACTCATCCTGCTACGGTATATGAGTATATGCAAGTCAGCATGTAGAGAGAAATATCATCAAAAATAGCACAGCTCCTCTACTGCTCTACAAAATTGTGAGCGAGAGGAGAGAGCTGCATACCATTTCTGGCCACTACAGGGTGAACAGAGCTGCACTATTTTTGCTTTCCTCAATTGAATGTTAGACCCTCATAGTTTTAGATATTGATGGCCTATCCTAGGACAAGTCATTAATAAAAAGTCAAGGGGAACCCAAATTTAAAGGGGTTGTCACATTCAGAAAATTATTGTTATTTAATGAAAAATTATACAATTTTCCAATATACATTCTGTATCAAGTTTTCTAGATCTCTGATGGTGTCATCAACAAAAAAGCTTCATTTCTTACTTTCTGTATGTCAAGGATGAGCAATTCATTTTCCCAATGGGCCACATGAGAAATTGTAATAGCGTAGAGGGCCAGACTGATATTTTAACGAAGTTCTACCCCATGGGGCACATTTACTTACCCGTCCCATTGACGCTGCCGATCCGGAATGTCCCCAAGGATTCGGAGCTGCCGCGATTCACTGAGATCGTGGTCCAATTTCCGATCACGTGCAATTCAGCGAAAATGCGTCCGACAGACCCTAGTAAATGTCCCCAAAATAACTAACTATTATAGCATTATAAACTATCCTTTCATAAAAACAATAAATTCACATACAATGATTCAATTAATTAATAAATCATTATTTAATGATGAGATATAAGACGACCCCCCTACTTTCCTGTTTAAAATATAGAGTTTAAGATATATTTGCCGTATAAGAACTACCCCTTTTCCAACGCATACCAAACCCCGGTAAAAATTTAAAAAAAAACAGATTTGAATTAACATGGTCTTTTTTAATGTAAATTCTTATGACATGCAGGTATATAGCAGGAAAACTGTCGCTCATAAAACATAAGGCATACAACAACAACATTACCATTACAGCACAGCCCCCAGTGAGTATCAGCACAGCCCCCAGTAGTATACAGCACTGCACCCCCAGTAGATAAGCACAGCCCCCAGTAGTATACAGCACTGCCCCCAGTAGTATACAGCACTGCCCCCAGTAATATCCAGCCAGCCCAGCATTAATAGAAAATAATAAACTTATATACTCACCCTCCGGTGGCCCCGACCTGCAGCGCTGCTCCCCCGATGTCCGCGTGGGTCCTCTTCTGGCTTCGGCGCCCGTCTTCTGTCTTCACTAACTTCATGCCGGGCGCCGCCATTGTTCTCCCCTGGACGGCGCCTAGTATGACGCGCCGCTGCTGACGTCATACTAGGCGCCGCCCCGGGGAAAAGCATGGCGGCGCCCAGCAGAAGAAAGAAGACTGCGCGGAAGACGATCCGCGCGGACATCGGGGCCAACGGAGGGTGAGTATGCACCCCGATGTCTTTTTGAGGCTGCCGGCAGCTTTTTGAGGCTGCCAGCAGCCATCGCTGTGCAAACACCCGTGATCGGTGCTAGCACCGATGGCGGGTGTTACCGGTAAGCCTTTGCTGCAATATGCAGCAAAGACTTACCGGCTATGGAGAGGGCTCAGCCTGTGAGCCCTCTCCATGCACCGGGACCCGACCGCCGCTGTATAAGACGATTACCGGCGTATAAGACGACCCCAGAGAAGACAGAAGATTTTTCTGTCTTCAAAAGTCGTCTTATACGCCGGTATATACGGTAATGCTTCACCAGCAGCAATTTTGCTGCCCAGTAATATCCTCCAGCATCTAAGCACAACAAGGTGTCAACCCAGCACATCAGCTCCACCACTGCATGCAACATGAGCGGACCAAGACTGGACCAAGAGAATTCCAAAAGCTACCAGGCAGCCAAGTATCCAGCAGGTATCATGGGCATCCAGCACCGAATTAGTGATGCCTCAGTGGGTAGGCATTCAGGTACAAGGGTGGGTGATCACCCATGGAGCTCAACCATCTCACGTGGGCCAGTCGGAGATAGTTAGAGGGCTGGATGTGACCTGTGGGCCGTACAATGCCAAGGTCAGTTGTAGATAAAAGCCGGTCATGTGATGTCACACAGGTGCCCGGCCCGTTATATCACAGAGACTAATCAGAGCTGTGAGTTATAATGAACCGTACACCTGTGTGACATCACATGACCATAAACACAGGAAGTAAACAACGAAACTTCCTGTTGAATGACAGCAAGCAAAGATCCATTATGTATACTGTAGTCTGTGAAGGACACATACAGTGTAATGTGCAATATTCTGTGGTTAGATGATGTACCCGGATAAAATGTTTCTACTTACTAGATGCACAGTTTGTATTAAAGTGATCCCAAAACACAGTCACAGGCATAATCTAGCATAACATTATTGGGAGCTTAAAGGGGTTGTCTACTTTCAGAAAATAATTGATATGCTTTGTGTAAGGAAAAGTTATACAAATTTCCAATATACTTTCTGTATTATTTCCTCACTGTTTTCTAGATCTCTGCTTGGTGTCATCTTTTAGGAAGCTTCTATGTTTACTTTCAGTGGATAGAAATCTGTCCATGGTCACACAGGTGCACGGCTCGTTAGTATCACGGAGAGTAATCAGAGCTGTGTGATATAATGAGCCGCGCACCTGTGTGACCATGTTCTGATTTCTGTCCACTGGTGGTAAACATAGAAGCTTCCTATAGGATGACACCAAGCAGAGATCTAGAAAACAGTGATGAATTGATACAGAAAGTATATTGGAAAATTGTATAACTTTTCCTTACACAAACCAATCAATTATTTGCTGAAAGTGGACAACTCCTTTAACAAATTGCTCTTTATTCAGATTCATTGCTATGCGCTTCCATCTGATCTATTATTTCATGTTTTGCACAAATATCATCATCTCAAGGATTTAGTTTCAATATCTTTTTTAACTTTTAAACATATAAAACTTTCACTAATTCTCATTGAATGCCTTTATATGAATGTGTGCCATGTGACTTGAGACATCTTTGAGCTGTGTGTCTCACTCCCAGTCTAGTTGTCTTTCTCAATAAGACTATTGTCCTGGAAAGGTATCCACAATTTGCTGCTGATCTGGAATTACACCCGAGGACTTGATGTCTGAGAATTTAGATGAAGTCAGACATTAGGTACAAGACACAGTATGAGAATGGGCAATGCTTAACCTGTGTACGCGTGCCAAGGTACCTACGTCGGTATGCAGTCATTACATGGCACTTATACTGTTTGAGTTTTTCTGTGTTGCTAGAGAGGCCTTCATGTTTTCTAACTATCCTGCCTTAGCATTGGTTGGTACCTATTTCTTGTGATATAGTCTAGAGATTTGCTGGCATGTACCTAACAAGGAAAAAATCTACCTCAAAATCACATTAGGGCGGCACAGTGGCTTAGTGGTTAGCGTTACAGTCTTGCAGTGCTGGGGATCTGGGTCAACACCTGCAACGAGTTTGCATGTTCTCTCCGTATTTGCTTGGGTTTCCTCCGGGTCCTCCGGTTTCCTCCCACACTCCAAACATATTGGTAGGTTGTTTAGATTGTGAGCCCCATGGGGACAGGGACTGATTTGTCCATCTCTGTGCAGCGCTGCGTAATCTGTGTGCGCTATATAAATAAAGAAATTATTATTAATCATTACATTCTCATGTTATTTATACCAATTCTTTTGCACAAGGAAATAAAATCAGTTGATCTGCCCTGACTAAGCAGATGTTCAAGAAGGCCTTTTACATCTTCTTCCCCAGGGGAAAAGAAGGTCAATGTTCTGAGGAGCTTCCAGGGCACATCGCCTGTTGAGTATCTGGAGATTTGTAGATTTGTGCCTAGTGTGTATAAAATGCTGTGAATTTTCTGTTTCATGCATAACATGATGTCTGAAGAAGAGAGCTAGTATTCTGGAAAGCTCTCCATCAAATATACCCAGTTAGCCTCAAAAAGGTATTGCCTGAATTCTTCCCTCTTCTTCTGAGCATCTGGAGAGGCATTTGGGGTCTTTAGAGGAGGAGAATCAGAATTTGGATATTATGACATGGCTAATACAGAATGTGGGATTTTCTGAGTCTGTGCTGTATTATTAATAATTCTTCAAAGGCCGCAGGTTAGTGTCAATTGGAATGCCAGGAGAAGCTGGCAAAGGGATCTCTGTAAATTCCAGCATCAAAGGACTCTCCTGGAATGCACCCTTTGTTTTATGCATATCATGGCAATAATCGGAATGTTCTAGGAAAGAGGCCGGAGATAAACCTCCATGGACCTATGGGAATGAATATCTTTAACACATTGTGGCACATTTACTTACCCATCCGGTCGCGATCCCCGCCGTGCATTGTCAGATGAGGATTCGGGTCTGTCGCGATTCACTAAGATTGTGCGTCCAATTTCCTCAATGTGTCGCTTCCCCCGCTGAGGTTCGCCGGAGTTCTCCTTCTTCTTCCCGGCGCATGTGAGTGCTGATCTTGCAACACAATTTGGTTTTTAAATTCTGCGGTTTATCCTAATCAGTCGGGTTGTCAGACGTCCACCCCCCCCAATTTGTGTCGCATGAAAGCCAAATTCGGGAAACCAACAGAATCGCGGTCCACGGACCCTTAGAAAATGTGCCCCATTGAAAGGATATGGGCCACAAGGTTATGGAATGGATTGCTTTCACTGTGGCTTCAAAGCCACAAGTAGGAGAGGACAAGAAGCCAGCAGTGGGAAAAGTTGTTTCCCCGATTTATAAATGAAGTGCGTGCTAAAGTCTGTGGACTCCCTGGACCACCGCGGGGGATAATGATGCAACCCGGGAGCAGAGTCTAAGTGGACTTCTGGTCTTCGCCAGAGCCCTCCGCAAAGCGTGAGGGTCTTGCTGCAGCGAGGAGCCACCAGGTCGCTCCACGGGTGCAACTAGGCCCACGGTGGCAGCCAAGGTAGGGCCACGGGTAGGCAGGGCCACGGGTAGGCAGGGCCACGGGTAGGCAGGACCACGGGTTGGCAGGACCATGGGTAGGCAGGACCTCGGGAAGGCAGGACCTCGGGAAGGCAGGACCTCGGGAAGGCAGGACCTCGGAAGGACGGCTGGCAGGACCTCGGAAGGACGGCTGGCAGGACCTCGGAAGGACGGCTGGCAGGACCGCCACAGGATTACGGGACCGCCACAGGATTACAGGACCGCCATAGGATTACAGGACCGCCACGGGAACACCACAGGAACACGGGAACACCACGGGAACACGGGGGCGTCTGGAAACGCTCAGGAAACTCGGAGGCATCTGAAAACGCTCAGGAGGCTTTCTCTTCAGAATGACCTGAAGATCTGTCGGGGAATGCTGGGAGTCGCCAGACTTTATAGCAGAGCCGGGAATGCAAGCGCAAATAAGGAGGACGCTGGCCCCTTTAAATTCTTAGAGAGTAGGTGCCCGCGTGCCCTAGTGGCGGGATCGCGCGGCCTAGTCAAGAGACAGACCTGCGGCCTGGAGGGGACCGCGATGGAGCCATCAGGAGCCGGGAAAGGTTAGTACTGACCTGGGGGCAGGGGCAGCAGACAGTGGAGCACGGGAGTACCCGCGATCCGCAACATGGCAACATGGCCATGACTCCAGACCGGGGCCGGGCAGCGCACGGGTGCACGGGGTCACCTGTGACAAAAGTACAGTATATTTGCCCCAAAGAGGTGCTAATATACACGTTTGGCATTGCCATTCCTGTAAAATCCTCAGAAATATTATTATAATGACACCTTAAAATTAGAAAGATTGCTATAGAAAGCTTCTTTGTTTACTTCCAGTGGATATAACTCTGTCCATGTGATGTGATGGACATGCAGGTGCAAGAGCCGTTATTATCACAGAGAGTAATAGGAGTAATGCCTCGTGCACCTCCATCACATCACCATGGACAGATCTCTAGCCAATAGTAAAAATAGAAGCTTTTATAGCAGGACAGCAAGCATAGATCTAGAAAACTGTGAGGAATTGATACAAAACGTATATAGAAAAATTGGGTATCTTTTCTTTACACAACCCATATTAAATATTTCTTGAAAGTGGACAACCCCTTTAATCTGTTTTATTGATATATTTTGCAAGTTGTGACTGTCTTAAAAATCTTAAAAGCTGATTTTTGGTTATTTCAGTTTAAGTGATATTATGATGATTTATTTATGTGAACATATGACAGTGTGGTATCTGTGAAATCTACGCATTTGTTCTACACAATGTTCATCTATTACATTTAGGAGAAGTGAAGCTAATTATTTCCTGTTTGGGGGACATTTTTTTCCATCAAAGCAATTTTTTAAATAAAATTTTACACTTTGAATCAAAATTGCATTAAAACAATTATTAACTAAGGGTCCGCGGATCGCATTTCCGTCTAATTGTTCATGTTTTTTGGGGATTGCACGGCTGTGACAGGGATTTAGAAGGAGATTGTGTCACACGCGATCAGATTTTGGCTTTCATGCAACAGAAATCGGAGGGCGGGCTGTCGGATGATCCGACTGATTCGGACCGAGCGAGGGATTTAATATTCAAATTGTGTCGCAAGCCATGCACTTACATACATCGGGAAGAAGAAGGTGAACTCCGGCGGACCTGATCGGGGAAGTGACACATGCAGGATATTGGGCGCACAATCTTTGTGAATCGCGGCACAGTGCATTGGAGTGGGACATTGCACTTTTGAGAATCTCCAGCGGCTGGGTATAAGCTCGTGTATGAGCCAAGTTTTTCAGCACAAAAAATGTGCTGAAAAAACTCGCCTCGGCTTATACACGAGTATAAAAAATGAAGTAAAAAATGAAAAACTTAATACTCACCCTCCAGTGTCCGGATCGCTGGCGCAGGTCCCAATCTTCAGCACGAGGCTCCAAATCTTCGGCGCGGGTCCCGGCGGCTCCTCTTCTTTCTTCTCTCTTCTCTAGCTGGCAGAGTCGAGTCCAGACGCACACTATGATGCGGCGGGCTGTATACTACTTGGGGCTGGCTGTATACTACATGGGGGCTGGCTAGCTGTATACTACATCCTCGGCTTATACTCGAGTCAATAGGTTTTACAAGTTTTTGGTGGTAAAATTAGGGGTCTTGGCTTATACACGGGTCGGCTTATACTCGAGTATATACGGTAAATGTGCTCCAATGTATACAAACTCTTTAATGCAATTTTGAAAATGGTAAAAGTGGGAAAGTGTCTGCTTTCATAAAATATATGATTTGTTGAGGTTTAGTACAATTCTTTATGCTGTCATTTTTGTTTTATATGTGTACGTCAAAATTGTAAAAATTGCTTTGGCCAATAATGCGACAAAATTTCCAGAAATGCCTGACAGTGAAAGCGTTAAAACTCCTTGCCATGATTGCGTCGCACCCGATCGGATTGTGTCGCAATTGCGCAGGCTTTCACGTGACACAAATCGGGGGGGCGGCCGACGGCCGATCCGATGGATTCGGACAACGCATGGGATTTAACATTTAAAATTGTGTCACAAGCCAAGCACTTACATGCACCGGGAAGAAGAAGGTGAACTCCGGCGGACCGGTGCACGATCATTGTGAATCGCGGCAGCTGTGCACAACGCACCGTGAGGATCACGCAGGGATCGGGTAAGTAAATGTGCCCCATTGTCAACACAATTGGAAAAATCGCAACAAAAAATAAATTAGCATTTTTACCATCATCATTACAGATTTGTTTTGGGGTGGACTTTGCTTGACGTAATGAAAATGCATTGTGTGAACACAGCCTAAAAATGTATAGGTAATAATCCTGTGTAGTAGTTGGTGTGCTTCCAGAATCATTTTCACTGGTGGGCCCTATGCCCCCCAGTCCAACCTTGGGGGGAGGTTGTCACAAAAGTGCAACTTACCTTATTTCATCTGTACAATTCACTTGTTAAAGGGGTATTCCCATTTCAGCAAATTAATGTTATTGTTATTACCATTAAAAGTTATACAATTTACCAGGGGCGTTGCCTACTCTCATCGCTATCTACGTCCTCAGGACATAGATAGCGATGAGCACTGTAGTGGTGAAGGAGCTGTCAGCTACGTTCCCCACTACAGGGAGCAGGAGACGCGATCACACAGCGTCACTACAGCTCACTACAGCTGCCGGGAGCAGGAAGCGCCTGGTGATGACGTCACCGCGCCTCAGTGCTGGAGTGAATTGAGAGAAGCCGGGGGAGACATAGAGGTAAGTATCAGTGTTTTTTTTTTAATTATGCAAGAGGGAGGGGGCACATTGGGGACTTTGTGGTGTCTATAGGGAACATTGCATTACAGGGGATTTGGGGACAGTAAAGCCACTGTCAAGACATTGTGGATTGGTGCTGTGGAGAACATTAAAGGGGGTTTTGGAGACATTACTGGGGGCTGTGAAGACTTGGGGGGGGGGACATTACAGAAGGCTTTGGAGACATTACAGGGGGTTGCAAAGACATTGAGGCGGATGTGGGGGACATTACAGGGGGCTTTGGGGACATTATTGGGATCTATGAAGACTTTGGGAGTGAGGTGGCTGTTAGGGACATTACTGGAAGCTGTAGGGGTGCTGTGAGGAACATAACTAGGGGCTTTGGAGACATTACAGGGGGCTGTGAAGAGATTGGGAGGGCTGTGTGTAACATTAGAGGGCTTTGGGAACATTATTGGGGGGATGTGAAGACATAGGGGGGGATATTGGAGAGATTACTGGGGGTTCTGGGGAGCTTCTTAGTGGGGCTCTGGGGAGCTTCTTAGTGGGGCTGTGGGGGACATTGCAGGGGGCATGAGAACATTACAGAGAACTTTTGGGAACTTTACTGGGGGGCTGTGGAGACATTGGGGGGGCTGTTGGAGACATTACTGGGTGCTGTGGGGGACTTCTTAGTGGAGCTGTGGGGGTCATTACATGGGACTGTGATGACATTGGGGGGCTGTGGGGAACATTACAGGGGGCTTTGTGAACATTACTAGGGGGCTGTGATGACATTGGGGGGGGGCAAGGGGGGCATTACTGGGGGCTGTGGGGGAAATCGGGGGATGTGACGACATTGGGCCGAGGGGGACATTAAAGGGCACTGTGGGGGACTTCTTAGTCAGGGCTGTGGGTAACATTACAGGGGGCTCTGGGGAACATCTTATTGGGGGCTGTGTGGACATTACTTAGTGTAGGTATTAGGTGAGGGGATTCTTTGTGTGGGCATGATTAGGCAGGGAATCATTTATTTTAGGGTCACATTGAGAGCTAATTAGTGGGGGGCCACAGTTATTAATTGTAAATTGCATTCTTACTTGTTAGTTCAAGATTAGAGAACTTTATTAGGTGGGTGGCACACCGAGGGGGTGTAATGTAAATTATGGGGCCTTATACTGTGGTGGGGCAGTAATTGTTAGCTTCATTGTGTGTAAACCAGAATGTATGTATATATACAGGGTGACGTACAGGATAGGTTCTGTAGGATTGTTCTTAAGTTGAATCTGTATGTAAGTTGGAACTGCATATTTTATAATTGTAACCCCAGACAAATTTTTTTTAGTCTCTGTGACAATTGGATTTTAAAAATGTTGGATTGTCCTAAGAACCAGGATTAACAATAAAGCTTCATTACAGACACCTGTGATAACTGTTATAGCTGATTATTGTAGCCTAACGATAAAGTACAGTAAATTGCCAACATCCAGGTCTTTTTGTAACTAGGGGTGGTCTGTAAGTCGGTTGTTCTTAAGTAGGGGACTATCTGTATGTAGGTTTTATGGCTTTATAACATGTTATATTAGGAGGCACCTCCTGGCACTGGATGTAACAGGTAGGGATTTCTCCTGTGTTTTATGTAGCTGTATGTGTTGTGTACGGGAGTGGGCATTACTGAAAGTGTTATGTATATGCGTTGGGGCCCGTGCCCCGGATGTTTTACCACCCTAGCAACGCCCCTGAAATTTACCAATATACTTTCTGTATCAATTCCTTATGGTTCTCTTCATCTCTGCTTGCTGTCATTCTATAGGAAGCTTCTAGGTTTACTTCCAGTGGACAGAAATCTGACCATGGTCTTACAAGTGCACGGCTCGTTATAAAACCCACATCTGATTACTCTCTGTGATATAACGAGCCGTGCACCTGTGTGACCATGGTCTGATTTCTGTCCACTGGAAGTAAACATAGAAGCTTCCTATAGAATGACAGCAAGCAGAGACCTAGAAAACCGTAAGGAATTGATACAGAAAGTAAATTGGTAAATTGTAAAACTTTTTCTTATACAAACACTAACATGAATTTGCTGAAATGGGAATAACCCTTTTAAACATTCGCTAGGAAAAGTCCTCTATCTGTGGCACACCCAGATGTATGTATATAAATACAGGTCATCTCATACCCATTTGGGTGTGATAGTCTCCTATTCTCCCTGCCAGATATGACCTGTTTTTAGAATTGTAATAATTCAATAGAACCGAGCGGCCTTTCCTCTAGAAAACAATAGCTGGTTGAGGCTATATTGTCTTACAGTGCGGGAAAGCTAAATATAACTTCTCAGGCTCTCTCCTCCCTGAGAATATCCACCTGTCTAAGTGTAATAGATGAAGCAAATGTCTATTACACCTACAAATAGAGTTTCGGTAATAGAGGTTTGATGCTAGGGAATGTGAAGGCAACTTAGGCATAGGTAGAAGCCATCATCATTGTTGTTATTTGACATGTATTTTATTAATCTGGGTTTCTATACCAATTTGCATCACATATTACATCAAAATCACTGCTATTCCTGTGTATAAGAGGTAATATCATCTAAACTATCTCGATTTCTTATTCTGAACAACCCTTTAAAGGGACACTTGCCAGTTTTTACCCCACTAAAGTACTAACCCCATCAGACAATGTATGAAATATCACTTTTTATGTTAAATCTCACTTCTTTACCTTAAAAATGCCATCCAGGTGACATGCATATGAGCCAAGAAGAGATACTAAGTAAATCCACTAAGAACTGTATAAAAGCTTGGCAGCTTTGAGCACATGGACGATCTATGGAGTGTGGAATAAATAGTAGCAACCAGCAATGAAATAGTTGCATGAAGTCTGTAGTCTGTGCTATGTGAGCTCTTATTGTTAACATCTTCCCTTTTTTGCAGATAGTGTATGGAGAGCAGGAGCTAGGGGTAGTGGTGAAGGGTCTATGACTAGGATAGAGGTGGTTAAAGGGAATA
This sequence comes from Engystomops pustulosus, assembly GCA_019512145.1. Taxonomy (NCBI): domain Eukaryota; kingdom Metazoa; phylum Chordata; class Amphibia; order Anura; family Leptodactylidae; genus Engystomops; species Engystomops pustulosus. Next base: position 66,917,941 of record CM033649.1, read on the forward strand.
GGAGAGCCCTTTTATTTTACTTTTCTTACAGATACAAGGCTTTACTGCTAGCAACACGCAAAGAGAATCACATGATCTCCCCCTTCCTTCAGAGTGAACAGGAAGCAGCAGCCACTCTCTTCCAGCAGTTGGAGTCTGTGATCTATGATCTCACAGAACAGGTTGGCACAGAGGGAGGAGACAGCAACAACCTTTGATGGGTTACACAGAGGAGTATAGCAAAGACTTCTGGACATAGGTAATAAAAGTAATAGGCAAAGTTTTCCTACATCACAAGCTATTAAGTTATTTTTAATGATTCTACTTTAACCCCTTAAGGACCCAGCTCATTTTGACCTTAAGGACCCAGCACGATTAAATCTGCCAGTAACACTATTTTTGGGGTTGCTGTACTTTATTGATTACATTTTATTAACTTTTATTGGTGAGAATGCAAAAAAATCTATATCAATACAGAATTTTTTGTTTTTATTTTATACACTGTATAGCATAGAAAGGGGCGTAACGATCGCGGTCGCAGGGTGGCCCGCGACATAGTGATATAGCTGTGGTTCCCGACATTTACAGAGGCAGTGATGGCGGCGGTGGCTGTCACCACCACCGCATCGGTTGCCTCAAAAAGGACCCACCCGGACTTCTGTTGAGCCTCGCTCTATGACCCAGGAGCACATGATGTGATATCACATGTGTATGGGTCATAGAAAGAGAGGCCTATGTATAGTGAGTAGAAGACGCATGGCGGGACGAGAAGAGGAAGAAGCTGGGTAAGTAGTGATTTTATTATTTTTATAATGAGCACTGATAAGGGGGTTATATTATGAATTTTAGGGGCGCTGTTCTGTATTTATTATGAGTGGGGGATTTATGAATTAATTATAAGTGGGGGGCTGTTATGAATTTATTATGAGGGGGGATTGATGAAGTTTATAGGATATGGGGGGGGGGTTATGAATTTTATAGGATACAGGGGCTGCTGGATTTTACATGACAGGTGGGGGTTGAGCTTCTATGAATCTTATTTTATGGGGGGCTGCTGTTATGTATTTTATATGACTGGGGAACTCTGTCAGGGGCAGTCCAGGGGGTGCCAGATTCATGAGGAACGAGCACCACAAATCCGGAATCTGGTGCCCCCTGCACATTACACAGGACACTGCACATAGTACACTCTGCAGTGTTCCTGATAAGTGTGTCCCACTAAACTGTATTAACTGTGATATATTTTAGTGGCACAGTGTGGCAAGGAGCTGACTGGCTGGCAAATCATGCAGAGAAGGCTTGGAGAAGTCATTGTGAGCTTGTGTAGCTGATGGAGAATTGTCACCTGTGAAGAGCCTACAGGATATTGACAAGCATGCACCAGGCTAAAACAGAGGGAGAAGGAAGCAACTGCTACTGATTTAATCCATAAGTGATGCCTATCTCTGCTCTCGGCCTTATTGTACAGTACATTTATTGGCGTTATATCATATGCTGGTATATATTTATGTGTGCAGTACATTCATTTCTGGTATATTTATATTCACCGCAGATACATATTTATGTGTATGTATGTGTAAAGTCTATATGTGTATTCTCAAGTTTAATGTGTTAGATGCAGACATTGATAAGGGTTTTCGTATATGGGGTCCCGACATAAAGTGTGCATCAGGGCCCATTACAGTCTTTTACGCCACTGAGCATAGATATCATTTATACCATTTATATAGCTATTTTATGTTTGAATTATTTTGCAGAATAAAAATGCATTTTATATATATGCATATATATATATATATATTGTTTTTATAAAAGAAAACAGGAACTCAGTCCTTGCATCTTCATCTTCAAAGAAGTGTCATATTTAGATTTTCAGCTTAGTTTTTGCGGAATGAGTTGTACTTTTGTATTGGAATCATTGTGGTGTAAATGTGACATTGTGATCACTTTTTATTGCTATTCTGTTTTGTTGAATGCTCAAAAATCCAAATTTTTGGCACTTTTTTTTTAATAATAACTCACTTCATGGGCTTAGTAATGGTTTTATTTTATTGTATGGGTTGTTAGAAACATGGTGATATCTTATATGTACTGTTTGCGTGGTGATCTTTACTTTTTTATATGTATGAGATTGATCATTTAGGGGGCATTTAGTGGACTTATATTACTTTTTATTTTATTTTTTTATTTGTAAATATTTGATTGATGTACGCCTAGGCTGTCACGCATACTGGGGGACGCTCACTGGGCCCTGGGGCTGCCATTCAGACGATTAGCACCCCCAAACCCGACTCAGGGAGGAAGGGGGGGGGGGATTGTGGGAGGGGGCAGGTCTAGAAGCCCTTTAGGTGCCATGGTCATGTTTGACCAAAGGATTAAATAGCTGGAATTACGGCTCCTCAGGAGTCCGGCTGTCTCATACAGTCGAGCTCTGGCACTGCTGTCATCGTTGACAGTTGTTACAGTGACAGCAGTGCAGGACAAAATTATCCGCCCACCTGGACAAACATTTATGCCCCAGGGCATTAAAGGGTTAAGAAAATGTAGCGCCCACAAAATATATGAAATACTTGCTCTGATTGTCAAGTGACAATGTCACCTTTCATTTACACGGGGTATGTGCCTCTTATCCTCTGACCTTAGAACCATTTTCTTAGATGCTGTTCTTTCACATGTTTAACATTTCACCCACTCCAATCTTAAGATCACCACCATCACAGCCCTTTTCCTCTGGCCAGTACAATAGAGACAGTTGTATGACAGGCCTGAATTGAGTCTTAGTATACCCCTGAACTTTTTGTCAAGAGAAAGATGGACAAATTTTATGTCCTAAACTCCCCAATTGACCCAAAATATACCCCAATTGCAACTTAGCAACATATAATACCTTCAATATGTGCCTCCTTTACTATTGGTATCCCACTTAGTGAGCCCTTTTATTTACTTCCCTCACAATGCCCCAGCTTTCTGTACTGACATTGTCACCCCTCTCTTTCCCCTCACATTTTGGACTTTCTATTGTTCCCCCTTTAATTGTGACCCATCTGCTCCTTACTTACATTGTGACCCCTCTCCTCCACCCTCACATTGTGGCCCCTCTCCTCCACCCTCACATTGTGACCCCTCTCCTCCACCATCACATTTTGGCAACTTGCCTCCTCCCTCACGTTGTGGCTCCTTTCCTCACAATTGGCCCTTCTCCTCCTGCCTCACATTGTGACCCCTCTCCTCCACCCTCACATTGTGGCCCCTCTCCTCCACCCTCACATTGTGGCCCTCTCCTCCACCCTCACATTGTGGCCCTCTCCTCTCCACTCTCACATTGGGGCCCTCTCTCCACCCTCACATTGTGGCCCTCTCCTCCACTCTCACATGTGGCCCCTCCTCCACCCCCTCACATTGTGGGGGACCATCTCCTCCACCCTCACATTGTGGGCCCTCTCCTCCACCCTCACATTGTGGCCCCTTTCCTCCACCCTCACATTGTGGCCCATCTCCTGCACCCTCACATTGTGGCCCCTCTCCTCCACCCTCACATTGTGACCCCTTCTATTCCACCATAACATTGTGGCAACTCGCCTCCTCCCTCACATTGTGGCCCCTTTCCTCACAATGGGCCCTTCTCCTCCTCCCTCACATTGTGACCCCTCTCCTCCTCCCTCATATTGTGACCCCTCTCCTCCACCCTCACATTGTGACCCCTTTCCTCCACCCTCACATTGTGGCCCCTCTCCTCCACCCTCACATTGTGGCCCCTCTCCCTCTCCTCCACTCTCACATTTTGGCCCCTCTACCCCACCCTCACATTGTGGCAGCTCGCCTCCACCCTCACATTGTGGCCCCTCTCCTCCACTCTCACATCGTGGCCCCTCTCCCTCTCCTCCACTCTCAGTCTGTGGCCCCTCTCATCCACCCTCAGACTGTGGCAGTTCGCTTCCTCCCTCACAATGTGGCTCCTTTCCTCACATTGGGCCCTTCTCCTCCTCCCTCACATTGCGGCCCCTCTCCAGGGGTGTAACTAGAAAAGACCGGCTCCATAGCAAAATTGTGGCTAGGGCCCCCTTAATGGAAAGGGTTTATCCTCCCCCAAATGTATTAAGCTATCTACACATGTTGGGGAATGGCTGCTGAATTTACCCCAGTGGTAACCCTAAAGCCATTCTGCAAGCAAGCAGAAACTGTCTGAGGATTCTGCTGTGATTCTCCTGCGGCCAGTGGGTAGAGCTTAGTCTGTCCATTGCAAAGGTTGTTTTCCGCACAATGATCCACAGTGGATATCCATATTACACTATGGATTTCATGGAAATCCCCGGAAATTCTGCTCAGCAAATTTGCAGGTAATTTGTGGCTTGTGCTTACCCAAATTCCGTATCAACTGCGGATCTGCGGCGTGGCATTTGCATGCAATAATTTACAGTTGATGCCAACTTCATATACAGGTTGGGGAATATAATAGCAAATACGCATTTGTTTAACAGTACATAAATTTGTAGCTGACACATACATACACATATACATACAGTACACACAACATACATATTCACATACACCACATTTCATAAAGAACAGACTCCAATATATGGGGAAGCTGGTAGCACATGGTATTAGGGGAACAGAGCCCAACTGCACACAGGGGTGTACCAAGCCTGTCTGCTGCCTGAGGCGAGCCATAGAGAGACGCCCCCCCTCCCCCCCCGCCAATATATGTGATATATCAGGGAGTGTCAGGACCAGATCCATCATATTGGTTTGGTGTAAACATAAAGCAATGCAAAATGCATACAGTGGGGCAAATTTACTTACCCGGTCCATTCGCGTTCCAGCGGCGGCTTCTCCGCTCTGGATTCGGGTCCGGCCGGGATTTAATAAGGTAGTTCTTCCGCCGTCCACCAGGTGGCGCTGCTGCGCTGAAAGTAAACTCATCGCGCCGGAATGCACCGAGCTGGACCAGGTGAAGGTAAGCGGTCCTTATGCGACACATTTTCGGTTTTTAAATGCGGCGGTTTTTCCGAATACGTCGGGTTTTCGTTCGGCCACGCCCCCCGATTTCCGTCGCGCGCATGCCAGCGCCGATGCGCCACAATCCGATCGCGTGCGCCAAAATCCCGGGGCAATTTAAGTACAAGCGGCGCAAAACGGAAATATTCGGGTAACACGTCGGGAAAACGCGAATCGGGCCCTTAATAAATGACCCCCAGTGTGTATAAAATGCATATAGCGTACCGCCATGTAGTATAAAATGCATACCGCCATATAGTATAAAATGCATACAGCGTACCGCCATGTGGTATAAAATGCATACAGCTTATCACCATGTGGTATAAAATGCATACAGCTTATCATCATGTGGTATAAAATGCATACAGCGTATCGCCATGTACTATAAAATGCGTACAGCGTACCGTCATGTAGAATAAAATACATACAGCTTATCACCATGTGGTATAAAATGCATACAGCTTATCACCATGTGGTATAAAATGCATACAGCATATCGCCATGTACTATAAAATGCATACAGCGTACCGTCATGTAGTATAAAATACATACTGCATATCGCCATGTAGTATAAAATGCATCCAGCGTACAACCATGTAGTATAAAATGCATCCAGCATACAGCCATGTAGTATGAAATGCATCCAGCGTACAGCCATGTAGTATAAAATGCATACAGCGTATCACAATGTAGTATAAAATGCATACAGCGTACCGCCGTGTAGTATAAAATGCATCCAGCGTGCCACCAAGTAGTATAAAATGCATCCAGCGTGCCGCCATGTAATATAAAATGCATACAGCGTGCCGCCATGTAATATAAAATGCATACAGCTTGCCACCATGTAATATAAAATGCATACAGCGTGCCGCCGTGTAGTATATAATGCATACAGCATATCACCATGTAATATAAAAGGCATGCATCGTACCGCCATGTAGTATAAAATGCATCCAGCGTGCCACCAAGTAGTATAAAATAGATACAGCGTACCACCAAGTAGTATAAAATGCATACAGAATACCACCATGTAGTACAAATATAAACACATATTACACATATATATACATGTTACACATATATATACATATTACACACACATATATATAAATATATAAAGATAAAGTAACCTTACCTGTTCTTGCAAAGTTCGGGGCCTTGTCCTTCAGCGGCGGTGGCGCAGTGGGGGAGCCGGGAGCGGGGAAGGGGGGACGTGAGCGGGGGTTCAGACGGGATGGAGGGGGAGCCGGGAGCCGAGAGCCTTGAGGGGGGGAGAGCGGTAAGGGAGCCTGGAGCTTGAGCGGGGGCGGGGGAAGCAGGGAACCTGGAAGGGGGGGGGGGGGCATGAGCGGAGCGGGGTTGAGAAGGGAATGGAGGGGGAGCCGGGAGCGGAGTTATGGGCGGGAGCGAAAGTATACGGGGAGTGGGGGGCGGCAGCACATTGGGAGCATGGTGCCAGACAGAGCACCGGAAAGTGTTGCCGGCCGGCAGGAGTTTGATGCAGGCAGGGGGGCGGAAGCTCGGTGCCGGCGGCGTCGGGGGGCGGGCGCAAGGTGCCGGCAGCGTCGGGGAGCAAGGTGGGCTGCAACGCGGTCCCGTCCGGCGTGCGGCCCGGGAGCTCAGTGCAGGCCGGTGCCGCCCCCTCGTTGAGCAGGAGGCGCGCCGCCTGAGGCGAGATGCTCAACTCACCTCATGGCAGGTGCGCCCCTGACTGCACACAACACCCTCCTCCACTTATATCAGCCATTTCCACCTGCAGGAGCCCTGGAAGGAGGGGAACTATTCTGTGGTCATGAGCATAGGGGCAGCTACAGTGCTGTAGTTCTTCTCTGCACAATCAGTTGCTCCAAAGCTACCCCAACACATGTCTGCTGAAGAGGGAAAGCGGGCATGTGTGTGTTGGTAGCAGCAAGAATCCTCTGCAGCATAAATAAGATACAGATACATTATATATTGAGCACTTATAGTTTCTTATATGATCAGTGGATTTACAGTCCTATAAAATTTTGTGTTAGTGAACTGCATAAAAATGGGGGGGGGGGGGGGGTTATTTATCCTTAGGGCAGCTCCCTGTGACAGTTCTATGTTTGTCTTTGGAGTTCTGCTGCCAGTTAGATTCATTTAAGTGACTTTACGTCTCTGGTCGGAGGATTTCTCTTTCTTCTTCTATCTGGAGGATGTTTTGGTTTCTACCAGATGAGAACTCGTCTATGAAGATTTAGAAAACATAAAAAGTTATGCCTGCGATGTATGTTCCCCCCATGGCACACACACCCTGGAGTCCCATATAACATCCATGTCACCCTGCACCCCACATTACATCCATATTACCGTGGACCCCACATTACATCCATATTACCCTGCACCCCACATTACATCCATGTCACCCTACACCCCACAATACATCCATGTTACCCTGCACCCCACATTATATCCATGTCACCCTGCACCCCCACATTACAGCCATGTCAACCTGCACCCCACAATACATCCATGTCAGGGAGTGTCAGGACCAGATCCATCATATTGGTTTGGTGTAAACATAAAGCAATGCAAAATGCATACAGTGGGGCAGATTACTTAACCCGGCCCATTCGCGATCCAGCGGCGCGTTCTCTGCACAGGATCGGGTCCGGCTGGGATTTAAGAAGGTAGTTCCTCCGCCGTCCACCAGGTGGCGCTGCTGGCCGAAAATAATCTTAACGCCCCGGAATGCACCATCCCATAGCAGGTGAAGGTGAGCGCTTCCCAAGCGACACATTTCGGTTTTAAATGCGGCGGTTTTTTCCGAATACGTCGGGTTTTCGTTCGGCCACGCCCCCCGATTTCTGTCGCGCGCATGCCGGCCCCGATTGCGCCACAATCCGATCGCGTGCGCCAAAAACCCGGGGCAATTCATGTACAAGCGGCGCAAATCGGAAATATTCGGGTAACACGTCGGGAAAACGCGAATCGGGCCGTTAGTAAATGACCCCCAGTGGTATAAAATGCATATAGCGTACCGCATGTAGTATAAAATGCATACGCCATATAGTAAAATGCATAGCGTACCGCCATGTGTATTAAAATGCATACAGCTTATCACCATGTGGTATAAAATGCATACAGCTTATCATCATGTGGTTAAAATGCATACAGCGTATCGATGTACTAAAAATGCATACAGCGTACCGTCATGTAGAATAAAATACATACAGCTTATCACCATGTGGTATAAAATGCATACAGCTTATCACCATGTGGTATAAAATGCATACAGCATATCGCCATGTACTATAAATGCATACAGGTACTGTCATGAGTATAAAATACATACTGCATATCGCATGTAGTATAAAATGCATCCAGCGTACAACCATGTAGTATAAAATGCATCCAGCATACAGCCATGTAGTATGAAATGCATCCAGCGTACAAGCCATGTAGTATAAAATGCATACAGCGTATCACAATGTATAAAATGCCTACAGCGTACCGCCGTGTGTATAAAATGCATCCAGCGTGCCACCAAGTAGTATAAAATGCATCCAGCGTGCCGCATGTAATATAAAATGCATACAGCGTGCCGCATGTAATATAAAATGCATACAGCTTGCCACCATGTAATATAAAATGCTAAAGCGTGCCGCCGTGTAGTATATAATGCATACAGCATATCACCATGTAATATAAAAGGCATACATCGTACCGCCATGTAGTATTAAAATGCATCCAGGTGCCACCAAGTAGTATAAAATAGATACAGCGTACCACCAAGTAGTATAAAATGCATACAGAATACCACCATGTAGTACAAATAAAACAATATTACACATATATATACATGTTACACATATATACATATTACACACACATATATTAAATATATAAAGATAAAGTAACCTTACCTGTTCTTGCAAAGTTCGGGGCCTTGTCCTTCAGCGGCGGTGGCGCAGTGGGGAGCCGGGAGACGGGGAAGGGGGGACGTGAGGGGGGTTCAGAAGGGAGTGGAGGGGAGACGGGAGAAGGAGACTTGAGGGGGGGAGAGCGGTAAGGGAGCCTGGAGCTTGAGCGGGGGCGGGGGAAGCAGGGAACCTGGAAGGGGGGGGGCATGAGCGGAGCGGGGTTGAGAAGGGAATGGAGGGGGGGCCGGGAGCGGAGTTATGGGCGGGAGCAAAAGTATACGGGGAGTGGGGGGCGGCAGCACATTGGGAGCATGGTGCCAGACAGAGCACCGGAAAGTGTTGCCGGCCGGCAGGAGTTTGATGCAGGCAGGGGGGCGGAAGCTCGGTGCCGCGGCGTCGGGGGGCGGGCCGCAAGGTGCCGGCAGCATCGGGAGCAAGGTGGGCTGCAACGCGTCCCATCCGGCGTGCGGCCCGGGAGCTCAGTGCAGGCCGGTGCCGCCCCCTCGTTGAGCAGTAGGCGCGCCGCCTGAGGCGAGATGCTCAACCACCTCATGGCGGTGCGCCCCTGACTGCACACAACACCCTCCTCCACTTATATCAGCCATTTCCACACCTGCAGGAGCCTGGAAGGAGGGGACTATTCTGTGGTCATGAGCATAGGGGCAGCTACAGTGCTGTAGTTCTTCTCTGTACAATCAGTTGCTCCAAAGCTACCCAACAACATGTCTGCTGAAGAGGGAAAGCGGGCAGTGTGTGTTGGTAGCAGCAAGAATCCTCTCAGCATAATAAGATACAGATACATTATATATTGAGCACTTATAGTTTTCTTATATGATCAGTGGATTTGCAGTCCTATAAAATTTTGTGTTAGTGAACTGCATAAAATGGGGGGGGGGGGGGTTATTTATCCTTAGGGCAGCTCCCTGTGACAGTTCTATGTCTGTCTTTGGAGTTCTGCTGCCAGTAGATTCCTTAAGTGACTTTACGTCTCTGGTCGGAGGATTTCTCTTTCTTCTTCTATCTGGAGGATGTTTTGGTTTCTAACCAGATGAGAACTCGTCTATGAAGATTTAGAAACATAAAAGTTATGCCTGCGATGTATGGTTCCCCCCATGGCAACACACCCTGGAGTCCCATATAAGATCCAGTAACCCTGCACCCCACATTACATCTATATTACCGGGACCCCACATACATCCATATACCTGCACCCCACATTACATCCATGTCACCCTACACCCCACAATACATCCATGTTACCCTGCACCCCACATTATATCCATGTCACCCTGCACCCCCACATTACAGCCATGTCAACCTGCACCCCACAATACATCCATGTCATACTGCACCCCCACATTACATCCATGTCATACTGCACTCCCGCATAACATCCATATCACCCTGCACCTCACATTACATACATGTCACCCTGCACCCCACAATATATCCATGTCATACTGCACCCCCACATTACATCCATGTCACCCTGCACTCCATATTACATTCATGTCACCCTGCACCCCACAATACAGCCATGTCATACTGCACCCCACATTACATCCATGTCACCCTGCACCCCCACATTACATACATGTCACCCTGCACCCCACATTACAAACATGTCACCCTGCACCCCCACATTACATCCATGTCACCCTGCACCCCAAATTACATCCATGTCACCTGCACCCCACATTACATCCATGTCACCCTGCACCCCCACATTACATCCATGTCACCTGCACTCCACATTACAACCATGTCACCCTTCCCTCCCACATTACATCCATGTCACCCTGCACCCCACCATTACAGCCATGTTAACCTGAACCTCCACATAACATCTATGTCACGCTGCGCCCCGACATTACATCCATGTCACCCTGCACCCTACATTACATCCATGCACCCTGTACTCCACATTACATCCATGTCACCCTGCACCCCACATTACATCCATGTCACCCTGTACTCCACATTACATCCATGTCACCCTGCACCCCACATTACATCCATGTCACCCTGTACTCCACATTACATCCATGTCACCCTGCACCCCCACATTACATCCATGTCACCCTGCACCTTCACATTACATTAATGTCACCCTGCACCCCACATTACATCTATGTCACTCTGAACCCCCACATAACATCTATGATATGCTGAACCCCCATATTACATCCGTGTCACCCTGCACCCCACATTACATACATGTCACCCTGCACCCCACATTACATCCATGTCACCCTGCACCTCACATTACATCCATGTCACCCTGCACCCCACATTACATCCATGTTACCCTGCAACCCCACATTACATCCATGTCACCCTGCATCCCACATTACAACCATGTCATCCTGCACCCCCACGTAACATCTATGTCAAGCTGCACCCCACATTACATCCATGTCACCTGCACACTCACATTACATTCATGTCACCCTCACTCCACATTACATTCATGTCACCCTGACCCACAAATACATCCATGTCATAACTGCACCCCACATTACATCCAGTCACCCTGCACCCCACATTACATGCATGTCACCCTGCACCCCCATTACAACCATGTCACCCCTGCACCCCCACGTAACATCTATGTCAAGCTGCACCCCCACATTACATTCATGTCACCCGCACCCACATTACAACCATGTCACCCTGCACCCCCACGTAACATCTATGTCAAGCTGCACCCCACATTACATCCATGTCACCCTGCACCCCCACATTACATCATGTCACCCTGCACCCCACATACATTCATGTCACCTGCCACCCCACAATACATCCATGTCACCCTGCACCCCCACATACATCCATGTCACCCTGCACCCCCACATTACATTCATGTCACCCTGCACCCCCACATTACATCCATGTCATACTGCACCCCACATTACATCCATGTCACCCTGCACTCCACATTACATTCATGTCACCCTGCACCCCACAATACAGCCATGTCATACTGCACCCCACCATTACATCCATGTCACTCTGCACCCCCACATTACATCCATGTCACCCTGCACCCCCACATTACATCCATGTCACCCTGCACCCCACATTACATCCATGTCACTTTGCACCCCACATTACAACCATATCACCATGCCACCCCACATTACATCTATGTCACCCTGAACCTCCACATAACATCTATGTTATGATGAACCCCACATTACATCCGTGTCACCCGGCACCCCCACATAACATTCATATCACCATGCATCCCATATAACATCCATGTCACCCTGCATCCCACATTACATCCATATCACCCTGAGTCCCACATGACATCCACGTCACCCTGCACCCCAAACTACATGTCACCCTGTACTCCACATTACATCCACGTCACCCTGCACCCCAAATTACATGTCACCCTGTACTCCACATAACATCTATGTCACCCTGCACCCCACATTATATCCATGTCACCCTGAGTCCCACATGACATCCACGTCACCCTGCACCCCAAATTACATGTCACCCTGTACTCCACATTACATCCATGTCACCTGCACCCACATACTCCATATTACCCTGCACCCCACATTACATCCATGTTACAATGACCCCACATTAATAACATGTCACCCTGCACCCCACATTACATACATGAACCCTGCACACTCACATTACATCTTGTCACCCTGCACCCCACATTACATCCATATCACCCTGCATCCCCATATAACATCCATGTCACCCGCATCCCACATTACATCCATGTCACGCACCCCCACATAACATCTATGTCACCCTGCACCCCACATTACATCCATGTCACCCTGAGCCCCACATGAAATTCATGTCACCCTGCACCCCAAATTACAACATGTCACCCTGCACCCACATTACATGCATATGACGTTGCACCCCATATTACACCATATCACCCTTCACCCCGCATAAATCATGTCACACTGCAACCAATATTAAATCCATGTCACCTGCATCCCGCATTAAATCCATGTCACCCTGCCACCTACATAGCATCCATGTCACACTGCACCCCCACATAACATCCGTGTCATGCTGAACCCCAACATTACATCTATGTCCACACTGCACTCCCACATCACACCCATATCACCCTGCACCCCACATTACCTCCATGTCACGCTGCACCCCAACATTACATCCATTTACAATACACCCCAACATTAAATCCATGTCATGATACACCCCTACATTCTCCCACTGCACCCCCACATTATATCCAAGTAACACTGCACATCACATACACCCCCTGCATCCTCACATTATATCCAAGTCATGCGCACCCCACATTACATCCATGTAACCCTTCACCTCACAAAGCATCATGTCACACTGCACCCCACGTTGCTCCCCCTGCACCCCACATTACATCCTGCCACACTATACCCCCACATTCCCCGTGCATCCCACATTTATCCATGTCATGCTGTATCCACATTACATCTATGGCACAACATATTTCCCCCGCCGCCCGCTACATTTACAACTTGTCACACTGACACCCTAATATGTCCCCTGCACCCCCACATTACATCCATGTCACACTCCACCCTATATTATTCTCCCTGAACACCCACATTCCCCCCCCCACCCAGTAGCCGCGATCCTTCTGTACAGCTCCTCCCACAGAAAAGTCACATGGTCATAATCTCATTGCAGGTCCTTTAGACCACATCTACTGCAGGTAATAAAGTTAGTGCTGTTCCACCAGCACCCACCGCTGATGACAAGCCCCCTTCCCCCAGGCCTGGCCGTCCTAGGCACCGTATCCCTGGTGCCTATTCAGAAATACGGCCCTGGATGCAGGACTAAATCCATGGAAGAGTGATTGTTGTGTGGGGCTGAAAGGACAATGGGGCAGATTTACTTACCCAGTCCACTCGCGATCCAGCGGCGCGTTCTCTGCGGTGGATTCGGGTCCGGCCAGGATTCACTAAGGTAGTTCCTCCGATGTCCACCAGGTGGCGCTGCTGCGTTGAAGTTCCCCGAAATGCACTCAAGTACACCGGCCTATTCCTAGTGAAGGTAAGTGCAAGTTTCGCGACACTTTTTTTTTTTTTTAATGCAGCGGTTTTTCCGAATCCGTCGGGTTTCCGTTCGGCCACGCGCACCGTTTTCCGTCACATGCATGCCAGCGCCGATGCGCCAAAATCCCGGGGCAATTCAGGGGAAATCGGCGCAAAACGGAAATATTCGGGTAACACGTCAGGAAAACGCGAATCGGGCCCTTAGTAAATGACCCCCAATATATAGATGAATGGATATATACATGTATGGAAGTACATTCATCTATATCTGCAAGGTGGAGCTATCACCATTGCTACTATCTTCATTGTCATTGTGTTTCTGGGCCTGAAATCCAATAAAGTACACAATAGGACCAAGGTTGTCTGTCCTGGATTATTACCTGGATGAGTGGTATAAAGTGTACTGACGATTCATACATCATACTTCATATTCTTATCACAAGACTTAGATCAGTTATAGCCAGAAGCCCATAGTGAACACAGAGGCATAAGATATACATATATCTCATGTTGCACCAATTGGGTTAATATACTATTTAGACAATTTTATAACAAAGATACACAAAGAGACTTGTATGTTTTTGTGATAGCGCAACTTTATTGGAAGCTCCTAAAATTGAGACACATGACAAATTTCTACATAGAAAATATTGTACTTTCAGGAACTATGCAGTAAATCCGTCACCTTTACATTTTACAGTAGATCGAGATGTAGTAGATCTACCAGGACATTCAATTAGCATTTTTTTCTGGTGCACTCCCAATTAAATCTTTAGCATATTTATTAACACAAGCACATATTAAGTTTGCATAATCTTCTTTAGTAATTCCCTTTTCTTTCAGAGCATTGACCTTTTCTAGCAATTCCTTGGCTGTTTTTTCATCCTTAGGATTCTGTAAAGTAATACAAATACATGGAGGTTAAGAAGGAGAAAAACTACCTTCCTGCTTTCTTGTGTCCTGCACAAACCAATCTAGGGGCATCTGCTAAAATCTACAATGGACTGCAATAGTGAAGTATATATATGGTATATATATCGTACATAGTACCGTTAATCAGGTAACCACGTGTACTTTGTTGGTATGAAGTAAAATAACTATTAGCAGTGTATTGCTTTCACAATGTGCTGCTGTTGTTCAATTTTATTGTGTTACCCCAAGTTTCAGTCCCTTTGCCATGTGGCATCCCGCTATGTCTATGTGCCATGTTGTAATGAGAATTTATAGCCTTTCTATAAATAAAGTTAGAAAAAAAAATAATTAAAACTATCAGTTTTACACATAAAGTGTTGGGAAATATTAATAAAGATTTCAGAAAGTACCTTATGACAGCCTTGTGCTAAGAATGTATGAGAATAAAACACAACTACTTACCTTTAAAATGTTTTGAAACTGTTCTTTTATGAATTTGTCAGTCTCTTCTCGGCTTGCAGTCCCATTAGGAGCATGCATATCAAAAAGATCAAACAAGCATTTAATACATCCCATAAAAGTTTTCTCCATTGTTGCTGTTTTCTTTATGTTGAAAAACCTATTGGCAAAAACATGTTCATAATTTTGCATAAAAATCATTCTATCTCCAGTATGTATTGTGAAATAGCTTATTGTTAAAAGGTGACTAATGATTCATAAAACTAATGACATGATGACATGTGGTAGTCACACCTTGGACTTTTTGATGGGTGTAGGTATTGGTGCCATAAAATAGTGCAGAAGTATTCAGCTTGGCATTGTGGCCTTCCACTGCTTAAAGGGGTGTTTCCATAAAACATGTTAAGCCCTATCCATAGGCTAAGGCCTTACTTGCTTATTGGTGGGGGTCGCAGTGATGGGAGCCCTACAAATCATGAGACCGGTGGTCAGATGTACCCCTGTCACACCCCTCGCAGCACCACTGAGATGGCTAGAGCAGCCGTTCATATCTCCCTGACAGAGATTGCTGAGCGCCATACTCGTCAATCTCCGTTTGCATGCGCAACCGTCCATCTCAATGGTGCTATGAGTGGTGCGACGGGGGTACATTGGACCCCCATTCCATTGATCTGTACAGTCCCCATCACTGATCAGCAAGTTATGCTCTACACTGTGGACCTGCACGACCTGGACATATTGCCAATCTGGCAAATTGATGACCACTACCTATTAGTCAAGGCAGTGATTGGCCAGGTGTATGCCATGGCTAGCAGTTAGGGTTGCCAATTTGCTGGATTGGCTATGTGGTCGCCAATCTGGCAATATGTCCGGGTCGCATGGGATGCAGCCGAACCGAAAGTTAAAGTTTGAGTCCACTCATCTCTAGTTATTAATAGCCTAGATTGGAAAAACCCTTTAAATGTATGCATATGTATTAAAGGGGCATGTTTTCATTAGGATATGTCATTATTGTATGACTGAGATCTGTCCCTCTGCAAAGATAAACTTACAAATAAAACCCAATGAGGATGCTAGAGGTCATGCATAAAGCGATGAAACGGCCAATCAATATATTATCACTTCAGAACCTGGGAAGGCCTCTCTAAATGGTCACTTACTTTTCATCAAACTTTTAATAAAATAGTAGAACATCCGAATACTGATCAGAGCAAAGTGCTTCCTTGTACACTTACTTTGCCTCTAATGACCCTCTGTTTTTTTCTCCTATTCTGATTTTCACTGTGAATTACATTGACTTACTATCATATGATTTACTATCATAGCCTCATTACATTCTATATTTTAAAGGTATCGTATATACTCGAGTATAAGCCGACCCGAGTATAAGCCGAGGCCCCTAATTTTACCACAAAAAAACTGGGAAAACCTATTGACTCGAGTATAAGCCGAGGGTGGGAAATGCATTGCTCACAGCCTCTCCAGTATATAGCCTGCCAGCCCCTGCCCCAGTGTATATAGCCCCCCCTTCCCCGTCGTGCAGCACAACAATACCGGATGGATCGCACAGAAGATCTACGGGTGCTGCCAGAAAGGTGAGTTTTGATTTATTTATTTTTTTGACTCGAGTATAAGCCGAGTTTGGGTTTTTCAGCACATTTTTTGTGCTGAAAAACTAGGCTTATACTCGAGTATATAAGGTACATTTTTGTTATCATATCCATAAGTCAACAGTTGCCAACACTAATTTCCCAAATACACAAAACAAAAATAATTTCAACGTAAAAATAGCAATAAAAACCATTGTATACCTCAATGTGAAAATGAACATGCTTTGCAGAATCTTTAGTACAGTCCATACAATACTCCTACTCCATAAAAGTCTAATGGTGCCCTATGAAGACCCTGTACATTTCAGAGGTTGTATGGAGTGGGAATGTAGTCAGGGGCATGAGCCTTAATAGTCATGTTATAGGTAACAAATAAGTTAAAAAGGATCCATCAGCATAAACTTACCAAATTCTCTGAACAGAGATGAAATATGGAGCTAAATGTTAAGACACACTGCCTTATATATACTTATATATGCAGGTTGCAGCTATTTTCTATGTATAATTTACCCCACCCTTAACCTGTTCAACATGTAAAACCGATTATATTCTAGGTCATCCACCTTTTAGAAGAGTCAGCATGCTGAGTGCACAAATTTATAGATGTAAATTATTCATCCTCTATACAGGCAGTCCCCGGGTTACATACAAGATAGGGTCTGTAGGTTTGTTCTTAAGTTGAATTTGTATGTAAGTCAGAACTGTATATTTTATCATTGTAATCCCAGCCAGAACTTTTTTGGTCTCTGTGACAATTGGATTTTAAAAATGTTGGGTTGTCATAAGAATCAGGATTAACACTAAAGCTTCATTACAGACACCTGTGATACCTGTTATATCTGTTTATTGTAGCCTAGGACTAAAGTACAATAAATTACCAATATCCAGAGGTCCGTTTGTAACTAGGGGTCGTATGTAAGTCGAGTGTTCTTAAGTAGGGGACCACCTGTACATAGGAAAATGTATAGTTTATTCGATTTTAATAAGAAAGGGTAAATTATTTCAAATTATATAAATATAAATTATATCACTTGAAACGACCAGCTAGAAGACAAAACTTATCTGTTGTATATATTAGACATTTATAATCACTATACCTGTTGGTGTCTCTCAAGTTTGCTGCAGAGATGATTGAGATGGCCATAACTATGGTTGCTTCATATGAGGCTTAAAACAAACTAAACATTCTATAAACTTCCTACAAAATAAACTATTCTAGCTTAGTCAAATGCAGAGAATGCCAGCCTTAGATGAGCACTGCCATACAAAGTGCTCAGGTTTTGCTTGGTAGTGCTAGTCAACCCCATTCACTTGAGCCGCACACAGGCTACAGGTTAGGCTACAGCCAATATCATATTGATTACCTGTTTTAAAGCAAGTCATTAATCTTCTATTCTGTTTGTACAGACCGTGGGCCATATTTATCAGTGCCTGTGCGTCACGTCAGTGGTGTAGAGGCCATGAAATAAATGCAAATGCTAGTTTATTGCTAGCACTCGCGATTATTTTGGCATTTCTGCCACCTTCACGCCAGTGGGGCGCAAAGGGCGTGGCCGGCCTAGAGTTGGCTGGCGCGGGGCATTACTGTCCCCACACCTGTGCACTTGCTGCTGCCTGTGACTGTTCACATGTGAAAAGTCTCCGGCTGCATCTATTTCTAGAATAGAATAAACGCTGCACAGCACCATGCCCGATACAGCTGAAGCCTCTTGATGTATTGGTCTGCGAAAATGCAGTGGCGGGGCTATCATATGCCAGTGCACGTGTGCCGGTGTATGACAAATATAACCCCTTATGTGTATATGATAGAATCCTCAGGGGAAATTTAACTAAAGATGGCAAATGATGTGCCAATTATTCTATGAGGCTCTGGTGCAGAATTCATAGAATTCCACTATAATTCCACCATAACCAGAAGAATTTGGGCTATAACCGTTGTAGAATTACTAGAATAATTTTGCCATAACTGGAAAAATCCATGGAACCGGAAGAGTTTGTAGAATCCCGCTATAATGTGTTCCAGGAATCTGTCACTGGCTATAAAAAATGTGCCGACCTGGGGAGTCCCCAGGCCGGCACATAGAGAGTAGAGGGGAAAAAGAATGTCCAGGAATTGCAATTTTCTGGCATACAAGGCATGACAATTACCCCTAATGTACTCAATAATGTCACATTAAGGGTACATTTACTGAGGGCTTTGCACCGCTTTGCAACAACAACTTTTTTGGACTGCGCCCTATCTTCAATGGTAAAATGGTTTGCACAGCTTTTAAGTAGCGGGTGCGGTGCGAGCTGATCTCAACATCAGTAGTATAACGATGGTAGTATAACGATGCTTAGGGCTGAAGAGACCTTGCCACCGTCGTCAGAAAGCATCCGACAGGCGTGAAAGGGGGAATAAAGAAGACAAAAAAAGCGTTACCTTGTGAAGTATTTACTATCAAGTAGAAAATGTATGAATAGGTAGATTGGCCACTCACCTATTCACATATGTAAAAACACATGTAAGTTGTAGTAACAGCAGCCGGTTGTCTCCTGAAGGTCAACAATTCCCGGTCCAGGTCACGGAATTGAGGAAGATCAGTGAAGAAAACCCAAAGGAGGACAGGAGTACTGGTGCTCGGAAAATCCTCCCCATGAATAAGTTAGCATCTGATTTTATTCATACTTTTATGTTGTTTTTTAAACTTTGTTAATAAAATCCTTTCCACTGGAACCACTTACGCTGGATTCTTGAGGATTTTCCGAGCGCCAGTACTCCTGTCCCCCTTTGGGTTTTCTTCACTCGTTTTTAAGAAAAAAGGGCTTAGAAAATTATGCAAATGTGCCTGAGGAGCTCCATGCACCATTGACATTGAGCCCCTCAGGCTCATTTGCAAAATTTTTAAAAGTCTTAGTTTGTTAAAATCAAGGCATAAGAAGCTAAAAGAAAAGATCCTGAGAGAGGGGGCACACGCTTGCATATAAGTGTACTTGGTTTACATTTGTTTATCCTGGTGGTAGATGTCCTTTAAATAATTCTAATTCAAACCAATGAAGTAGGAATAATAATGATCCAGCTTCTTCTGCGCCTCCTGATACATCAAGAAGCTCCGGCCACTTGATGTATTGGGAGGGGGCTGCGCAGAGTTTTTTTTAACGCGGGCCACTGCTTATTCTGTAGTATGCAATATTCTGTGGTAAAACCCCTCTTGGCCCCTTCACGCCCCTCATCACCCCCTTGGGGGGAAATAATCACAACTGCTGGTGGATCACCAGGCAACTCCTTCAGGGCTTCTACAGCAGTTTTCTGGCATGGAAGCCCTGAAAAATATCCCCCATAATGTCTCATTTAAAAAAAAAATATTTGCTCCAACCTATGATTTCAGTCCACCATCAATGAGAATACCAGGCTGAATTTAATCCTGTCATGTAATTGTCATGTCTGGTGAAATGTAATTGCGTTGCCAACCACTCCTAACAAGCCGTATATTGCAAAATACCCAGATGACAGATAAAAAATGTTTCCACCTGTAAAAGGTGCAAATTAAAACAGAAATAGCACTGCTTAGTTCAGCACTTACATACCGTATGTCCGGTCAGCTCTCCTTAAATGGTTGTTTTAGTACTAAAAATTTAAAATACTATCCCGAACATTGGCAGGATCACAATGATGTCCCTCTACAGTCTTTGAGAAGCTGAGGGAGATTGCACCCACTTCAAGAAATGGGCAGACATGGGCAGAATGGGATGACATGGGGCGTTCCAGTCCAGTGCCTGTATACTTTCTAAAAACCTGTGAACATTCCACCCTTTGTGTTTTGAAGCATAAACGCTTTGAACACCATATACTGTATATTGACCCGTAAAAAGTAAGAGGGGTGGAGGAAAGTCAAGCCTCCCTCATTTGATTAGTAGGCCATCATATATCAGCAGTTGCCTCCCAAAAATAAACTGGAACCTGGCCTGTGAGATATCAATAAAGCCATTAGAGACTTCAGTGTGACTCTTCTCTCTGAGTATAGCCCCTGATAATAAAATATTATATTTATATAGCAGATATTATAACTCATTAATATACTTTTTTTATTTATTTATGGGGGGGGGGCACTCACTGTATGAAGAGTGCCTGCTCATCCCTACTTATTTCTAAATAAAGATTTACATATATGATTAGTTTATATGTATTGTAGTATAGGTTTCGTGTATTTGTACATAAGTCTTTTCTGATATATAGCATTGGTACAAAAGTGCCTAAATACACAGATATTTATTAAAGATACTAATAATTTACCCATAGTCCCATTGGTCATTATTGTTGTACCAACTGGTAATGGCTGGTATATTTAGCCTGGTAAATGTATGAGACATGATACTCTTCAGGCAAAGCTACCAAGACTATAGATTAGCAGCAGTGAATGCCATGAACACTTCTATAAGTAATATAAATATCCCATCTAAGCCAGCCACTGCCCTGGTTTCCCATCTTCTTCCAAATACCGTTAAAATTAATGACACCTCCACAAAGCTCTTCATATTGCTGCACCTCCGTACTTCTACTCTGGAAAGTGCTCTTTTGCAGTCCCACTAACTTTGGACTTTGTATATAAGATGGCGGCTGATGGCTGGTTCAAGCTACAGCATTTTCATTTTATTAAATTGTATTCATTTCATTGCCTTATAAAAATGGCTGGACCAGCTAGATGAGCTCTTATACCTCATTCTCATAGACTGTAATCTTGTGTCACCCCTCATCCCCATATTTATCTACAAGATGGCAAGTACCATAATTCGGTCCATATGTAATGGAACCCACACCATGAATACAACATATATCAGAAAAACCAGGGTGGTGTGTAACACGGTTCATATATAGAACTACATTTCGTAGTAAACAAGAAAATTTTATTAGGCAAAAAACACCATAAAAACACTTAAAAACACGTAAACATAAATGTGTGCAATCAGGGTTTGGTTACGATACAACCAAATGCATAGCCCCTCCACACTCTCCCCATTCAAAATATGGTAGCAAGCAGATTACTCAGATATAAATGACTCCACATTTAAATACCAGTGAAAATACATTATATAAATCCAAACAGTACAGGAGCTCAAATAGCCCAAAATCACAAACACTGGCACAAAGAGGACATGGTAATTACATACTGACTTGCCAATGGGAGTAGTGTGGGACTGAAATGCCCCACGTGTATCGCCACAACCGTGGCTTCCTCAGGGGTGCTGTGGTGTTTAAACTGTGAGTAATATATATATAGGACCAATAATTAGCATTTTGTCCATGGCTTATGGCGGGCATACCTTAGGTTGTGCTCGTTGCCACGGCCGCCTCGAACCTCTCGCAATGTCGGCACAATCTTGCGCATGCGCAGACCGCGCCTTCAGGGATTGTATCGATACAATTGGTTATGTATAAATTATCAAAGAATAGCACTGTGGGATCTAGATTATCATATTATTTAGGATAACATAAGAGTTACATAGACAGGCAATAAATTAAGGATACTTCAGAGTATTACATAGTGGCTTAAAAAATTCATTGCTATTGATACAGTAATAAATTACATGTTGAAACATACTACATTAATAAATTGACTAGTGCTAGGAATTGTGTAAATTGTGCTGACTTCTTTATTCTTCTATTTAAGTAGTGATGAGAATGCCGATGATCCTCTAGGAAAAAAGTGC
The DNA here is from genome assembly GCA_019512145.1 of Engystomops pustulosus. NCBI lineage: Eukaryota > Metazoa > Chordata > Amphibia > Anura > Leptodactylidae > Engystomops > Engystomops pustulosus. Next base: position 66,940,519 of record CM033649.1, read on the forward strand.
CAATGTGCTGTGTTGTCCACAAAGTGTTACGATTAGAGATGAGCGAGTATACTCGTCCGAGTATACTGCTCAGTCGAGTATTAGCATACTCGGACCGGCTCGTTACTCGGACGAGTATCTCGCCGGCTCGAGATCGAGCAGTAAATTAATAAAATAAATTGAATAAAAGTATTTTTATTGTAAAAAAAAAATATTACACATGTTTGCAGATGTTTTACTTGTAAGAACACATTGAAATAACACTATTCTTCACTTTCCAGGTGTTCGCGCGTGTCTCCCGCTAAGTTAGGAGATGTGCACGAACATCTGGAATGTGAAGAATAGTGTTCTTTCAATGTGTTCTGCACTTAAATGGAAAACGAGCCACTAAGAATAATTTTCTTTAAAATTTTTTTGATTTTATATATTTCTTTTTCAAAAATTGGTTACAAAAAGTACAAACATGTCAGAAAGGATTTTTCTTTTTTATCAGTCATTTCTGAGGTATTACCTCTAAGTCCTTTATCACATATAGTTTGGGTTGCAAGCAAATATTCCCATTTTTAGAGTTTCACTGTACCGTGGCCTTTAGAGACTTCTCACAGGTGAATTTCAGCAGAGGAGTAGATGTTCTTGTTAGTCACTTCTTAGCAGAGAACACTCTGCATGGTTTTTCGTGACTTTTCGGAGGTCACTGCTGAGGAGGACCGTGACCCCGATCGTCACAAACCATGCGAGTGTTTCTCTGCTAAGAAGTGACTACACGAACATCTACTCCTCTGCTGAAATTCACCTGTGAAAGTCTCTACAAGGACCACGTTACAGAGAAACTCTAAAAATGGGAATTGCTTGCAACCCAAACTATATGTGATAAACGGACTTAGAGTAATACCTCAGAAATGACTGTGATAAAAAGAAAAATCCTTTCTGACTGTTGGTACTTTTTGTAACCAATTTTTGAAAAAGAAATTATAAAATCAAAAATTTTAAAGAAAATTATTCTTAGTGGCTCGTTTTTCCATTTAAGTGCAGAACCACATTTGAAAGAACACTCTCTATCACATTCCAGATGTTCGTGCACATGCTCAACTTAGCGGAGACACTGCCGAACACACTGGAAAGTGAAGATGTGTTATTTCAATGTGTTCTTACAAGTAAAACTCTGCAACATCTGAAATTTTTTTTTGCACTGTTCTTTTACTGTTCAGTTTTATTAAAAAATGCTCGTGGTCTCCCATTGACTTCAATGGGCTCGTTATTCGATGACGAGCACTCAGACTCTGGAAAATTTCGTCTCGAATAACGAGCACCGAGCATTTTAGTGCTCGCTCATTTCTAGTTAGCTGAGCCTAAAGAAAAAATATTCAACCTGTTCAAGAAGGCAAAAATACACCCAAACCTATTAATAAAGTATACTTGGTATGGTGTGATCCTATATTTATACTGTTTTAGTTGTTCCATACGTTATATGTATTTAGTTGCATCAATGCATTAAAAGTCAAAATGTGCTTCATTGTACGCAAAATAATTACTTGAGCCCCAATATCTATTTTTTGTAAAATCCTGTAAAGAGAATTCTTCATTAAACTCCTGGGAGTCATGGATTGGGTCTGAAATATCCATTTTGTTTCCTTTGTAGTAGTTGTGGGGTGTTCCTCCCCCTCTGATGTTGGAAAGATTTTTTCCAGACCCACAATCTTAATGTCACGCACTTACCTCCCTGATGTTCAAAATGAAGCAAATCGAGGCAGGCTTTTGTCCTTCTGGAAGTCTCGTCTTGCTGTGGTAATTGTGGATAGGTGTTTTTGTATTCTTTTTCGCAGTTCCTGCGAGGTCTGACCAATATAAACTTTGGGACAAGAGCATACAATGGCATAGATAACATTTTTTGTGCGACAATTATTATTTTTATGGATATTCTTACCATCGATGGGGTCTTCAAAAAATTCCATTGGAACATATATTGGCACACATTGCAGTTACCAACATGCATATGTGCCTTTCAATCTTGAGCCTCCTGTTGTGCTGGTCGGACATTTAAATGGCTCTTACCAAATATCTTTACGTGCTCTTCTAGATGTAACCGTTGGTCGATGGTCAATGTAGGTCTCCAATTTTGGTTGGTTCCTCAATTTTGGTTCACTCAGTAGATTTTCCTAGTTGTTACCCAAGATCTGATAGATATCTTGCCTTGATTGTTATAAGTTTGATCAATCTGACTTTCTTCTCTGGTACTTTGTGCTTAGGTGTCAAAATATCTTCTCGTTTGGAGTTTTTTGCTCTCATGTATGCTTTTGAAAATATTTTTTTTCGGGTATCCTCTCGCTCTCAGTCTTTCTGTGAGCTCTAGGGCATGTTTTTTAAATCCATGTATCACTGCAATTTCGCGAATCCTCATAAATTGCCCTATTGGATTGCCATTCTTCTGCTGTTTGGGATGGACATAGTATAGTGTATAGTTATTGGTCCAGTTCTTCCTAATGTGTTGTATCGATTTTAGTGTCCCGAACTCACCGTGGCTTCAAAGAGATCTGTGGATCTGTGGCCGCGGCAACGAGCACAACCTAAGGTATGACGCCATAATCCATGGACAAAGTGCTAATTATGTCCTATATATATATACTCACAGTTTAAGCACCACAGCACCCCTGAGGAAGCCACGGTTGTGGCGATATGCGTGGGGCATTTCACCCACACACTCCCATTGGCAATCAGTATGTAATATACCATGTCCTCTTTGTGCCAGTGTTTGTATTTTGGGCTATTTGAGCTACTGTACTGTTTGATTTATATAATGTATTTTCACTGGTATATAAATGTGGAGTCATTTATATCTGAGTAATCTGCTTGCTACCATATTGAAATGGGGAAGTGTGGAGGGGCTATGCATTGGTTTTATGTGTTTTTATGGGTTTTTTTTGCCTAATAAAATTTGATTGTTTCTATGAATGTAGTTCTATATATGAACCGTGTTACACACCACCCGGTTTTCTGATACCCATCATCCCATAGACTGCGGCCGTACAATTTTTCATGTGCTTTGTTGTTAAGAAACTTTCTAAGGTAAACCTTGATAATCATATGAATTATGCATGCAATCTTATCAACTGCAATAGGATACATTTGCATCATCAATGTCAACGTGGTGTGTCAAGGTAACCCAAAACGTGTCCTATAGAACATGGCATTTGCCTGCCTCATAATAGTTCATATTGAGAGAGTTACATGAAAAGGAGATACTAATACTTTACAGCAGGGACTGCTCCAGAACTGGGCATACCTGGAAGTGCCGAGGAGCCCAGAGCAGCAGGAGGCCCACATAAGGCTGTACATAGGAATCCATGGGTAAGAGGGCTGTACCTAATGCTCATAGGGGGTGGGGGTGGGGGGTTTAATATAAATGACCATGAGGGGCTGAATATAGAATAACCATGAGGTCTGTATATAAAAATACCAATTACGGGCTATATATAAAATAACCAAGGGAGGGGCTGATTATAAAATAACCATGAAGGCTGTTATAAAATAACCATGAGGGTGAATATAAAATACCATGAGGGCTGTTTGGGGTAAAAAACTGGAATATTTATGGAACAGGAGAGTATTTTAGTTCTCTTAATTTTAATGGTTCACGTGAGTTCCCAGAGGTTCATGGTGCCATCTGTGTATAATGGGTGACCAGATTCTTACCAGACAGAGGTTATGATGATGTTAATCTGGTATTTAAATAAAGGTTTTAATTCGTAATACTCTCATAATCTGGCTATCACATCACTCATATATCCTCATCCCCATAGACTGTAAGCTCTCTTGTGTCACCCTCTCCCTGTGGGGTTAATAATGGTAGTATGAAACACTATAGGTCCCACCAAAGATAGAATTCATATAGTATGCATATTATAGGTCAATCAGAAGAAATCTGCCACAAAATTTAGGAAATTCTTCACTTACGATTAGGGACTAAATAGTTGAGCCCCCCTAACCCCCAGATAATTGTGAGTTTTGCTGTGGGGAGGTAAATAACTCCTTTGTGCTTTCTTTTTGTAAGCTATTTCTAAGTAAAAAGACAAATTGTAAGGTAATTGAGATCATTTTTAATGATTTGCCATAGACTATGACTAATGGTGAGTCATAGGCCTTAAGGTATGGCACTGGTGAAGGAAGGCTTGTGATATAATCATTGTCAAATTTTAAAATATGTACTGATGTCATTTTGGATTGAGGACATGTTTGTTTGTATATCTAAATCCAATGAAAAGTAATCCTGCTTCCAGTGACCTCCAATTTGGATAGGAAGGGTTATTCTCATGTCATTTTTTATTTCCTATAAATATATTAGCAAAGCAAAAAAACATTTTTATAACTTAAGGCATACAATACACCAAAAAGAATGGGATAGAACATTTTATTTGTCTCACTCAAAAACAACATTAATAACAACACATGAAAAGTGATAGATATTGAACAGAAAGAAAATACTGAATAATGCTAACACACTTTAAGACTTAGGGTACATTAAGACGCCCGTCTATGGAGACCCATAGACGGCAATGGCAGCCCGCGGCGGTATGGTGCCACACATCTGTTGCTCTCCGTTCCGCGCCGTACACCGGGAAAACTATGAGTGAGTGTTGCGGCCCGTGCGCCCTGTTTCCTATGGAGGGGTCCCCACCTCCTCCTCCTCCTCCAGCGCACGGTGGTGTGCCCTCCTGGCGGGCATAACGCCGTGTGAATGCACCCTTAAATTGTCTTCACCACCACGCAACTAGCTCAAGGTGTGCATCATTTATAGAAATTATCCGCAATAACCCCAAACTAATAGGTACCAGGATGTGTTATGCGCTGCTAAAATTTGTGTGGTTGATATGTCACAATCAAACTCTTTTATTGACCTAGCAAATGGAAATGAGTCAGGCAATGCGTTTCGGGGATGGTTCACTCCCCTTCTTCAGGTCCCATAATAACATGTGTGCCAGGTAAGGAATCCCTTTAATTGCCAATGGAAGCTTGGATTAATTTCTCATAAATTACAATCCTTACGGGACTAGTGGAAATCCCATTCTGTTATTTGGAAAGCCAGAAGATGGTGCACATGGGGCATATTTACTTACACCGGCCCATTCGCGTCCAGCATCGCTTTCTCTTGAACAGGATTCGGGGTCGGACGGGATTATGAAGGTAGTTCCTCACCGTCACCAGGCTGCTGCTGCTGCCGAACATCATCTCAACGCGCCGGATACACCGAGCTGGACCAGGGAGGTAAGCGCTTCCCAAGCGACACTTTTCGGTTGTTAAATGCGTCGGGTTTTCGTTCGGGGACCACTGCCCCGCAGTTTCTTCTCGCCGTATCCACTCCATGATTCGCCGCAATCGACATCCCCCAAAATCCCTCCATTAGGACATCGGCGCAAATCGGAAATATTCGGGTAACACGTCGGAAAACGCGAATCGGGCCCTTAGTAAATGACCCCAATGTTTTCTCGGATCGGGCAGCAGATCTGTAGCCATTTAGTGGACCTGAGTACGGGGGATCCAGCCTCGAAATGCGTTGCCTGACCACTTTCGATTGTTATGGTCAATAATAAAATTGGAATTTTTAAAATTCATCCTCTCTTCAATCCCATAGTTTGCTTTTACCATGACACTACAGATCCGTGCCTGCACTGTCCAACTCCTGTGCTTTCTGATTGTATTGCTGATGCCTTAGTTTGGAACTGCGCAGTCACAGCATCTGAAGAAGAGGGCTACATCTGCAAGAGCAGACGTGTGAGCAAGAGTAGACAGATTGAAGTGTTCAGGGGGGGGGGGGGATAATATTCCCTGTTGCCAAGCCCCTAACGATTTCACTTTGTGGCTTTGTTTCACTGCTTGCTGTATAGGTGGAATTTCTTCTCTCTACTCCCCCATTCCAAACATTCATTTTTAATAATTCATAAGCTATGCTCTCTTCTCGGCCAGATGGATGGTATGGGCTGGGCAGTCAAACGGCTCCACCCTTTCGTGATAGAGCTGAAAATAATAAATTGATTGCTCTGAAACAGTGGATCTACAGAGAAAATTCCACCTTTTCCATACTACAAAATTAGTGATAATGGATTTAGATTTTCACCTATGTTTTCTCACCTTTGGCTTTATTTTTGAAATTACAGAACCATCCTGGATTGTCCATTTACACTTAACCTAAGTGATATGTTGTCCTAAAAGTGAAGCCTCAGCATAATAATTACTGTGGTCTCGGAGGTATACTTCAGAAGATTACTATAATTGTCAGAGCTCTAAAATGTTTTCGCTGCTTTTTCCACGACTGGACCCTTAAGTTTTTTGTGTTTGCTGGTGTTATGTGATCTTGTACACTAGTGTGATCATTTTTTGAAATAATTTGGGTACTTCTTGGCAGTGGCGTAACTAGAAGTGATGGCCCCGGTGCAAAGTCTTTGCCAGGCTCCCTGACTATAAGGTATGGTTTATGTACTAGTCTTCTCATATGGGAAGTGCACCTTATGGGCCCCCTACACCTCCTGGGCTCGTTGCGATCGCACCCTCTGCACACCTCAGTTACGCCCCTGCTTCTTGGCTTTAATAATCTCAATAGAACTGATTTGAGTACAGTATTGTATGCCATTATTATTAGGTCACAGCCATCATGGATCTGAACTTTGCCTTGCCCCCCCCCCAAAAAAAATAGTGCCGAATCTACTTCTGCCTATTTGGTTTCACTATCATGTGCTTTGTTGTAAGAAACTTTCTAAGGTAAAGCCTTGATAATCCTATGATCTATGCATGCAATCTTATCAACTGCATAGGGATACATTGTGCATCATCAATGTCGGCGTGGGTGTGTCAAGGTAACCCAACGTGTCCTATAGAACATGGCATTTGGCCCTTCCATAAGTAATAGTTCATTTGTGAGATTGATGAAGTCCTCTTCTTTTGTTGTTACATGAAAAGGTAGATAACTCTAATATTTTACAGGCCGGACTGCTCCAGAACGGGCAACCTGGGCAAGTGCCGAGGACCCAGAGCAGCAGAGGCCCACATAAGGCTGTACATCGGATCCATAGGGTAAGAAGGGCTGTACCTAATGACTAACATAGGGGGTGGGGGTGGGGGGCTTTATATAAATAACCATGAGGGGCTGATTACCATGAGGGGCTTATATATAATGACCATGAAGGGCTGAATATAAATCACCATGGGGGCTGAATATAAATAACCATGAGGGGCTTTAAAAAACGCATGAGGGTGCTGAATATAAAATAACCATGAAGGGGCTGATCCATAATAACCATGAGGGGCTGTATATAAAATAACCATGAGGGGCTTGTTTGGGGTAAAAAATTGGGATATTGATGGAACAGGAGACATTTTAGTTTCTTAATTTTTAATGGGACCATGTGAGTTCTTACAGAGTTCATGGTGCCATCTGTGTTTTAATGGTGACCAGATCTTCTTACCAGACAGAGGTTTGATGATTTTAATCTGGTATTTATAAAAGGTTATTATTTCGTAATCCTCTGCATAATCTGGCATATCATCACTCACAGTCATGATAATCTTGTATATTGTCACCACCTGACTGTATTCACTACACTGGGTGAATTCACTGGTTGTGGTTCATTTAATTATCAGTGTTCTTATATTAGAGTCTCTTAAACAAGGACAATCTCATATTATTCATGTAATTACATAGATACAAGATGTTAAATAACAAGTCTGTGCAAAAACCAATTCAAATTTTACTTGATACCGGAATATATTGATAAAAATGTTATTTTTGCTGATGACATACACTTTATGAAGAATTAAAATGCTACTGGCCCTTAATCAGTCCGTTAATTTCTTCCGTGGTCCCTGTTCGGAGTGGACACAGACAGAAGATGGTCGCGGGCACATGTCCACCATCCACATGTCCTGCACTTGCCTGGGCAGGTCATTGTGATCACCTCTATGTTTGGCTGTAGTAGGTTGGTTGCAGTGCATCCAGTATGGTCAGTGTTTTGGTGATGGCAGTTACATATCATTCTATGGTAACGAGCAAGAAAACCTGGTAGATCATCATGGGAGCAGAGCATGAAGGGGGAGGAGGTTACTGAGAATCAAGATCTTGGGATTTGTAGTTTTAGTGGCAGCCATCTTGGTGATAACTTTAGCGAGCCATAAAATTTTGTGAATCATAAAATCAAACTATTTAAGCTCCATTTTGTGACTAATGACATTAAGATTGTTACATTCATTTATTTATAGGCATTATGGGTTTTTTGTATCAGACGTTCATTTCCCAAAATACCCTTTAATGTAATTCTCAATCATTGTATCTTGTTGTATTGTATAAACCTGTAGCGGATTTATAAAATTCTACCACCATGTGCATTGGTTAACAGTGACAACATTGTGGATGGGATGTCTCCTATCCCATCCAACTGATATGTGCAAAAACCTGCGCAAATCTTGATTTCCGCTGTAGACTGTAATGCCAAATCTAACCCTTGCAATGCAACAGGAAATTGTGGCTTAAAGCTGACGTAGTTCCAGGTTGTAGGCCTTAAGAAAACTGTCTTTAGTAACTGTAGCAACTTATCACAACCCTTATTAAAACTAAAGAAATGGGGACATTCATCAATTGTTGGTACAGAGTACTTTTTTTGCGGTAAATTAGATTGGGATTTTAGATTTTGGCTCAAGGAATTAATGGGTATTCTTACCAAGCATTCACATTTAATATTTTCACTACTTGGGTGAAAATAATTTTCCATAAATGTTGCCACAATGTCCTAAGAAACCAGATATTGCCCTTGGATACGACCACCTCTGCACTCTGGCAGCAGTGGTCAGGCATGCACGTGAGATTTAACCAACTACCTGGATCAAGCCTCTTACCACAGGACGGCTGCAGGGACATAAAGCAACTACCCCATTTAATATGCAAAACATTGGCAATCAGTCTTTTTCACATGCGTTATCTGCGTGTGAAAAACGCATTGAAAACACCGGGAAAAAACGACTGTGTAAAACTGAGACACTGACCAAACACTGACTGAAAACTGATTGAACCTGATAAAAGATTCAGTTTTTCACACTGACCAAACCCTGATGGCCCCTGATCAGACTCTGATGTGATCGCAACGCAAGTGTGAAAGAAGCCTCAAATGTGAATGCTGTATGGGAATACCCCTTTAATACCGGAAGGTTCTGAACTGCCCCTTTCACACTTGCGTTGCAGATCACGTCAGAGTTCGATCGGGTGGAGCAGGGTTGGTCTTGAAAAATGGACATTTTGCATCAGAGTTCAATCAGTTTTCAGTCAGAGTTTGTTCAGTGTCCTCAGTTTTTCCACACATTTTTTCCTGGTGTTTCAGTGCAAATTTAATGCATTTTTCACGCGCAGATAACGCAATATTCTAATAAGTCTTTTTTCTAATAGTGTATGTATTAATGTATATTTAATGTATATACTAACCTTATAGTGTGAGGAACATTACTGCTAAAGGAAATTTTTAAGCATTGAGATGGCAATCAGATCTAGTAATCCTTATCTAGAGCCAGCTTAGGGATGGAATTTTTTTGTCTTAGTTTCTTGGTAATGCTAAGAGGAGGCTACGTGTCGTTCACAGCAATATCTTGTTTTTTTCTCTTTTTTTAAGAAATGAAATGTAATTTTAATTTTCACAGGACCAAGAAACATGTAAGTACAAATGTGCGAACGTCAAAATGAAATCGAATGGTGTATTAATAAGACATAAATAAGACATACATAACCTATAATTTCATAGTTAATAAGGTTGGGAAAAACACCAATAATCCAACAATAAATTATACAGTGTTGATCCAGGACACGGTATAAAATCCTACAAGCTGATGCCACTTGGCCCCAATGAGGGAAAAATACCTTCCTCGATCAACATAAATTAACACATTTTTTGCTTATGCACCATTATTTACATTTTATAGGAGCCATAGAGGATGCTCCCTGTCTATGGTGATGGTAAACCACCTCTCGTCTAGGCGTGAGGATGCCCCCTGTATGCTAGAACCACCTCTACATTATTTGGATGCCCTCTGTCTATGTGATTCTAGAACCACCTCTCCTCTAGGTGTAAGGAGGGCCCTGTCTATAGCGACGGTAAAACCTTTTTCTTCTAGGTGTAGAGGATGACCCCTGTCTATGCGATGGTAAACACCGCCTATCCTCTAGGCGTAGAGGATGCCCCTGTCTGTGGCGATGGTAAAACCCACTCTTCTCTAGGTGTAGAGTATGCACCTGTCTATGACAATGGTAGAACCTCCGCCTCCTCTAGTGTAGAGGATGCCCCTTGTCTTGGCAATGGTAGAACCGCTCTCCTCAAGGTGTAAGCGATGCCCCTCTATGGCAATGGTAGAACCCGCCTCTCCTCTAGTGTAGAGGATGCCCCCTGTCTATGTCGTGGTAGAACCGCCTCTACTCTAGGTGTAGAGGATGGCCCCTGTCATGTCGATGGTAGAACAGCCTGTCTCTAGGGTGTAGAGGACCCCTGTCTATGTGATGGAAGAACCACCTCTCCTCTCGGCGTAAGGATGCCACCTCTATGGGATGGTAGAACCGTTCCTTCCTTTTTTAAGAATAGAAATGTAATTTATTTTCACAGGAACAAGAAACATGTGGAGTAAAATGTGCTGAACGTCAAAATGGATCGAATGGTGTATTAATAAAGAACTAATATAAGACATACATAACCTATATTTCATAGTTAATACGGTTGGGAAAGACACCATAATCCAACAATAAATTATACAGTGTTGATCCAGAGCACGGTATAAAATCCTACAAGGCTGATGCCACTTGGCCCCAATGAGGGAAAAATACCTTCCCTCGATCACATAAAATTAACACATTTTTTGCTTATGCACCATTATTTACATTTTATAGGGCATGAGGATGCTCCCTGTCTATGGTGATGGTAAAACCACCTCTCTCTCGGCGTATAGGATTCCCCCTGTGATGCTAGAACCACCTCTACATGTATGACTGGATGCCCTCTGTCTATGGTGATCTAGAACCACCTCTCCTCTAGGTGTAAGGATGGCCACTGTCTATAGCGACGGTAAACGGTTCTCTTCTAGGTGTAGAGATGACCCCTGTCTATGGCGATGGTAAAACCGCCTATCCTCTAGGCGTAGAGGATGCCCCTGTCTGTGCCGATGGTAAAACCACCTCTTCTCTAGGTGTAGAGTATGAACCTGTCTATGCACAATGGTAGAACCGCCTCTCCTCTAGTGTGAGGATGCCCCCTGTCTTTGGCATGGTAGAACCCCTCTCCTCAAGGTGTAGCGGATGCCCCCTGTCTATGGCAATGGTAGAACCGCCTCTCCTCTAGGTGTAGAGGATGCCCCCTGTCTATGTCGATGGTAGAACCGCCTCTACTCTAGGTGTAGAGGATGGCCCCTGTCTATGTCGATGGTAGAACAGCCTGTCCTCTAGGTGTAGAGGATGCCCCCTGTCTATGGTGATGGAAGAACCACCTCTCCTCTCGGCGTAGAGGATGCCACCTGTCTATGGGATGGTAGAACCGCCTGTCCTCTTGGTGTAGAGGATGCCCCCTGTCTATGGCGATGGTAGAACCATCTCTCCTCTAGGTATAGAGGATGCCCCCTGTCTATGGCGATGGTAGAACCGCCTCTCCTCTAGGTGTGAGGATGCCCCTGTCTATGGCGGGGGAGAACCGCCTTTCCTCTAGGTGTAGGGGATGCCCTCTGTCTATGGTGATGGTAGAACCGCCTGTCCTCTAGGTGTGGAGGATGCCCCCTGTCTATGTCGATGGTAGAACCCGCCTCTACTCTAGGTGTAGAGGATGCCCCTGTCTAGGTCGATGTAGAAACGCCTCTACTCTAGGTGCAGAGGATGCCCTCTGTCTATGTCGATGGTAGAACAGCCTGTCCTCTTGGTGTAGAGGATGCCGCCTGTCTATAGTGATGGAAGAACCCCTCTCCTCTCGCGTAGAGATGCCACCTGTCTATGGATGGTAGAACCCCTGTCCTCTTGGTGTAGAGGATGCCCCCTGTCTATGGCGATGGTAGAACCATCTCTCCTCTAGGTATAGAGGATGCCCCCTGTCTATGGCTTTGGTAGAACCGCCTCTCTTCTAGGTGTAGAGGATGCCCCCTGTCTATGGCGATGGTAGAACCGCCTTTCCTCTAGGTGTAGGGGATGCCCTCTGTCTATGGTGATGGTAGAACCACCTCTACTCTAGGTGTGGAGAATGCCCCCTGTCTATGTCGATGGTAGAACCGCCTCTCCTCAAGGTGTAGAGGATGCCCCCTGTCTATGGCGATGGTAGACCCGCTTCTCCTCTAGGTGTAGGGGATGCCCCCTGTCTATGGTGATGGTAGAACCGCCTCTACTCTAGGTGTAGAGGATGTCCCCTGTCTATGGCAATGGTAGAACTGCCTCTCCTCTAGGTGTAGAGGATGCCCCCTGTCTATGGCGATGGTAGAACCGCTTCTCCTCTAGGTGTAGAGGATGCCTGCCGTCTATGGCTATGGTAGAACCACCTCTCCTCTAGGCGTAGAGGATGCCGCCTGTCTATGGGGATGGTAGAACCACCTGTCTTTTAGGTGTAGAGGATGCTCCCTGTCTATGGTGATGGTAGAACTGCTTATCCTCTAGGTGTAGAGGATGCCCCCTGTCTATGGCAATGGTAGAACTGCTTCTCCTCTAGGTGTAGGGGATGCCTCCTGTTTATGGCGATGGTAGAACCGCTTTTCCTCTTGGTTGTAGAGGATGTCCCCTGTCTTTGGCGATGGTAAAACCCGCTTCTCTTTATTAGGTACACCTGTCAACTGCTCGTTAACACTTAATTTCTAATCAGCCAATCACATGGCGGCAACTCAGTGCATTTAGGCATGTAGACATGGCCAAGACAATCTCCTGCAGTTCAAAAACCGAGCATCAGTATGGGGAAGAAAGGTGATTTCAGTGCCTTTGAACGTGGCATGGTTGTTGTGCCAAAGGGCTGGTCTGAGTATTTCAGAAACTGCTGATCTACTGGGATTTTCACGCATAACCATATCTAGGGTTTACAGAAATGGTCCAAAAAAGAAAACATCCATGAGCGGCAGTCTGTGGGCGAAATGCCTTGTTGATGCCAGAGGTCAGAGGAGAATGGGCAGACTGGGTCGACTGATAGAAGGCAACAGTGACTCAAATCGCCACCATTCAACAAGGTAGGCAGAAAGCTCTCTGAACGCACAACGTTGAACTTGGAGGCAGGGGCTCAGCACAGAGACCACACCGTGTCCACTCCTTTCAGCTAAGAACAGAAAATTGAGGCTACAATTTGCACAAGCTCATCGAAAGTGACAGTAGAAGATTGGAAAAAACGTTGCCTGGTTCATGATTAGGGTCAGAATTTGGCGTCAACAACATGAAAGCATGGATCCATCCTGCCTTGTATCAACGTTCAGGCTGGTGGTGGTGGTGTCATGGTGTGGGGAATTTTCTTGGCCTCTTTGGGCCCCTTGGTACCAATTGAGCATCGTTGCAACGCCACAGCCTACCTGAGTATTGTTGCTGACCATGTCCATCCCTTATGACCACAATGTACCCAACATCTGATGGTTACTTTCAGCATATAATGCGCCATGTCATAACTGGATCATCTCAGACTGGTTTCTGAACATGACAATGATGTCACTGTACTCAAATGGCCTCCACAGTCACCAGATCTCAATCCAATAGAGACTCTTGGATGTGGTGGGAACGGAGATTCGCATCATGGATGTGCAGCCGCCGAATCTGCGGCAACTGTGTGATGCCATCAGTCCATATGGACCAAATCTCTGAGAATGCTTCCAGCACCTTGCTGAATCTATGCCATTGAAGAAGTGAGGCATTCTGAAGGCAAAAGGGTGTCAACCCATTACACTAGCATTGTGTACCTAAAAAATGGCCGTGCGGTTATTATATTACATGATTCTTAGCTTTATTGCAATAGACATCAGAGCAATCATATTGTCGGATGTACGCAGTAGATTGATGTTGCTGCATGTCCAGCATATATTATATATACATATACTGTGATGTTATATGCAGTATCTGTGATGTGTATATGGTTTCTGTATACCTTAATGTGAGTATGTTGCATATGGCACTGTATGTATGTGTAATGCACATGAGTTGTAGTATACATAATATGTATATTTTTAAGTGGAAGGGGGCCCCATGCATTAAACCGCTAGGGGGCCCTGTCTCTCCTAGTTACGCCACTGGTTAAAAAGATTTATAAACTGCAATAAAGCATTAAAGCAATACCTTACTACGGAATACCCAAACTTACAGCTTCTATAAGACCCTTAACCTACTACGCCCTTTTTGTTTTTTTTTTCGTTTTCACATAGACGTTTGAGGGCTTGTTTTCTGTTTACATATTGTTGAACATATTGTGTAACTTCATATTAACGGTATTAATATTTCATGACTGTACTGGATGGCATGGTATCGTTAGAGAAATTCCACACCCAAAGATTTAAAGGAAATCTACCACCAAGATCAAGTATTGTAACCATGCACACTGACCTACTGGATGTGTGTCCTCTCTGGCAGTATCTGCTCTTCTTTAAGCTTTTATTCCCCTGACCAATCCCCTGACCAATCTTTTAACAAATTCAGGGAGAGGAATAGGTCTGAAGAAATGCTAAAGCATCAATAATTACAATCACTAAGAGGAAAGGACAAAACAGTATGTGAAAACTATCGTCCTATATCACTCCTCAACTCAGATAATAAAATATTTTCAGCAGTCTTAGCGTCAAGATTAAAAACGGTAATTGAACTTATATCAATCCGATCAGGTAGATTTATGCCATGTAGCAAACAAGAGACTCCATTAGACGTATTATTATCTAATGCAGATTGCAAATAAATAGGGGCTCCCAGTGTAATACTGTCAATTGATGCTGAAAAAGCCATTGACAGAGTACACTGGATTTTTATGGGCTGTTATTGTAAAGGTTGGCCTACCGGAAACCTTCATTCTGCTGGTCATGAGCCTATTAGTGGGCCCTCTGCCTTTGTTTCTGTATGGGGTTACTAAGCGAGAATTTGAGTTGAGCATGGTACAAGACAGGGGTGCCCATTGTCACCCCTGCTCTTAACCTGTTTATTGACCGCTGGCATGCTCAATTCGGCATAATAATGAGATAAGGGTTATTAAAACCAGCCTATCAGAAATAAATTAGCTTGTACGCGGACGACATTGTGATTTCGTGCTCTGACCCACTAGACTCACTTGAGCTTAGTACTACTACCCTTATGGAATTTCCAAAGTCTCGTACTATAAAGTAACTGGGAATAAAGCCATATCTGGCCTAAATGGGATTCTCAGATTAGAACAAGAAATTACCGTAGATATAAATAATATTGTGAAAAGAAACTTTTAATACCTGGGCATAAAAATAGGAAGACTATAGACATACAAGAAGTGTCAATAGTCAGCTCTTGCTGAGATAGGGTAAACTGATGTGCAGAAATGCTCACATAGTGACCGCTTTATTAGACAAGAATTTTTTATGTAAAGCAAAATATCCTACCCGGTAATCTGGTACAACCTTAGATGTATTCCCTCCCCCTAACTAGAAAAGCTATTAGGAAATAGAGAAATATCTAATTCTATGGATCTGGGCTTATAAAAAAATCAAGAATAGCAAGGAGGGTGCTCTATGTCCCCAAAAGTCTGGGTGGAGCAGATTCCTCTAAGCATCACACACTATCAGAGGCGGCATTATTAGAACCTATTAGAAATGGTGGACAGCAGGGAAAGTACAGGACATGTGGATGATGATAGAAATTACACGTATCAAATGTACGCTCATTAAGGCTCTGTTGCTGGGCAATTTCTTAGAATTAAAGGGGAAAAAATTAGGAATCATAGATAGGATATCTTGAAACAACACGTGCACGCTACTATATGGAATAAATACTGTATACTCTTTAAAGATAGAATAAATTCTCCCTCCTCGACATAGACCTAATATCCATACAAGACTCAGGAGACATCTGATTTGTCAGTATGGATACAAGCTGGAGTCAAAAAACTTAGGGCCTTAAGAAAAATGGAAGTTATATCCCCTACATCGAACTGAAACGGGAATATGGCTTAACGGCAGCGGACTGGTTTAAATACACCAGACTGAGATCCCTATTGCAGTCAGTAAAAGACCTCCCAGAGGATCCAGTACGCAACAGGCTTGGTTTCATTACATATATGAAAGCTTCCAGTTCAAAGGAGGCACCTCGGCAGCTATCATAGGCCCTTACCTATCGATAAACAGGATTAAGCTCCCATACATGCTGAGCTGGGAGAAAGATTGGGAGTGTCTATTTCAGAGAAGAACAGTGGAGGAAGGCATAGGTGACCAAACAGAATTTGCTATGTACAAACCATATAGATAATTTGTTTAGATTCGAAATAGATGGTATCTAACTCCCCAAAAACACGCAAATTTAATAAATTCCAATGAATACTGCTGGAGGGGTGCACAGATTCGCAACAACCCTACATATGTGTGGAGCTGTGTACCGAGTGATACATATATGGAACTTTACCTTTGATCTAATCTCAAAATGCAGAATATCCTACTCCACACGTGCCCTGTAATTGCCCTGTTGAATTATCCATGAAGGGGTTTTCTGAGAAAGAGAATGGATAATCAGTAACTACGTGCAGTGTAAGAAGTCATATTGCAAACAAATGGAACTCTCTAAGCCATGTTGAACCAAGGTTCATAATAGGAAATTGAACGAATGTTATAATTATGAAAGCATATGTGGAAACAGGCTTAATATAAATAAAAGTTGAAGGAAAACTGGGGATGTGGCTAGTATGGATTATTAATTGTACCTTTTGTTACAATCATGAGGAGTCCATCTCCCTGTGAAAACCAACTACATAAATACGGAATCCAGAAGCCTCCTTCTGCTGGCCATAGGACCTGGTCATATGGTCTCTAACTAGACTAACTAGTATATTTACTGTCTTACTTACCTTAACTGTTCGTTCTCTATCTTCTTTCTTTTTCTTTCCTTTTTCTTTTCTTTCTTAGTATCTATGCTATAGTGCCATATAGCTGGAGTACCTGGGGGACGTACCTTAAGGGGAGACTTTTCTCTCCTATACTTTTGTTGACATTTACATGTTAGGTATATTGATGTAGCATAAGAAATGTTACAATTCTTCAATTGTATGAACCACTAAATCTATATTGTATACTGATGACCGTTCAATAATAAACATGTTCTTAATGCCAAAGCTTTTAATTCCCTGTTTTATAAAAAAAAAGGCTTTTAAAAATTATGCAAATCACAAAAACTTTTTTACTTAAAAACTAGGCATACGAAGCTTAAAGAAGAACAGATCCTGCCAGATGGAACACACACCAGTATTCAGTGTTTACAATCCTTCATCCTGGGTAATGTCCTTTAAACCCCTTTCCGCGCCGCAGCCCTTTGTCGTTTTTAGTGTTTTTCTTTTTCACTCCCACATTCAAAAATCTGTAACTTTTTTATTTTTCCATGTACAGAGCGTGTGACAGCTTATTTTCTGCATAACAAATTACACTTCATGATGGTATTTAATATTCCATGCCATGTACTGGGAAGCAGGAAAAAATTCCAAATGCAGTGAAATTGGTAAAAAAAACGGATTTGTGCCGTATTCTTGTGGCTTCATTTTTTTTTTACGATTTCACTTTACGCCCAATGACATGTCTACTTTATTCTTTGGGTCGGTACAATACGGGGATAACAAATCATATACCGTATATACTCGTGTAAAGCCAGAATTTTCAGGCACAAAAAATGTGCTGAAAAACCTCAACCTCGGCTTATACACGGTCAACTAAGGGGCAAAAAAAAAGTAATATACTCACCTCCCGGTGCCGGTCCTCCGGTAGCTCCCATTCTTGGCAGCGCGCCGCTCCCCTCTTCTTTCTTCACGGGGCGTCCCGGTTCTTTTCTTTCTTCACTACCGGCATCTCGTTCCAGAATGCGATCTTCGGGCCGGGCGCACACTATGATGCGCTCTGCTCGCCGCTGATGACGTAATCCGGCGAACGCACTGCCGCATCATAGTCTGCGCCCGCGCGGCAATCGCTTGGACGCGATGCCGGCTAGTGAAAAGAAAAGATACCGGAGCCGCCAGTGAGAAGAGAGGGGAGCTGTCAACCGAGGTTCGGAAGCCGCCGCCAGGACCGGGAGCCACCCCGAGGACCGGGAGCCGTGCCGAGCATCACGTGAGTATCGTCGGAGGGTGAGATTAAGTTTGTTTTTTTTTATTCACTTGGCATACTGGGGGCAGGCTGTATATCATACTATTGGGGTCAGGCTGTATACTACTATTGGGGGGCAGGCTGTATACTTTCCTGATATTGGGGCATTCTGTATCTCTACTATTTGGGGCAGGCTATTCTGTAGTTAACTACTATTGGGGCAGGTGTGTACTACTTGGGGGCACTGTATACTCTTGGGGGCGCTGTTATACTACTTGGGGGCCGGCTGTATTGCTACTGGGGGAGCTGGCTGTATACCTACAGGGGCTGGCTGGCTGTACTTACACATACACCCTCGGCTTATCTCGATCCAATGGTTTTTCCAGTTTTTTGGTGTAACATAGGGTCTGCGGCTTTACACTCGGGTCGCTTTATACCTCGAGTATATCCGTAGGTATTTTATAATGTTTTCATACATTTAAAAAAAATTAATAACTTTTTTAATACTTTGGTCAACGGAGCTGTGGGTGGGTCGTTTTTTGCGGATTTTGAATGAGTTACAGTTATAAATTTTTAAGACTGTGTGACTTTTGATCACTTTTTAAGAATTTTACTTTTTTTTTTAAATGGGCAAAAATACCATTTTCACATTTTGGCCACGATTGTCCGTACGGGTTAAATGCATGAAAAAAACCGTTATCATATTTTGATAGTCGGGCATTTCGGACACAGTGATACCTAGTAATATAGCCACCAGCCCATTTGTCCCTAGTATCAATAGCGCCAGTCCAATGCCCTCTAGTAACATAGCCGCCCATACCCCCAGTAATATATCATGCCATCCCCCTGCCCCCCTGGTATTATTGCCTGCCATCCCCCCTTCCCTCAATATATAAATCCCCCAGCCCGCTTCCCAAGTATATAGTCTGCCCTCCCTCCAGTATTAGCTAACAGCCCATACCCCCAGTAATATAGCCTGCCAGCCCCTGCCCTCCAGTAACAGCCTGCCGCAATGCCCCCCAGTAATACAGCCGCCAGCCAATGCCCCTCAGTTATACCCTGCAAGCTTCTGCCCCCAGTAATTTATACCTGCCAGCCCCTCCCCCAAGTAATATCCAAGCCAGCAACCCTGCCCTCCCGTATGTACCACAGCGCCTTTCCCCAGTATATAGGTTGCCACCCATGCCCCAGTATAAGCCAGCCACTCCTACCCACGTGCGTCCAGCTCCGTCTTCTCCGCCCCACGCCTGTGTTGGCACCATACCTTGCTTGCTGACGTCTTTGAATGTGTGCCGCCGCTAGTAATCACAAGCGATAACTTCATAATATGTTGCCATCCATTTTCACAGCACAGTCACCGAAGACAGAGCCGAAAAAATAAAAAGAAATCGTCAGAAGTAAAGGAGGACCTGCAGAGGCTTCGACGAAGTTAAACATTGTTTATTTTTTTTTTATAGACCAAGTATAGGTTTTGTTATCACCTTTTTTTGAAATCAACCTTTATAAAAACCATAACAAAATGCTTGCCTGGGTTCAATCCAACTTATGGCTTTTTCCACACACTGGCAATGGTGCCACATCAGTTAGCATGAACTTTGGGACATGGATGATGGTCAGACCCTAGACACCAAGTTTCCAACAGGTTGTCGGATACAAATAAAAAAACATTGGTGCCTTGAGGGGGCTGCTTTAAAAGAAATAGATTCACTTACCTCTGTGCGGCCCTCCCATTTCCCTGCCACTGCCCGTCCTCCTGGTCCGTGTCCCTGTAAACAAACCGGGGCAAGAAGCCATGATGTGGTCCGCTTTGTCGGCCAAGCCGATTGTGGACACCACACCCCACGTACATATATGTTGGATGGGTGATGTGGGCCGGCCCCTCACTCTGGCATGAGCTGAATGTATCGTCAGCTTCCGTGCCCCATGTCGTTACTGATGGCACGGATTGGGCAAATAGCACCATGAGATCCGAGAGGACTGCGAGATGAGTAATGTTTCTTTTTTTTAAGACGCCCCCTCCTGCCACCAAGTGTTATTGTTTTTACGTGCGTGAACAACACCCTTTAACAGCTTTACTTTAACTTTGGAGTTTATATTACACTGGCCCTTGCACATAGTTTTAACACAAAAGCTAAAGTATGGCATATGCCTGCGTAATCTGCTAGCGTGTTAATCTCGTAGGTGCCATTACAGACAGCAACGCCACCCTGGAGTCCGAGCAATACTATCCTCAACCTTTCACCCCAGCTCCTGCAATGCAAAAGGCAGTAGTACAAAGGTGTCGGCATGGCTGCCCCAACCGTCCCTGGGTATTAGAGAACAGTCCCGGTTTTGTTCACCTCTGTCCCGCGTCACGTCAGCTGGGAGATTGTCCACGTATATTCCGCGCATCATGTCCCCGCACTGGCTGGTATTGACCCGTGCTCTGTGTCCTGCCTAGTATAACTTTCAAAGCCTGAACTTGCCATTTCTGAATGGCTTCTCAAAGACATCAGCAGGGAATCTTTTAGAGATGTGTCGGGTTAGCAACATAGTGGACCACATGCATCTATGAAACTTACCAACGTCCATATATTGGGTCAGCATTTACTTACCGGTCCCTTCAGCGGATCCGCGCGGGTTTCTCTCCGCGCTGATATCGGTACTGCCGGATTCCTAAGGTCCGTGCGCTCTATATTCCACATGTTCCTGCTGCGCGAGGTCCGCTGGAGTTCACCTTGCTTTTTTCTGGTGTATGTGAAGTGCCTGATCTTGCGACACAAATGGCTTTTTAAATCTGGCTGGCGGTTGGTTCCGAATCCTGCGGGTTGTCCTGGCTGGCCACTCCCCCTATTTGTGTCGCGCGAAAGGTGACCGCTATTGCGCCAAAATCGCTCGGCGTGCGCCACAATTCCGTGAATACAGCGCAAAGAGGACAATATATTCGGAAAAACCCTGACGGCGATTCGCGGCTGCGGACCCTTAGTAACATGTGCCCCCACTGTGTCTACAATCTCTAGGTTCCCCCAGACACAAGCGCTATTTCAATTCATTAAAATAATGTTGCCTAGCCTGAAATTTAACACCCAGACCCCTCTTCAGTCCACTGCCATAGAACTCTATCCACTAGAGCTAATGAGCTCAATGATTATCTGTCTGAGGATTTTTGTGTACTGAGAGCTGTTACTGCTACTGGTTTTATTGGTAACGATTATATATAATAGTAAAAAAAATAAATAATCGTCTCATATAATTAATAAAAATAATTGTCTCAATAATATAATAATAATCTCTGGGAAATCAGTTTTAACACTCTTAGGTTACAAAACTCATTTGTTGCTATCACTAAGCATTGGTAGGCTTGTGGATAGGGCTCTGTGTCCCTTTATGGCACATAGACTGTGCAGGTTCTAGGTTCAAATCCCAACCCTGGTAAAATTATTTTTATATTATTATTGAGAAGAATGAATTTTAAGATATTATTAATTGTAAAAATGTGGGCGTGGCCAGGGAGTGATTGGGGTGTGGCTTAGGGGGAAATTGCCATTTTGTTCCCTCTTATCCCTTCCAGAATGTTGGAGGTAATGCGTCGGGTCCTACTGAGAGAGCCTGAATAGGGTCCAACTAATGAACACAATTCCTATTTCCTTGTTCATTTCCCTTTACAAAATGTCAGTTAATTTTTTTTTTTAAATGCATTACAACAATGGACTAATAAATGTTTTTTCTTGCAACTCTCCCACAAAAGAGCCCCAAGTTCACTTCTATTGAGCTGTTAGCAGACGGAAAACGATGAGCAGCCGTCAACTATGAACTTCATCACTAGGAGCTTGTTTGCGTCTTTCACACCACTCGAGAACGCACAACTTATATGGCATCAAATGCACAAGGTCAAACAGATTGGGCTGGGAGAGCAGGATTACATTAATTAGGTTGCACCCTTATGGCATATTATCCATTAATATATTGATCATGTGTTCCTGGCAGGGGATTGTTCATGGACCGTTCACATGTGATCATGAGGCTGATGCCCGCATCTCTGTCGTCCATTATTCTTACTTATCGTCACAGGTGCTCCTGTGACCATGTCCCTTCGTGGTCGCGTGTCCATCCAGTGTGCATCCTGTGCCCCTGGAAGCCTGTCCTGCAACATCTCTTCCCTCCTTGGTGGCCCATATCTGGTGCATGTGTCCCCGCATCCTAGTAGTGGTGTGCACCAGCTCTGTAAGATTTAAAGGGCCACGCACCAATAATTGGGTAGCTGGCCACTGCCTTCCCTGCGATAATTATTGCCCTGTTTTTACTCTGATTCTCTGGCTCGCCAAGTCCTGACCTTCTGCCTTGTTCCCCTTCCCGACTCTGCTCCTATTTCCGCCTGTCTGGCCTCCATTCTGACATGTACTTCCGTCTCTGCATGAATTCTGTACCTTTGCCTTGGCCACCACCACAAGCAAAATCGCACCTTTTGAGAGACTGGTGGTATCCCGTCACAAGCAAGTCCAACCCGCCTTGCGGTGGGCTCTGGTGAAAGAACCGTGGCCGCTCAAACTCACTGCTGTCTGGAGTCCCGCTTACAATCATTGCTGTGGGATGCAAGTTTGGGTCCACTATTTCTCAGATCCTGACACAGGAGGCTTCACTTTACATATAAAGAAAGCAGAGCGGACTTTTAATAGGTGTGTATCATCACCCCAAGGTCGGGCCCTAGCTTTCTTTTCTTGTGTGTGGAGGCCAGCCTGGACCCAGAAGACCAGTGTGTCTGGCGATTGCAGGCCACTATGGTCACATTGTCTGGTTTGGGGACTGGAGGGGACCTACATGCCTAGTAGGTTCTCGTGAAAGTTGTTGTGTTTAAAATGTGGAAGGGAGAGGTTATCTATGTGTTTTTTCCTGGGCAACCCTGAGTGTCAGTAGTGAATTCCTGGTGATGGATGGGGAGCCCTGCAATGAAGCGGCCAGGACCAGGGATTAGAGGGAGGCAAGTTTGTCAAATCAACTCTCGGTTTTCTATTGGACCAGCAGGCACGGCCAAAAAAACCGATGACAAAGATTCAGCAAGCTTGTGAGCCTGTGGGAGATAGTTGGTCCGCAGGAAAGTTACTCGCAGCCTGGTACGAACTGAGGCTGGGCTGGTATGGGATGGAGCTGGGTGCTAGAGGGGAACTCTGCTCTTGGGCTGTAGTCTTCTGACTCTCCGGCCTGAGATACCTCTTTTCCTGTAATGGGTCTGGATACAGCTCTGCAGGAGCTGCACCCTGGCCTCTGGTTCTCTATCTACTGACTGGATTGCAAACCCCATGTTCTCCTCACCCAGAAGGTGTTTTATAAACTGCCTGGTCAGTGGTACACTCCTCCAATCATCTCCAGCTTCTTTTACAAGAACCTAACTTGGACAAGTCACAAATATCATCATGTTACTGTTTCCTTACCAGGTCACGTAACTGACAGCTGCAATTACTCAGTATTCCAAGTTCTAGAAACATCTAGAGAGTCATCAGTCCCCCTAAAGCTCTGACCTGGCCAGGTGTTCATTCGCTAAATTACCTTACCTCCCCCCCAATATCCCCCCCCCCCCCCCCGCCACTTACAACACAAGAATAAAAGGCGCCTTAAAGAACAAATGGCAAAATGGTCTATGTTCCCTCATTAGGGTGCTTTATGAGATAGGTGTGTGCATCTAGAGCCACCTAGTGTGTAATTGTTCCTCTGACATGCACCACTTAAAGTCAAGTTATAATATCCTGAATATCAAGAGATATTGTGGATCACGGGTATTTAAATACCCTATATATGGAATGTATGCAACGGATAATCCGTGATTCATTACAGGCCTAGCTGTGACAAGAACTAGATGCAGACGGCAAAATAATTGGGTCATATATCAGAACAGTCCTATTTTTTACTTTGGCATCATCATGACAATCCTATGAATCTGAGTTAATGTAACAAAAAACATATATATATATATTATTATATTTTTCCAACGTTTTGTTGGTGTGTAAAAAATCGAACGTATTTAAAGTAACCCTCCATTCATTAGATGCCCACTCTAGTCATATCATGACATATCTTAAGAGTTGTTTTAGTTAAAACTAATTTTTTTTAATGTAAAATCCCAAAAACTCGTGTCCGGTAACATACTACCTCTTCCTCCCCTGCCCTGGGTGATCATGTTGCGTGCAATCCTTTGATAAAAATCCTAAAAGGATAAGATTTATTAATGGTGCACAATATTTCATACATTTTGTGATGTTCCTGAAATTTTGTGCTCCTATGACACTTGCATACTAGGGTGTGTGATGTGATAATTCTGGCAAATATTTTAAAAGCTTCATTGTAATCTAATCAAAGAGAATACCACGAGCCACCTTATGCAGGACTATATATATAAGGCCGCACCTACAAAAGTAAAAAATACTTAATATTCATATCAAGTTCATCATGTTTCTAATATGCACATGGTGTGACCTAGCTCTTACATCATATTGCCATAGAAAAAGTCTTTAGTACATGAAGAAATCTAGTCCTAGCTAGTCATACAAAGAATGCATGTTTCTTCTTCCTGCAGATCATTCATGAACTCAAGGCAACAATTTCCTACCAGGCATGCATAGTTCCTTATTTCTGTAATGACAAAGTCCAATATATACCTTGTTTAGGCTAAGTTGGTGGCGGTGTTTTATACAGATATTCTAGTATACAGGAAATGTCGTAGCCATTTAGTTCGCTCATTAGCATCCCATATAAAGCTCTACAGAGTAATGGTCAATGACACTTTACTAAGGGCTTTGTGCCCCCACTTTTTCGGATTGTGCACTTTCTTCTAGCTAAATGGGCTTGCACAGGTATTTAAGAGAGTGTCTGCTATTGTCGCATTCGCAAACCCTGTTGTGGTCACAGCTGGCCTAGCCTCCATGTGACACAATTGTGTTGCACGCCGATGTTAAAGGTGCACCACAAAAAGTTGGGTGAACTTGTCCGGGTCATTGCAGGGAAGCGACAGATCGTGATTTCTGATGCACGTTCTTATTAATCTGTCGCACCGAGCATTATACACAGGCGAGAACTTTAGTGAACTCTCGCTTTCTAGTAAATGTGCCCAGTATGTATCGTTAAAGTCATGCATCTTAACAGATATATAGTGTACATACTGACTGACATTGCAAGCTTAATATTGTGATCAATACAAACATAGGTGTAGATGTTAATGTTACTTGGAAAAGAACCCTTAGTTACCTACCCTGGTCACTGACACTGAGAGGAGGAAGGGAGAGGTATATAGGAGGAGCCGCCCAAGCAGGACATCCCCCCTCTGATGCTTAGTAATAACTGAGAGGGGGGAAAAAAATTTTAGATAAAAGAATGGATAGATTTAGCTACTATATTTAGTCTTAGGAAACCTCATCATTGCTGTATTTTTGAAATGTGATGACAGGCTGTACTTTTAAAGACATAGGACCTACTTTTACTTACCTGTCCTTGCGTGATCCCCAATCAGGACATGTCCGACGATACATCTCTTGCCGTCATTTGCTTAGATCGTGGGCGCCCGATTTCCCTAATGTGTCGTCTTCCCCCGCTTAGGTCCACGGAGTTCACATCTTCTACCAGTGTATTAGTGCTGCCTTGCAACCAGCTTTTTAAGGTAAAGGGATTCTCCCATCAGGGGCATTTCTTTAATTAATTCATTTGCCATATGTAAACCTTTTTTACAATTGGATGTAAATAAAAAAAAATTTTCTGTGTGAGATAATTTTCTCATCAAATGTAGCCATGCTGTAGCCAACGAGTATAGCTTCCCTCGGATACAACCACACTTATAACTCTGGCACAGTGGCCAGACATGCGCTATAGAGTCTGCCTGACCACCAGATTCATGCAGCTGTGTGACTGCATAACCCCTTAAGGACGATGTGAAGAATAGAATTAAAACATTAAAAACAGTGAATACAGGACCATTTAAGTGCAGTCTTTTATAAAGGTATTGTTTGGCACAAAAATACAACAAGTAGTGGAACACACTAGACTCCCTAGAATGTCCAGAATCAGCAGCATATAGAAAAGAAAACGAGCCACTAAGAATAATTTTCTTTAAAAATTTTTTGATTTTATATATTTCTTTTTCAAAAATTGCTTGCAACCCAAACTATATGTGATAAAGGACTTAGAGGTAATTATAGTGACTGCAGGGATATATTTATGTGTACAGTATATAGTGACTGCAGGGATATATTTATATGTACAGTATATAGTGACTGCAGGGATATATTTATGTGTACAGTATATAGTGACTGCAGGGATATATTTATGTGTATAGTATAGTGACTGCAGGGATATATTTATGTGTACAGTATAAAGTGACTGCAGGGATATATTTATATGTACAGTATATAGTGACTGCAGGGATATATTTATATTTACAGTATATAGTGACTGCAGGAATATATTTATGTGTAAAGTATAGTGACTGCAGGGATATATTTATGTGTATAGTATAGTGACTGCAGGGATATATTTATATGTACAGTATATAGTGACTGCAGGGATATATTTATATGTACAGTATATAGTGACTGCACCGATATATTTATATGTACAGTATATAGTGACTGCAGGGATATATTTATGTGTACAGTATATAGTGACTGCAGGGATATATTTATGTGTATAGTATAGTGACTGCAGGGATATATTTATTTGTATAGTATAGTGACTGCAGGGATATATTTATGTGTATAGTATAGTGACTGCATGGATATATTTATGTGTATAGTATAGTGACTGCAGGGATATATTTATATGTACAGTATATAGTGACTGCAGGGATATATTTATATGTACAGTATATAGTGACTGCAGGGATATATTTATGTGTACAGTATATAGTGACTGCAGGGATATATTTATGTGTACAGTATATAGTGACTGCAGGGATATATTTATATGTACAGTATATAGTGACTGCAGGGATATATTTATATGTACAGTATATAGTGACTGGAGGGATATATGTCTGAGGAAGAAGGCGTGACCTCCGAAACGTCACGAGAATCATGCAAGTGTTTTTCTCTGCTAAGAAGTGACTGACGAAAAGATCTACTCCTCTGCTGAAATCCACCTGTGAGAAGTCTCTACAAAGCCACGGTACAGTGAAACTCTAAAAATGGGAATTGCTTGCAACCCAAACTATATGTGATAAAGGACTTAGAGGTAATACCTCAGAAATGATTGATAAAAGAGAAAAATTGCTTGCAACCCAAACTATATGTGATAAAGGACTTAGAGGTAATACCTCAGAAATGACTGATAAAAAAGAAAAATCCTTTCTGACATGTTTGTACTTTTTGTAACCAATTTTTGAAAAAGAAATATATAAAATCAAAAAAATTTTAAAGAAAATTATTCTTAGTGGCTCGTTTTCCATTTAAGTGCAGAACACATTGAAAGAACACTATTCTTCACATTCCAGATGTTCGTGCACATCTCCTAACTTAGCGGGAGACACGCGCGAACACCTGGAAAGTGAAGAATAGTGTTATTTCAATGTGTTCTTACAAGTAAAACATCTGCAAACATCTGAAAATTTTTTTTTTTGCACTGTTCTTTTACTGTTCAGTTTTATTAAAAAAATGCTCGGGTCTCCCATTGACTTCAATGGGGCTCGTTATTTGAGACGAGCACTCGAGCATCTGGAAAAGTTCGTCTCGAATAACGAGCACCCGAGCATTTTAGTGCTCGCTCATCTCTAGTTACGATGCCTAAAAAGAAAAATAAAATATTCAAACCTGTTCAAGAAGGCAAAAATACACCCAAACCTAATTAAATAAAGTAATACTTGGTATGGTGTGAATCTATATTTATTACTGTTTTATTGTTCCATACGTTATATGTATATTAGTTAGCATATCAATGTATTAAAAGTCAAAATGTGCTTCATTGTACGCAAGATAATATACTATGAGCCCCAATATCTATTTTTTGTAAAATCCTGTAAAGAGGAATTCTTCATTAAGACTCCTGGGAGTCATGGATTGGGTCTGAAATATCCATTTTGTTTCCTTTTGTAGTAGTTGTGGGGTTGTATCCTCCCCCTCTGATGTTGGAAAAGATTTTTTCCAGACCCACAATCTTAATGTCACGGCACTTACCTCCATGATGTTCATGAAAGTATGAAGCAATCGAGGCAAGGCTTTTGTCCTTCTGGAAGTCTCGTCTTGCTGTGGTAATTGTGGATAGGTGTTTTTGTATTCTTTTTCGCAGTTCCTGCGAGGTCTGACCAATATAAACTTTGGGACAAGAGCATACAATGGCATAGATAACATTTTTTGTGCGACAATTAATGTATTTTTTAAGTGGATATTTCTTACCATCGATGGGGTCTTCAAAAAATTCCATTGGAAACATATATTGGCACACATTGCAGTTACCACATGCATATGTGCCTTTCAATCTTGAGCCTCCTGTTGTGCTGGTCGGACGTTTAAAATGGCTCTTTACCAAGATATCTTTACGTGCTCTTCTAGATGTAACCGTTGGTCGATGGTCAATGTAGGTCTCCAATTTTGGTTCACTCAATTTTGGTTCACTCAGTAGATTTTCCAGTTGTTACCCAAGATCTGATAGATATCTTGCCATTGATTGTTATAAGTTGTGATCAATCTGACTTTCTTCTCTGGTACTTTGTGCTTAGGTGTCAAAATATCTTCTCGTTTGGAGTTTTTTGCTCTCATGTATGCTTTTGAAATAATTTTTTTTCGGGTATCCTCTCGCTCTCAGTCTTTCTGTGAGCTCTAGGGCATGTTGTTTAAATTCCATGTCATCACTGCAATTTCTGCGAATCCTCATAAATTGCCCTATTGGATTGCCATTCTTCTGCTGTTTGGGATGGAAACTAGTATAGTGTAATAAGTTATTGGTCTCAGTCTTCTTCCTAAATAGTGTTGTATCGATTTTAGTGTCCCGAACTCAACCGTGGCTTCAGAGATCTGTGGATCTGTGGCCGCGGCAACGAGCACAACCTAAGGTATGAACGCCATAATCCATGGACAAAGTGCTAATTATTGGTCCTATATATATATTACTCACAGTTTAAGCACCACAGCACCCCTGAGGAAGCCACGGTTGTGGCGATATGCGTGGGGCATTTCAGTCCCACACTACTCCCATTGGCAAGTCAGTATGTAATTACCATGTCCTCTTTGTGCCAGTGTTTGTGATTTTGGGCTATTTGAGCTACTGTACTGTTTGGATTTATATAATGTATTTTCACTGGTATATAAATGTGGAGTCATTTATATCTGAGTAATCTGCTTGCTACCATATTTTGAATGGGGAAAGTGTGGAGGGGCTATGCATTGGTTTTATGTGTTTTTATGGGTTTTTTTGCCTAATAAAATTTGATTGTTTACTATGAAATGTAGTTCTATATATGAACCGTGTTACACACCACCCTGGTTTTTCTGATACCCCTCATCCCCATAGACTGCGCCGTACAATTTTTCATGTGCTTTGTTGTTAAGAAACTTTCTAAGGTAAAGCCTTGATAATCATATGAATTATGCATGCAATCTTATCAACTGCAATAGGATACATTTGCATCATCAATGTCAGGCGTGGGTGTGTCAAGGTAACCCAAAACGTGTCCTATAGAACATGGCATTTGGCCTTCCATAAGTAATAGTTCATATTGTGAGAGTTACATGAAAAGGAGATAACTTAATACTTTACAGCAGGGACTGCTCCAGAACTGGGCATACCTGGGCAAGTGCCGAAGGCCCAGAGCAGCAGGAGGCCCACATAAGGCTGTACATAAGGAATCCATGGGGGTAAGAAGGGCTGTACCTAATGACTACATAGGGGGTGGGGGTGGGGGGATTTATATAAAATGACCATGAGGGGCTGAATATAGAATAACCATGAGGGGCTGTATATAAAATAACAATTACGGGCTATATATAAAATAACCAAGAGGGGCTGATTATAAAATAACCATGAGAGGCTGTATATAAAATAACCATGAGGGGCTGAATATAAAATAACCATGGTCAGTAGATTTCCAGTTTTTACCACAGATCTATAGATATCTTGCCATTGATTGTTATAAGTTGTGATCATCTGACTTTCTTCTCTCGGTACTTTGTGCTTAGTGTCAAAATATCTTCTCGTTTGGAGTTTTTTGCTCTCATTATGCTTTGAAATAATTTTTTTTCGGGTATCCTCTCGCTCTCAGTCTTCTCTTGAGCTCTAGGCATGTTGTTTAAATTCCATGTCATCACTGCAATTTCTGCGAATCCTCATAAATTGCCCTATTGGATTGCCATTCTTCTGCTGTTTGGGATGGAAACTAGTATAGTGTATAAGTTATTGGTCTCAGTCTTCTTCCTAAATAGTGTTGTATCGATTTTAGTGTCCCGAACTCAACCGTGGCTTCAGAGATCTGTGGATCTGTGGCCGCGGCAACGAGCACAACCTAAGGTATAGAACCATAATCCATGGACAAAGTGCTAATTATTGGTCCTATATATATATTACTCACAGTTTAAGCACCACAGCACCCAGCAGCTGAGAACACGGTTGTGGCGATATGCGTGGGCATCAGTCCCACACTACTCCCATTGGCAAGTCAGTATGTAATTACCATGTCCTCTTTGTGCCATGTTTGTGATTTTGGGCTATTTGAGCTACTGTACTGTTTGGATTTATATAATGTATTTTCACTGGTATATAAATGTGTGAGTCATTTATATCTAGTAATCGCTTGCTACCATATTTTGAATGGGGGAAAGTGTGGAGGGGCTATGCATTGGTTTTATGTGTTTTTTATGGGTTTTTTTGCCTATAAATTTGATTGTTTACTAGAAATGTATTCTATATATGAACCGTGTTTACACACCACCCTGGTTTTTCTGATCCCCCTCATCCCCATAGACTGCGCCTACAATTTTTCATGTGTTTGTTGTTAAGAACTTTCTAAGGTAAACCGTGATAATCATATGAATTATGCATCAATCTTATCAACTGCAATAGGTACATTTGCATCATCAATGTCAAGCGTGGGTGTGTCAAGGTAACCCAAAACGTTCCTATAGAACATGGCATTTGGCCTTCTAAGTAATAGTTCATATTGTGAGAGTTACATGAAAAGGATAACTAATACTTTACAGCAGGACTGCCCAGAACTGGGCATACCGGGCAAGTGCCGAAGGCCCAGAGCAGCAGGAGGGCCCCATAAGGCTGTACATAGGAATCCATGGGGGTAAAGGGCTGTACCTAAGACTACATAGGGGGTGGGGGTGGGGGGATTTATATAAAATGACCATGAGGGGCGAATATAGAATAACATGAGGGTCTGTATATAAAAATAACAATTACGGGCTATATATAAAATAACCAAGAGGGGCTGATTATAAATAACCATGAGATGGCTGTATA
>CM033649.1:66977177-66990977 GCA_019512145.1 Engystomops pustulosus
TGGGGGGTGGGGGCTTTATATAAAATAACCATGAGGGCTGAATATTATGACATGAGGGGCTGTATATAATGACCATGAAGGGCTGAATTAAATAACCATGAGGGGCTGAATATAAATACCATGGAGGGCTGTATATAAAATAACCATGAAGGGGCTGAATAAAATACCTAGGGGCTGAATTAAAATACACCATGAGGGGCTGTATATAAATAACCATGATGTCTGTTTGGGGGTAAAAATTGGGAATATTGATGGAACAGGAGACTATTTTAGTTTCTTAATTTTAATGGGACCATGTGAGTTCTTACGAGGTTCATGTTGCCATCTGTGTTATAATGGGTGACCATAATCTTACCAGACAGAGGTTATGATGATGTTAATCTGGTATTTAATAAAGGTTATTATTTCTATACTCTGCATAATCTGGCATATCATCACTCACAGTCATGATAATCTTGTATATGTCACCACCTGACTGTTTCACTCACTGGGTGAATTCACTGGGTTGGGTTCATTAATTATACAGTGTTCTTATATTAGAGTCTCTTAGGAACAAGGACAATCTCATTTATTCATGTAATTACTAGATACAAGATGTTAAATAACAAGTCTGTGCAAAAACCAATTCAAAATTTTACTTGAGTAAACCGGAATATATGGGATAAAATGTATTTTTGCTGATGACATACACTTTAATGAAGAATTAAAAGCTACTGGCCCTTTAATCAGGCCGTTAATTTCTTCCGTGCGGTCGTTGCGGAGTGGACACGGACAGAAGATGGTCGCTGGTCACATGTCCACATCACATGTCCTGCACTTGCCTGGGCAGGTATTGTGACACCTCTATGTTTGGCTGTAGTAGGTTGGTTGCAGTGCATCCAGTATGGTCAGTGTTTTTGGTGATGGCAGTTACATCATCTATGGTAACGAGCAAGAAAACCTGGTAGATCACACTGGGCAGACATGAGAGGGAGGAGGAGGTTACTGAGAACTCAGATCTTGGGATTTGTATTTAAGTGGCGCCATCGGGTGATAACTTAGCGAGGCCATAAAATTTTGTGAATCATAAATCAAACTATTTAAGCTCCATTTTGTGACTAATGACATTAAGATTGTTAATCATTTATTTATAGCATTATGGGTTTTTGTATCAGACGTTCATATCCCAAAATACCCCTTAATGTATTCTCAATCATTGTTATCTTGTTGTATTGTATAAAACCGTAGCGGATTTATAAAAATTATCACACACCATGTGCATTGGTTAACAGGACAACTTGTGGATGGGATGCCTCCTGATCCCATCCACTATGGTCAAAAACCTGCGGCAAATCTTGATTTCCTGTAGACTGTAAGTGCCAAATCTAACCCTTGCATGCAACAGGAAATTGTGGCTCTAAGCTGACGTAGTCCAGGTTTAGGCCTTAAGAAAAACTGTCTTTAGTAACTGTAGCAACTATCACAACCCTTATTAAAACTAAAGAAGATGGGGGACATTCATCAATGTGGTACAGAGTACTTTTTTTGCGGTAAATTAGATTGGGATTTTAGATTTTGGCTCAAGGAATTAAATGGGTATTCTTACCAAGGCATTCACATTTAATATTCACATACTTGGGTGAAAATAATTTTCCATAAATGTTGCCACAATGTCCTTAGAAACCAGATAGTTGCCCTTGGACGACCACCTCTGCACTCTGGCAGCAGTGGTCAGGCATGCACTTTTGAGATTTAACCAACTACCTGGATCAGCATTCTTTCCCCACAGGACGGCTGCAGGGACATAAAGCAACTACCGGCCATTTAATATGCAAAAACAATTTGCAATCAGTCTTTTCACATGCGTTATCTCGTGTGAAAACGCATTGAAAACACCGGGAAAAAAACGACTGTAAAACTGAGACACTGAACAAACACTGACTGAAAACTGATTGAAATCTGATAAAGATATCATTTTTTCACTGCCCAAACCCTGATGGCCCTGACCAGACTCTGATGTGTCTGCAACGCAATGTGAAAAGAAGCCTCAAATGTGAATGCTGGATATGGGAATACCCCTTAATGAACCGGAGATTCGGAACTGCCCCTTTCACACTTGCGTTGCAGATCACGTCAGATTTCGATCAGGTGGGATCAGGGTTGTTCAGTGAAAAATTGACATTTTGCATCAGAGTTCAATCAGTTTTCAGTCAAGTTTGTTCATGTGTCTCAGTTTTCCACACATTTTTTCCTGGTGTTCAGTGCAAATTTAATGCATTTTTCACGCGCAGATAACGCATATTCTAAAGTCTTATTTTCTAATAGTGTATAGTATTAATGTATATTTATATGTATATAACTAAGCTTTAGTGTGAGGAACATTAACTGCTAAAGGAAATGTTTAAGCATTGAGATGGCAATCAGATCATTAGTAAGTCCTTTCTAGAGCCACAGCTTGTGGATGGGGAATTTTTTTGTCTTAGTTTCTTGGTAATGCAAAGGAGGCTACGTGTCGTTCACAGCAATATATCTTGTTTTTTCCTTCCTTTTTAAGAATAGAAATGTAATTTTAATTTTCACAGAACAAGAAACATGTAGAGTACAAATGTGCTGAACGTCAAATGGAAATCGAAATGTTGTATTAATAAGACATAAATAAGACAATACAAACCTATAATTTCATAGTTAATAAATTGGAAAAGACACCAATAATCCAACTTAAATTATACGTGTTGATCCAGAGCACGGTAAAAATCCTACAGCTGATGCCACTTGGCCCCAATGAGGAAAAATACCTTCCTCGATCAACATAAATTAACACATTTTTGTGCTTATGCACCATTATTTACATTTTATAGGACATAGAGGAGGCTCCCTGTCTTATGGTGATGGTAAAACCACCTCTCGTCTAGGCGTAGAGGATGCCCCTGTGATCCTAGAACCACCTCTACTTGTATTGGATGCCCTCGTCTAGGTTATTCTAGAACCACCTCTCCTCTAGTGTGAGAGGATGCCCTGTTAGCGACGGTAAAACCGGTTCTCTTCTAGTGTAAGGATGACCCCGTGTCTATGGCGATGGTAAAACCGCCTATCCTCTAGGCGTAGAGGATGCCCCTGTCTGTGGCGATGGTAAAACCACCTCTTCTCTAGGTGTAGAGTATGAACCCTGTCTATGACAATGGTAGAACCGCCCTCTCCTCTAGTGTAGAGGATGCCCCCTGTCTTTGGCAATGGTAGAACCGCCTCTCCTCAAGGTGTAGCGATGCCCCCTGTCTATGGGCAATGGTAGAACCCGCCTCTCCTCTAGTGTAGAGGAGCCCCCTGTCTTGTCGATGGTAGAACCGCCTCTACTCTAGGTGTAGAGGATGGCCCCTGTCTATGTCGATGGTAGAACGCCTGTCTCTAGGTGTAGGATGCCTGTCTATGGTGATGGAAAGAACCACTCTCCTCTCGGCGTAGAGGATGCCACCTCTATGGGATGGTAGAACCGTCCTTCCTTTTTTTAAGAATAAAATGTATTTAATTTTCACAGGACAAGAAAACATGTGAGAGTACAAATGTGCTGAACGTCAAAATGGAAATCGAAATGGTGTATTAATAAAGACATAAATAAGACAACATAACCTATAATTTCATAGTTAATACGGTTGGGAAAAGACACCAATAATCCAACAATAAATTATACAGTGTTGATCCAGAGCACGGTATAAAATCCTACAAGGCTGATGCCACTTGGCCCCAATGAGGGAAAAATACCTTCCCTCGATCAACTAAAATTAAACACATTTTTGCTTATGCACCATTATTTACATTTTATAGAGCATGAGATGCTCCCTGTCTATGTGATGGTAAAACCACCTACTCCTCAGCGTAAGGATCCCCCTGTGTGCTAGAACCACCTCTATGTAGGATGCCCTCGTCTTGGTGATCTAGACCACACTCTCTCTGGTGTAGAGGAGCCACGTCTATAGCACGGTAAAACGGTCTCTCTTCTAGGGAGAGGATGCCCCTGTCTATGGCGATGGTAAAACCGCTATCTCTAGGCGTAGAGGATCCCCCTGTCTGTGGCGATGGTAAACCACCTCTTCTCTAGGTGTAGATAGAACCCCTGTCTATGACAATGGTAGACCGCCTCTCCTCTAGGTGTAGAGGATGGCCCCCTGGCTTGGACAATGGTAGAACCGCCTCTCCTCAAGGTGTCGCGATGCCCCTGTCTATGGCAATGGTAAACCGCCTCTCTTAGGTGTAGAGGATGCCCCCTGTCTAGGTCGATGGTAGAACCGCCTCTCACTCTAGTGTAAGGATGGCCCCGTTCTATGTCCGATGGTAGAACAGCCTGTCCTCTAGGTGTAGAGGATGCCCCCTGTCTATGGGATGGAAGAACCACCTCTCCTCGTGTAGAGGATGCCACCTGTCTATGGGATGGTAGAACCGTCTGTCCTCTTGTGTAGAGGATGCCCCTGTCTAGGGCGATGGTAAGACCATCTTCTCCTCTAGGTAAGAGGATGCCACCACTTCTAGGCGATTGTAGAACCGCCTCTCCTCTCGGCGTTAAGAGGATGCCCCCGTTCTATGGCATGGTAGAACCGCTATTCCTCTAGGTGTAGGGGATGCCCTCTGTCTATGGTGATGTGTAGAACCGCGCCTCCTATGGTGTGGAGGATGCCCCCTGTCTATGTCGATGGTAGAACCGCCTCTACCTCAGGTGTAGAGGATGCCCCTGTCTAGCGATGGTAAAACGCCTCTACTCTAGGTGCAGAGGATGCCCTCGTCTAGTCGATGTAGAACACTGTCCGCTTGGTGTAGAGGATGCCGCCTGTCTATAGGATGGAAGAACACCTCTCTCATCGGCTAGAGGACCACCTGTCTATGGGAGGTAGAACCGCCTTGTCCTCTTGGTGTAGAGGATGCCCCCTGTCTATGGCGATGGTAGAGAACCATCTCTCCTCTAGGTAATAGAGGATGCCCCCTGTCTATGGGGATGGTAGAACCGCCTCTCTTCTAGTGTAGAGGATGCCCCCTGTCATGGCATGGTAGAACCGCCTTTCCTCTAGTGTAGGGATCCCTCTGTCTCTTGGTGATGGAGAACCCCCTCGACTCTAGGTGTGGAGAATCCCCCTGTCTATGTCGATGGTAAACCGCCTCTCCTCAAGTGTAAGGATGCCCCCTTTATGGCGATGGTAGACCCGCCTCTCCTCTAGGTGTAGGGGAGCCCCCTGTCTATGTGATGGGAGAAACAACTCACTCTAGGTGTAGAGGATGTCCCCTGTCTATGGCAATGGTAGAACTGCCTCTCCTCTAGGTGTAGAGGATGCCCCCTGTCTATGGCGATGGTAGAACCGCTTCTCCTCTAGGTGTAGAGGATGCCTGCCGTCTATGGCTATGGTAGAACCACCTCTCCTCTAGGCGTAGAGGATGCCGCCTGTCTATGGGGATGGTAGACCACCTGTCTTTCGGGTAGAGATGCTCCCTGTCTATGGTGATGTAGAACTGCTTACCTCTATGGTGTAGAGGAGCCCCCTGTCTATGGCAATGTAGAACTGCTTCTCTCTAGGTGTAGGGGATGCCTCCTGTTTATGGCGATGGTAGAACCGCTTTTCCTCTTGGTTGTAGAGGATGTCCCCTGTCTTTGGCGATGGTAGAACCGCTTTTCCTCTTTATTAGGTACACCTGTCCAACTGCTCGTTAACACTTAATTTCTAATCAGCCAATCACATGGCGGCAACTCAGTGCATTTTAGGCTATGTAAGACATGGCCAAGACAATCTCCTGCAGTTCAAACCGAGCATCAGTATGGGAAGAAAGGTGATTTCAGTGCCTATTGACGTGCATGGTTGTGGTGTGCCAGAAGGGCTGTCTAGTATTTCAGAAACTGGCTGATCTACTGGGATTTTCACGCATAACCATACGAGGTTTACAGAGAATGGTCCAAAAAAGAAAAACATCCGTGAGCGCAGTTCTGTGGGCGGAAAGCCTTGTTGATGCCAGAGGTCAGAGGAAATGGGCAGACTGGTGCGAGCTGATGAAAGCCACAGTGACTCAAATCGCCACCCTTCAACAAGTAGGCAGAAGAAGCTCTCTGAACGCAGATCGTGAACTTTGAGGCAGATGGGCTACAGCAGCAGAGACCACACCGGGTGCCCTCCTTTCAGCTAAGAACAGAAAATTGAGGCTACAATTTGCACAAGCTCGAATATGGACAGTCGAAGATGGAAAACGTTGCCTGGTCTGAGAGTAGGGTCAGAATTGGCGTCAACAACATGAAAGCATGGGATCCATCCTGCCTTGTATACAACGGTTCAGGCTGGTGGTGGTGGTGTCCATGGTGTGGGGAATATTTCTTGGCCCTCTTTGGCCCCTTGGTACCAATGAGCATCGTTGCAACGCCACGCCTACCGAGTATTGTTGCTGACCATGTCCATCCCTTTATGACCACATGTACCCAACATCTGATGGTTACTTTCAGCAGGATAATGCGCCATGTCAATAAGCTGGATCATCTCAGACTGGTTTCTTGAACATGACAAGGTGTCACTGTACTCAATGCCCTCCATAAAATAACCATGAGGGGCTGAATATAAAATAACCATGAGGGGCTGTTTGGGGTAAAAAACTGGGAATATTTTATGGAACAGGAGAGTATTTTAGTTTCTTAATTTTTAATGGGTCCACGTGAGTTCTTACAGAGGTTCATGGTGCCATCTGTGTTATAATGGGTGACCAGATTCTTACCAGACAGAGGTTATGATGATGTTAATCTGGTATTTAATAAAAGGTTATTAATTCGTAATACTCTGCATAATCTGGCATATCATCACTCATATATCCTCATCCCCATAGACTGTAAGCTCTTGTGTCACCCCTCTCCCTGTGGGGGTTAATAATGGAGTAATGAAAAACATATAGGTCCCACCAAAGATAGAATTCATATAGTATGCCATATTATAGGTCAATCAGAAGAAATCTGCCACAATAATACTTTAGGAAAGTTCTTCACTTACGATTAGGGAGCTAAATAGTTGAGCCCCCCCTAACCCCCAGATAATTGTGAGTTTGCTGTGGGGAGGTACAATAAACTCCTTTTGTGCTTTCTTATTGTAAGCTAATTTCTAAGTATAAAAGACAAATTGTAAGGTAAATTGAGATCATTTTTAATGATGTTGCCATAGACTATGACTAATGGTGAGTCATAGGCCTTAAGGTATGGCACTGGTGAAGGAAAGGGCTGGTGTATATAATCATGTCAAATTTTAAATATGTACTGAATGTCATTTTGGATTGAGGACATGTTTGTTTGTATATCTAAAATCCCAATGAAAAGTAATCCTGCTTCCAGTGACCTCAATTTGGTAGAGAAAGGGTTATTCTCATGTCATTTTTATTTCCTATAAATATATTAGCAAAGCAAAAAAACATTTTTTATAACTTAAGGCAATACAATACACCAAAAAGAATGGGATAGAACATTTTATTTGTCTCACTCAAAGAACAACATTAACTAAACACATGAAAAAGTGATAGATATTGGAACAGAAAGAAAATACTGAATAATGCTAACACACTTTAAAGACTTAGGGTACATTAAGACGCCCGTCTATGGAGACCCATAGACGGCAATGGCAGCCCGGCGGCGGTATGGTGCCACACATCTGTTGCTCCGTTCCGCGCCGTACACCGGGAAAACATAGAGTGAGTGTGCGGCCGTGCGCCGCTGTTTCCTATGGAGGGGTCACCTCCTCCTCCTCTCCAGCGCACGGTGGTGTGCCCTCCTGGCGGGCATAACGCCGTGTGAATGCACCCTTAAATTGTCTTTCACCACTGCCACTAGCTCAAAGGTTGTGCATCATTTATAGAAAATGTATCACTCAGAATAAACCCCCAAACTAAATAGGTACCAGGATGTGTTATGCGCTGCTAGAAAATTTGTGTGGTTGATATGTCACAATTCAAACTCTTTTATTGACCATAGCAAATGGAAATGAGTCAGGCAATGCGTTTCGGGGATGGTTCATCCCCTTCTTCAGGTCCCATAAATAACATGTGTTGCCAGGGTAAGGAATCCCTTTAATTAGCCAATGGAAGCTTGGATTAAATAGATTCTCATAAATTACAATCCATTACGGGACTAGTGGAAATCCCATTCTTGTTAATTGGGAAAGCCAAGGAAGATGGTGCACAATGGGGCATATTTACTTACCCGGCCCATTCGCGATCCAGCAGCGCTTTCTCTGAACAGGATTCGGGTCCGGACGGGATTTATGAAGGTAGTTCCTCCGCCGTCCACCAGGTGGCGCTGCTGCCCTGAAAATCATCTCAACGCGCCGGAATACACCGAGCTGGACCAGGTGAAGGTAAGCGCTTCCCAAGCGACACATTTTCGGTTGTTAAATGCGTCGGGTTTTCGTTCGGCCACGCCCCCCGATTTCTGTCGCGCGCATGCCAGCGCCGATGCGCCACAATCCGATCGCGTGCGCCAAAATCCCGGGGCAATTCAGGTACAATCGGCGCAAATCGGAAATATTCGGGTAACACGTCGGGAAAACGCGAATCGGGCCCTTAGTAAATGACCCCCAATGTGTTTCTGGATCGTCAGGCAGCAGATCTGTAGGCCTTTAGTGTTCCTGAGTACGGGGGATCCAGCCTCGAAATGCGTTGCCTGACCCATTTCGATTTGTTATGGTCAATAAAAAAATTGGAATTTTTAAAATTCATCCTCTGCTTCATCCACATAGTTTGCTTTTACACATGACACTACAGATCCTGTGCCTGCACTGTCCAACTCCTGTGGCTTCTGAGTTGTATTGCTGATGCCTTAGTTGGACTGCGCAGTCACAGCATCTGAAGAGAAGAGGACTAACATCTGCAAGAGCAGACAGTGTGGAGCAAGAGGCAGACAGGTGTGGGGGGGGGGGGGGGGGGGGGGGGATAATTATTCCCTGTTGCCAGAGCCCCCTAAACGATTTCAACTTTGTGGCTTGTTTCACTGCTTGCTGTATAGGTGGAATTTCTTCTCTAGCTCCCCCCATTCCCAAAACATTCATTTTTTAATAATTCATAAGCTATGCTCTCTTCTGCCAGATGGATGGTACTGGGCTGGGGCAGTCAAACTGGCTCCACCCTTTGGTCGGGATAGAGCTGAAAATAATAAATTGATTGCTCTGAAACAGTGGATCTACAGAGAAAATTCCAACTTTTCCATACTACAAATTAGTGATAATGGATTTAGATTTTCACATATGTTTTTCCACTTTGGCTTTATTTTTGAAATTACAAGAACCATCCTGGATTGTCCATTTACACTTAAACCTAAGTGATATGTTGTCCTAAAAGTGAAGCCTGCAGCATAATAATTACTGTGGTCTCGGAGGTATACTTCAGAAGGATTACTATAATTTGTCAGAGCTCTAAAATGTTTTCTGCTGCTTTTTCCACGACTGGACCCTTAAGTATTTTGTGTTTGCTGGTGTTATGTGATCTCTGTACACTAGTGTGATCATTTTTGTGAAATAATTTGGGTACTTCTTGGCAGTGGCGTAACTAGAAGCTGATGGGCCCCGGTGCAAAGTCTGTGCCAGGCTCCCTGACTATAATGTATGGTTTATAGTACTAGTCTTCTCATATGGGAAAGTGACACCTTATGGGCCCCCTAAACCTCCTGGGCTCGGTTGCGATCGCACCCTCTGCACACCCTCAAGTTACGCCCCTGCTTCTTGGCTTTAATAATATCAATAGGAACATTATTTGAGTACAGTATTGTATGCCATTATTATATAGGTACATGCCTCATGGATCTGAACTTTGCCCTTGCCCCCCCCCCCAAAAAAAAATAATGCCGAATCTACTTCTGCCTATTATGGTTTCACATACAATTCATGTGCTTTGTTGTTAAGAAACTTTCTAAGGTAAAGCCTTGATAATCCTATGAATTATGCATGCAATCTTATCAACTGCAATAGGATACATTTGCATCATCAATGTCAGGCGTGGGTGTGTCAAGGTAACCCAAAACGTGTCCTATAGAACATGGCATTTGGCCTTCCATAAGTAATAGTTCATATTGTGAGAGTTGATGAAGTCCTCTTCTTTTAGTTGTTACATGAAAAGGAGATAACTTAATATTTTACAGCCGGGACTGCTCCAGAACTGGGCATACCTGGGCAAGTGCCGAGGACCCAGAGCAGCAGGAGGCCCACATAAGGCTGTACATAAGGAATCCATAGGGGTAAGAAGGGCTGTACCTAATGACTACATAGGGGGTGGGGGTGGGGGTCTTTTATCAAAATAACCAGAGGGGCTGAATATGATGACCATGAGGGGCTTATATATAATGACATAGGGCTGAATATAAAATAACCCATGAGGGGCTGAATATAAATAACCATAGGGCTGTATATACAAATAACCATGAGGGGCTGAATATAAAATAACCATGAGGGGCTGTATATAAAATAACCATGAGGGGCTGTTTGGGGTAAAAAATTGGGAATATTGTATGGAACAGGAGACTATTTTAGTTTCTTAATTTTTAATGGGACCATGTGAGTTCTTACAGAGGTTCATGGTGCCATCTGTGTTATAATGGGTGACCAGAATCTT
This sequence comes from Engystomops pustulosus, assembly GCA_019512145.1. Taxonomy (NCBI): domain Eukaryota; kingdom Metazoa; phylum Chordata; class Amphibia; order Anura; family Leptodactylidae; genus Engystomops; species Engystomops pustulosus. The sequence continues at coordinate 66,987,753 of CM033649.1, forward strand.
ACCAGACAGAGGTTATGATGATGTTAATCTGGTATTTAATAAAAGGTTATTATTTCGTAATACTCTGCATAATCTGGCATATCATCACTCACAGTCATGATAATCTTGTATATTGTCACCACCTGACTTGTATTCACTACACTGGGTGAATTCACTGGGTTGGGTTCATTTAATTATCAGTGTTCTTATATTAGAGTCTCTTAGGAACAAGGACAATCTCATTATTATTCATGTAATTACATAGATACAAAGATGTTAAATAAACAAGTCTGTGCAAAAACACAATTTCAAAATTTTACTTGAGTAAACCGGAAATATATTGGATTAAAAATGTTATTTTTGCTGATGACATACACTTTAATGAAGAATTAAAATGCTACTGGCCCTTTAATCAGTCCGTTAATTTCTTCCGTGCGGTCTGTTGCGGAGTGGACACAGGACAGAAGATGGTCGCTGGTCACATGTCCACATCACATGTCCTGCACTTGCCTGGGCAGGTCATGTGATCACCTCTATGTTTGGCTGTAGTAGGTTGGTTGCAGTGCATCCAGTATGGTCAGTGTTTTGGTGATGGCAGTTACATATCATTACTATGGTAACGGAGCAAGAAAACCTGGTAGATCATCACTGGGAGCAGAGCATGAGAGGGAGGAGGAGTTACTGAGAACTCAAGGATCTTGGGATTTGTAGTTTTAAGTGGCAGCCATCTTGGTGATAACTTTAGCGAGGCCATAAAATTTTGTGAATCATAAAATCAAACTATTTAAGCTCCATTTTGTGACTAATGACATTAAGATTTGTTACATTCATTTATTTATAGCATTATGGGTTTTTTGTATCAGACGTTCATATTCCCAAAATACCCCTTTAATGTAATTCTTCAATCATTGTATCTTGTTGTATTGTATAAAACCTGTAGCGGATTTATAAAAATTATCTACACACCATGTGCATTGGTTAACAGTGACAACATTGTGGATGGGATGTCTCCTGATCCCATCCAACTGATATGTGCAAAAACCTGCGGCAAATCTTGATTTCCGCTGTAGACTGTAAGTGCCAAATCTAACCCTTGCAATGCAACAGGAAATTGTGGCTTAAAGCTGACGTAGTCCAGGTTGTAGGCCTTAAAGAAAAACTGTCTTTAGTAACTGTAGCAACTTATCACAACCCTTATTAAAACTAAAGAAGATGGGGGACATTCATCAATTGTGGTACAGAGTACTTTTTTTGCGGTAAATTAGATTGGGATTTTAGATTTTGGCTCAAGGAATTAAATGGGTATTCTTACCAAGGCATTCACATTTAATTATTTTCACATACTTGGGTGAAAATAATTTTCCATAAATGTTGCCACAATGTCCTTAGAAACCAGATAGTTGCCCTTGGATACGACCACCTCTGCACTCTGGCAGCAGTGGTCAGGCATGCACTGTTGAGATTTAACCAACTACCTGGATCAAGCATTCTTTACCACAGGACGGCTGCAGGGACATAAAGCAACTACCGGCCATTTAATATGCAAAAACAATTTGCAATCAGTCTTTTTCACATGCGTTATCTGCGTGTGAAAAACGCATTGAAAACACCGGGAAAAAAACGACTGTGTAAAACTGAGACACTGAACAAACACTGACTGAAAACTGATTGAACTCTGATAAAAGATATCAGTTTTTCACTGACCAAACCCTGATGGCCCCTGATCAGACTCTGATGTGATCTGCAACGCAAGTGTGAAAGAAGCCTCAAATGTGAATGCTGATATGGGAATACCCCTTTAATGAACCGGAAAGGTTCTGAACTGCCCCTTTCACACTTGCGTTGCAGATCACGTCAGAGTTCGATCAGGGTGGGATCAGGGTTTGGTCAGTGAAAAATTGACATTTTGCATCAGAGTTCAATCAGTTTTCAGTCAGAGTTTGTTCAGTGTCTCAGTTTTTCCACACATTTTTTCCTGGTGTTTTCAGTGCAAATTTAATGCATTTTTCACGCGCAGATAACGCAATATTCTAAAGTCTTATTTTCTAATAGTGTATAAGTATTAATGTATATTTATATGTATATAACTAAGCTTATAGTGTGAGGAACATTACTGCTAAAGGAAAATGTTTAAAGCATTGAGATGGCAATCAGATCATTAGTAAGTCCTTATCTAGAGCCACAGCTTAGTGGATGGGGAATTTTTTTTGTCTTAGTTTCTTGGTAAATGCTAAGAGGAGGCTACGTGTCGTTCACAGCAAATTTATCTTGTTTTTTCCTTCCTTTTTTTAAGAATAGAAATGTAATTTTAATTTTCACAGGAACAAGAAACATGTGAGAGTACAAATGTGCTGAACGTCAAAATGGAAATCGAAATGGTGTATTAATAAAGACATAAATAAAGACATACATAACCTATAATTTCATAGTTAATAAGGTTGGGAAAAGACACCAATAATCCAACTAATAAATTATACAGTGTTGATCCAGAGCACGGTATAAAATCCTACAAGGCTGATGCCACTTGGCCCCAATGAGGGAAAAATACCTTCCCTCGATCAACATAAAATTAACACATTTTTTGCTTATGCACCATTATTTACATTTTATAGGAGCATAGAGGATGCTCCCTGTCTATGGTGATGGTAAAACCACCTCTCCTCTAGGCGTAGAGGATGCCCCCTGTGATGCTAGAACCACCTCTACATGTATTGGATGCCCTCTGTCTATGGTGATTCTAGAACCACCTCTCCTCTAGGTGTAGAGGATGGCCACTGTCTATAGCGACGGTAAAACCGGTTCTCTTCTAGGTGTAGAGGATGACCCCTGTCTATGGCGATGGTAAAACCGCCTATCCTCTAGGCGTAGAGGATGCCCCCTGTCTGTGGCGATGGTAAAACCACCTCTTCTCTAGGTGTAGAGTATGAACCCTGTCTATGACAATGGTAGAACCGCCTCTCCTCTAGGTGTAGAGGATGCCCCCTGTCTTTGGCAATGGTAGAACCGCCTCTCCTCAAGGTGTAGCGGATGCCCCCTGTCTATGGCAATGGTAGAACCGCCTCTCCTCTAGGTGTAGAGGATGCCCCCTGTCTATGTCGATGGTAGAACCGCCTCTACTCTAGGTGTAGAGGATGGCCCCTGTCTATGTCGATGGTAGAACAGCCTGTCCTCTAGGTGTAGAGGATGCCCCCTGTCTATGGTGATGGAAGAACCACCTCTCCTCTCGGCGTAGAGGATGCCACCTGT